>OY986064.1:3848765-4520434 GCA_963920205.1 Stenodema calcarata
ATAAAGACATGGTTTGACGTTTTTAGTTGTTGCTTCCTATTATACTATTAAATTTTCTTCTCAGTGTAGACATAAATGTCGGCTCATATTTATTAGTCGACAAAGGGTGTCGACTTCTGAAAATTTTCAGAATTTGCTGTGCATCAGTAGTCGACACTAGCTGTATTTTCTTCGAAAATATACCAACTAAGTTCTCAGAATGGTCTCAAGGTTGAGAGGATGGAATTTTATTAACTTTGTATTTTCTTTTCATGGCAGACATTTTAAAAATGGCTGGCTCGTCAACGAAGAAGAAGACGAAGGAGGCTCCCAAAAAACCGAAGAAAACATGCAATCCCAATAGGAAGGGAAGACCCAGCACAGAGAGGACCGAATGGCTAAGGCTATTCAAGACGTAAGAAGTGGAGTAAGCATCAAGGAGGCAGCAAAAAACAACGATGTTCCTAGAACCACTCTACTTGGCCACTACTTTCAAGGCCAAAGTAGAAGATTCTCAGCTGTGTTTTGTGAAAGATGTTACAGATAAATTAAACCCTGTATTAATTGGGGAAGACAACGATGAGGACAGGAGATACATTTTGCCAAGTTCTTCCAAGTGATTTTGTTCATTTTGCAATAATAAGTTAAATAATAAGTTAGTTGTTTAAATAATTGTTTACACACAGGTGATCATTCTCAATAATTTATATAACAATTAAAAAAAAAAAAAAAAAAAATGAAGTGCGAGGTATGTAATGTGGGTGTGGGAGGGGGCGCAGAGACATAAAATGTCCCTCGTGGTTGCGTACTTGTACGAAAGCTGTACATTTTATGCACAGTTTCTTCGAAAATTCGCTCTTATAGTCATGCTGCATGACTGGGGACTTTTTGTTTCAGTTTGATAACCCCGAAACAGAAACACTGTACTGAGAGTGAGAGTTACACCGATAACCTGCACACAGATGGATGCCAATGCATAAGGGATCTACTAACATTACTGGTTTACTCAATCTTTATGTTGCTTATGTATCCCAACCGTTGTATAACGCTATTTACTGAAGTGTTTTCCTCAATAAAAGATTTATTAGATGTCGATGGGCAGACTGACCGATTTGGGTGGACAAAAATCTGAAACTCAGAGATCCTTTAGGAAATTTAACGGTGATCACGAAAGTAGTGAGGAAGAAATGGGGGTTTCAGATATCTGCCTCCCTCTGGCCCCTCTGACGTCATCACCACCTCCCTTTGCTACCACCCGATCATCTAGCCAGCCAGCACTCTGACGTCATACGCTCGTGCGTCATAGGCTCTGACGTACAAGTTGGCCTTCTGCCAGCCGTCTGACGTCATACGCTCGTGCGTCATAGGCTCTGACGTACAAGTTGGCCTTTTGCCAGCCGTCTGACGTCATACGCTCGTGCGTCATAGGCTCTGACGTAGTGGCCCGCCGGTCGCTTGTGTTCTGACGTGATCTGAGGGAAAGGGTGAATCAAGGGAACAAATTTTTCCCGTTTCAGTTTATGTGCCAAAGCAAAGACATGAAAATGTCAAAAACTATGTAAATAGGTACCTAAGCCCAACTGTAATGTCAATTTTTAGACAATGAGTTTTCGACTATAGTTTTCATACCTTTTTACTTAAGTACTTATTGCAATTTGAGACTGATAATGAGCTGTTTGCAAATAAAAAGTCTGATAACTACTTTATTACATCTTATTAATCTATTTTCAAGTTCCGATTCACAGTTGAATGTATTTTATTTAGATGGAAGTCGAAAAAAAGTGAAAACGATGGAATGACGAAACCTGTCGACTACTGACTCAAGAGATACTGTCGACTTCTAACACATGTAGGTCGACTACTAGTGCAAAACCATGTCGACTACTGAAGAAAATGTTGGTCACTGGTGTCGACTACTACCTAGAGCATTGGGATTTTTTACAAAACTTGTTTTTCCCTTTTCAAACCATGTTGAATAATATTTCTCGCTGCCAGGTCTTTTAGGGAAGGATCTTGGGTACACAATGAACAGGTTTGCAATGAGAAAAAACTATTTCCCTACGTGAAAGGTAAGCTCAAAGTTCAAACTTCCTTTAACGTGTCGACTTCTGACGCATTACCTTATATTTATTTTTTTCAGTAAGTAAAAAACATTGTTTTGTTATAAACACTACGGTTGGGATGATTGTGGAATTATAGTATAGGAGTACTCTAATTGGCGTGTGACGTCTTGAGGGGGACTTCTACCCTCTCCATGAAGTTTTGTAGGGGGACTTGTGCTCCTTCTCCACAGACTGAAAGTACGGCTACATCGTCAGCGAACGGCGCGCTGTGACAAATTCTTCTATTGATCAGATGTAGAAAGGGACCTAGCACACTTCCTTGGGGGACACCGCAGAAGTTGAGCTAAAGTTGCCACACTTGACCCATAAGGCAGTAGCATTGAGTAAATGCCTTGAAATATGACCAATTTCTTACCGTATCGAAGAACTCGATTAACTTGGAAAAGTAGTACCACCAACACCCTCGAGCCACCTGCAGCAGTAAAAATAGTCTCAAATGATTTTGATTTATAGTTGTAATAAATTTACTACTTAATTATAGTCTGGTAAATGTTATTGTCTGGTGGTATCGTTTTGACAGTATTCAAATAATATTTTCGTGCGTTTATACTATGTTTTAAATCTTTCTTAAGGTGTCGTCTTACTCTGAGTGCATAGAACGAGTTTGGACTTGGTGAATAGGGAATTTGCGTAGGTATATTGTTTTATTTATTCTTTTTTTGTCAAAAGTAAGGGCTAGGAGAATTACGAAAATGATGGTCAGCTGCCTGAAAAGTCGTCCCAACAATTGAGGGAATTTAGAGAAGCTGGCGGCGTTTGATATACACCGTATGACGTCACAAACAGGGTGACATTGCCCCAACCTGTTTAGTCCTGTTCGTGACGTCATACGGTCCCCTCGATTTTCGCGGCTTCATTCAATCTGCGCTCGGGATTTTTGAAGTTTTCTCCTCAAGTAAATTTTTTTTAATGAATGTCACTGGCAATACACTTAAGTATGGACGTACTAGGTATACAACGGGAGGATGATATCCAGAATCGACACTTGACACAAATTCCCCATTCTCGTGTTGTTTTATCTAATATTAATATTTATTTATAATGGTAATAGTGAAACTACAATTATGGCGCAGTCTGTAGGACATCAGCTTCTTGTACGAGATATTCCGACAAGACTCCATATGTTATCTTGGTCTTAGACACCAATGCTCTTATCTTGTCAAGGAGTCATGAATCACATCGCAAATACCATTATTTATGAAAATCCTCCAGGCATAGAAAAATCAACTGAAAAATATGCTGTTATAATAAGTAATACCTATTATTATAATAATAATTTTTTCGACTCTCGCGTTGAGAGTAATGAATTGATATTTTCTGTATTTATACTACGTTCTAAATCTTTCTTAAGGTATTGTCTTACTCTGAGTGCTGTTGGAGAGTAGCTGAAGTCGCAAGGTTGGCACGTGAAGCTATACGAGAAAACACCACTCGCATATGCCTGAAATGAAAAGGTAAACGTTTGGTTGTGATTGCCAGTTTAAACCTCTAAATTCCTCCTTCCAAACTTTCCTCCTGCTTGAAATCGTCCTTCAAAGGTTTCATTTGACTGATGAATACTATGTAGTATCCTTTTATTCTCGGTTCCCCTGTTCAAGGGAGGTTAGGCAATATGCCCACCCAGAGGGGTATTCAGTTTGTGCTTCCACAGAACCGTATAACCCCAGAGCGGTCGAACAAAGAGATCGAGAACTGGGGCACAGCAACCATCAGCTATCTTGCTTTTGTATTTTGTAGCAGACGCAATTGTTTTTTTAATTCGTTGTGAAACAGTTGGAAACGTAAAAGTAATTCAAATGAAACTCGGAGGCAAGACGAATCCAACGATACCAAAAAGTCAAATTACTTAAACATTCAACTGATAGCTTCTTAGCTCAGCACTGCTTCCTAGTTACCTCATATACGATCCAGCTGCTGAAGACGACCAACGCCGCGTTGTAAACGATCATTATCTCCTTCAGTTCGAACGGCTTACGGTTTTCCATGAGTTTAGGTCCGATGTATTTGACTATGGCGATGTATCCGAGGCACATGGCGAGGGTGGGGAACGGTCCGCTCATGAACAGCCAGTCTTTCATTCTCGGGTCTGAACATAAGTGAAAATATCATTGTATTTGAATCCGTGTGATCAACATTAGGGGACTTCATTATCTTTAAATACTATAGGCCCGACAATATATTTTTAGCACAAACCCAATTAGTCTAGACTCAATTGACTGGTGTCTCAACTGATTACACTGGCCAACAAAACGAAAAAAAAAATCCTCAGTCATGCAGCATGGATATAAGAGCGAATTTCCGAAGAAATAATAGGTTTTATGTCAAATGTTTCCATTGAAGAACATCTCAAGTATCAACCACGTTTCTTCATCTTCAAAGTGCTCCAGTTTCAGAATGAGATAAGATATCACAATTCTGACTTCACCATCGTGTTCAGCGTAAAAACAACCTTTAAAATGAGGTGCCACTCGTCAGACTGTTCCATTTTGATCATTTATGGGATTTTTTAAGACCGGCCGTTCGTTCACAATGAGGGCTCAATTTCGGAGCAGATCAAAAGTCGTCAACATGTCTATTGTATATGCCCTATGTAATTAATAATTATAATTATTCATTACTAAAAATAATGCATAAACATTATTAGTAACTAACAATAATTAATAACAATTGACACTTGTTTTTCAACTTCTTGAAGAGCTAGAGGCTTGAAATTTTAAATATGTCAGAACTGGATGAAAACGCAATATTCACTCGATTTCTTGTCTGTAATATTGTTTAAACAATACCTATTTGTTAATTGAATTTGGATGATGACCTAGAGACTTGAAATTTTAAACGTGGGTCAAGGATGGTGACAATGCAATATTCACTCCGGCAATACGAAAGAAAAACGGTGATTTTTGATAAATCTTCACATTTTGGACTTTGGGAATTTCTTTTCATCAATAAGTACTATATTGAAAAATCGGATTTTATATCAGGTAGATAGCAAATTTAGCGCTCCCATAATTACTGTAGACACCCTGTGCACGCAGTCTCAAATTTCTGACTGTTACAAATAATTTTTGGAAAGACTCGTACAATTTTCCTTTCTACATACCTCCATACGTATCCCAAATATGATCGTGATACTCAATCGCTGCGGTGATCATCTCCATCATTTTCACTCAATATTAATGTTCTCAACTATTCCGATGCGACCTCGCACGTTACCCGCGTTTGCGCTTCTCAGCCGTGCAGTCAGGGAAAAGACGGAAAATCCGGAGTCCTCGTCTACCGAACAAGCGTTAATTTTATTTATGTTTTCCGTGCGTTCATTTTTACATACAACAGGACATTCAAATTTTGATTTGGAATGTGCGTTTCTCCAGATAATGTATTCAAATGAACGTCTGGGCTTACTTACTGGGGTTACTGAGGTCGCTAGTTGTGACTACATGCATATCTGTGTACCTAATCGTATATTCTTCTGTAGTTAACTCCAATATTCTGTTCTTTGATCATAATAAGGCATGATAAGGATAAATAAGTATGTACACAAAGAATCAGAACGCACAGCTCGACTTTTCGAGAGATGAGGGCTATAGGCATGGCTAATACGGTTATTTCTTGGTTATAGGTTATCAAGTAACAGCGACCGTCTGGTAATAGGTTGTGGTATCAGGTTATTTTGGTAATATGTTACCGGCGATTCAAGAACCTTTCCAGCGCATAACGCGGACTGCAAACCCACCGGTGGTAATCTATGACCAAAATAACCTAATGCCACAACCTATTACCCAACGGTCGCTGTTCCTACTAACCCAATACTCCCTCCAATAACTTGTCGACAGTTATGATCGCACACCTTTCACGCATTCGTTTTCCGTAACCTATACCTGGTATTATGTACCTGTACCTAATAGTCCCAGCCAACCTATTATCACGGAATCCCGAATGGCCGGCGTCAAAGGCCTTTCCCTCAAGTTCTCAAAACGGTTATTCCAGTAATACGATTTTTCTGATAATTCCTCTTCGTTATGCAACTGCATTGTTTTATGCACTGTTTGCAGTTCCCGCTCAACGTTTAAATACTGTGAACCGTTTTGCCTCAGTTTTTAAACTAATTTCCAACGGATTTGGTTGCGGTTTGCGGCATTCTTTCTAATTTATCATTCCCTTGGTCAGACCAGTACCTTTTCCCAATTTCAACTTTTCCAAACAGGAGTGAATTATGCAAAATTACCAAATGAAGAATATCCACTCTGCACTGACCTAGAGAATTGAATTACAAGGAAAATGCTGAAAACCGCATCAAATTAGAACGAAAATTGGCTTGAAACTTGGGTGAAATCGAAATTTCATCCGACCTAGAGCCACCCAGAATCTATCATGAACTGTTGACAATTGTGGAATTTCATTGTCTAGTTCGAATTTACTTAAACGTCCGAACTCAATCATTAATGTAAGGGAGTTAGGTAGTAAATTTCAAGAACCAACATAATAATTATAAATGTATTTACAATAATTTCACTTTATGAAGATACAATGCAATCACATTCTGATTACGCTCAAAGTCAAATAAACCCTTGACTTACAATTGATATTATACCAAGCGCTACTCGTCATTATTTATAGCACAAACCTACATAGAAAAGTTACACTAAAAATTATCATGTCATTCAGGTACTACATCATAGCAGCCATCGATCTACTCTTGAGCTTTCAAAACAAAAAATTCACTCAATCCAACATTAATAAGTCCTAATATACTTCTTGATTTAGCACTGTTGAAATTGACGTGTTTGGGACTATTTACAAAAACCTACAAGATACGTTCACTACTCGACGTTTACCTTTCATTATCTACTGTATGTATCTAAGACAAAAATTTAGGGGAGTATTTTTTTTCTACCGGACATATTAATTGAAAATGATCCACATTTCTCAATGGAAATTGAGTCACTTACTAAATAAATATAAAAAAATACACTTACATGGCGACAAAGTTTTCGTACCTACACATTATATTTTCTATCGTACACCCAAATACCAGTTTTTTCTCCGTTTTTCGTTTTGTAGAATACGAGTGGATTTTCACTCGACAAGAAAGAAACAATAAATTACAGAATGTACTAATATGTACAAGATTTAAGGGAGATTGAGATTTGGTTACTTAAAAAAAATAACATGAAAAAATAAGAAAACAGAGAAATTATGTACAAATTGTTTTCATTGAGCGTTGGCAGGGCGATGAGCCGTCGTTGATATTTGAATACCTGGAAATTTAAAAAAAGTAATTATTTAAGGTGCCAAATATTATTCTAATGTTAGTCAGGTATTAGTCAGGGTACAAAAATTATATTTTTTCAATTTGTTAAATATATATATATTTTGTATGAGTTCGTTTCTTCCAGTTATTTGGGTCCTTTAAATGGTAGGTAATAATTACATAGCCCCACAAAAGAGTGAAGTAGGTAGGTACTTAGTAATATCGCCTTCTGAACACGAATTTGTTATTTACGGTGGTAGCATTGACTTACGGACACAATCAAATATTTCAACGGTTTTGACGTCATCGCGCGCTTTTTATGTTCGTGGTAATGTTTCTCCATCCATAAGCAATAAGGGTAAAATAATTTCGACGATTGTTTCCCATTTTCACGTTTTTGAAGCGATTCTCTATCAATAATAATTCTTTTTAAAAAAATCATGCGCAGACCCCATTGCTTCAAAAAATTTCCATTACATGAATGGTAATGGTAATTGCAGTAACTTAAAACCCCACTCTTTGCTTGTAGGTATACATAATCATACTCACTGTAGGTACTCATTTTATTGCATTTGAAAAAATTAATTTTAAAAGTAATCGTTATTCAAAGTAAGTAATCATTACCTAACCACTCCGATGAAGGGACAGTCATCCCGTGGGAATATCGTTCCCAACATACGTTTTGCCAGTCGTTCTTCCCATGAGAACAATAGACGTTCGGCTTCTAACGGGTTTTATTTCAATCGAGGGATCCGAAAATTTGAATGAGGCCACGGACTGAAATTCCTTAACTGGGATGATAGATATTGTTCATTTTCTGATAACTGAGGCGTTTGCTATCAAAACCAGCTCATTCAATATTTTTCTGAAATCCACTTTTTTGCATATTTTGACAGTTTAGAGGGTCCTTCATAACCTGACGACGGGATATAGCTCAAATCCAGCTCATTCCAACCCATAACTAGATGAAAAGGTTTGCCCTCTGGGTCAAATCCAGCTCATTTCGAGCTTTTGTCTCAACTGTCAAATGTCTCAACCGTGACATTTCAGATCATTTGAAAAATTTATGTGGGTGTCAATTATTTAAAACCCGTAAAGACACAAATATTAACTGGCCCACAATCAATCAATTAATCAATGGCCCACAACTTAATTGAACAAAAAACTGAAAAAAAACATGAAAAATCGTGTTTTGCATCAAAATCAGCTCATTCCAACCTAATTAGTGTAATTACGCCCAAGGTAATGCACCTGCAATTAAAATGAAAAACTAATCAAATTCTAGGCGGTTATACCTAAGTACGATTAACAATTTTTTACCAAAAATTACCAAAAATGGAATCAGCTGGGTTTGATAGCAAACGCCTCAACTAGAAGCGGAGAAGTGGACCTAACTAGGGATGCACCATTGGAACCAAATAATCTATTATAACATCGAATGATTAATCGTAAGCTAATGAATGAATGAATAATTGATTTATTCCGATAGACAGAATTATAATATAATTCCTGTAGTAGTAAGGACTTGAAATTTGTCATGTAGGTAATCAAAACTGTAGTGAAATCAAAAACACAATAATCGATTAATACGAATAATTGGTAGCTATACATCGATTAAAATTTATCGATTAATTGGGTTAAAATAATCGATTATCCTATTACCTATTTGCCAAATAAACACAAAAAATAAGTTAGCAGCTTTCTGCATTGAAAAATTAGGCCTTTTTAATTTTAAATAGAACTTATTTCAAGCCTAATTTGACTTTGATATTTTAATTTAAACATTTTCATTGACAAATTTTCAAGTAAGCAAGCCAATCCTTTTACTAGTGACTAATTCACAATTACATAATTGGTTTCTATGTGTATTCACCCTACTTTATTCATTTATTTTAATTTTTCAATTTTTTTCATTGTACTGACTATACCTATATTGTATTGTACTTTACTCGCTGCTGAGGTTGATTTGACGTACGTTACATACAGCAGTTATGTCAAGCTTTGAGCATCGAGAAGTTATAGGCTGATAGTGACATACCTACGTTTTTCACTGTAGGAAGTTCCTACTAGGAACTAGACAGTAACTCAAATGGAATGTGAAAAAAGTTTGAATTGAAATTAAAAGGGTGGTTTTGTCATTAGTCAAGTTTAATTTGAAACTGGAAAAAGAAAAAAAAAATTAATTTGTCGGCACAGAGTTCAATTAGACGGAAAAAAAGCACTGAGTGCTGAGTAGTGAATTGTCTTTTCGTATGATACGCAACATTTGTCCATATAAAATGGGTATCTCTCACCTTTATAATTTCCCGTTCGCATGACCGTTAGCGTGACCGTTTGCATGACCGTTAGCGTGGCCGTTAGCATGACCGTTAGCATGACCGTTCGCATGGCCGTTGGAATTGACGAACACTCTGTTCCTGAGCGTGTCAGACGTAACGTAGCCGTTAACGAGCTTCTGGTCGACGGGCTGCTGATAAGCATGAACCGGAGGCTCGGGCTGGCAGAAGTTGATAGTGCTGGCGATCGCTGCTTTTTTCTGAAACAAAAATCAACATGTGATCATCATCCAACACCCTTGTTTAGGATAACATCGGGTTAGGACAACCTTGGTAAGGATAACCTTGGTTAGGATAACATCAGTTAGGATAACCTTGGTTAGGATAACATCAGTTAGGATAGCCTTGGTCAGGATAACCTTGGTTAGGTTAGGACAACCCTGGTCAGGATAACCTTGGTTGGGATAGGACAACCCTGGTTAGGTTAACCTTGGTTAGGATAACAACAGTAAAACAATATTAATTAGGATAACAACAGTTAGGACAACCTTGGTTAACCTTAGTCAGGACAACTTTGGTTAGGATAAGCTAGGTTAGGACAACAACGGTTAGGATTGTTGCAAAGTGCTTCCTACGCGCAATAATGGTTGTTAGTTTATCTGCCTTCAGGAATAATATTACATGACCGAATCTGGTTGATGGAACATAACACAACAGAAAATATATTTCAAGAGCATCAAATATCATCTTATGGAAACCATGAAGTTCAACGGGTGTTGAAATAGAGTAACTACCCTCAGTTATGACTTGATATTCCAATTAGGATAACATCGGTTAAGTTTTAACGTCGAATTAGAACGATCTCTTTTAAAACGCTTCTTTAGCTCCCCGATTCCTCGTTATTTCATAATAGTATGATATAACACACATGTTATGATAGAATCATTCAATGATACAACCATCACCATCCATACAGCCTCCCCCCAGCAAGCCATAAGAGTTGTGAGGGAAAATACTCCAAGGTAAAATACAAGGTAGGTACATTAATTCTCAATTACACTAGCACCAGCCGAGTTGTCAGGTATTTCAAATATTGATTAAGGGCAACCACAAATGTAAATTTAAGCAATAAAAGACATTTGATGACAGAGTGTATCTAGGGAAAACCTTAGCTAGTGAAGAATTAGGAACGTACCCAAATAAAATATATAATGGTATATATGAATGTATAATATATGAATTTCTTGGTAGATATTTACGCTTTTTCCCTTGTACGCCTGGTTGTAGAAGTCCTTGAAAAGGAAGTAGAACATGACAGCATGGAGGCCGATGAACCAGACGAAAGCTCTTGGGTAGTTGCAGTCGATGAAGAGAAGTTGGAATGCATGGACGAGAATCAGAATGAACTGTACCTTGAAAACCGAACAATTACGATTATACTACAAAGTTTCACAAAGGTTATCCACAATTAAAAGTTAGTAATTATCGAAATCTTAGTGGTAAGCACGACGGTCTTTTAGTTACGCTAAAAACTATGCAAATCAATTCGTCTAAAATCTGTAGAAGTTTAATAACTCTTGTAGCTTTTAATTTCATAGTCTTGTTGCTTGTGAGAAAAAATTGGTTCGGAACACAAATCTTAAAAAGCTATAACCCTGACGGAGGCTTTTTAAACAATGAGGAGGCTTTTTAAACATTTTTTAAATTTTTTTGTTCAAAAGTTCTCACATGAGCTGAGAACCATTCTTTTCGAAAAATGGCTACTCAGGCCCACGGTACGCCGTTGTTCCGAATTTGACGTTTACTCTATTCAACCACGTATTTTTGGTTTAGCCTACCTTCAGGCGCTTTTCTCAACTGTTAACCAATGCTAAGAGTGACGTACACGTACATGTACATAATATGTTATATTGAAAATTCTATTTCGGCCTTATAGTCCAGTCAAGATGTACATGAATGCTTGCAACAAAACCGGTCGTTCTGATTTTTCGAAATGTTTCGATATGTTTTCGATATAACAGTAGTAATAATCCAGATTTCCAAAATTCAAAGACCTCGGGAAATGGCCGTTATGGCCGAAAAACCATGACATTTTCGCGCTTTTTTCGGTTTTCGCTCCATATCTTCATGAAAAGGTATGGTTACCTCATTAACTTTAAAAAGAAACTGAAAGTTTCTGACGAATCCTGTTCCAAGATGGGTATCAGCAATTTAACAACGACAAAACTGAACATGTTCATTGTCAATTTTGCTTGTTTTAAACGTTTAAATTGTACGATTTGCGGTATTTAATTACCATCTGAAGGACGGTGAGGTACTTCTTCCACCAGAGGTAGGGCTGAATCCTGGGTCCCATGGCGGCTAGCATGTAGTACGTGTACATTACAATATGCACGAATGTGTTCAGCATCCCGAAGAATGTCGAATGGCCGCCTAAAAATTATTATACATTATAGGTAACGCAGTTATATTGAAATGTGAAAGTTTACTGACTAGTACAGGTGAATAACACAGGAGTGATTCAGAGGAATTTTCTTGCCTGGAGTGAATTTCACACCGAACCATGTGCTGAGGGGCATGATGCCGTGGTGGATGACGTGGAGTTTGTTCACATGATCATTCTTCTTCCTCAAAACGAAGAATATCTTGAAAAAAAAAGAATTAAAAGTTGTATGTCTGTGTCGTCCCTTCTCATTCTATGCACAGATTCAGATTTCTGTTTATTAAACACGTAATCGACCATCAAAATTTACCAAGTAAAATTCAATTAAAGTACGTACTCCTTGAATATTAAATTTATGTGCGTGAACGCGCATGCTTAAAAAAATCGTTAAACTCAAGTAGGTACTGTAATACTTCATGTGTCCCTGAATTGTCCTTACCGTGTCCATGAACTCCGTGAATTTCGAAAAGTAGTACCACCAGCATCCCGCAGCTACCTGAAAAAAATTTGACAATCTGTAGATCTATCTATACTTAGCTCAAACTGTATTGTAACGTGATTAACGCTAAATCAATTAGGTATTGATTTAGTTGGGTTATCGGATTTTTAACTATATTTTACGGTCTGTTTTCCGTTTTCTGATAAATTTTGATCTACTGTTGAATAGAAATACCCTTAGATTATTGACGGGAACTAGTAAAGGCCAAAAGAAAAGCTAAGAAAATCTGGCAAAGGGTTCGCTCTACAGAAAACAAAAGAAAGCTGAACACACTATGAAATGAGCTCAAAGCTCTAAACCGAGAAATTGAAGAGGAAACATGAGGAGAGGCTGTTAACTTGCACAGCTTTACTGCAGGAAAAGAGACTGAATATTCTCTGTACAGAGTAACTAAGGACTTAGACGTCCAAAAATACCGATTCCTTTTATTAAACGAGAGGACGGATATTGGGCAAGGAGTGCAGAAGAAAAAACAGATCTGTTAGCAAACTACCTTGAGGAAACATTCACCCTGTTTCCAAGGCAGACTGCCTATGAGGATGCTACAGTGGTAGAAAAGACTGATGAATTAGAAATTCGGTCTGTTACCACCCAAGAGCAGGGGCGGCTCGTGGGCTCAGAAACTGGTGGGGCACCAGGGCAATATTTAGGTGCCTATTAGGTACTCACTATAGGAACTAAACTCAAACTACCCTTACAGCTAAACTGCTTCATAATTAGTGGTATGCAGCTCTTAGCAAGTCAGGAAACATCGTTCTCCAAAGAGTTCTCTTGAGGAGAGGGAAGGTTACTGACCAGTATCCAGGATTACCGACGAGGAGGTGGCTGCAAGGCAATCCCACCTACCCACCCAAATAATTATCTTCGAAATGATAGGAAGAATAAAAGAGAAATTGTGACTGTACGAGTACTATTCAAAGAGTACATTATAAAGGTAGTCAAAAAATTATATTATTGGAGTTTCTATTACTGGGGTTTTTAAAAATTAGCAATCGCGACCATCTGCTTCCTAGCCGAGTGGTACCTTGAAAACCCCCTCTAAAAATGTCCTCTTATGCCCAGATTGCACATACGTTTTTCTTATCCAATCGTATCAAAACATTTTGAACGATCACAGAACAGCAAGATTGATTTCAACTAGCTTTTAGAGTTCGTTGGTTAGCTCAAACAAAGCTCGAGTCAACGAAGTCACCATCAGTTTCAGGGATAACAAATAAATCAGTATTCTCAACGGTTGGCTGAGCTACATAATAATATTATGTATATTACTGTTATTAACTGTTATTAACTTACAGAATGTAGAAATCAACAAATGAGATTCCCTTGGGCGAATAGTGATCCATTCAGTCTTGACGACTAGCAAAGCGTTCACGCGTTGCACGTGAGATATTAAATTTCAATGTTTAGTTGATTAATATTATGGAGACAATAATTCACTTTTACTATGATGAGTAAATACGAAGCTAAAAACCACCAGTCAATGCATTCAAAATAATATATTATAACGTCAGGCAACGTTTTGATACCATTCTTATCGAACATGGAAGAAAGCATGGAGGAATGAAACCCCCTTCTTCCTTGACAAGGAACGATTCAATGATCGATTGTTTTCGGCGTTCAACTTGATTTGATATTTTGGCCACCGCCCGGAATGGCTCCTATGGCGGAACACAGGGTGCCTTCCCCCACCCCAGGAAGCGCCTATACCTTCAACATTGAGACTGGGGCACTTCTGGTCGATCCGATAATCGACTTTTTTAATCGATAAATCGAAACAAAATGCGTTGAGGACACGACTTTTATCACAGTCACTGTGACACACTGTGACTGCAAGAGCTCAGTGGAAGTGGGTAGTCATGGAAGAAGGGAGATCTCCCTTCTTCCATGGTGGGTAGTAGTAGGTAAGATTTTTTTCTCCTTGTTCTATGTTTTTTCTGTTTTCCTTTGCAAATTTTTGGGTGGGGCGAGGGCCAAGGTGGCCTTATGGACGAGCCGCCACTGCCCAAGAGCTCAAAGGCGAGATGATGAACCTCAGTCCAAAGAAAGCTCCGGGTTATGATCGTTTAACAGGGAAAACCATGAAAGAACTCCAAGAAAAAGGTTTAAAAAAAACTCCGACACCTAATCAATGCGTCATGTAGACTTTATCACGTACCACTACTGTAGTAACAGTGGAAAGTAGCAGAGGTAATAATGATAGCCAAGCCAGGCATACCAACTCATGACAAAAAGTCCTACCGTCCCATCTCCCTTCTACCAATAATATCCAAGCTGCTTGAGAAACTCCTTAAAGTGATTAAGACCTATAATCGAGGAAAGAAATCTAATCCCTGATCACCAATTCGGATTCAGAGAGCAGCATTCAACGATAGATCAGGTACACCGGATCACCAGCGTGATAGAGAAATGCTTCGAAGAGAAGGCCATCTGCTCAGCAGTGTTCCTTGACGTCTCTCAGGCGTTTGACAAAGTCTGGCATAAGGGACTTTAATCAAAGCTACAAAGCTAACCCCCCTGCACAGTATTATAGGATTTTAGTGTCTTATCGAATCAAAAAGGCATTTCAGGGTAAAACACGGAGAAGAATACTCCCGATTGCGGGACATAAAAGCAGGAGTACCTCAGGGTAGCGTCCTTGGGCCAGTACTCTATCTACTCGTACTATAAACGAGGGATCTGCCAAAACCAACAGAAGCTGTGACAGCGACGTTCGCAGATGACACAGCAATCGCGGTAGTTGGTCCCACAGTTGAGGAAGCCTCGAGAAAACTACAGTAAATAGTGAACAGTATCCATCAATGGACCAATAAGTGGAATATACAACTCAACGAAGCAAATTCAACACACATTAATTTTACACACAGGAAAGTGAGACCAATACCTGTAGAAATAAAATTCCGAATCGTCCCTAAATGCTAAGTGCCTTGGAATGGCGTAAAGCACTTACTCATAAAGACCCAAAACCAGTGTCCTATTGAAAGTCCCCAAGACCTAAGAGTCACCAAACCGACCACGAGATATGGACACTGAAAAACTGTAGGTTACATTTATTTTCTTTTGAAATTGTGGACAACTTCGTATTTCTTTCGAATATAGACACCAAATGTACGTTATAATGTATTTTTTGTCTTCAAAAATAAATAAAGAATATCATATCACAAACGAGATACTGTTGTAGTTGGAGATATTAATGAAATTACTCGTAGTACCTAAATTAATTGAGGAGTGATCTATCAAAAAGTAACATAATACGGATATTATTCCATTTTCCTACATTTTTCAGGATGCGAGACAATTTTGCTACCCGACAAATAGTTTTACAGTGTTTATTGGATATAGTATTGAACACAAAGGCATTCCAGATTATTGACATTTTATGTCTTTACTCTGGCACATAACTCGAAAAACGTTACACAAAAGCGTTACACGAAAATTTCTGATGATTTTCGCTTACAACCGATTCGTTGCTACGGAACTTCATCTTCGCCAGTTATCATCGTACAAAAATCGTTCACCACTCGTTGGATAGCTCTCGATTTACCTAACCATATTACGTTAACCACTGCGGAGTGCGTGGCCGACAAGCTGCGGTATGAGCGTGATTGTTTAAATAATTGTTTACACACAGGTGATCATTCTCAATAATTTATATTGTCTATACGAATGCAAGCTTCATTATTTATGATGAACCCTACAATTAAGTATAACAACTACGCTACTGGGGTAGGTGATGTAGCATTGTTCGAAGGTTCTTGAATCACATAAAATGTCCCAATGTGTTACAGACTCGTATGCAAGCATTTAATTCTTGACTGTATCAACAACAGGATGGAGTTGACATTCTTTTGACATTTTCATGTCTTTGCTTTGGCACATAAACTGAAACGGGAAAAATTTGTTTCCTTGATTCACCCTTTCCCTCAGATCACGTCAGAACACAAGCGACAGGCGGGCCACTACGTCAGACGCACCTATGACGCACGAGCCTATGACGTCAGACGGCTGGCCGGAGGCAAACTAGTACGTCAGAGCCTATGACGCACGAGCGTATGACGTCAGAAGGCTGGTAGGAGGCTAACTAGTACGTCACAGCCTATGCCGTAAGAGCCTATGACGTCAGAGAGCTGACTGGCTAGGTGATCGGGTTTAATTAAGCCTCTGGAATTCCGCGCCTTCATTTTGCATTCATTTACATCTTCACGTTGAAAAATCCTTCATCTTCTAGTATGTTTTTGTGATAAGAAACATTGTTTTCAATTTGCCTTTGAATGTCACATAGTTCTTTGTCTCCTTCAATTCGGAACTCAAACTAATATACCTTATGTAAAATAAATTGTCGAAGAAAATAATCATGGAAAACTGTAGTTCTACATGCAGGCAAACGATAGTTGGTGTCTTTGTTTCTGGTATTTAAAACATGAAAGGTAGAAAATTTAATGAAATTATTAGCCAATTATTAGGGGTTTTGTGATGTCACTATTAGATGCATGCTACGAGTTAGGATACTAAACTGAATTAACTCTTCTATTTTTAAAATATTTAGTTGTTTAAATTTATCGTAAATCCGGTCGTCAAATTTCAGGTTCATGATGAATCTAACAGAAGACTTCAATAATCTTTGAATTTTTTTATTTGCTTTTATAGTCTAATTCACACACTGCAGAGAGACTATACAGCAGATGCGGCATGTAGCTTGAAACAGACATTTTTTGATATTACGTGACCAGTGTGTTAATAATTTATTGAAGGCGTATAATTGGGACTGAGATTTTCGACATGTGACATTTGTTTGGTTGCTCCACGAAAGAGTGTTTTGCAAAATAATGCCGAGGCATTTTATGTCATCCCGATATTCCAAAAATTCGTCATTGATGACAAGTTTAGGGACGTCATCCACGACTGGCAAATTGGCTAGTCATTTGATTTTTCAGAATATGAAATACTTATATCCAAAACTGAGAGAAATCACCATTTTAACTTTGGATACGTGTCATTTGGATGGAAAACCGGTTTTATATCCCCTGTCGAAAGAAAAGCTGAATCTTGATAGCTAACATTTCGACCAAAACGCCAATATTTCACCTTACATCACCACATCCAAGTATGCTAACCTAGCGGACCTGCAGTCAATCTCCGAACACAAAACTCAGCCACCAGTGGCATTTCGTTAGTTTTGAATATCTGCCCTTTTGAAAAAAAAAAAAAAAAAAAAAATTCTTTATTAAACGGAATTAACGGGGATAAGTTCCCTTTTGATCAAAATTTCCAGAAACAATTATAGGGAATAGGTATGTCACCTTGTGATTGAAAAGCAAGATTTTACGTTTAAAATAAACTGGGATTTGTTCCGTATGGAGTGTTTTAGTCTGGGGGGAGGGGGGGGGGGTCAATCAAGCCCATCTTTAAGATACGGAAAAAGCAAAAAAAAAAAAAAAAACGATTTTTTCCGAAAAGTTGATATGGTTCCTTTTAATAGATCACTCCTCAATTGTAAATATTTATTGAATGATTTGGAATGATCTTTAGGTCTTACTCGTAGCGCGTGATCACTGGAGCTGTAGTCAACTGGTTGACACTGGAAGCTGTAAGTGGTGAACCATCCTGCATGAAGTGCCTGGAAACAACGGACAATCGATTAACCGACGGAAGATGGTGTGAGTGAAATGATTTGAAAAACTCTGCGAATTCTTGACACAACGGTTTATCATCTTCTTTGTGCAGATTGCCCTTCTGTCTAGATCACCCTCGTCCACCCTCCTCCTCCCTCCGCCCTCCTCCTCACTCCGCCCTCCTCCTCCCTACGCCCTCCTTCTCCCTCCTCTCTCCACCTCCCTTCTGCTCAATCCTCCACCCTCCGCAGACAACCATTGAGACCAGCTATGAAAGATCTTTGACGTAAGATTCATCAGTTATATGGTTCGGGTTAGGGATGCAACATCGGAACCAAATAATCGATAATAACACCAAATGATTAATCGTAATGAACCGATTAACCGGTAATAAATAATCGATATTTGATTAATCGAAAGCAAATAATCGATTTTCAAGTACTTACTTCAAACGCATAATTATTTGCTTTCCGATGGTTTTCTTCGTCTATAGGTGACGACCTATTGTTAAAAAACAAGGCTAATGAAGATTTAAAAAGATTCTAAAACGAATAAAATTGCATCAAATTTGAACTAAAAACTATACCGTTCCATTTGAATTTCCCCTACCACCAGGCGGGGGGGGGGGGGTAGTAGAGTAGGTACTTATTTTTCCGGAAAGATAAAATTGTGGAAATATTCCCGAAAGATTGGAAAAATTGGAACGATTGCCGTTTTTTTTTTACAAAAATTGAACGTGAGGAGCTCAAAAAAAAAAATTTAACGGACTGTTATGATCGTATGAACTGGTCATGAAGAGATATTTTGAGCACGCAGGATAATAAAGTAGATAAAATATAATTTTAGAGCAAAAAGCATTGAAAATTTATTAAATTCAAATTCGTCAGACCGAGCGTCGTGCGCGGTGGCAACGGGAACCGTAGGAGTGGAGTAGTGTTGCAAGATGGCCCTTTTCCCACAGTCAGGGATGAAAAATCCCTTTCCACACAAAAAAATCCCAAAAACGCGAAATCAACGGGAAAAATGGCTATCCGCGACCCGCGTCGTGTTTGCGCTCGATCCCTTTGCCAAAAAATATTGTTTAGTCTTACATTTTATCCGTCCCAATATTGTTTTTTTTTTATTATTTTAATTTTTTATTTTTAGAATACGGAATAAATTAACAGTTTCCTAGTTATTTTGGCTTATTTTCCCTAAAAATCTCAAAAATCCCATTTTTCACGCTTACATTTTATTTAAAAATTCGTTAAAACCGTCCAAATCTCTTGTGCGACACATGTCGCACGTCGGTACAACGCAGGTAAAGTCGACAGTTGTTGTCAAATGTTTAAAACTTTCGCTATTATTTGCGAAGAGACACCGGTTGTACGGCGGTCATTTTAGAATAAAACTGCCTTCAAATAACCCAGTCACGAATCGGATTTATAGCTCTCTTTTTCTGCGCGCAAACGTTCTGATATCACTACCGCATTCTTTACTTCTGTTTCACGCGTTTTTACCACCTGTATGTGACCCAACTGAACAACGATGGTGGCAGAGTACATTGACTTTGAGGTTTTGGGTACGCTGATTTTAAACGGTCAAGGATGAACTTACAAAGATTTTAGGATTCTGACTTGCAGTGAGGGTAATACCATCACATACGGACCAAACTTTTCACTAAAACACGTAAAAAGTTACACACTTGTTTAGTTGGGAATCCTGCCATTTTAAGTAAAGCCACTTATCGTCAATTCGTCAAAAATAATTTTTGACAATTATTGTGAAAAATCGTATAAACCACTTATATTGTGGGTTTTCATCGAATTTGGAGGCAGAACGACTTATCTGTGGTAGTTTGCAAGCAAAACCACTTGTGCCAATTTCAGCCACTTATCGACATTTTACGTGTAATGAATGATTTGCTGTGTTTCTCCTGTTCTCGAGGGGGTTAGGCAATATGGCCACCCAGAGGGATATCCGGTCTGCATTCACAGACCTGGCTATCTCCAGAGTGGTCGAACAAAAGACACGAGAACCAACGACACTCAGCAAACCATCACATACGTCATCCAATTTGTAGGCAAAACCACTCATCAACCGAAATAATAACAATCGGTTTTGCCATAGCAAGTGATTTTTCGCTCCACATCCAAGTGGTTTCTCCTGCAAATTCCTCCTCAAAACTCGGGACCAGCTGCTTTGTAAACAGATTTGGACTCAATGATATTCAGCTGTGATGTCCAGTTTGGCTCAAGTGGTGTTTCCAAAAGACGATGCGTCAGAAACAGCGAGTGTTTGCAGGCAAAACAGCTCAAGTGGTTTTGCCTCCAAACTGAGTGCTTGAGTTTACATTATCGAAGGGGAAGAACAACCTAACTACTATTAATCGAAGCAAACCTACGTTTTCGATATTTAATCGGTATCAGCATGATCGATAGGACCCAACAGTCCTGTACAGTGACTTTAAGGTTTTCACGATTAGACAACTATTCATAAAGTCCCTCCTACCGTTGTATTATAAATCTCCTAACGTCGTTTTGGACTTGCACAGCCATGATTATGGTAACCCTAGGCCAGCTTTAACGCTGACAACCAGGAGCCTCTTTATTCTCGCCCATCTTATAAGAAATTAATTTTTTCATGGCTAATTGAGCTAGGGGTAAAAGAGGCTGAGAGTATCATTCTGAGTATGTACTCATGAGATGAATGTTTTCGGAATCTAAAAATCTAAAAATGAGATATTTCTGATTACGTTGTTTGCATGATAGGTATTTTCTTAGATCGGCTCTTGCGGGGCGCGACGGGCGTTGCCTACATCCCCGCAATAAGGTTTAATGATGAATTCATGTGATTTATATGTACATTATTGTATTGAAACTTGAAATAAATAAATAAATAAAAATAACGTTAACGTCGAGCGGCAATACGGACTCGTAACTCTAAACTGGAGTCAAGCAATGAAGGGGCCAGCTGAAAAACCGAAAGGAATTTTTAGGACGTCGACATTTTCGCAGACAAGTGATTTTTCCTTGAAACGGCAAATTTGCATGTAATAATAATAATAATAATAATAATAACTTTATTTCCAAAATAGGAACAATGTTCCCGCCTAGCTTTGGAAAGCTCAAAGTAACTTATATATATATATATAAGTCGACAGATTTCAACTCATTCATTACAAGGTTTGAACGATACTCACTTCTCTGAAGAGGAAATAGCTGAAAGCGACTTGAAGAGCGTTGTAGACGATGAGCGTTTTTTGAAGTTCGAACGGTTTCCGTTTCTCCATGAGTTTCGGGCCGGCGACTTTAACGACGAACGCGTAGGTGAGACAGATGACGAGTGTTGGCAAAGGGGAACTCATGAGCGGCCAGTCCTTGACCCTCGGATCTGACGAAACGAGATATCGCAAAATATTAGTCATTATGAAATACCTGATAGTAAGAATTTATTAAAGAATTAGGCGATTATCTAAATCTAAAGTTCGTCTTTAATCTAAAGTCCCTAAGGGCCAGTTTCACCACCTAGAGTTAAAGTAAGGGTTACGATTAATTCGGACTGTACAGAAAAAAGATTTTCAAGTCGATTTGTCCAGTTATCCAAGCTGGTGACTCGTCAAAGTGGACAATATTAGCCTAAAATTTCTGTGTTTTTTCTGAAACGTTTTTGGGCATTATCTCAACCCAAAAACGTTTTAGAAAAAATACGAGTACAGACATTTCAGGCTGATATTGTCCACTTTGACGAGTCACCAGCTTGGATAACTGGACCAATCGACTTGAAAATTTGTACAGACCTTATTTATATCATGACCCGGTGCCATTAAATTTCAAATTTTGAAAAATTTATCCCATTATCTGAACCCAAGAGAATAAAAAAACCGAAATTAAAGCTAATTTTTGCCACTTGGACGGGTCCACAGCCGATCAACTTGAAATTTTGTATTGCTCTTTTTAACGTGGATATTAGAAAAAAGCCCTGAAAGTTTCAAGTTGCTAGGTCTAAAAGGGGCCGAGTTATATAACTGCAAAAAACCCGGTTCTCTCAATTAATCCTGCTTAATTTATTTATTTCATTAATCTATACATGTATTAATAAATAATTTATAAACTTATTAGTAAATCATTTATAAATTTATTAATAAATAATAAATTTATAATTTCATTAATTTGCTTAATTTAATAAATTGCTTTTATTCTTGCATATCGCCTCTACAGGTCTTTTCAACTTCAACAACAAAATGATGTGATATCCCCAAAAAAAACCCAATATATATTGGGTAATAAAAGTAATATATATTACCTATATTCGCGTTGATAGACATATTGGAATTACGTCTAAGTATCACTAAATAATACTATTAATTATTAAATGATACTTTTAAAATTACAACAAATTTTGTTGTTGCTTTCTTTGATTGTTTCTGTACGTTTTAAATATGTGCAGCAGCAATAACACGGCGGATTATTGCACAACTGTTCAAGTGCGATGAACGAACGCCCTTCAAAATCTCTAGTATTATTTCTGTAAATTATCGACAAAATTCGAAATCAGCTGGATTTTGAATAAATTCACTTTATTGAACGAGTCTGGTGAGAGACGAACTGCTCTAGAAACAGTCATATTGAAGGTGGTGAATCAAAAATTACGCTTCAACTGACCGCTGTAGTTTTCCAATATGTCGTGATATCCGTCGATCATCCTCTGGATAACCCCTGCCATGGTCGCCTCCCTGACTGCTCGCTCCTGAAACAATATTGTTACATCAGCGTTAGTCAAGTGCATGGACATGATGTTCAAAGTTATCTGTGCTTCTATAAACCATTGACCAAGACACCAATTAAAACGTAAAGATGTAGACTGGACGAGTTGAACGCCCGTACTATTGGTAACAGGGCAAGCTGAATGCTCAACATAAAATACCATTTTCAGTTGTTCATTTCCCTTTTCCCAACCAACTTCATCTCTTGATCTTCCAATTGATTCAAAATGGTGTTCACTCCTTTGATGTAAGCGACCGAAACGACGACGAATACCGTCGCCATCAATTTGTGCATCTTGTCGAGGAAGATCATGAAAAACTCGCAACTTGATCTTGTTTCAAACTGAAATGTCCTTTTTAGTCGACCGCTATTCGGTTAAGCGGAGATCATTACTGCAGCGATTTCAGGCCACTGTAATATAGATCCTATAAGGAAAGTTAATTTTGTATACTGAAAAGATGGTTTCAAGGTAATCAACGTCTATGATTTCCATGTATTTCGTCCCGTGAGTTAATTGCAATGGAGTTGACTTTTGTACAAGTTTGTATCGCATGAAGAATCCTTAAATGTATTAATTATTATTAAAAACTCAATTCTTAAAACGTTTTAGGTTAGCGCCACGAACGGTTTCATCTGAATTGAACATTCCTTTCACGATCCTCGACTAATTTTGAGAGTACCTACTTAAAAACTTGTTCACTGATTATATTCGTCTCAAGTCTGTTTTATTAGTGTTTTATGTCAATTTTAATGCAATTATACCGTCTCATTCAGGTGTTGTGAGTTGTATGTATTAAAATGCCTATACGTAGAAACGACGTAGGGTTAGTAATCTTGGGTTAACAAAATATTTTCGTTGTGTTAGTTTTATGGTAAATGTAGTAAAACATCAGTGGTATCTCGAATTCACACTCGTGAGATGTCTATACGGTTTTTGTTCAATCTCCATCAATTCAAACCTCCGTTGTTGCCCGTGAAAAATATTCGTCGGACCTTCGCATCGAGCAATTCCCCAACTTGACGTTTGACTGCCAGGACGTGAGACCTAAATCTTTTGGTTGAGTTCCCCACCTCGATCCTCAAGTGAAAGGTGAGGAAGGATTTAATTGCAGGGTTATTTCCTACACATCAGATTCTCCCCGCGATACGAGCTGAGCTGTAATTTGCTTGCAGCACTTTTTTTCCCTGTTATTTCCTTTTATTTTTTCTCATGAACCAATTATTGAGGCTGTGGTGGGGGACGATACAGAAGGCTGCCTACGAAAATCCAGTTGAAATCCCCCTAAATGTCCCTGAACCTGCATGTACTCAACTTACTCCTTCATACACCTGACGAAAAACTTCAACCCAACAACAACATTTGTTGTTCAAGATTTAATCTTGGTCCAGTGCATTTTAATTTTCTAGGAGAATTACATTAAATGTAATTAAATTTTAATTGGTGGAAATAGTATTTATTGTGCAATTTACCTATTCTAATCCCATGGACATATAAATGTCAAGGTTCATACGAGCATCAACCTCGTATATACCGTATAAATAAAATCAAGTCAGGACCTTTACTCAGCGTTATAACCTATTATGCTTGGAAAACACCACTCGATTGAAGATTTCAACTATCTTACTGTAAATAAGTTATTTAAGATACAACGCCACCAGGCCAAACAAAATATTCTCCAATTCTGGAGGTTTAAAAATATTCACTTCAATTCTTTATTATATCGATACCTCTGCGCAAAAAGGGCGAATCTGAATTTTCGCTCAAGGGCGAATCTGTTTTAGCGATTGACAACCTCGCAAGTGCAAAAAGGCGAATCTGCAAGTCGTTATGAATGGAAAACGGCGAATATGAACCCAGTCAATTTTACAAAAAGACAAAGGGGGAAACTGCTCGTGCTTCGGGGCGAATCTGCTGCGATCGAAAGAACATCTGACAGTTTCGCCCGTTTTACGCTCAAACTTTTCCAACAAAGTATAGATCGTTGGGGCGAATCTGGCAGTTTCGCCCTTTATACGCTCTAACTTTTTGAACAAATTTTGGGTCGTTAGGGCGAATCTGCATCACACTGAAATAAGCTTTAATTAATAATTTTACTGGAGTATCCCAAAGGAATTGACTTTTGAGGAATTCGTAGTAGTGTAGGTACCCACTGAAAGTAGAGAAAACTGTACAGGAGGTTATAATAACTAGCGACGCCGTTTGGGGTTTTAGAAAAACAGTGCTCGATTGCAGATTCGCCCTTTTTGCGCAGAGGTATCGATATAATTTCCAGGTCAACTTGAACTTTTTCCAAACCAAATTCAACCCTCCCTGATTCGAGCCAAACATATAAATTTTAATAAACTGAATTGTGAACCCCACTACTAACTGTCTGTTGCATAGACTCAGTGCAGGGTCTGTCGGGTCCATTTTCAAACTGGCCCAGCTGATTCATACAGCACAATGTCATGGTTTTTACTTGGTAAACCTGAGCAAAAGATTTTGGTTTGGCACCGGAGAGGTAGGAAATTTAATGCTGTTTCCAACGGTATCCTCAGATTTGAGATTATTCGGGGGAATAAGGGAGTTATGTCCGTTTTCGTGACGTAAGGTCAAAAAGACGAAATCATGTGAGTAGGTTGAAAAACGACTTCAGTTCCACAATCTTTGTACTTAGATTCACAATATATATTTCAGGCACTTTATGCCCATCATCAGGTGTTATTATTATAGTTCTTAAAACAGTTGAAACACAAGCGAAAACATAAACATAAAACAGCCAAACATAACCTCTCACTTTATTATCTTATTATTAGAGGTTATGTTTGGCTGTTTTATGTTTAGGTTTTCCCATGTGTTTCAACTGTTTTAAGAACTATAATAATAACACCTGATGATGGGCTTGAAGTGCCTGAAATATATATTGTGATTTAAAGTACAAAGATTGTGGAACTGAAGTCCTTTTTCAACCTACTCACATGATAATGGAGTTCCACAAACTCAGCGCTTCCACCATAAAAACTATCAAAAAGACGAAAATAAATTTGGATGTTAAAAAACTCGGGTTTTAAGTGAAGTAAAAAAATATGAGTCATAGGGCATTAGTTCAGTTGGAAATTAGTTGGAGAATTCATCTTCGGCGGGATATTCGCTCTTAAGTGGGACACCTTAAGGCAGGGGGAGCAAAGAACCCACCCATCAACCACCCACATCTGCTCGCTTTCCTCCTTCCACCCACTTCCACCCACTTCCACCCACAATTTAAAATTTATGTACGGGTCGGTGGGGGTAACCACCCGCCCCCCCCACCACCCGCCACCCGCTCATCAACCACCCACATCTGCTCGCTTTCTTCCTTCCCACCCACTTCCACCCACAATTTAAAATGTAAGTAGTTGTGGCGGGGGGGGGGAGACAACCCTCGCCCCCTTCCATCAACCTTCTAATTAATGTGGGGTAAGTCACATCATGATCGACTGACATCAAGGGCGGGATCACACGAGGAGATCGGTATGAGAGACGCGTATGAGAGACGCGTATGAGAGACACGTATGAGAGACGCGTATGAGAGACACGTATGAGTCTTCAAGCGACGTCACAAGGCGATTTCCCCCTTCCAGTTCTTCCAACCCTCTCCTCTCCTCACCACTCGATTTTTCTTGAATTTCTATTGAAAGTCGTCAGTTGTTGTCGTGCATTGTGTCCTGTGCATCATGTACGAAGAAGAAGCCTTGGCTATACATAATACGTATATTATACTATTATTAAATGATAGTATAATATACGTATTATGTATAGCCAAATTTTGAGTTGTAAAGAACGGACGAAAAAAAAAAAAAAAAAAAATCGGAAGATGTGGGTGCACCCACTAAACGCTGGAAGAGCGGAAAAAGGAGTTTTTTCGGTTCTCTATAAAGAGTTAACCAACGATGAAACCAAATTTTTCAATTACTTCCGAATGTCGCAAGGTTCATTCGATGAGCTGGAGAAGAAAATCCACATGACTATTGAGAAGCGTGATACCCACATAATGAAGAGGTGGTGGTGGTAAACATTTGCCATTAGATAAAAAAGTGTTTAATTAATAATTTAAGTACTTAAATTAATAATTAATTAATAATTAAGTGCTTAATTAGGTAATTATTTAAGGAGCATTCAATGAATCGGCGAGCTCTTGAAAGTCTGTAATAATTAATAATTACAGACTTTCAAGAGCTCGCCGATTCATTGAATGCTCCTTTGGCATTTTAAGTAACAAAATTTAATGGAGAATTTTCCACCATCCGTTGAACGATAATATCAATTTAGCTACTGACATAGTAAAAGCTTGTGTAGTACTACATAATTTTGTGCGAATGAAAGATGGATATTCCCACGAGGACACCTACAGCTACGAGGGTTTTTTGCAAAATGAATTTCTTAATAATTCTGGTAACCCTGGGAATAGGCTAGTGGCAATAAGGGATTATTTTAAACAGTACTTTGTCACTGAAGGTAATTTTGTCATGGCAGTATCAGCGTGTTTAACTAGATGTTTCATTTAAAAAATTGTACATAAGAAATATTTCAGACACGTCGTGCATTTCCGAATATACGAGTAAACAACAAGTTCTTACCTTGCACATTTTTCTTTGTCACATCCCAGGATTTCACTTCTTCCTCACCCCACATCACTTCCATAACTGCCCTCCAAGCATTTTCTTTTTTTTTTTTTTTGCTTGTCAGCAAATCCACAGTAGTGTGATTTCTATGATTCTGGAGCACTGACGTCACAGCGACGACGGTGAAGAGGGTAGTAAGGACCATGCGGGGAGTGGGAGGGACGGCGAGAGGTGAAGTGGATGACGTCAGAGGGGGTTGAGGAGTTGGTTTCAGCAGATGGGTGAGCGGGGGTCGGGGGTTAAGCTGAATTTGGATGACGTCACTGGACGATGCGGGGGGTGGAAGCTTAGATGAGGGGTGAGGTGGTGATCTGAGAGGAGCGGTGTTAAAAGAGAGGGGGATTGATTGATTGATTATCGCTTTATTTACATAATCTGGCAAGATTTGGTCACATCAGACCATTCTACCACCTAACCAGATACAATTCAAAAAGAAAATAAACAGACATCTGCGTAAATACATGATGAAAAATAGGAGGGACATAAAATGTCAAAAAGAAAATTAAACTTCATTTCACTTTGCGCTGGGTGTGCTAATATTTGGAAAGCAAAAATTCCTTGACTTTCGTTTTGAAAGTATTATAGTTCTGGATCTCTCTTATCTCCTTTGGAAGATCGTTAAAATGGTGCTCGCTTTTGAAAGGGAACGATTTTTGGAACACAGTTGTTCGGCAAAAAGGGAGGCGGAAATTTATGTCTCTGAAACGAGTGTTGACATTATGAGTATCAGAGAAGGTTTTAAATTTACTTGATAGGTATGACGGCCTTTTAGATGATACAACACGGTGAACAGTAGTTAATAGAACAAATTGGATGAGATCATCATACTTAAGGATTTTCATTTTCCTGGGAGAATTTTCAGGGAGAGAATTTTCAGGGAGAATTTTCATCCAATCAAAAAGTAATTGACAAGAGTGGTGGTATTTAGGTACGCCCCATTGAAGGGGGGATGTTGATGTGTGTAGGGAGTTTTGGTTCTTTATTTAGATCAATTGAATAAAAATCACTTACGTACTGTCGAAATGTTTGCTACCGAAACCCCTGAAACAGAACGGATATGATTAGTATTGTATTAAATACACAATTTTTGAACAGTTTTCAAGTTGAATTTCCAACCAAATAATCGATTATAACATCAAATGCTGAATCGTAAGCTAATAATCGAAAGCAAATGAAGGTAGGAATACCTAAATAGAACCGATGAAAGTATCAAGTATGAAAGTAGGTACAGGGCAAGAAGACGAAGACAGGTTGAAGACAAATCGTCGTTGTTATTGTATTTTATAGTGGAATTTCCAACCAAATACCTAATCGATTATAACATCAAATGATTGATCGTAAGCTAATAATCGATGTGACCGATTAATTGGTATTGAATTATCGATGTTCGATTAATCGAAAGCAAATGAAGGTAGAGACGACCAGAACCGACAGACTAAATAGAACCGATGAAAGTAGAGGACAAAAAGACGACAGGTTGAAGACAAATCGTCGCTGTTACTATTGCTACCTCCATGGATTCCTTATCCTTATGCTGATGCATACAACTTCCACGCTTATGCTATTTCAAAATCCTGATGTAGGTATTCGAAAAACCGATTGATCAGTAACAATAATCGACTAGTAAAAAATAATCGGTAGCTATACATCGATTGAAATTAATCGATTAATCGGGGTCACATAATCGATAATCCGATTAATTGATATGCATCACTAGTTGACAGACATTCGAAGCCATTCCTTCTGAACTGCGAAGTTGTTGAAAAATGCAATCACGGTAGTATCAATTCGTTGAAGCTTCAATGCGTCTTTGGTGGCCAATTGGTGTTTTGAACAGGATATTTTGCTGTTTCTTATATGATCAAAGCGGGGGAGTCGATACAAAACACGGTTCATTTGACCTGTCTTGCTCATGCATTGCATCGAGTAGCAGAAACTGTGCGATCTTTGTTCCCTGACGTGGATTCCTTGATCCCTGCAGTAAAAAAAAGTCTTCTTTAAAGCCCACGGTCGGGTATTAATTTTGAAAGAAAACTATCCTGACTTGACTCGGCCGCCAAACCTGTTCTGGCGAGTTGGGGAACTTGGGTGGAAGCAGGTCAGTACTACTGTAAGAATTACGAAAAAAATCGATGATGTGATTTCAAAACTCGATGCAGAATCAGTGGCAATAAACTGGGCGTCTCTTTTCCAAAAATCAAGCTCGGAGAACAACATCACGTTCATTGCACAAAAGTGCGCATCTCTCGCTGAATCCATGATGAATCCATTACCAAATTGGGGAACCCAACGAAAATTAGAGGGTTTTCAAGGGGACAAAATAAAATCGAAACTGAAAGACGTTTTAGACACGAGCAACGGGTGGGCCACTTAGTCCCTTTCAGCCCCAATGAATTCCGAGCGTTACAGCAGCGATTAGATCTGTAGACGTCGAACGATCTTTCAGTCAAAATTGATTTGTTTACGTTACAAAACGGAAGCTGGAAATTTTAAAATCGCCTTAACTGCAATTATTCGATTATAAATCGATTGATGTACTTAGGTACAAGTTTTTTTTTTTTTTTTTTTTTTTTTTTCACCGTTGAAGTCATAAAATGAAGTCATAATATATCGATATCTCATCAAAGTTTTTATAATGAGTTCCAGTCAACTTATGTCAAAGGTTTCAGTGACAAACTTTGAGGGAAATTTCTGTAATGTTTTGAATTTTGAGTTGAGACGTTTTACCTTAACAGGGCAGAATAATTGTGACAATTATTAGTAAATGGGACCTTTGGAACCTTTAAGTTTAAAAGAACATTATTTAAGGCCTTATCCAATTCGAAATTTTTCATTTACTTCCACGGCATCTGATAATAATTATAACTCATACGTGCAATTTCTTAAATAGTGTTCTTATAAACTTAGAGGTTCCAAAGGTATTTACTCCATAAAAATATCAAAATCGAGCGGTTTCTCCGGTTCTCCTATTGTCAAACCATCCAATGCCGAAATCTTTGTTACCACCTTCGATTCAATTTATTTCAATACTTAACTCATTACAGGACCCATCGCCCATTTCGTTGAATGGACGTAATTTCGGTTGACGATCTCCAATTCCAATCGAACATTTTGCAACCGGCCCAATCTCACTGGGCGCAGCCCAAATCACCACCGATCGGTTTCGGGCGAACGGAAAATGAAAGTCTTGCAAATTATTTCGGGACGTGGAATTCCCGTACTCACGTCTCAAGCCGAAACGTGCGAACCCAGTTGCACTTTCATACTGGCACATTTGACGATAACCTTAAAATGGTGTATTGTGATAATTACAATACAGGAACGTCGGAATCATTAGCATTACACAACAATACTGTAAGGTGCACCGGGGCAGGTGGAGCCCGTGGGTCTAATTAGCGCTCCAGTGGGAACCAGAAGAACCAGAATTAAACTTGACTCCCATGCAGGTGTGATGGCAGCCCTGTCTGTTCACGCGGGAATGACTTTGTTGTTCAGCGTCCATTCTGCTGTGTCATCGACGAAGATCGTTTTTCATTTTTGACATTTTATGTCTTTACTTTGCTACATAAACTCGAAAATGTAACGCGGGACATGTAACGGAGTTTCTGATGATTTTCGCTTACAACCGATTCGTTGCTACGGAGTTTTATCTTCGCCAGTTATCATCGTACAAAAATCGTTCACCACTCGTTGGATAGCTCTCGATTTACCTAACCATATTACGTTAACTACTGCGGAGTGCGTGTCCGACAAGCTGCGGTATGAGCGTGATTGTTTAAATAATTGTTTACACACAGGTGATCATTCTCAATAATTTATATTGTCAACACGAATGCAAGCTTCATGTAAGTTTCTGATGGGAGCGGGCGCAAAGACATAAAATGTCCCTCGTGGTTGCGGACTTACGAAAGCTGTACCCACCGTTTGTGTTTTTTTCACCAGCTGTGTTAACAACTTGTGATATAAATTTTTCCTCCTTAAAGGAACTACTTCGTCTGACCACTCCCACGTTCCACTGGTGAAGATTACTTATCTGTTCCCACTTCTAGTTACTGCCTTCATTTTCTTCCTACGTCTGTATTTGCGTTGTGTAGAGATCCCTTTGCGAGGTATTTCTGAAAATTGTGTGTAAAGTCCTTCCTTATTAGTTGCTTCAAGTAATGTAGAAGTTTGGTTGTGTTGTTCACTTGTGGGGATTGATAACTTGTGGCGTTCCAGTTTTTCCTGAATGTGGTGCAAGTGGAGCATACAAAACAGGGTTAAGTGGATTCTAGCCTCCACTTACCCCAATTTAGTACTTATCCACTTCCCCCATTATCGTCACATCAGAAGAAGTTTTGGCACGACAGCGTGAGGCTGAACAGAAAATAAGTGGATACCTTCCTTTTTGATAGAGGTTACCTACTCCTCAAATATTAATTGAAAAAAATTGATGAATAATAGTAACTCTCCACCCCCCCCCCACCCCCCACATACCGGGTCACTCAACTGGCATTCGCGCATGATGACTTCCAGAGTCTAGGAAACGACGCAGAGAGTATTATTTAATGACTTAATACAACACTCGGGAGTCAATGAGGTGCCGGAAAGGGTTAAACGCGGTTTTTGTTCCCGTAATAGCCGGATAATTCCGTCCTTTCAACCCTTCACTTTGCGGTTTCCCACATTCATCGTAATTTCATAGCGAGCCGCTCGCCGAGTTGCCCTTGACATTGATACGTCTGACGACGTTTCAACTTTCGAAATACATACGAAATGAGTAATGGTTCTTGACGGCAGCGCAGCCTACGGTCTCAATTTAGAAGCACATGAGGGTAGCAGAGGTACTTGAGTCAGTTTGCATTGGCTATGGTTCTTAGATCAGTTTGCAGGAAAAAACGAATTTAGACTTTTTTGGCACTTAGATCAATTAGATCACTTTCCCCCGAAACGCTTCACGTATCTTGAAGCGTAAACCAGCAAATTTTTGTTGATATTTTTAATGGGAAGGGGAGAGGGGTATGTTTTTTCTTGGGCGATTCCAATGGTTCATTATCGAAAATAATAAACCAAAAGCGGGATGTCACGCGAATCAACTAGACCAAATAAACAGTATTATAAATAATATTGAAACCCTCCGAGGCAGCTGAATAAATAGGATGGCGTCGAATGGCTTCGTCATCCTCGCCTTTGCTCGGTGTTTGCTGAGTGCTGAGTGCATTCGGCGTTTAGCTTCACTCGCTAGAGGCCGTCGCTACCGGAGACATGAAAGGGAAGGAAGTAATCGAGAAGAAGCTGAGTCAAGTTGACCTCAAAGTCGTTAGTAGAGTAGAAAGCACTGCGAACTTTGAATACATGGTAGGCTTTTTACGGTGGGCTTTCGTAGGATACTTGTGTACCTACTTCACCAATTATGACATATGATCGTAACTTGGAAAACTTGAAATATCATTGGCATCATCCACAAGGCATCCTTGTAACTTTATTTTACTTAATTTTATTTCATCCCCCTTGTGTTCTATACTGTGTCCCAGAATATTCTCTCCCGAAAAACCACCCAGAAAAACTCCTTAAAACTCAAAACAGAATTGGTATTCTGGATTTTCGGTATTCATTTCGTATGAGGATCGTCACATCGTTACCACCACACCACAAGTGTCAATCTGCTCTTTTGGTCTTTTTTACGAGTTTCTTATTTCTCAAAAAAATCCGCTGAGATTTACGTATGTCGGCTCTGGCTTGGTGTGCCCATTAGTACCCAATTCATGGTACCCAAAAGTGCGCTAAGACCAAAATGACCAAAAAAGAAGATTGACGCTTTTGGCATGGTGGTAACAAGATATCTGAGAGATATTTTATAAAGGCCCACGTTTCTCCAAGTTAAAACAACTTTTTTCTACTTTTGACCACATTTTCGGATTCAGCGTTGTTTTCTACATACGCCTACTTCACATTTTTAATCAAAAACGAACTCCTAAGGACCGCAATTGCAGTTCAAACATTGACAATTTTTATAAAATTAAAGTTTTGAAAATACATGTACGTTAACTGCATTTCCAAAAAACGTGCTGGAGGCTGGCAAATCTCATGAAAACTTGCAAATTCAATCAGCTTTGTAATGGTATGGTCGACTTTGCGATTCCTTATCGATTTCATAGAGAAATTCAAGTTTGAATGCAGAAAAACAGTAAGCAATAACAAAAATAGTAGTGGCTACCAACAAATTAACAAACGGATTCTCAATTTTGTTGTGTTTGCCGTTGTAGTGATATGATTCAGACTGATAATTTCAAGGATATCAGGGCTAAATGAAATCCTCGTTGTAATTGTGAGATCGTTTCAATGAGTTTTAGTGCACAAAATAAGGCGGTTAAAATAAAACGAGGTAACCATTTTTTTCTTTTACACCAAGTGCCGAACACCTTGTATACATACTATGTATACAACATACAAAAATACAACAGACACCAAAAATTATACTTATTATAATTTTTGGTGTCTGTTGGCAGTGGATTCAGGGTGGTCTGAAACGAATTTTGGTGTACAAATGTTTTGGAAATTCGAGTTTTAAAAATTTTGGACCGAGAACACACAGACACACATTTTCTTCGAAAATTCGGTAAAACGGACAAGTTTTTATAATGCATATATTAATCCAAACGTTACTGTGTAAGAACTTCTAATACAACGGACTTCGTAATCAAAACGAAAGTGGACAGAATGAGCCAATCAGAGATTACAAAAGAACAGCATCACCTCAAATAAAAATACGCCGGATTTTAACGTGTAATTGAAACCTACGGATGACGTCAAAATTGCTAAGAAAACGGGATTTTGGGGTCAAATCCTCGTCCGAATCGGAGATGGCTCGTATTGCGGTTTCGACGTATTTCCGAGATTGTAAACCCGTTGCATACGGCTTCGAGCTGTCGACACCGTTTGAGCAACGCAATGTGAGGAGTCGGTTGCGAAAATGTTGAAAGGCAGTGATAAGTTTCGCACTGAGTGACAATTCGGCCTCTTGAAGAAAACAATACTCGTAATACACAGCGTTCAAAAATTCCATGTTTTTTTAAAGACATTTTTGAAATACTTACCTAAGATCATTTGGAAAATCTGCTACAATGTTAGTTACATCTGAAGTAAATATTACAGGTAACTATCTAGTTACTGTAGATTACTTATTCTTAAAATGTCGTTTTCGAGCCCTAAACTCCTTATTTTGAAAACTGACTAAATAATTTTTTCCCTTTGCATCAAAAACTACAGAATTTTAAGTAAAATGGTCTGGATTTTTAACATTGACCGTAAAAATGAGGAGTAACCATTAGTTTAAATTAACAAAAACGCTTCTCTCCCCATTTAGCACTAAAATCTTGTTAAGTGTGAAAAATGGGATAACGTGTGCCAGGTCAATATATCGAGGGCCTCGAGGGTCTGACGAAAACCTTAATAAAATAAAATCTTGGGAACGGATTGAGATAGGAAGGTGCGGTTGGCAGCCTTCTACTCCATTTTCAGTCTAGTTTTACTCATTTTTTTTCTTTTACACCAAGTGCCGAACACTCTGTATTTATATAGATTTGAATGATTGCACAGAAGGATGATAAGTTGATAGAAACACTTACAGACATCACCCAGGCTGTAAACACTGCCAACGCTGCCAATGTGACTTTCGACAACCTCACGCTTAGCTACTCTTCCCTTATGATACCAATCAACTCGAAAAAATGACAGATTTGAAAAAAGTGATGAAAGAAGTGGTCAATTGTTCTGGAGGAAAATTTATAGTTGGCCAATTTCAGATAAAAATTTACCTGAAATTTCAACTTTAGAAGATTGAACATGAAACAAAAGTGGTTAGTGTGGTAATCTCCACGAAGAAATTGAATTTTAACCAAAATATAAAAATTAAAATATATTATGTACCTTTTTTTAAAGATGATTCCTGTCTTATCTGAGTGAATGTTTTCCATAATACAAGAGTCATTTCAGAGTCAAGAAAAACACGACTAGTACAAATTCAATGTCATTTTTGAATAATTTAGAACAATGATTTTTTTTAAATTGTTCACTTATACATTTCAGTCATGCCAAATAAAACCATTTGTATTGGGAAAGTCTTAAATCTATGTCAGAAAGGCGAGGTCAGCAGTTTTTCGCTTTTCCTGGTAACTTGGGTTTTGTGGACTATTCGGGTTTCTGAAACGACTGATTCAAATACAAACCAAAAAACAGCATTCCTACCTTACCAATCAGATGGCTCTATATGACCGCGGACTCGCGTAGACTACAGATAGAAGTACTTTCGGGTTCATTTCAAACCCTCGCAATTCAAACCCCATTTGCCGTATCGGGGAGGTCTAGACTCCAGAGGGTCAACTACCGCATTAAATGGCCGTTCGTCGATTTCTCACATACGCACAAAAAAAATCCATACATTTGCATATGCAAGTAGCGAGTACGTTTCCCGAAATTGGAGAAAAAAAAATGGCGACGATGACCTCTCACCCGTTTGACGTCGTCAGCGAGCCCCGAGCGTGTCGTAAAGTGAAATACGACATCGATTGCCAATTCCCGTGTTGAATTGACACCGCTACCTGTGACGGCGTTTTCCGAAATATTCAAAATTATGCACTGGTCCAACCTTCTCGTTAGTAAATTTGTTGCGAAAATTCGCTCATAATGCCACGCAGCAATATTTTACGCCTTACTAGGACTTCTACTACCACGAAACTTGCCCTAAACGATTTCTCCTTGTCATGGCCTCAAAATTATTGTGAAATTCCCCCTACAAACTACAATAACATTTCGTCGCTCAAGAAGCAACACCCCCTATCGACCATTTCCCAATTTTTCAGTGGAAGGGAAAAACTGAATGATGGACCAATTTTCGTTCATGTGTCCTTTTCTTGCCCAATTTTCACTATCCAGGCCAACCAGTGACGCCTCCCAATGTTGGAAACACTAAAAGGTTGGAAATTTGGGAAATTAAGATTGATAGGGGGTGTTATCCTAATACCATAGGTTGATAGGTGGTGTTCTTGATGGAAAATCGCTGTCAGCGAAATGAGATCGATAGGCCTTTCGCCGCAAATCTAAACTCTAACTATTTTTATTAAACAAACAAAAATTTTCACTGTTGATGCAAAGACCAACTGAATTTGGAACCCAACGAATCCAAAGGTGAATTTGGAACTCAGTTTGAAACCCAACATTTGCCTCAACGATGTCGATAGGAGCTGACGATTTATTGTATTTTTGGTCAGATTATTGTATCAGACGTTCGCTACTGGTCTGTTGACGTGTTACTAGCCCTGAACCGGAGTTTTGGCTGATCAAGATAATCCAGGTGAACTATCGAGTAAAAGGGTCTTTTCTGGGCGAGATAAATGAACAATGTCTACGAGCATTGTGATGTTGGCTCAGTAGCCGCTAACGAATGATTCAAAATCGAGAGGTCGATCAAAGATAAAACTCTCAATGACATTTGGGTGCCTGCTAATCTGATCGTGGTGCTTGGCGTCGTTAAAATTGTGAGGTGTTGCATTCAATCGTTCGGAACACTGAGTAGGCCGTAATATTCGGTCTAATGGTTTTCGAGTGAACATTTACAATTTCAACGTTGCATTCAGTGCTTTGAAATAGACCAAATTTTGATATGATCAACAATCAAGACAAAACACTCATTCAAGTACACAACGCGGAGGTGAGAACAGGATTTTCACCATATTTGGATAGTATTTCTTCATCGTACAAACCGCCTGTCGACTCGACAAAAAATTGACCAATCGAAGAAAAAGCCGATTTGGATAAGGCGAAACCGTCGTAAAAACCGGTAAATGACTGGAGATTTCGACAAAGGGCGTTAGGTATTCCAAGGACTTCGCACAACCGGGTAACGAAAATACTGCGATGGCTGACATTTGAGGAAACTTTAAAGTTTAACCGTGCCCATGTGATAACGTCATAAATGATCATCTTAGTACGAAACGAAGCATTTTGAAACAATAATTAACCAAGTAACAACCACTTTTCTTCATCTTCAAATTCCTCCAGTGTGAGAATGGAATGAGGTATAGCAATTCTGAGCAACCCTCCCTTAGAAAGTTTTGGCATTGAATTCAGAGGAGTGGTCTGGAAATTCGAGTTTAAAAAGTTTGAACCGAGAACAATAGCTTCGTTTTCTTTGAAAATTCGCTAATACGAGTATGTCCTCCCAATCGCAGTACGAGTAAGTCGAAACGTTATATCGATTCAATCGCAAAATCGTTCCCCTAGGATTTACACAAGTCTTGTTCTAGTAAACTAGGTACGTGTTTTCACAGTTCAATAACTAACGCTAAGCGACCAATGACGCCCATGAGACGACGACACAAGGTGCTAAAAAAAAGTTACAAAACGTCCGGTTTTGCTAACAAGCTCGCGCAATGCTCGTTATAGATAAGAGTGCGATCCGAGCGGCTTCCGTTTACTCAGTAGACGGTAAGTCATGGCCATTGTGTGAAAACCAAAAACCGTTAATTATTGGGATAATTCTGTACCGTATTGCATGATATTCGGAACCGGTAGTTGGCATATTAGCGAGAAGTTGGTATTCACAGGATCATAAGGTCACAAACATGATGTGTTCAAAACCTCGTTTTGTCAGTTCCACCCCTAATAATGTTTTTTGAAAAGCATTTATTAAAGAAATAACGGTACGAAAAATTCCAGAAACAGAATACAGAAAAAGTGCGGTCGCTCCTCAATAAGTTAGAAAACCTTGTGCTGAGGAGTCGCCTTAAACTATTTCAATGGTATTCTACAAGATAAAGATGTAACTTGCAATCATTTGCTTAGAATCACATTTCGATTCGTTTACAATCAATTTGATCAAATTAAAGTTATCGGTTCTACCCTAAACTATCAAAAAATGAAAGTGAAATGAACTCTTTAATACGTATTTTAAAAATTTTAGGACTAACAATAACTTTTTATATCACTGGGAAGGTTATTAAAATTTTTTATTCCACTGTAGGAAAAGAAATTTGGTCCTTCAGCAGAGAGACGGAGGGGAAGCTTTAAATTTACTTGATAGGCCAATCGTTTATGGCCGAGAATGCTATCAAAATCTGCTACATTTTTGTTCTGAACAATAGATATAATATATCTATTGAACAATAGATATAATCTATCTATAACAATAGATATAATATAATACCATTATATTATAATGGTTTTAAATAATTCTGATAGGCAGATAGATCTTCACACGAGAATACCGTAAGAAATTACGGATTGCACCAACGTATGATAAGACATGAAACTCCTAATGTCCAAGCACATAGGAATGATTTTGCATAGCCTGTTACAAATATATTATATTGTCAATGTGATATTCCCACGACAAGCGATCAATCACAACACCCAAAGACTTCGTGCATGGCACCTGCATGATTCCCGGGCAGTTGCAGATCATTGTGGGACAGGCAGACCAATCATGGCATTTAATACTGTCCAAAACAGGGATAGAAAAGGCGATGAAATTAGAGTTGCAGAAGTTCAGTTTCAAGCCAACATTTCTCAACCATCTTCTTACTACAATTAAGCAACTTGAAGCAGCTTGCATAGTGTCGTTCCAAGTACTCCTCGAGACAACTGCTGTATCGTCAGCATAAGTAATTATTTATCCTTCAAATTGAAGGTTGAATAAACTATTAATAAAGCAGATGAATAAAATGGCCCTAGTGCCTTGCGGAATTCCAAACGAGAGAGTAGCTCTATCACTCAAGGTCGATTCTATCTTTACTTTTTGACTTAATAGACTGAATGAGTCAGATACTTGGTGGTAGGAACCTCTTGATATAAATTTATTGACGACGTAGATAGTAGGGTACTATTGATAACCCCTGAATCACATAAATTATTTATACTAATAAATTATAAACCATCAAGTTTACTGGTGCCATCCACAGTGTAGTGGAGAATAATCAACATATTGGTTATGTGAGTTCATCCCCTAATTCAAATTGCCCCTGTACGTTATCATTTCATCCAAATAAAATGAACGTAAATAGTTTCGTTTTTAATATTGTGCCTGTTTATCAAGAATTTGTCTTGATTTCAACAACTCAACTTCCAAGTGGGCCAAAATGCACTGTTAGCGCTTCGAAAAATGTAGACAATTTAAACCCCTCGTGTATGAACCCCTCAGTCATGAATATACGTTTGTTGTGATATTATTGTGGTTATGTGGGACCCTTAAATTTTGAATTTTCAATTTTTACGTATTCCAATGTAACTATATTACGCTACATATTATTCCTATTAAGATCGCTCTTTCATAATGAATCAAGGACGCGCGTCGCGTAGTTTTACTATTAATGCGGGTTTATTCAATCCCCGCTCCGCGGTAGTTAGTTGAAAAATAACATTGAAGCCCATTCAAGGAGAACTGGTTACTTATATTTACTTAACTGACCGTCGCGCCAATGTTTTCTTCCAATACTTTTTTATTTATTTATTTTTCTTTTTTTTTCTTTAAAACCAATTATGGTGTTTTTCAGTGGTATGCGGTTCAAGGAGAGTGGGAGCCTCAAGGTGTGTCCATTTTTTGTCGCAAACTCTCTTTTAGTTGAATGAGAATCCCCGACAATCTTGATTGGACGCATCAAAATTTGATTTGTATTTAATACAGGCCTAACTTGACTAGTACCTACTATTTTCTTGTGGGAGAGGTTATGTCCATAGTGTACAATTTCAGGGTCAAGTAATCTTTCGGATTTACCTTGTTTTTTCCCAATCTTGAATGACCACATTATACTCCTTATACGTCCCCATTACCACAACATGTCAAAATGGACTATTCTCAACAGAACTATACTCCACAAGGTACCAAGCTGTCCAGTATTATCTTTGCCCTGCACCTGAATCGCATTTCTGATGTTATTTTAACTTGCAAAACGATTCTCTATGCAGACGACTTAAATTTATACACCCCAACCAAAATTGATCAAATTTCTTCAAAGGTGGCACTTGTTAACAAACCTTGACAATTTAAGTAACTGGTTCGCGAGACTTGGCTTGGTTGTTAATCCACGAAAGAGCTGTTGTATAATCTTTGAACCCTGCTGACTACTAGCCAATTTGCCAGTGGTGGATGTGCCTAAACTTGCCATCAATGATGAATTTTTGGAATATCGGGATGACATAAAATGCCTCGGCATTATTTTGCAAAACAATCTTTCGTGTCACATGTCGAAAATCTCAGTCCCAATTATACGCCTTCAATAAATTATTAACACACAGGTCACTTAATATCAAAAAATGTCTGTTTCAAGCGACATGCCGCATCTGCTGTATAGTCTCTCTGCAGTGTGTGAATTAGACTATGAAAGCAAACAAAAAATTCAAAGATTATTGAAGTCTGCTGTTAGATTCATCATGAACCTGAAATTTGACGACCGGATTTACGATAAATTTAAACAACTAAATATTTTAAAAATAGAAGAGTTAATTCAGTTTAGTATCGTAACTGGCATGCATCGAATAGTGACATCACGAAACCCCTAATAATTGGCTAATAGTTTCATTAAATTTTCTACCTTTCATGTTTTAAATACCAGAAACAAAGACACCAACTATCGTTTGCCTGCATGTGGATATGCAGAGTTTTTCAGAGGTAATTCGTTTGTTTTTAATGTATTTTACATTAGGTATATTAGTTTGAGTTCCGAATTGAAGGAGACAAAGAACTATGTGACATTCAAAAGCAAGTTGAAGGAAGTTTTATTTTCAAAATATGTATTAGAATTCCAACCTGTTCAAATTATATTACCATCATCATATCATTCTCTTATAACAATATTCCTTTTACGCAATCATTTTCACTTGTTCATTTTCTACTTAACCATATTACGGTTAATATTATAAACCTAATACGTAGTCATGATCAAATTTTGTATTTAGGTGTAAGTCTGGTTAGGTGAAAGAATGGTCGCTTGCGACAAAATCTTGCAGAACTACAAAACGAAAAGTTGAGTATGTCGATTGCCTTATCATCTCAAATCGCTTTCACGTCGAATAAGAGAGAACTCAATTTTCAGATAATTTACGGGTGTTATTTCGCGTGATTATGTTGGTATTGAGTACTGAGCTGCGCTGAAGGCTGTGGATATGCGGAGTCAAATCCGACGAGAGGTATAATTTTCAAAATAATGAGCACTATTATCAAATCGTACAACGAACTCGGTTTTTTATCTCATAATGCAATAGCAACGAAAATTCGAAGTATAAGGTACGAGTATGTACAAAGGATCGTATGGACCCACTATTTCCTACTCATATTCAACACTCCATAATTCGAAGACGTAAATCGAGGTCAACTGTTGACATGTGGCCTACATTTCACCGTATCCTTGACTGCCACGCGACACAATTCGTTCTTAAGAGTTTCTCCGAATTAACTCATATCAAACGCTAATGACGTGATTGCGGTTATATTTATAAACAAAACTACAGGTGTCCACGGGACGTCCTGTTGGGCCAGATCAGATTTCCGTTTTATTGCGGAATATCTCGCATTCAGGACAAAATCTCAATCGAAACTACCCCATTCCAGTTCACTGAAACGAGGAAGTTATCAACAAGTTGATGTGAAACTGTCACTTAACTGTTCCACTTCCAAAAGGCGAAGTAGGCATTTTTTTTTTAATTTTATAAAAGGGTCCAATTTTGAATAGATTTTGATTCAGAGAATTTTCAAAACCACCCGGAGTGTTCGTTTTTGAGAGCTTACACTAGGCTTTCACGATAATATCGAATATCGATATTTTGGATCCGATATTTGATATTTTAATATTGATTTTCGAATTTCGATATTATCGGGATATCGGTCATTTGTTCTGGTATTAGGTATTCTATTCAACAAAGGACCCAGATGACGTGAAACAAAAAAAATAAAATAATAATAAAAAAACCAACGAGGCATTTTTCAGGGGCGTTTCATGGATGCTAATTTTAATAAAAATAGTGATGACGTCAAGCTTGTTTGTAGAGTCAAAAGTATTTGGTCAGATGGCTGTGACGTTGTGATAATGAAGCCGATATCACGAATAGGCTCAGTTTATAGGGTAAATATAAAAGATGTAAGAAAGATAAGGTTCAATCAGATTTGGAAGGGATAGGCAACTCCTCGTAAATTTGGTTCCAATTATAAATTGATAATTATCAATCTTCGTTTAAATAATAGCTGTCTCCAATATTGTTTAGTAAGTACGTACCTGCTCGTAATTAAGTTTACATGTGATACTGCTTGGTAGTTTTGAGTTAAGTAAGTAAGAAAGCTGCCTGTCCTCTTCTGCACCATGTGTCAGTTTTATCAACATTGACGATTTTGGGTGCCCGATTTTATAGGTTCCGAATTTTGGGCTTTTGACCTTATAATTCAGTGTATAGACGCAATTTTGAAGCTCAGAAATATTCAGAGAAAGCTGAAGCACAGAATAAATGAATGGAAACCGAATTTGATGGTAAAAATTAATAGGAAGATGGAGAAGTTTGGCTGATTCCACTTAACATGTCCACCTTTGGCACATTTACCCGCCTAATATTTAATCATTAAATATTAAAATATAAAATTTAATTAATATTTAATATGAATTAAATATTATTTTAATTATTTTTCTCGACTAATTCATACGACCTTCAAGTCGGTTTTCTCTGTCTGCTGCGTTCTTGTCGCGAGCGGGATGTCCCGCGATTTAATGATCGTTACACGGAGGAGGTACGAGTCCCCAATTACTTCTTCGTGGAGCTTTCGTCGAATTCCACGGTCGCGGGCGAGGTTCATCGCACCATATCGCAGTGCCGGAGGTTTCGAATGCGTTTGCACCCGATGACTTTGAGTTCTCAGTTCAAGTTCTTGGGTTCGCCTTCGTTAACGAGAGGGGAACACACCTACGAGGTTTGCAGACATCGAAGGGACAAAAAATCCCACTTATCCGGTAAAACTGGTTGAACAATTTTTTTGAATGAACACGCAAACCTACAGCTGTTACGCCCATTTCAGCGTCCCCAACCCTCTTATATAAACCCAGTGGTTTATAACTTCGTGATTTTCAATATCCAATTTACCTAGTTGAACAGCTATTTGAAAACCGACCATTTTACCTCTCAAACAACGGAATTTACAATAAATAATCAATCAAGGTCACCGCGAACACTGTGTATGCTTTCACATGACTAAAATTGAAACAAAATTGACAGATAATTTTATCTGTCGAAAAGTTAACTGTAGATCGTCGGGGGTCGTTGTGCGTAATTATACAAAACCGTTCGATTTAGCAATTAACCGTCATTGAAAATCAATTGAAAAAAATATATCCGAGTTGTGCAATTTCGGAAAATTTTAAATACCTACACTCCATCAGATCTTGGAGTGTGGAGCCAATACTTAAAAATTATGAACCGAAAAATGAGTCCAGTTCCGAAATTTGTGAGTCCAGTTTTATAAAATTTGCAATATTTATATTTACAATTTTAATTTACAGGGTCAAGACACGTAGGTCTATTATATTATGGAATACAAGATATGTATTCCATAATAGAAATAATTGATTTCAGAAAACCTACGATAGACTGGAATCAGCTGTTTTCCTCAGTGGTGCACCGTTTCTGATTGAGCTAATGTTTTGCCGTTTGACTTCATGTACATGTTGACGTTCTTTCACCGGGTCAAACTACCGCTGAATCGTCAAAAAGTCTTCGTGTAGTCATCACAATATGTATCATAAGCCAAATTCTGGTTTTAATGGACCTTACAGTATTTCCTAACGCCCGATCGAATGGTGCTGTCGCCAAGTCTCTAGAAAAATTGCTTATGGGAGTAATAGCCAGTTTTCTAATATCCCGTATCAGTTTTGTTTGTTTACTGATTCCATTACCTCTTTTCAGACATCTCGTCAAGGGATCAAGTACTAAGGGCACACTGTCCTCAAGTTTGATTTCAATTTACTCGGATTCTTCAGTTACGTAAATACACCAGTATTATCGTACGGTGGTGACTCGGTAATAAATTAATTAGTTCAGTACCTAATAAATTAATTTAAGGTTTTTTTTATATGCCCATTATTGGAGAGGGTTGTCAAGGAACAACACGATTTTAAAACATTCAGAAAGACAACATCAACCCGGACTTTTTGCCCTCGTTTTTTGCTCTCCTGAAAAGTTGAATATATCCTGCAAAATCCTGCCTACGCCCATGAATAAGGATATTTCTTGTGTGGTTTTTTTTTTAAATTTAAACCTGTGAACGATATCGATACCCTTCATTCGAATGTATTCGAATGAAGGGTATCGATATCGTTCACAGGTTTAAATTTAAAAAAAAAAAAAAACCACACAAGAAATATCCTTATTCATGGGCGTAGGCAGGATTTAGCCAAGGGGGGGGGGGGGGGAAATTCTCGAACTTTCCAGTACGACCTCCGAGCGATTCCTGGAGGAATGGTGTCCACCAAGAACCAGGCTGTATGAGAAGCTTATCTGTACCTCCCCTTTCGCGCTCTTCCCTGTCTCATGTTCAATCCCAAAAGTGTTTTCAATACTACCAACCTAGAACCTCTGACTACGAATTATTAGGTACTCTGGCTAGTACGAGGGTTGTCGTGTTCACAAAGCCATTTAAGGGGTTTTTTTTTCTATGCCCATTATTTGAGAGGGTGGTCAAGGCACAAAACGATTTTAAAACATTCAGAAAGACAACATTAACCCGGACTTGAACGTTTTTTTGCTCTACTGAAAAGTTGGATATTTTGTACGTGGTATTCGAATGATGGTAGGGATGGGATATCGATATCGATATTATTGGAATATCGACTTTTTCTTTCGATATCCGATATTTCAGTATCGATATTTTTACTTGATAATATCTGAATATCGATATTTGTTCACCGATATTATCAGTCTTTTTTATCATAAGCGAATAATGAATTAGATAGGTAAGTATTAAAAGACATGAATGGATGAGTTGAAAAATCAATGATTTAGTCTTTATTAGGCACTTGATTTAGGTTTATAAAGTAAAGCAAACATTTAAAAAAAAGTCCTCGTCTTTTTGATGGCATACTAAGCTAATTCGCAGTAAATCCCTTTGCTAAGCTCAACTGCAGTAGCTCCAAAAATGTGGCCTGGAAATAATGCAGTCAATGCAGTAGTAATGGAGGGTACTGCATTTCATTACAGAGGTGACGTTTACTGCAGAAATCGTTAACCAAATTGAGCGGGAAAGCGTGCATTTTCCCCGATATTCGCACCCATATGATATATTGCCTACCTACGAACCTCCAGAGCTTCTAACTCAAAACCGTCAAAAAGTGGAGTTACTGCACTCTTGCTTAGCACGGCAGTAGAGTATTGGAAGACCATCCAAATCCATCATTAACGATCATTAGGTGGTACCATCAGAAAATCACTTTCGTGAGAAATAAGAGTGGCTTCCTCCCTTGCTGCGTTTCTACACTCAAAACAGCACTGACGACGCGATTCTCAACGGATCTGAATGAATTTTTGCGCAGTGCCGCGAGTCAACGCCCTCTTGAAGGTGTAGGTACTCTCTCACAGCAATCTGTAGTACTGCGCTTTGAAGAGCATGTTGACCATATTACCAACATTCGCTATATTACCCTCGCGTACTTTACCAGAAAATTAGAAATCAAACAGTTGGCGTTATACCTTCGCTTTATTGCCCACCCTCTTGGATGGAGAGTTTCGATTACGAATTCTACGGAATGAGAAAAATCACCACGAAATTTTCATCCACCTTCGACATCGATTCGGTTTTAATTCGTCTAAAATACCGTCGCAGATAAAAATAAACAGGAATGATCTCTCCTTAGTCAATATTTAGTAACGTTCGATAGAGGACGAAAATAAGTCGAAATTATCATTCACCGGACGACACCGCCACCCAAACGGTCGCTCGTTAGACGTCCGATGCACGACGAATGGTGATGATTTCACTCCTTCACAAGGATGCCAGAGATGATTCGAGCGAGATCGGCTTTAAATTATAGAGGAAAACCAGAGGCGTACTACGTAAAAAAACAAACGATTGCATTCGAGATGGGTCGAGGAATGAATTGATTTTTTACGATCAAGCCTTCGTCAAGCCTAGTCCACGAAGTCCTGAGCAAATAAGGACATGGGCGTAGACAGGATGGGGTAGCAAGCCCCTCCCCTCCCCCCCTCCCCCCCCCCCAAAAAAAACTTTTGGGAACACAAAAATCATTTTTTTTTTTAATAATTTAAGGTAACTTTATTGTAGTAAGTATTACATTTTAGTTTTGTTAGATTTACGTAAGTACAATAATAACACGGAACTTGTATACGAGGTTCTTATCCAGTGACAAGCCTCACTTCAAACAGTAAATTTAACAACGTAGGTTATTACCTAATAATATAACATAAATATGTAGATAGTTAGATAAAAATTATGAAGATAATTGAGTAATGCAATAATTTGGATTAATCTAAGGTGCGGCTGGTACAGAAAATTCGTCTATAAAATTGCTCGGTCTCTTTTCAACCGTCGTCTGGCTCTTTCTGGAGTGGGATTGCACGCTGCTTCTCTAAGTTTGCATTTTCATGTCTCATCAGCAGAGACGAGTAACTATAGGTAATTTAGTTTCATGATTTAGGTCATTTTTGATAGGTCAATTAGGTCATTTGTTTTGCAGATTTAGGTCATTAATTTTGCTAATATTGCACAAATAGGTCATTCATAGGTCATTGCCCCTCATTTTCCAGAACCTAATAATCGTAATCAGTCGTGATACATTAAAAAATATACATTGAACTCCAGGAGATTCAAAAACAGTCCATATGACAATTTAACTTTTTATTAAATACAAGTTTATAAATACCTAATTTTTCTCTAATTAATAGGTACAAATGCTCAGAATTTACCCAGTTTTCAAAAGGTCTGCAGAATATCTTAAAACCCTCTATCCACTTCCGCATAAGAGCAGATTTGCTCGTAATTTTTGACATGGTTGGTAGCAGTACAGACTCGCCAATGAGGAAAGTACTATACCTGTTATACCGTTACACAAACTGGTAGTGGTGGGGAGGGAGTAGTGGAACAAGTCTGACGATGACTGGAGTTTTTTTTTTTTTTTTTTGAAAGATTTTATTGCTCCAAGTAATAACTTATTAACAATATTATTTTGAAACTAGGGCACATACTATTCAAAGCTTAGATACATCACTGAGTTTTGTTCATTTTTATGATGATATTGCATTCACTATACTGCTTCACCCGTGAGCAAGCTCGAGCGGTTTTGTACGCTTCAATCGTCTGGTGATATCACTCGTGTCAAGGAGTCGGACAGCTTCCTCGTTGACGTGAGACCTTAGCCGTTGAAAATGACGTACGGCTTGCCGCTTGATGGCTTCGTTTATGGTTTCGATTTGAAGTTCATGGTGGAGTCGTTCATTTCGAAAGTACCATGGTGCATTGACAACATTTCTTAGCACATTGTTCTGGAATCTTTGGATTATTTCCCGGTTTGATTGAGCCGTGCAGCCCCACAGCTGAGCTCCGTAAGTCCAGACTGGTTTAAGGACTTGGTTATACAGCGTAAGCTTGTTCTGGATTGACAGTTTTGACCGCCTCCCCATTAGCCAGTACATTTTTCTGAATTTGAGAAGAAGTTCCTCCTTCTTTTTCTTGACGTGGGCTTTCCACCGAAGCCTGGCATCAAGCGTCATACCGAGGTATTTGGCTTCATTGGCATGAGGAATCACTTTGCCATTGAGATAAGCCGGTATATAGTCGATCCTTTTATTGGTGAAATCGACATGTACCGACTTAGTTTCATTCATTTTGATTCTCCATTTCGCTGTCCATTGTTGTATGCTAGATATTGACCGCTTTAACTTGGTCATTGACTCAATGTTGCTGTCTCCAACTGCCAATATCGCTGTATCGTCTGCGAAAGTGGCTGTGGTGTTCATTTCAATTTCTGGGAGATCGCTGGTATACAGGACGTACAGGAGTGGGCCAAGTACACTCCCTTGCGGGACTCCTGCACATATCGGTTTTGGTTCTGAAAATGCATCATCTTGCTTTATCCTGAAGTAACGATTAGTGAGGTACGATTGAAGCAACTCAGCATACTTTATTGGCAGGGCCTTACGCAGCTTGTAGTTGAGTCCTTCATGCCAGACCTTGTCAAACGCCTGAGTGACGTCAAGGAAAATGGCAGAACATACTCTATTTTTCTCAAATGCTTCTTCGATGATGTGTGTTATCCGATGGACTTGGTCGATTGTTGAGTGTTTCTGCCTAAATCCAAACTGATGTCGTGGGATCAGCTTTCGTTCTTCAATATGACTGGAGTGTCCATGAATAGTTCAATGAACGAAATAACGAGATCTCGAATAAATTTTCCCATGGGATTATCGCAAGGCTCTATATTCGTCACCTAATTAACGGCCGAAGAACGTGAGCAAGTAGAAAAGTTCGTTGAAAAAGAGAGTTGTCATTTCACACCCTGAAAACATCTAAAATATGTCGTTTTCTATGTCGTTTCCACTTTTTTCGCTGATTTAGGTCATTTTTGAAAAAAAACGGCACATTTAGGTCATTTGCATAGGTCATAGGTCATTTAGGTCATTTACTCGTCTCTGGTCATCAGCGACTGGTGCACCATGGTGTCTGTTATAGATAAGACTGACGGTTTCCTGGACACCCATGATGTTCAAGTCTCGATGAAGAGATTCGTTTCTCACAAACCAAGGAGCATCTGTCATCATTCTAAAGCATTTGCTTTGCTGTGTATCCTATTTATTTGTGTATTTGATGCAGATCCCCAGAGACCGCGGTCATATGTCCAAATCGGGCGTATCGTTGTTTGGTACAACAGGCGCTTTGATTGGAGACTCAGTGGCGATTTCCTCCCCATAACCTGTGTCAGATATTTGACTCTGCTGAGGATTTTCTGAAGTAGGGAGGTCATGTGGAGATTCCATATAAGTTTTGTGTCCAACTCCAGACCTAAGTACCTGACCGAGTATTTTAAATGGATCGCCTCGCCGCCTAAAGAGATGTTTACTTCATCCACATTTCTTTTCAAAGTGAATCTGACAACTGTGGATTTGGTAATAATAAATTGTTCTGAACTTACTTAAAAGAAACACAAGAATTGAATGCTTAGGTAGGGGCATGGGAAGGTATTTTTGGAATTTGGAAACATGTCTTTTATGACACCTTCCTGAGAAGGTTAAAGGGGAATCCCTGAAAACGAGTACTTTTTTGCAATTTTGTGCTCAAATCGTGTGATCTTAGTGAATGTGCTGTGGATTGAGCCGTACATCGAGCACATGTAGGTAATAATAATTTCTTTTCAGTACCTGTAAGTGCACAAATCGATATTTTGTCGTAGAAGCCTACATAATAATTTTCGTGCAGGTGCAACATCAATCGATACCAGAGAACTCGATCGGTGCACAGCAGCGAGATCCCGCGATCGATCTAAAGACAACAACCGAGTTCACCAACCTCGTTTGTTATTCTCGCAAATCGTACCGCCGGATCGGAAAATTATATCGTCTCGGTCGTTCGAGTGATGTAACTTTCACCCGGCGGGACCTTGATACTCGAAAGAACGCTCCGCGGATTCCTCAACGTAGAAAAACAAGGTCCATTTCTCGAAAAACCCCCCGTCAAAACTAATTACTTTCGCGTGGAGCCTCCCTCGCCGCCCGTCATCCAGAAGTTATTGTGGTTTTGAGTGGAGGAATGTTGTTGGTTGTCCGAAAATTTGGGAGAAAGGAATCTCTCAGGTAACAATAACTCGACGTTTTGCCTTAGACGATGGAGAGACGTGGTTGTTACTTGAGATGTTCTTCACGGTTCAACTGCTCTAATCTGATAACGGAATGAGATATCGCAATTCTGACTTCATCATCGCGTTCAGCGTTGAAAAAGCTATAAACTGAGGTGTTAATCATAAAAAAAAAGACAAAACAAGTTACAAAACCAGTAAAATACATTATACATAAAACCAGTTATTTCTTCGAAAATTAGCTCTTATAGCCATGCTGGATGACTGGGTATTTTTTTATAACGACCTTGAGGTTGGGAAAATCCAATAAAGTCGTCAATTTACCACGATAACGACGGTCACTCGAGGAAAACCGTGGGGAAAATGTTTCGAATGTCGAAACCGAACATTACGCCTGATGAGTAGTTCAAAAACTCGCACACCGAGAAATTCTTGCCGCAAAATCACGTTGTTAGTGGTGATTACGATCGCTTAAGAGGTTGTTTTACCGGATGAGAGCATCGTCGGCTTCGAGGACGCTGAATTTGAGACGAGAAATACCACAATTTTCTGATATAGGTGTACCACCTCTGCAGCATTACTTCATTATAGGTGTACCACCTCTGATTACTCGTGACCACCAGTAGGTAATACTTAATTATTATAATATAATATAGTAATGCTTCAATTCAGGCTTGTTCATCTGGCAAAAAGCTCCCGCCAACAGCATTGAAAGAAGCGTAAAGCTCCCTGCTGGTGTAACAGAGGAAACATATTAGGTGAAACCGAGGGTGACTAAGGGTGAGAGGGGGTTGTGGGAAGGAGACAGGGAACAGGAAAACATTGACGGTGGAGGTTAGGGGTAGGAGGATCAGGTTTCTATATGCACACTCAACAGCGAGGTGCGAAGCACCGAGCATCCTATATATGTGGCTGGCGGGCAAAATGGATATCATTCCTTTTTGCGGCTGAGGTTTTTTGGCGGGCCAGTTTTTACAACGGAGTTGTTTTTGGGGGGATAGGTTATTTTTGTGGGAGGAGTGAGAATGAGAAATTAGCTCATCTTCTGCATTCCCTACCCAGCAGCTAAGTTTTCCTGTCAGTAGCAAAGGCAGACAAATCCAGGTCGTTTCGCTGCAAAACGTGATAGATGCACAGTTTGTTATCAAAGCCTGCTAAGTCCATACTAATAACCACTTTTCCTGCAAAATAAACACAGTTAGAGTCGTAAACTAAAAGACCGTTGCTGAGATTAAGACCCATGAAATGCTTAAGATTGAACGAAAATCCTATTCTAATCGTTTTTGGTCATTTTCTCAAAAACTGAAAAAGTGGAATTATTAGGTTTTGCTGCTGAACGCTTCAAATGAAGAAAAAATTAATTTTTCCAAACTACTGACATGACTGACCTCGACTTAATTTCATAGGAAGTAGGAACTGAAAACAACCGTTACCGGTAAACGGGGTTTTTGATGTATTTGTGTAGATTGGTTTGTATGTATCGGTAGGTTTGGTCACAGGCCTTCGCACGATCTTGATCACGATGGTGGGCTTTCAAACAATGCGTGGCTCGATGAACCGAGTGCGTGAGGTTATCAAGGTGTGGGAAATTCGACCGCAAACGGCAAAGTGTCGAAACCACTAAAAAAAACGCCCATGAGGAAGGAATACTTGCGTAAAAACGATCTCTGCGTCTCGAACACCATCGTGTAGAAATAACGCTTGTCTAGCCTCAAAATATTTTTTTCTTCTTCGATTTCACGCTGTGATTACCACGTCTCAGACCGCATTTTCACATATGAAGACCGCGAAGTTGGAACATGTGATTAATGACACCCGAGGATTTTCGTGAGGCGCGGATTCTCAATTAGTCAACTAATGTGGGCGCGATGACTATCGTACCTTAAAATAAATACGTGTATAGCCAAACCAAAATGCCTTCTAATGACGTTTGACTCGAGGCAAGGTGTGTTACAATACCACTTCACCATTTTGGAGCAGTGACAAATCACCTGCAAACATAATCGTGTCGACTCCTACTGCAACAATGAACCCCAGGTTTGGGTTACACAACTCTAGAACGGCATATTTAGATAATTTTTAACTTTTAGCGAATTTTCGAAGAAAATGTAGCTATTGTTCTCGGTCCGAGATTTTGAAAACTCGAATTTTCGAAAAATTGTCATACCAAAATCCGTCTCAGACCATCCTGAATCGTAGAGGGGAAGAATCGGGCTACTCTAAGGGGGAGTTTTGGGGAGTTATATAGGGAGAAAATCCCCTTAAATTCCCAAAATGAAACATTTTGATCAATGACACCTCATTTTAAAGGTTTTTTTCACGCTGAATACGATGGTGAAGTCAGAATTGCGGTATCTTATTCCGCTCTGAGACTGGAGCACTTTGAAGATGAAGAAATGTGGTTGATACTTGAGATGTTCTTCATGTTAATAAAAAGCGATATTCGAACAGAATGGCAGCAACTGTTTCTGGTCCGTGAAAAAGGACAGTTCTACTAGAGAATACAGCCGAATGCCCCGCTACGTCCATGGTATCACCATCACCAAATACCAAAACCATTCGATAGAACCATCTCGAGAATGAGATCTAATCACGGAGTATGCGACGCCTACCTACACAGATTTAATCTGCAAGACAGCCCACAGTGTAATCGATGCGGAAACCCCAATGGTTCAATTGAACACATCGTGATGGAGTGTCCAATATTTTACCCCGACAGAGATAATTTATTTGAAAAAACTAACAACCCTGGTCAAACTTCCATTCAATTACATACATAATATATTATATTGTCAATGCCTAAAATAGAAATTTACAAAGCCCTATGTGAATACGTAATCAACTGTAATATATATGATCTTATAAATAGGTGTTTGGGGTTGATAAGACGTCGAGGTACTACAACATAAAACATGTTGTTATAAATTAGAGTTACGACTAAATCCAGGCCACATTTCAATGGGGAATTTGCGTCAATTTTTCTCGTACAAGTACAAGCTAGGAGAATAACGAAAATGATTGTCAGCTGCCTGAAAAGTCTTTCCAAAAATTTAGGGAATTAGAGATTTTAGTAATTTTTTTAAAATGAATATCGCTGGCAATTTAGGTTAACAGGGCAGTAGGTACAGGACAAGAAATTCCATAAAAATAAATCGAAAACAGTCAGGATTTTCAAATAACGGCAGTAAAATCCGAAGAAAACTCATCAAACAGAATCGGTTTTTGACAAGAATTTATAAACATCAGTTTGTCTTTAGAAAGTTAAACCATTGAGCAACGCCGGATTTTCAAGTTTAGGGTTCAGACGCGTCTATGATTTCACGTTACTTCGGTACAACTTTAATAAGGGGATACGACGGAAAGCAGTTCCATATACGTGAAGGCTGCAGTAAACAGAATGATAAGGCGGGACAAAGACTCTCTAACGGGATCGTAAACTACGTACCGACAAGTGACACTTAAGGGATACTTCGACTTAAGTAGGTGAAACTAGAGCAAGACCGATCCCGTAAATTGAATAGGAGGTGACGTTAATATCGAAATCAGGTAATTTGTAAGGGAAGGTGTCGTGTTCGTACCTACTTGATGTTCCGTACTAATAATCAAATCCCGTTTTTTTAATTCTTTTTTCGTTCCTGAACGGGGTATTTGTCGGAGACACGAAATAAAAAGTCGTGAGAAACTCAAATAAGCCACACCTCGTATACAAATCGACAGAGCGGTTCCGTTCAAAGTTACGAGTCGTTTTCACCCGAAATACGGGCATGTATGGGTTGTAGTGATAGGCGATACAACGGTCATTTCACTAGATTTCTAGTAGATTTCAAGTAAAACAACCGTGAGCGATACTGTGACTTCTCAGTAACGGACTCTACTGCTGCTACGACTGTGGAGCATGAAAGATACGAGATTTCTCTGCACAGCCTGGATTTAGAGCTAAATTAAGCAAAACTTTACCTACCAGAAATATACAAAAAACACCAAAAGGCAACGTTGTAATTTATTAGTTCAGAGATAATACAAGCTGAAAGACTCCTTGCTAATAAGGTACTTGATCTTAAATGGTAAAATCACCAGAGGAAAATGTGAAGGTTGGTGATTTGCGATTTATAGTCAAGAAGTGACTTGCTACACTAGGATGGCTCCCTGCTCTTTTTACGGCAAGAAGGAAATGATTCCTATGGAACCTTAAGGTCATTTCATTTAAGAAATGTATAGCCGTACAAGAGAGGAGGGTATTCGAATGCTGAATACTGAGCCTTGTACTCTTTTATCATAATATTAATGTAAACATTTAGTACTTTCTACTCCAGTGCGTGAAAAGACAAATTTATTTTTATTTTTATAAATTAAAATTTTATTTTGAATTTGGTCAATAAATGCTTTTTTTTTTTTAAATACGTACCTATAGTTTGTGGCTGATGGCAAATGACAAAAAACTTACTTTTCCGTTTAAGTTATAGATTCTGGAACAAGCCGGTTCTTATAGCCCAAAAAATGTTGCTCCGCATAATTACCAATAGTAGATACTTAGAACACACTGCACCACTCTTCAAAGCTAATAATATCTTGACCGTTGATCAACTGTATAAGGTTTCATCAATCAAACAAATTTTAAAAGACAAATCTTATACATTCCCACAGTACAAGGCCATTACTCGTTTTCAGTCCCTCGGACACATGTCAATACCGCGATACAGCACTACTGCGGGCCAAAACATGTATGTATACCAGGCTACCAAACAATTCAATGCCTTGCCTAACGAGCTAAAAATAAAATTAATGACCCAACCAAAAAATAACAATATTATCTTAAAAAAATATTACTTACAGAAATAAATTTCTTTACCCAAAATTAGGTTTAAGTATATTTCTTTTTCTTTTTTCCATCGGTTACACTTGTAAAATATTTTCTTAGACGCCTATAGTTAGCGCTATTTGTTAATTTATATATTTTTGAAGACTCTTCTCCCTACCACGGGCTATGCCCACATAGGGGAATAATTTCCTATGTATGTACCTGATTTATTTATGTATTATTTTGTTTTCTGAAGAGGAATAAACTTTCATTTCATTTCATTTCATTTTGGAGTTGTAGGTAATTCTTATTTTCGAATATGCCGAATGTGGTTCGAATGTGTGTGTGTGTGTTTTCGTTTGCGTCAGTGTATCAATCACAGGCATAAATTAACATCACGCGAAATAGCTACATGGACTCAAGAAACCCTGATTTAGCTGTAGTAACCTCCCTCCCCCCAAACTCCCTAAAACCCCCCTCAACTTAAAGAGTGGTCAACGCTGAACACGATTAGAGCAGACTTAAGGGGTTGAAGTCTGAGCTTGGGATGGTGGTGTCATTCTCTTGATTCTCTTGATGCTGCTCTTTTCGCTAACTTAGAAAAACATAGAGTTTTATATAATAGATAGGATTTACTTTTTATTATGGCGATAAACGCGAAACTGACTATTTTTAATTACTATTATTTACCGTGATTGAGACGTGGCGCCCGCGGCGCCGAAGGGCGCTCACGCCGAGGGCGCCTTCAATCCGTTCAACCGCCTGTTCGGTCACGCTGCGTTCGCTTGTAATTTCGAAAATGATGCAACCTCCCCGTGTCATAATACAAACTAAAATCGACCTTGGTCTCGTCTTGACAATAGGCCGGATTCTTGTCTCTTTGGGTTACCGGACTTCTCTTTTTGTCCTTCCGAAATAACTTGACGTGTGTAGAGGGAAAAGAAGAGAAACAAAAAGGCGGTTAAAAAAGTCGGGAAGCGACCCCGTCATCTTTGAGGTCGTTCACACATTCTTTCGTAGGAATTATCGTATTATTAATCGTAGTAACATTAAACGCGTATAAATTCCCACAACAAGCCGAAAACGGGACTTCGGTTATGCCAACACAAAATGACCTTGAAACCCTTCCGTAAATGGTTTATTTATGGAACCCTAAAACGATAATTACAGCGTTTTTAGCGGAAGTTGAATCCTCAAGTCGTACACGATATCGAAAATCGGTCTGAGATAAAGACGGGAATCCGAGATCAACAAGCCTGTGATTATACGAGTAATTAAAATACAAGCACGAAACGGAGTTCAACTCAAAAGAAAAGGTTTCTGGCTCAAACATTAGCCCAGTCATTTAAAACATCCAAGAAAGGAATAATTAAGGTAAACTTCCTTTTTTGATATGTTGTGAGGGTCCACCCAGATAGTGTAAATCCAAATTTGCAACCCTCAAAAACACGAGCGACGCCCGTAGCAGCCGAAAACCCGCTAAATTTTTTCACTTTTTTCGGTTTTTGGCCAAAAAACCATAGAAGGAGCCATCTGATGAAAAAAACTATTCTTACCTTTTTTAAAGGAGATCAAATTTTCTACAATTTGAGATGTACTCCAGCTCTGTAGGTCTAGTGGTTCCGGAGATACAGCTGTTCAAAATTTGACAATTTTTCCCAAAATGGGGAAATTTTAACTTACTTAAGTTTTGAGCAAAATATTGCCTTCTGACCAACATACATTGACTACATATGCACTATGTAGGAATCATATGTACTGTGGGTGTCCGCGGAACCATCTGTGGGGTCCGCTGACCAGGCGCCTCACGTTTAAAATAATTCTGTTGAACTTTGGTCTGCTGCAAAGAACAGTGAAATCAGTGCAAAACTATCTACTTTTGATTGGAATATCGGCCAAGCACTCGTCCTAATAACACACTTCTGAGAAATGAAGTTTTGAAAAATTCAATTACCTTAATTTTAATACGAAAATAGACCCATAGGTATCATAGATTGCTCAAAAATTAAAACATTCCAGGTTCAAGGATAAGTAATAATCCGGCAATTCGTAAAATTCAATTTATTATGTAATGGAACAGTCGATCATACATAATACTTCAGACATAATACTACGGACATACAGTCATTTAGCCCTCTTTGGTGGGGTTTCTTCCTCATCTTCATCACGAGAGGAGAGGGGTGGATCATCAGGGAGCAGTTGCAATGGGATGCATTGCTCTTGGGCCACGTCTTCTTCTTCTTCTTCCTCGTCGACGTCAATTTCCATCGGTGGGACGTTCACACACGTCACACCGTCGCAATATTTGCTCAGAATTGAGCAGTTCAGCCCTGCTTTCCGGCATGAGCAACCCCCCAAACACCCCTTCCTGCACTTGCAGGAGAGGCTCTTCAGAAGCAGCTGGGGGGCTGGTGGCTGTTTGGTAGTAGTCGGCATGAGCCCTTGGTCAGCTAATTGCCATCCCCAGTCTAGAGGTGGTTTGAGTACCCCCAGCCACTTCTGGACTTGGTGGTAGACCCGGTACGAATGATACTTTGCAGCCTCTTTAGTTGGTGGAAGGCGCGCCAGGTCTATTTTCGTGTTGGCAGATGCCCTTACGAAAAGAGTGTATCGTAGAGAGTTGATGGTCTCTTTGCCATCTCCCTCATAAACTGCAACCAAGAATGCCTCTCCTGCTCTCTCCACAGCTTCAGGGGTGGCATGGGGATCGAGGAAAACCTCGAGTTCCTCGACAAGGTGTGGGTTCCTTTGCAGAACACCGCAGTACTTCATTTTGCCCTGCCAGAACAGCGCAGATGTTGTATCAGACCCGCCGAAGGCATGGAGGATTAGCACCAGCCCTTGGGGTGTGTTTTCGTCTCCATGCATGAATGAGGAGGTGCTGAACTGAGTGGTCTCTGTCCCACCCCTGCCCGGCTTGTGGAAGTACACGTTTGGAGGGGAGCTGCACCCATACCCGTTCAGGAGGTCAATATCTTCTCCCACGATGAAAATACGCGTCTTATCAGATTTTAATTCCTTTCTTTTTTCCAGGGCAGTTTCAACGATTAGTACGTCAGCGTCTTCATCAGCTTGCTTGCAATGAATGCCCTGCTTCTGAAATTCATCCATCAACATTTTTATGAGGCGGCATTTGTTTTTCTCATTTGACAGAAATTTCTCTTGTGGGATTTTGATTGGGGTGTTCAGATTAAACTGGATGTCAGCCGATAGTGCACCGTACCGCCGTGAACGTTCTGTGCTTTTAGTGCTTGTGAGAGCTGCATTTTCTGGGTATCCATCAAAAACCACGGACAACTTGCTGCCATAATGGTTGTATAAGTATTTAACGTACCCTAACACGATCTCTCTAACCGAAACGTTGCGCAGCCAGATGAATTTGTGTAGTAGGTATCCGCCGTCAAGTACAACCCATGTGTCATCATTTGTCAATGAAAAGTTTTCTTCAAGAGGGCTGAACGCAGCATAAAAGGATGATTTTGTGCCTTTTCGCATTCCATCCTCTATAAATAATGCCATTGGGTAGGGTGCAAGCTCATACCTGAAATGCTGTTTGAGTTGTTGGTCAGATCGTTTTGTAATGCAAACTCTCTGGAAAATAGTCAGAGGATCCACATCTACTCTCTTCTTCAGCACATGAATCTACCTGGTCAGTGAAGCCAAGGTGTTAACCTTGTCCTTTCGTTTCAGATGGTTCCGCGGACACCTACAGTACATAGGATACCTACATAGTGCATATGTAGTCAATGTACGTTGGTCAGAAGGCAATATTTTGCTTAAAACTAGGCCTTAAGTTAAAATTTCCCCATTTTGGGAAAAATTGTCAAATTTTGAACAGCTGTATCTCCGGAACCACTAGACCTACAGAGCTGGAGTACATCTCAAATTGTAGAAAATTTGATCTCCTTTAAAAAAGGTAAGAATAGTTTTTTTCATCAGATGGCTCCTTCTATGGTTTTTTGGCCAAAAACCGAAAAAAGTGAAAAAATTTAGCGGGTTTTCGGCTGCTACGGGCGTCGCTCGTGTTTTTGAGGGTTGCAAATTTGGATTTACACTATCTGGGTGGACCCTCACAACATATCAAAAAAGTAAGTTTACCTTAATTATTCCTTTCTTCGGCGATTTTTGTGTCTTAAATGACTGGCCTACATGGTCATTTCCGAAGTGATTTATCGTGCTGATTTTAAAGAGACAGGTGTTATGTACTACGTTAAAGTAGAAGTGAAATAGCTTGTAAGCGTAAGTATTGAACTGTATAATTTGAATGAATGACAGTGATACAATGTGAACTATTGAAAATGCCCCGTCCGTTTACTTGCTTCCTAGCAACCAACTCCAGATGATTATAACTAACTGGCTTAACCCCACAACATCCTCCCCTCATAAATTGAGCCGCTCTGGAGTTAGAATGTCTCTCCTTAGTCTTCGTTGTGCCTCTTGAGCCAGTGAGTCCTCCGATGGATCTGGTGTGGAAGGAAGACGAATCAGATGAGATTGGTTTCTTCTAATCCTTCTCCCTCCGTTCTCCCTAAATTTGTGGAAATCCGGCAGCTTAGGCTGCAATGAGGATGGAGAAGTGGGCACGGTAGTTCTGAGGCGTCTTCCCATCAATAACTCAGCTGGAGAGTACCCGTTGTGTAATGGAGTGGCATTGTACATCATGAGACCTTCTTTGTACTTAGCACACTTTAGTACCAATCGTTTGGCCGTGTGAACTGCAGATTCCGCTTGACCATTTGAGTGGGGGTAGCTAGGGCTGCTTGACACAGTTCGGAACCCCCACTTCTCAGAAAAATTCCGGAATTCCTGACAATCAAACTGTGATCCATTGTCATGCCGAACAACATGAGGTACGCCATAGCGAGAGAAAACTGTCTGTATCCCACTTCTGACACCATGTTATGTACTACGTTAAAGTAGAAGTGAAATAGCTTGTAAGCGTAAGTATTGAACTGTATAATTTGAATGAATGACAGTGATACAATGTGAACTATTGAAAATGCCCCGTCCGTTTACTTGCTTCCTAGCAACCAACTCCAGATGATTATAACTAACTGGCTTAACCCCACAACAACAGGTACCTAGGGATGCTAATGTCGGAGAATAATATCGATATATCGACTATCGATATTTGAAAAATATCGAAATAGTGATTCGATGTATCGGTGAAAAATATCGAAAATATTTTGTTTTTGTCCAATTTTTCCAGTTCTTAGCGTGGAAAAAACAGAAAAATCTCCCTTACAGGGAGACCTTTTAGATCATGGATATGTCTTCTCAAAATCATACCGGTGTAAACAACGGCTTGGTACTTATCTTAACAATAGGTCGTTTAATTTGACGGACCCCCAGATAATAGATATATCCATGTCCAAATATGTTGGGAGTTTATTCGCAGTCATGGAAGAAGTCTTCTTCGGGGGTCCGTCAAATTAAACGACCACTTAGTGGAATTGCTAGTTGCTTCCACTTAGAATTGCTTGTTGCTCGGTTTACTGCAAGAAAGCTGGTTTGTTTGATTATTCTTCTACTGTTTATGTCAAAAGTGATATTAATTCGACTTTCTTGTGAAAATAGTTTACTGTACATGGGTGATTCTCAGAAAAATCGCAAATTTCACTAAAGGAGATTGGTCAGCAGAAAAAGGTTCAGGAAAAATCTGAAAAAAATTAGTGTCATTCTTCTATTGTTAATGAAGAGTTTAAAATGCTTGGTTGAGATCAAACTCCTTTTTCAACGCTGAAATTTAAAATTGAACATTAGAATGTATATTAGATTGTAGGAGATAATGAATTATCTTATTTGACCCATTTCGGGTCTTATGGCCCCGAGCCATGAATTCCTTCCCTGGGGCCAATACGACCCTAAATGGGTCTAACCGAAAAACTGGGTTTTTGTCGTAAAATACGGACAAATGTCACATTTTGACGAATAAATTCAACTTAAAATAGCTATTTGAAATTTTGGCCTGAGGGTAAGGTTCCCTGTATTTTTGCTTGGCAGTCAACGTGTTGAGGGCTTGATCACAGATGTACTAATTTAGAGGTTTGGACTGCGGTTCTGTACATAATTGATAAATCTACCTTCGATGCACCAACCATTTGTTATGTATTGTCCGTTCTTTAATTCAAACACGTGCCCGTTTCGCGAAGAATCCCGCCAGTACCCGCCTCTAATTGGTTGTACTAGACCCGTCGAATTGAGAAACGACCTAGTGATTTATGGGAAAGAGATCGGCGTCCTCACAACTCCATCAACTCGACTCGAAAAGGAAACGCTCGAGTTGACCAAGACGCTGGTCCTTATTCGATTGAAGCCCTCATTCCTCCGACGTCACCCAGAAGTCCGCAGAGACAACTAATTCGAATTTCGACATACGAAACAGACCCCGTGGGATACGAACATACGAGTTGTTCAACGAAAGTTTCAAAACGGTTCGACAACCGCAGAGAGCCGTCAGAAGGATTCCCTGCGCTTTTTATATGCGCAATTACGAGTGACTTAAGTCTTCGTGCTTGTTGAGAGACGTCACTCGCGTAGACTGTAACGCACTCCGAATCATGACACTAAAAACCCGCAATTTGCCTGTATATATACAAATAAGTTATTATTGCGCCCACAGTGGTGGAAAATGGTCATTTTTGTTCAAAAACCTGTCAATAGACCTATTTGCCATCACTTCGTCAAATAACCACTGGAACTAGTTGAGAAGAGGTAAAAATGAACAATCACATCAAAAAACGGTTTTTAAATAGTTCATTTCTAAATAATATTTAAAATAATATTTAAATATATTATGCTTCTAAATAGTTTATTTTGGTGGCTTACATTGTTGTTGCATTGAAATTGGAAATTGCTCTGAATTGATCCATCAAAAAGATTACTCCAAATAAGAACATAAATTATATTAGAGCTAAATATAGTTATTTCTTTACTAAAAAATAAAATAATTTTATCCCAAAATTCAAAAAAAAAATAATCACCCTTCTCGCTTCTTTCCGAGTAAGCCTTAAACGCATACGGCGGAGTACGGCGATGAAAACCACAAACTGTCATCTCCAGTACGTGTACTTCACGATAAAACCAGTTTCAAAACCAGTTTCGATAAAGATTTTTTTTCCAGCTCCAATAAAAATTACCAAAAGAATTGTTTTCCTTAAAAATCCTACTACGATTGCCCTTCATTCCAGGAAGCAGGAAAATATTTTTAAAAAATTTAGGAGCCTCCGAGACGTTCGATTTACATGTACAAGGAAAGTGCATTAGTCCTGAAAACAGGTTTCTTTTGCACAGGAAATACAAACTCCTTCAACAACATCGACATGAAATAAGGCCATTTCAAGTTTTTCAGCTTCCATTAGGTTTCAAGGTATATATACCTATATATATTTATTTATTTTTATTTTTCCTACACTTGATGGTTCGGTTAAATAAGTCGGGTCACTTATCTACAGGCATTTGAGAGTCGAAAACTAATTTTAGAATATTCAATTTTGAACTTTCATTTTGGGGGTTTTTGAACGCTTTCCACTACTACATCGTACTAAGCACCGTACGTTGACCGCAACGTACAATTTTCATATTTCGACATCTCGCCCGTCTAGAAGACTAGTTCTCGACCACCGGCGAACCATTCGTGAGAATCGGTGTTTCTGGACTAGGATTTGAGTCGTTAATTTGGTCAAACCCGCTTGCCTTGAAGGGCCGAACCTAATAACAGGGGATTCTACGGTTTTTCATTAGTGTTCGACTCGGGTAAACTGAGTCGCCCTTACGGTAAATAATTACTATCATCCCAATGATGTATTTAGTGACCATTTGAATGATTAATTATCAGAACGCTAAATGCAACCCCGTAAAACTTTAGACGATTGAGCTGTTCAAATATGAAATTGAGACTTCTAATTTTCAAATTGTGGGCGTTTCCAACCGTCCAGAGAGATTTAGCTTTAATCCATTTTTGGTTTATTATTTTCGATAACAAACCATTTGAAATGACCAAGAAAGGCCAAATTCAAAACGTAGAATCGGAAAAACAGGACATTTCGGCAAGAATCGGAACATGTAGAGTAAGGGAAATTTTTGTGAGTTCCATAAAATACAATTCTCAGCTTGGAGGTTGAACTTAAAAAAAAAAAAAAATTAAAATTATGAATCGAAATAGTGGGAGGTACTCAGAGGTAGAGTTGTCTGTCAAGGAATTGAAATTTTCCACCTTCTGTTGACGGCAACTTCCACAGCTTAGCTGTCAACGGATATGGAGTGGAATTGGTCAGTTGATGGTCTTGTCTTCAATTCTACTGGTTTACTTCTTTGTTTATTAACCTGTCTAAATTAGGGCCCTACCATATAAAATAGTTACAAAATTACGTACTTATAATCAGAAGAATCACAGTCACTCATAAGGGCGGGTGTAATCTGAGCCCAGCCCCAGGAGAATCAGTTCTCCAAGTAACGGGTAACGTGTAGTGGAATGGACGGCTACTTTTAACTAGTTCCTTCGGTTTATCCCCCAATCAAATGACTAGTACCATATAGATTAGTTGTACATATTGATCAAATGGACGGGGTTGCGGAATAATAACATCCTCCAATCAACTGATTAGTACGAGTAACATATAGATTAGTTGGACATATAGATCAAGTGGATGGGTTGCGGAATAAAAACATACCTACTCTTAATAAAATTTGGTGGAATGATCGGCTAATTTTAACTGGCTCTTTGGGCTTAGTTTACAGTGAACGAGTTGAGGAGATTACAAGTATGAGTGCATCCTGGGCTCAGTTTACACATCAGGGGGTTGAGCAGGTAGGAAGGGTTGGGCTCAGTTTACAATCGCCCACTCATAATTTCGCAATAATTGAGCTTGATCCTCTTGTTCTTGAGGGATTGCATACTGTACGTACCTAACAGTTCCTTGTTTTCATTAAAAAGCTTGGTAGCTGATGCATGGAATAAGCTGATGTAAAACCACGTCTCCTAATCTGTACTTCCTCCGTCACCTCCTGTCTAATCACCCCAATCGCTTACAGTGTCAAATAATACATAAACCATTTTTTGTAAGGAGCTAGGCTATTCCATGCTTCCTCCCCAGCGTCCATTGTGAACCTTACGGGAAAATGGTTAGATCCCATAGTATCAGGAAGTATACTCCAATCGAATCTTCCTGCCCAGTTGGAGTTTATAAAGGTTTATAAGTCGACAGCCGAGGTATTTCTGTGGTTTGCTGAAGGTATTAAGATCAAGATTAAGATTAAGATTAAGATTAAGCCGTCATTATGGAACGAAAAATCACAGTCCGACGATGCCTCAAAGAGAGGTACTCCATACCTATCGGTAAATGAGCTACCTGCAGCTAAGCGGTGGCAGTTGAAGTCTCCTAAAACTAGGCATGGACTAGGGAGGTATTGGAATAGTGTTTCCCATTGAGCTTCTGGTATAATGTTACCGGCGATATTGTATATAGAGAGGATAGATAGGTAGTGCTATCTAATGAATCTAAAAATACAACTCACGCATTCTGAGTAAGCAGCAACCCAACGTGTAGAATTAGAACTTTTGCTGGACTGTCGGAAAAGCGGTTGCTTGGTGAATTTTTTTGGGGAACGAATAGTCTGAGTGCAGTTACCAACCTGCTGTTCCAAATAGTGGCTTGAGTTGTAACTTTAACCGACGCCGGACGTTGTGCTTTCAAGCTGAAAGATCGCTCGGTGTTAAAAAACTCTTGTGTAGTTTCGACCATCGCGATAGAACGTAAATCGGGTCACCCGAAGTTTATTGTTTTCACAACAAAAGCGAGATTTATCACTAACGCAAGTTGGATGATGAAATACATTTTGTGTAATTAATCTTGAGCAATGGACCACACTAATTTTCAAGGTATTGTGCTATTTGGCCTCTGAGTGCGTTATAATTATTTTGTCAAGAAGTACGTAATAATAATTATTATTGAAGGTAGAACTGAAGTAGTATTTTACAACAATAGAAAACAATGTCAGGAAGGTAGTGGACCATTTGGTTGAATAGGGATATTATTGAATATTAAATATCAACAAATAATAATAATAACTATGGACGCCTAAGAGCAAGTTGTAGGCAAATTTTAAGAGTAAATATCAGTGAAAATCACCATTATACCGACAGTGTATGGAACATAGAGTCCTTTCGTAACGTAATGTAGAGGTACTAAAAGATTAGGCTTCGTACTAAGTATAAAAGTCTTGTTCAGATGTAGTGATGTACTTTTATGTGTGTAGATATATAATATATATCTACATAAGATATTATCTACATCCCACCGGGGGTTAATTCTACAACTAATTTGTGACTCAAAATTTCCTATGACTCATATTTTTTACTCCACTTAAAACCCGACTTTTTCCACTTTAAAATTTTTTAACTTTGAAATTCCCCCGAACAATGTCAAATCTGAGGATACCGTTGAAAAGAGCATCAAATTTCCTATCCTTCTGGTGCCAAACCAAAATCATTTGCTCAGGTTCAACGGAGAAACAAAATCAGCCTAAAAAATCACAAATTTGTCAAATCCCGGAAATTTCCAGTTTTTTCAATCGCCTGTAAAACCTACAACTCCTACTTGAAAGTTTCGTATGGTTACTGCAAAAGTTGGCCAAAAAACCCCAGCCTCAAATTTGAAATTACATACGAAAATAAGTGAGAAAATGTAGTAATGGAGACATTTTACATAAAACCAGTTATTTCTTCGAAAATTCGCTCTTATAGCCATGCTGCATGACTGGATTTTTTAAAATTCTTTTCTTATTTCGAAATTGAAAAAGAATGAATTATCGTGTAAAATTGCAGCATTTTTCGCGTCTTCCTCATCAGAAATATCGAAACTACTGAGGGGTTGCAATAAAAACCTCGATTTCTGGACACGGTCTGGAGCCTTTTGCTTCATCTAATAACTTCTCGAGGCGTCAGCTGTTGCCAAAACGTCGACTCCTTGATATTGTTTCGCCGAAATTTTATTTATGATTATTTTATATTATTTTCCCGCGCGGCAGACCACCCTGTTTTTATGGTTGTCAGCTTCTCTTAGCTATTCCTTTTTTTTGCCCTCCTTCCGCGAGTTATAATGAAACAACTCAGGAAGAAATGTCACGAAACGGACCCTGTATACTCGTAGATTGTAGAGTGTAAACTTCTGACGGTGTGACAAGCCATACCTAGTAGAAATGCAAATAATTCATCAATTAATCGGAAAATCGATTATTTGACCACGATTAATCGATCAATTTTATTCGATTTTTAGATGCCGATTATTTTTATTAATCGATTATTATCACTGATTAATCGGTATTATTAATAATTAGTCGGTTTTCGAATAAGTACATCAGGAGTAAAGTAAAGTAAGTAAGTAAAGTAAGCAACCATTTAAGGTTGAATTTCCGTCCGACTGCCGTTTTTAGGCGTCGCGGACGTCATCGGCTGTCCACCTAGGTGGATCAGAATTGTTCCGATGATTTCGCTTACAAAGCTACTCATTGCCTCGCCCCCATGAGTTGAGAGGGGATCGCCGTACAGAAGCGTGAAAGATTACTTGGACGGGAGACCCACACCGGCGGTCACCCATCCAAAACATCAGGATTTGATGCATTCTAATATGCTTTAAAAATGCTTGCCAAATCCAGATGTATTCGAAAACCGATTAATCCGAAAGCCTATTCAATTATAGACGAAGAAAATCATAGGAAAGCAAATATTTAAGAATTTGAAATACGTAGTTAAAAAATCGATTATTTGCTTTCGGTTAATCGACCATCGATTATTCAATACCGATTAATCGGTCACATCGATTATTCGCTTAAATCATTTGATGTTATAATCGATTATTTGGTTCCGATGTTGCATACCTAGGCCATAGGTTATGAACAATTAACAAATCACTACTAATAACAAATGACTAAATGTGAGGTGGTTATGACTGCACATTAAAGTTCTAGCTTCATAATTAATTACCTACACCCTCTCTCACAATAATAATCTCGTATTAATCTCAAGATAATATTTCTCTTCCGACAACATTACGAACTGCTCATGCGCTGAGCGGTATATCATCTCAGCAATCATCCGACGTCGACAGCGAGAGTAATGAGGGATTTCTGCGCAACTCCGGGGTTAATCTCACGATTACAGTTCGGAGGGCCGAATATATCGTTACAGTGAGGAAACGCGAACGTCCTGTGGGTCCTGCCTACGGATAAACGCTCATTTGAAACGTATTGCGCGAAACCGGAGTCTGGATATTGTGAAAACCTGTTTTGGCGCACCCGTCCTAATTGAATTTCAAACATCTGCACTGCGAAATGTTCCGGATATTATCTCAGTAATGAGCTGGTTATTTTGTATTTATTCAATTAACTTGTCTTCGTACCTGCTGCGAAGGAATTCGCCCAAAACAACACGTGCAACTTCGTAATGTGAAGAAATACACCCGTAAACTCGTAGTCGAGATTAAAAGTGAAACATTCGGTTTTCGATATTATTTGTTCGGTCTTTACCGCCTCCGGACTTCTGTAGTGAGAACTAGGGATGCAAATACATAATCGATTGATCGGATAATCGATTATTTGACCCCGATTAATCGATGTTTAACTGCCGATTATTTGTATTAGTTGATTATTAACACTGATTAATCGGATTTCGAATACATCAGGATTTGATGCACTCCAATATGCTTAAAAAATGCTTTCAAAATTCTGATGTATTCCAAAACCGATTAATCATTAATAATAATCGATTAATAAAAATCAAGACAAATCGACGTTGTTATTGTTATTTTAATTGTTATTATTACTACCTCCTTCATTGCTTATGACAAATCGTTGTAGTAGGTTATCGAGTAACAGCGACCGTCTGGTAATAGGTTGTGGCACTAGGTTATTTTGGTAATAGGTTACCGGCGATTCGAGAATTGGAGGTTACCGGTGCTGGAAAGGTTCTCGAATCGCCGGTAACCTATTACCAAAATAACCTAATACGACAACCTATTACCAGACGGTCGCTGTTACTACTTAGTCAATACTCACTCAAATAACATGTCGACAGTTATTCGTTTTCATTATCCTATTACCTGGAATAGTCCCTAGCCAACCTATTATCACGGAATCCCGAATGGCCGGCGACAAGTAGGCCCTCAGAGTCCTTACCCTCAAGTTCTCAAAACAGTTATTCCAGTAATAGGATTTTCTGGTAATAGGTTATCTGGTATTAAGTTACTGGACAGTATTAGGTTATTTAAATATTCCCCACCCCTAATAATCGCCAGTGGCACATTATTGTGATCGTACATTACGTTCTATAATCAAAGCTTTAGTTGAAATTGATTTCAGTTGCATCAGATTATAACAAATTCTATTGCGTCTGAATGAAGTCGTTGTTGAATTCCCTTTGAGAATCTATGGTGTATTTATTCATGCTGATTTCTCTTATTCACGATGAATCACGACAGTATCCTTTCATCGTTAGGCATTTCAGAACCTCTAAACGGCCGTCCTTGCTCGTTGTAACAGCCTAGAAGAATTCCCAAGTTGGAGACTGGACACTGCGGTTCCTGCTTCGGTCAACCCCTTGAACCTCTGGAGGCCAATCGGAAACGCCTATTCAACACTGCGGTTGTTCTCCGCTGGGTTTCGATTGAATCGGCAACGGCCTGTTCAAATTCGGCGTCGTCTGTGTCTGATTAGGAATCGGATCTCCGAGTGATTTCTGAAATCCGTCAAAACTATGACAAACATTGTACTCTCACGCTAATCATCTCCAAGTCCTCACAAGCCTTACATTTAATTGTTTTTGAACACCTTTGTGAAGTGAGTCACCGCCAGGTCGTTTGTTCAGAACCTGCTCGTTGTGAGCTGCTTTGTCACTCACTCTCAACAGGAATGTCTCCATTGTGTGTACAGTGCATCCTGCCTGCATTGTGTGTATAATGCACCTTTAGGTACAGATTCACTTCAAAACGTAATTGACACTGTTGAAATCGTCCCAAATGCACATAATTCACTACGAAGAAGAAAATGTTCGCACATAATCAATAGAAAATAAAAACATAATAAAACTACCACGAATACAGTTTGAAGGAGAAACATTCCACAATAATTGTTAGTTCTCCGTAGGCATTTCTTTAATTTCATTAATTTTAATAGCGCGAGATATCGAAATTAATTCGCCTCCTTCATCTGTAAGGCATATATACCTAGGTTTATATCTAGCCGTAACATTGTGCGTGAAACCTTGTTGCAGAGATTTGACAGCTTCCAGCACGATTTTTGGAAACGCAAGTATTTTCAAAAATGTAATTTTTTAAGAATTGTCAATGCTTGAACTGCAATTCTGGTTCTTAGCAGTCCGTTTTTGATTACGAACTTGCATTAGGCTTGTTTTACCGGGCACAAGAATAAATACTTAGCACGATTTTGACGAAGCAAGAATGGTTTTATTTTGTGGCATAGACCAGAAGCTTGAACAGAATACGAATGAATAATAATGTGCATAATTTACAATGTTCTGGAAGGTTCTTCTTCGCCCGATCAGGGCTGAAGACACAACAGCTAAAAGTTTCCCTTCGAAAAGTGAGCCCCTCGCTGCTCGGATATGGAAAAGTCAGAATAGGCCTGAATAACTTACTTTGTTGATGAGTGAAATAATTGAAAGAATTACTTAATTAATGAAGGAAGAATAATTAAATTACCAAGAATTATTATGTAGAAAGAAAGGCCGACATGGATGGAGGGAGTAAGGATTCAGGATGATGACGTCATAAGAAGAGTGAAGAGTAGGTGTCTTCTGCGCGGTCGAACCTCGCTTATGTAGATGATAACGCTGAATCCGAAAATGTGGTCAAAAGTAGAAACAAATTGTAACAACGTGAAGAAACGAGTGTTTTTATGGCAAAAAACGTGGTTTTCTGAAGAAAAAAAATCATATCTTGGGAACGGATTGAGATAGAAAGGTGCGGTTGGTGGCGTTCTACTCCATTTTCAGTCTAGTTTTACCTATTATACCAAGTGGCGAACACCCTGTACATGCTTATTTTATATATAATATTATTGTCAGCCATGAGGCCAAAGAGCAAATGTTACATTTTTGGCGGCATGAAGTTACGCACGTCATTTTCTCCGGGGTTTTCTCCTCAATTTGAATATGAAAATATTCCGTAAAACAGGCTAATAAAGAAGAAGATATTTGAGTTGAAGGAAATCATGTTGAGGGCTTAAATATTTTGCGAAGTTTTGCTCACTATTGCAAAACTTCTTTCAAGCGTATTTTTTATGAGATACGTTCAGTTTGTTGTACGTTCACTCCGTATTAATTAACACTCTCAATGCGGATGAATCCATATGGATTCAGGCTAGGTCTGCGCTCCGGGCGGGTGAATCCTTATGGCATCATGGCTGCGAGAATGTTTCCCTCCCTTTCAAACTCTCGCAAGGGGTAGGGATAGCTCCGATTCGAGTCAGCCTGGCACAAAGGTTTTCATTTGACTCTGAGGAACAAACGGGTGTCCGTCGTTTGCGCGTAATAGGTGCATTGCGCGTTCAGCAGGCCGTTTTTCGCCGTTCACGGGCAATCCCGTCAGGGGCAATGATTGACAAAACCTGTCACGCGTTGAGAGTGTTAAGATACTCTGTTTTTAATAAATTTTGAAAACGGTTGTCCGTAGAACAACACAATGTACATTTGAGGCATTCGAACAACCCGATGCCTTTACTCAGGACCCGCGTGAAAGTTCACTCTTTTCCTCGTTCTTCACCACTTTGTCGCCGTCTCGATTCTGAATGATATAATTACAAGAACAAGAACTGTGTAGTAAGACACGGGCGTTCCACCGTAAAACTGCAGTCTTCGCGTCAAATAAAAAGAGAAAAAAAAAAACCTCCTTTCACAAATCCACCGTAATGAAGGATCTCTGTGGAAAAATTTCTTCGAGGACTTCGATAAAAATGGAAAACAGCGATTATTATTCATAGTTTTGCAGAGTTTGGCGTCCTGTGGAAGTTGGAAACCACAACATGCGTTCGATTTGCATTTTTTAATGACGCCGATCAGATGGAAGGATCGAAGGCGAAAATCAAGAAGGCATTTCTAGTGCCACATGGCAGGTGTGAACGTGTGTACCTAATTTTGCTGGCCTTTTTCTGTAGTCCCTCGGTAATCCGACATCTCAGCTCTTCGCCACTCCCAGTAATCTGGCGTTTTTTTTTCCCGACAGACACTGAAAACTGGTGATAATCCCAAAGTTGGCGATAGCCTCTATGCTTGGTTTTTACAAGAAAGTAGTAGGCATACTCCAATTTCTGGTGAAATCCTCAAAGGAAACGCTAGGGATTTTTACCAGAAAATTAAAAAAAAATGATTTTCAAGCCAGCGGGATGGTTCTAGACATTCAAACAGCGTTATGGAATTAGACTGTGCGCAACAGGTGAGAACCTTTCATGTGACGAAAGTGCTGTTGAGCAATTTAAAGAAAGGTTCAAACCGGTTATCCAAGAAATGGATTAACTCCTGACCAAGTTTATTCTGGCAGTTGTTAAAAAAAAAACTTTTGTACATCGTGGAGAACTGCTCCTGGACGAAAATTGGCTATGGATAGGGTCACTTTCATGCCTTGTTCAAATGCAAGCGGTTCACATAAAATGACAGTGCTAGTCATAGGTAAGGCGAAGAATCCTAGGGCCTTTAAAAACGTCAAACGTCCTGTTGATTACATGAGCCAGAGCAAAGGGAGGATGAATAGGTCGGTATTCGCTGCATAGTTTAATGGACTGTTTAAAGGAAAATGGTGGCAATGCTAACGAAGTCTCAGTTTTAACAAGATTGCACGAACAAGTACCTACTCAAAGCATCTCTCAACAGTAAGAAGCAAAAGAAAATTTATGAGTATTTTCAGCCTTCTACTTCCAAGGAATAACGTGAGTTAACTATGTACATAATTATAACTGATTTTTCAATGATAACTGCGTTTTTCCTCTTTATTTTCCAGTAATCCGGCATTTGGATAATCCAGCAGTGCTCTGGTCCCGTATCTGCCGGATTACCGAGGTTCTACTGTATGTAGAATTAGAAAATCGATTTCTTGAAAAATACCCACCCCCCTCCCCGTTGTTTGCCGTTCGCGCCATGTTGGGCAGCTAGAATTGTCCTAAAATTATGAAAATCGGGCTACGGTTTGGACCAGGCGGATGATCCTTCTTCTTCTTCTTCTTCTTTCTTGGCACTACGGTCCTTGGAGGACCAGGGCCTTCTCAACTACGAGTATGTCCTTCCAGTCCTTCCTATCCAATGCTCTTCTCCTCCAACCTCGGATCTGGAGCTGGCTTATCCCCCTCGACGTCATCTATCCAACGTAGTCAGTAATACCTCATAACCCTTGGTCAATCAAATTATTTTTGAAAATGAAAATTTCCGTATTATTCTACAGTTTTATTTATCCTCATAACGACTAGTTATTTCGAACACGTTAATTCACTACATCTGAATACAAAAAAAGGCTTCGATCATTATTAGGAAGGCCGATTTTACATTCACCGACTTGTGTAAGTTCGTCTTGAAGAGTGTCTAATATTAGCACCTTTGTTCGTGAAAGGGACATTCCAACACCCCAACTGTCACCCTCGTAACGGTGTACTCACGTGCTACTGTCATAACGAGTACCTACGATTAGTCGTCTTAGTGTTCGCTTTCTGATTCACCCCAAATGTCGTAATGTCCCGTAGAACATATTGAAATTCAACTCGCCAGATGGTGTGAAACTGGATAAACAATCCCAGGCCCCTCTCTAGAATTGCCGAAATGTTGCTGCTGTATCAATAATATAAATATATTGCAAAATATATCATAAATTTATTATACAGTATTTTATACGAAAGGTCCAAATTACAACTCATAAGGACTAGAGGATTGACGCGCGGAGGATTTACAATAATGATTTTTTTTCAGGTTTTTGAGAAATCCAAGAACACGAACATAGACAAACAATCACTCGATAATATTTTTCATTTAGTACTAACCAGGTAGAGGTCCGTTTCTTCTTCCTTTGGCTCTGAGCATGACCCCTGGAAAGCTTGTCACAACTTTAAAGCACAAGCTTTCCAGGGGTTACTATAATAGTTAATAATATAATAATTAATAATATAATATATTATAGTGTCTGTAGGCCCAAACGTGACGTAAAATAAATTGAACCATCCGATAGGGTTAAATTTAACAATAGAAGGGTTAAAAAATCACCAATTTCGTCCACAGTCATCGCTTATATATGAGAATTTAATCGAAGGGTTTTGTTCGCACGTTAAAAATACGCAAGGTAAATTGATAAATTAGGGACCGCCAGATTGCAGACATTGCATTGCACTTGATAATTTTACACTATATTGCTCTCTGATAATATTATTTAGTTACATGTAGTGTTACGGAGAAGGGTGTTCAGTAGGTATATGATAAATTCGAATTCATGTGATACCACAGATTGCAAAATGATCAAGTTCAGATCCGGCTCGAAGGACCAAATGTTACGGAGGTGGGGGTTCAATATATGAAAAGAAACCCAATTTCTACATTTCCACCGTAGTTAGAAAGATTATAATGATAGATTAAAATGGTGAAGATGATGCAAGTGGTGAAGAAAAATAAAGGTGTCGAAGTAAATAGAGGAGCTCCCGTGCTGGTTGGTCGTCCGTAATCGTTGGTTTTCCCGATCGAAGAATAAGGATCCACGGAGGGAAGGGATGAAATAATCGTATGTCTAAGTATCGCTGTTCCTCAGTACAACGTGAATGGGTGACAGATCCAGTACGGTGCAATCAAAATGGAAGAGACATGATAACCCTCCTATCAAGATTCGAAGAGGGAGGTTGGGCGACTTCAGCCAGAGAGATTATTTATACAACGTTGAGCATAAACGTAGAGCGTTGTGAAAATTGTCTCACTGGTATTATATCTCAATATCTACTTCTTATTTCGTACTCATTTAAACTCCCAGATAATCGATTTCTGGATTTCTAGGTCGACTGGCCGCACACCTCTAATATTAGTCCCGTAATCCCCTTTACCTGGTGATTTCAATACTGATTGCCCTTGAATCGTAATACTAGGTACCGTGTGGTATTAGCAATTATTTGCGTCATCGTGGGAATATGACTTAATATTGGAATGCACTTAGTGCAAGTCATGAGGCCATTTTCAGTCAACTTTTCCTCGTCAAATCCGTTTGGTTCCCGCACATTTAACGTACTATTGATTGGATACTCGATCACCAGAGAGCGTTGATTATTTATTAAAAAATTATTCATTTTAAAATAATAATTTTTAGCAGTTGACCATTGAATGAAGAGGGGTTTCTGATGTAATTCAACCTTCGCCAGTCTAATGAATATGACCAGAACATGTTCTTTGTTTAATTAGACTGTAACCTCACTCGCGCGTTGTATACGATACGCGATACGCACTTCTGTTGTCTTTCCCATCACACAGTCCATTAGCTGTTTTTACTATACATTTATGGTTATTTACAAATAGATAAGGCTGAAAGCGACGAGAAAACGTAAGCTGCGAACCGCTGAAGGTCGTTTGAGAAGGATTTATAGCGATGTTCGGGTTTTCTCGTTCGAGAAAGAGCTTGAAAGCGGGAAGACGGTCGTTTCCTGAATGGCCACCTGTTGGGTTTGGCCGGCAGCGGCAGTGGCCGTCGCGAGTGTGCGCGATGTCTATAAGATAGGGTTTGAATACGAGATATTTTACTCGTCGTTTACAGAGTATGCGCAGTAACATTCCGTTACCTGATAATATCTATATTATATATTATATAATATATAATATAATATTATGTTAAATAATATATTATATTATATATTTCCAAATATCTCACCCACAGCTGAAATAGCGCCATTCAAAGATCGTATGGCCCGAGGATTGAGAAACACGAAATTTTAGAGCTAGTGAGGGGGATTCAGCATTTGCTCGCCACTTGAATGAATTCAATCGTAGCTTCAATTTTGATATTGCAGACGGGCATTAACTCCCTCATTTTTGCCAGAAAAGGAGCATGTTGAGCAAATCTTTGAATGATGAAATTCCTTAAAGTTTTTGTCCATTGTTGCGTATAATACCTCGCCTTCCACTAGGTACCTTTTCACTTTAGGTATTGTTTAGGTAAAGGTTAGGTATTGCCATTGACCAAATGAAATGGAAGTCACAGGTAAATATTAGTTGTAACTAAACTTTTAAGGCTATATATCAGCTAAGAAAAATAGGAAGAGATTGCCCCAGCACGTTAAAAAACAACTAGTCCAAGTCCTGATCTGCCCAATTTTTGATTATGCTGCTACATGCTTCACGGACATGCAAGAAGGCATGACCTGGAAGCTACAAAAAGCCCTTAACGCCACTGTTAGATTCATACTCAATGCAAAACTTCATGATCACATCACATTATACTATCGAAAAATGAAATTGCGGAAAATAAAGGGTAGAAGGGAGCTGAAAGTCGCAATGATGCTGTATAAAGTGTAGACCACAAAAAAACCAAGGTATTTATTCGAAAGGTAGGTACAAAAAAGTCTCACTAGGACAAGATTTAGCGACTAGAAGGAGCAAAGATAGGTTACAAGTACCAAAGCACACGATGACCAAATTGCGATGTCTTTCGAAGTTGAAAGTGTGGAAATGTAATTTGGAACTGTTTCATAAGGCAAAAAATTCAAATCGGTTTAAGGCGTTATACCTGGGACAAATTTAGAAGTAAGTCCTTCTTCGATATACACAGTTACTTAGAAATGATCAAAGAAATTAATTTATTACACAACTTTTGCTTTAACCTGACTAAATGATGTATTATGTTACTTCTGTACAGCAGGAAGAGTGGGCCAGTAGGCCTAATGATGGGCAGATCAATAAAAAGATGTTCAATCAATCAATCATGCTACACTCCCCTTCACTTCAAAAGCCAATAGCAAATGTGGTTTCCGTTCACTTGTATCAACCAATCTCACTCGACCTTTCACTTTTGGGGTCCCTGTATAAGTTCCCCTCTCTGTAATGGACCTTCAGTACTCTTTTGTAACTGACGATGGTTTGATCACTGAAACTCCGAAACTAGTCTAACAATGTACTCATATGTTAGTGGAATTGGCCAATTTTTTCAACTATGTACTCTTGACTTTAAGCGAATTTTCGAAGGAAAGGAAGCTATTGTTCTCGGTACAAAATGTTTAAAACTTAAATTTCCGAAATCCATTTCAGGCCATTCTGAATCCACTGCCAAAGACACAAAAATGTCGCCATTCTGACTTCACCATCGTGTTAAGCGTTGAAAAATCTATTAACTGAGGAGTTACTCAGCAAAAATGGAGACAACATTTGTTATAAAACCAGTAAAAAGGAGACTCATCCCTTCGAAATATCGTTGACTCAATTTGACCCAATTTGGGTGATTGGAAATTAGAAGGAAAATACCGGTCATCGCATTATGTCAGGACCTGGACGAGTATGTGGGTGATGGTGTAGGCCGAAACGGTTACGGGAGCTTTAGCACGGGGATGTTGTAATAAAGTGACGCTGAGAGGGGCATTTATGTGCGAACCGGCCTGCCCGCCTGCTACTAAAATACCGACCTTGTCCGTCAGCCGGGGCGAGTTTATGTTTTGAATCGGAATCGTCTTTTAGTCAACAGATGATCCAAGGACGAAGTTCGACGTATCAGTAATGTAATAATTATTTCATTTTGATTTGGTCAGCGAGAGGGTCCCCAGTCCAAAAATACCACTCGACGTCTTCCACTTCGGTTATTTCCCGTTAAGTTCATTTCAATTGACAGAAAGGTGTCATTTCAGGTTTGAGCTCATATAAGAGCACCTTGCTCTTGTTTAAGTATTATACCGTTCAAGTTGACCATTTCCTTCACCACTCAGCATATTTGAAAGACCACGATGCTTAGAGTACGAAATCCTCCGTGAAGCTAAACGTTACTTGGGTAGAGAAACTGTCAACGCTCTAGAACGAACCAAATTTGAGTTACTTAGGATCGTTCTCCACCCATTTGGCTGGTTGCTGTTTGTCTGATTGGTCTGGTTGAAATTTAATACAGACGGTGGCTTATGTAACGCTGTAATAAACCTGCGAAATTCGGAATTTGGTACCTTTCTTCTTCTCCTAACGCTCTTCCTCCTCAAAACTTCGAGCAGCCCAATTGATCGAATCTCGACTGAATTTATCTAGTTGGAAGTCTCGTCTTGTGTCCTAAAGTCATACTTTTGGGTGTAAATTACACGAGATATAGGTTTCCCCACCGAATAAGCACCATTGTGCAGTAATTACACTAGTATCGTGCAATATCGAAGAAGATTTTCTACAATCAATTTCAAATACTACACCCTTCAAAATATTCTTTATTAGCCTCATTTGTACTCATTCTCTGAGGATACACAATTTTTCAGATTTAAAAAATGTTGAATGGTAGCCGAGAAAAACGAGATATGAAATTGGGCGGTTGCACTGCCATCTCTTATCGTAGAATCTCACTACTAGCCACTGGACATTGTAATGTCCATATTATAATAATTATAATATGGACATTACAATGTCCAGCAATTATTGCTATAGCCTTAAGTCACAATACTTACCAATAGCCATTAGAGCTAAAATCATCAACAGGACGATGTCATAATAAAACATTGTACACAACTTTCGAATATCTTGCTATTCAGAGCTTCCAACTCCCATTCTCTTTAGTGGTTCTCGGTCAATGCGAATACGTTCCATTCAATTTTTACAGATTCTTGGTACTTACTATATTCTGAGAAACCAAGGTCGACGATGGAATTTGTAAAATGACGGCGTTTACATTTGTTTCGTTACACCGCTTGAATGAAAATACGGATGTTCTTCGCGAGGGAAATATCGTTTTAATAACCGTCTTGTGAGCAGCCAATAAATATCTCTAATTGCGCATCGGTTACTGTATATCTAAGACGATGATTTGCATATTTGTTCTGGAAATGTAACTGTGATTATTTATCGCTATGTGTTCAGAATGATGCGCGGGTCTGATGCATCCGATTAATGGGCGACAGCCGTTGAGAATCCGAATGAATCACGCACCAATGCGGAAAACCGTAAAGAATTGACGGTTTCCCGTCCTTCAGTCACCTCCAGAAGTGTGAAGAGCTTCGGGGTTCGTCAAGACGATTTAGAGCTAATAAGTCCTCCTGTGGTTCACATATCGATTCCTGGGGTTGGGCTCCTATTTGGATCATTTCCATACAATCACCGAGATTTCTGTGATTACCCGTGATCTTGATCTGTAATGATAATGGTAAGGTGTTATGGCGATAGCGTTCGGAGTGGTGTTCTTTCAGATCGCCCCGCCAACCCCTCGAATGTCGATATTAATCTTGGAGAGGGTCTTACCGAACAATGCTTCAACTAAATCCGTCTGTCACCGGTGGAAAACGCTGCGAATTCTTCTACGATGGGTCAAAGCCCTCTTCCCATTGAGAGAGAAGGTGAACCAGGTGTAATCGCTGGCAAAACTTACACTCTCACCCACAAGGACAGAGAAGTTTCTGGAGGTTGTACTTCAGTAATTGTCCTTCTGGTTGATCACGGCAGGGCAGACAGAACCGTTTGCCAAGAGCTGCTTACAACTCCCACTAGAGGATTCACTGCACCAGAATCTAAAATCTGCTTAGGTGAGGTTGGCCATCGTCGGAAAACGCTGCCAATTCTTCAACGACGACTCTAAATTTATACCCCCCTGGGGTAGCAGTTCAACCGGATATAATCCAGGAACTTGGCCTCTTTTCTTCATACGCTGGCAAAACTTAAACTCTTCCTCATAAGGCCAAAGATATTTCTGGATGTTGTATCTCAGTAAATGTGCTGATTGATCACGGCATGCCAGCATGTCAAGAGCTGCTGCTCACAACTTCCACTGTCTCTGTCATTGCGTGATTCACTCCAAGCAAATCAAACACCTGCTCAAGTGAGGTATGCCAACGGTTTGGTCAAATCAGCTAAATTTCTCACAAACCTTCTGCAGTATTAGCAGAATTCTACAAACCTGCAAAATTGTTATCCTGTGGAACTGGCCAATCACCAACTGCTCTGGTCTTCTCAGGACCAGTTTGCATTCGCTTTTTGGATAAAGACATTTTTTTCGCATTCACATGAACATGGAGTGGACGTCAGTATGGTGTGAGATGAAGTGACTTTGGTTTGGAAATTATCGTCCAATTTAGTTCTGTGCTTTGGTTTTGGTCAAACGCAGTTGAAAATAGAACAAAATGAGAATTGAATCCTATTCGGCAACATCTCCTGCGAATCGACTGAATTCGTTATGTAAAACCGACGGATTTGATCAAAATTCGTCCTTCCAACTATTTCAATACAATACTGAATGTCCAACGAGCGTTCTCCGGAAAAATACTTATAGTTTAGATAATTTTCCCCCTCAAACAGACCTCATTTAACGTATCCTATATCTCGATGTACCTTCAAACTCCCGTTGAACAATTAAGGATCCTAACGATCCCGACGTCAGATGAGTTTGAAAACACGGAAATTTTTCAGTCTAAACAATTTGTAGGTTATTTAGGTGTATTTAATGTGATATATATCTAGACTAATTTCGACGTAAATTCCTCTTGAGCCTCGTACATTTCTCGTCTATGGTATACATTTGAGAGTATTTTCAAGCTTTCAAGTTACTTTTTTCAAAAGTTGAATTATTTAAAGTAGGTAATCTTTGTAAAACCAATTCGAACTCACAAAATTACAAATTTGGGTCAACAGTAAAAATCTTCGGGGTAAACCACGATTCCTATTCAACCACTTAGAACTGATGAATACTTATTTGAATGGAAAATTCCTCACTAATTTTACTGCCGAAGGCTACAGTTGCCTTTTACCCTATACAACTTTAAAAAAAGAAATACACAGATATATTCCTATATACTATACACAGGTACCAGTACACATTTGACCGCCGGCTGGTTTTAATAGTTTTTATTGAGTGTCTTAAGTGATGCTCTCCTCTCACGTCTCTTACTGTCAGAGCCTGGAAACAAAGAATTCCTTACCCTCAGTGTTTACGACCTGGGCGTTTCGATCATTAAAACCTCGCCCCTCGTTTGATGCACTCAGAAGTGACTCGTGGAGGATCTAACTGTAATGCTATCGCCCGCAGTTAACGAATTGAGTAGGTATCATCACTGAAAGTAACGACGAAGCTTGGTATTCATTCATATTACAGGTGAAGTCATGTGTGTAGGGAAAACCCCAAACTTAGTTGGATTTTTAAATGTGTGTGATGTGTTGACCGTCAGTAAGAATAACGATGGGGGATGTCGAGGGAACCCTCATTATGGATTTTTAAATGTTTGTAGGTTATAAATGATGTCAAATAGTGTATATTTGGGCCTGAATAGGTTTCAAATTGCTATTCGCCACATTGAATTGATTCGTACAAAATTCAAAATCACAAAACTCTATGGGGAAATTAATGTAAAGTTTATTTTAGATTTTATGATTTGGAAAATGGACTATGGCTGCATTCGGTGCAGCATTAATTATCTGAACGAATCGAATCAATATAGCAGAAAACCTAAATGATACAATTATGGTTTGGATAATGTATTGAATAGCATAAAAAACTAATATACTTATATCCCACCACGGAAAATTGACAAAAAGTGATGGCGAAGCTGGTGATTGTATACAATTGTCCTTATAAGGACCAACTTGAAGGCATTCGGTAAATTGGATGATTTTGTATCACTTCTTCGTTTTACTACGAGTTACTCTGTAGAAATGTGGACGATCCGGAATCATCTTATTTTCTGATTATTATTATCAGATTTTTAGGTACTTTTCTTCACTCTTTCGACTCCTTGTTTTTTGGCCTAATTGAGGCCTAATTCGTCCACATAATATTACTATGATGCTCAATTGGACCAAAAAACAAGGAGTCGAAAGAGTGAAGAAAAATCTCTGAAAATCAGGTATATTTCAAACCACGAAGAAGTACAAGAATATCTGTGTTGGAGTGGACAATCCAATTGTGGTTGAAACAAAGAGTCGAAAAAATGAAGAAAAATCCCTGAAAATCAGGTATATTTCAAACCACGAAGAAGTACAAAAATATTTGTGATGGAATGGACAATCCAATTGTGGTAGTCAGGTTCGGAAATTATGATGGTCTTATGAAGTTTCTCAGCTGAAGGTTTGAACTTGGGTTTGGCCCTTATCCACCCCAATCGAAACCGTTCAGAATCCTACCTTGATAAAGGCACCCTAAAAACGAGTAATTTACCGTGAATGAACTCACAGGGCCATCGTCATTATCAATAGTTCAAAGCCGTTTCCACGACATTCCCTGTCGAATTTGAACACTTTTTCGCCAGCCAAAACTTCTGATATCTGAAGACATCCCACGATTTGAGTAGGTCTCAAAAACTCGAAAAAGGTTGAATATGAATCGAATTGAGGGCTTTATATGTATAGGGAACGAATCGACGAAAAACGACTTCAAAATGTCGAAGAATTGTTATAGTCTATTCTGATTAAGGATGAAAATTAAGTTAGATTGACTCATTGGAATTTTCGAAGGAAAAGGAAGCTATTGTGCTCAGTCCAAAATTTTTAAAACTCCAATTTCCGAAAAAATGTGTATATCAAAATATATTTGGAGAAATTTAACACAAAACCAGTTATTTCTACGAAAATTCGCTCTTATAGCCATGCACGACTGTGGATGTCATTGTACATTCGGATTCAACGAGAAAATTATTTCTAAAATACTTCGGTCTCTCGATCTGTTTATTTCCAGCTCGTCTCTCCAACTGTAATGCATCCTATTGAAATGCAGATCCCTCTACAGATTTCTTTTTATACTTGATAAAATCGTCTATTTCCACTGAAATATGAGTACCTACACTGTTCGACCGGTTTCGGCGATTAAAGCATAGTTTGTCACAAAACTATCAATATTGTTTTGTTTCTGACAATGGTTTAATCACCGAAACCGGTCTAACAGTGTAGGTACTCACATTTCAGTGGAAATAGACGATTGTTTCAAATACTCTAGTTTTCCTTTACATGGGATTCCACGATTTAGTCGCGAATGGTTTAGTTCGTACAAATCGCATTATTTTAATATTATTAAATGTTGAAATTATTTATATACCAAAATATTATATATTAAATTTTAATGTAGGTAATAGGTGGTATACAGGGTGTCTACGGAAATTATGGGACAAACTCAAGGAAACAGGAAACAGGACTGTCTTAAAAAATCGAATTTTATATTAGGGACATAGCAAATTCAACGTTCGTTCCAACGGTATCCTCAACTTTTGTTTTACATATTAATTTGAGGGAGTTAGAACCGATATACCTACTGAAACAACACGAAAACACGAAAAAAATCTTAAAAGTGAAAAAAGTCGGTTTTTAATTGAGTAATGAAAAAATTCTAAGAGGCACTTAGAATTGTTGTTGCAAATTAGCTGTAGAATTGATTTCTTGAGTTTGTCCCGTAATTTCTGTAGATAGTAAAATATTATAAATTTTCATGATGAATATTTCATTTCTAAATTTGTTTACATTTGAGTTTGGTTTACTGCTGAATGTGGTTTTCCTTTGCTCAATTTCCAACTTCTGACATTTTGTTGCATTATATTTATGTTTGGTACACCACAATAAAATTTTTCATCAATCAATCAATCATCAATCAGTGTCTTCTTCAAGAAAAATCAGTAAAAGTCTCACCTTTCGTGGCCAACAGGCGGTTGTCAAATTGTCGCGGAGCACTGAAATAAAGCGGACACGAAGCGAGTGGTTCAGTTTAAAGAGATGAGTTTCACTTGACAATTGCACTTGAGTGTAACAAACTACTTGGTCCTCAACAGAGGGAGAGTCGAGTAAGAACTGATGGTAGCGACAGGGACTTACGGCGGGATATACGAAGCGGGTAGTGGTGGATGGAAGTGAAGAGGTCCTCAAGAACTTCTTGGAGAGGGTTTGCGATCTGACGGAGAACGGACGCCGGTGTCTGCTGTAGAGAGGGGGACTCGATTGCAGGAGTAATTGACGACGCTCAGCTGCACATCTTCAGCTCAATGTCTATTAAATGCATCCATAATTTGTTCGATCGAAAATGGTGAAAAACAGCGGGAAAACCCCATAGAAACAGATCTGTTTGAATTGAAATCAACCTTTTTCGACACTTTTCGTCTGTTTCGAGTTCATTATCGATTCTGTGAAAGGGCCTGTTTTATTGTATTTCGTCCATTTGGAAAAAGAGTGACACAATCCGCAAAAGCTGATTTGCGGGAAATCGTCATCGAAGTTTTTTTTCTCGATACTTTCTCAGTTGTCCAGTCCAGGCTTTTCTAAAAGTCAGAATAAAACTCTGCGAATTCTTGACACAACGGTTTATTATCTTCTTTGGGCAGATCACCCAAAGACGAAGTAGGTATCAAATAGGTACCTACCTATTGTTTAAACAATTTTATAGACAATAAACCAAGTGAATATTGCATGGTCATCCATTCTCGACCCATATTTAAAATTTCAAGACACCAGCTCATCATCAAAATTTAATTTGTTGAAACAAATTGGTATTGTTTAAACAATTTTAATGATAAGAAATCGAGTGAATATTGCATTTTCATTCAGTTCTGACTTAAATTTAAAATTTCAAATCCCTAGCACATAGGGAACTTGAAAAACAAGTACCTAGGTAGTGAAAATTATTATTATTTATTATGAATTAACTCGATATGAAAACCATCTTCCATTAGAATCTAGCCCGTACAGGCTGCCGCATGATTCACCCCCATGTTTCCAACTTTTGATTTGCTCCAACTTTGAGCCCTCATTGTGGACGAACAAAGCTGTGGATGGTCTTAAAAAATTCTAAAAAATAAACTCTATGTAAATGTGAACCGAAAACTGTACCGTTCTACATGAATTTTTCGATTTTTGAAATTTTCAAAATTTCGAAATTCATTTTGAACCCCTTCCCCTTGACCGAGGGTTATGAAAAGTTTCGAGGATCATTGTGGGGTTGGTGCGAACCCGTAAAAGAGAAAATTTCGTAATTTTAGCTGAAACGTTAACCAACAAATTTTGAGGGGGGGTTAAAATTGTTTTTCTTAGGTCGATTCCAAAGGTTCATTATCGAAGATACGAGTACTAAACCAAAATCCGTCCGCCCGCCGTCCGTCAGCGGCACTTTGCCCAGTTAGCGTTGTGCCAAAATTACGAAATTTGGTTTAGGTCTCTGGACCAACCCCACAATGATCCTTGAAACTTTCGATAAGGGTTAATAAGGGTCAAAGGGAAGGGGTTCAAAACGAATTTGGAAATTTTGAAAAATGTATATCTCGAAATAATCAAATGGAACGGTGTAATTTTTAGTTCACATTTAGTTAGAGTTTATTGTTTCTGCTCTGTACGACCAGCCGTTCGTTCACAATGAGGGCTCAAAGGTTGAGCCGATGTGAACTTGAGTTAAACGGTTGAAATACAGGTCAATGTTCATACTAAGGAACAGCTGTTTGGAACATCACATGGTTTTTGTTCTGACGGACTTTTCGTGAAGGTAATTACCTTCAGTAGGTAAGTAGGTAAGTACTTACCTACAGACATTCGAAATTACCTTCACGAAAAGTCCGTTAGAACAAAAAAATCGACAATTTTATTATCGACAATAATTATTATTGCTGTCGTAGGCACATTTTATATTAAATATAAATAAATAATAAATTTTATTAATTCATCAACCGGTGTGTCAAGAATCATAAGTTGTAATAAATGCAGAAAATCCCCAAAAGATCATGACACTCAACAAACTTTGATATTTTAATAGGTCAATACCCGAACCGTATAACTGATGAATCGACTTACTTATAAGTACCTAGTGACAGTTAGCGATCTTTCAAAGATCTTTCTTAGCTGTCCTCAATGATGGTCTGCGGCGGGAGGAGGACGAGGGTGATCTAGACAGAAGGGCAATCTGCACAAAGAAGATAATGAACCGTTGTGTCAAGAGTTTGCAGAGTTTTTCAAATGATTTCACTCAGTGGCGGATCTAGAAACGAGACAAGGGGGGGGGGGCTAACCGGCGGTCTGCGAAGGGGGGGGGGGAGGTCCCCTCCGCCACGTCGTTCTCCACCACGTCGTCCTCCGCCACGTCGTCCTCCACCACGTCGTCCTCCACCACCGACCTCCCCGTTCTTCTCTTAACACGTCCATTTACCTCCCCAAAATTTCAATTTACGTGGTGGAAGTCCGCTAATGAATGACGGACAATAATCGTACGTCAACACGTCACCACCAGTTGCCCGCTCAACCCCCCCCCCCCCCCCCCCGGTCCACCACGGCCGTTCACCCCCACGTTCACGCATTTGTAGTAGGTAGCCGCATCTGCAGTAAGCTCTTCCTATTACATAGCAACCAGGAAACAGCGATACAACGATGTTGAATTCTTTATAATAATTATAATAAAATTTTATTTATACAATACTTATTTATAAGTATTTGCCAGAAGTGTCGAGTTCCTACAATAACTAGTTTACAAAAAGTTCGAACGTGAGCAGTGTTGTTTGAATATTTTTTTAATTTTTTTCAGTACCTATACAGCCATTTTTTTCCATCTAATTGGTTTTAAGTAATTGAAGTACATATCTGTAAGTTATGAATACATAAAAATAAAGTCTCTGCTTATATGTGTAAATTATTCTTCACAATAAAATTACTAATTTCTTTATAAATTAACATATTTTTTGAAGCTATCATTGAAAAATCTTTCTGTGCGTTGACTTTGCTTCGTTGAGTTTTACTCTCCATTTTTTGGTCCATTGATGGATACTGTTCAAGGATTCCTGTAGTTCATTCGAGGGTTTTAAAAGTGAATTTTATACTGGACTATGTGGTGTAGAAAAATATACGAGACAAAATTTGAGGTGAAAACCGCTTTTATTCGCCGGAATTTTCTGACCGTCTTTTAGGGGGGGGGGGGGTTCAGTAAAACATTATCTGGGACAGTGTCCGCATGATTCGCACTGGTGTCCAAAATAAATGAGCTCTACGTCCTTTTCGATCGGTTCCATGACGGGACAGACTTCGATGCAGGTCCAAGTCCGACCATTTCGGACTTTAACGATCGAACGGAGCGCTCCTGTTCCTCTAATGTGCGGGACGTCGGATTTCCGGAGGCATATCCCGTCGCAGTCTTTGCTCAGCGTTCGACTCTACGTAACGACGTAAATATATAATCAGAATAATTTTAGATTTTAGATAGATTTTTATTGGCACAATAATACAAAAAAATAATATAATATAGGTACATTACCAATTTAGCAGAATAAACAAAATAAAGATATCTTAATAACACAATTTACACTTGTGCCCACAGAGGCCTAAATTCGAGGAGTTGCTAATCTCCAACTTGTAATTCCGAGGTCACAGAAATTTTAAAACCGACAGAAAACCTAGCCAGCCAGCCCTCTGACGTCATAGGCTCTTACGGCATAGGCTGTGACGTACTAGTGGGCCTCCGGCCAGCCGTCTGACGTCATACGCTCGTGCGTCATAGGCTCTGACGTACTAGTTGGCCTCCGGCCAGCCGTCTGACGTCATACGCTCGTGCGTAATAGGCTCTGACGTAGTGGCCGGCCTGTCGTTTGTGTTCTGACGTGATCTGAGGGAAAGGGTGAATCAAGGAAACAAATTTTTCCCGTTTCAGTTTATGTGCCAAAGCGAAGACATGAAAATGTCAAAAGAATGTCAACTCCATCCTGTTGTTGATACAGTCGAGAATTAAATGCTTGCATACGAGTCTGCAACACATTGGGACATTTTATGTCTTTAAAGAAGTGATTCAAGAACCTTCGAACAATGCTACATCACCTACCCCAGTAGCGTAGTTGTTATACTCGTACTTAATTGTAGGGTTCATCATTAATTATGAAGCGTGCATTCGTATAGACAATATAAATTATTGAGAATGATCACCTGTGTGTAAACAATTATTTAAACAATCACGCTCATACCGCAGCTTGTCGGCCACGCACTCCGCAGTGGTTAACGTAATATGGTTAGGTAAATCGAGAGCTATCCAACGAGTGGTGAACGATTTTTGTACGATGATAACTGGCGAAGATAAAGTTCCGTAGCACCGAATCGGTTGTAAGCGAAAATCATCAGAAATTTTCGTGACGATTTCGTGTAACGCTTTTGTGTAACGTTTTTCGAGTTATGTGCCAGAGTAAAGACATAAAATGTCAAAAAGAAAATAAGTTCAACACACCTACTCGTACATCATGGTCCCACCCATCTCCTTAAGCCTATCACACAGATACTTTTTAAAAACTTTCAAATTACAAAAATTCCGAACGTCAATTCTATGAGAGTAATTTCAAGAAATTTAAAGCAACAACATATGAATTCCTCCTTTATAGGTCAAGATTAATTTTGGTCAGCCTGATGTTTGACCCATTTGTAGTTCTCGTAGTATCAACCTGTGAGAAATTGCCACCACCCATCCCTACTTTAAAAACGTGCAGACATGATTCCAACCGAAATATATCTTTGATCTTCAAGAGCTCAAGTTCTTCATATAGTAAATTTGTTGAGTAAATATATGGCTTATTTAAAATTACACGCAGTATGGTATTGTGTGCACTTTGAAGAGGGCGAAGGGAGATGTAACGTCGAAATTTTGTTTCTTGGACGTGTAGTCGAGATGGAAAAACATCCAAAATGGTCAAACCTTGAAAAACAACTGGGGGAACTACATCGCCGCCATTATTTAATTGTACAATTTCAATGATATAATTCTGTTCAAACGGTGATACCCCAGCCAATTATGGCGAACAGACCGTCCACTCCAACCCCTGAAACATCCTTGAGATTTGTTACATGCAACTTCGTTGTGCAATTTCAAAAGTCGCAGAATCCAAATATAGTATTTGCAAATAGAGTTAATCCTTTTGTAAATCAAATTAATTTTTTGACAAATTTAATCATTTTACAAATAAAGTTAATCTTTTTAGAAATAAAGTTAATGTTTGTGGAATCTTGGGGAACATAAATTAGTGGAAGTTATACCTCGAAAAGTCCGGGAAGTTACGCCAGCTTTAACCTCGGCTTTAACTATGCACAGAACATGCTCATCAATTTAACTTCGTCTACAAGTGAACAACGTCTTCATTAGAAGAGCTTGTTCACCTCAAAACAATGATATGCGTTAAAAATCAAACTTACCTACTGCAGCTGAAACTTTAAATTCATTTGTAAATCGTCATTTGTGAAATCCTTAATTTTATTTGCAAAAAGATTAAATTTATTGGAGACGATTAACTTTATTTGTAAAAAGTTTAATTAAATTTGTCAAAAGATTAATTTGATTTGAAAAAAGATTAACTCTATTTGCAAATACTATACCTAATAATATTATATGGGATTGAACTTAAGAACTTAAGAACTGGGATTGAACTTTTGAATAAGATTATAACTGGAGTAACTTCCCTGATATTATCATTCTAAACGGTACCTAGTATTAGTTAAGAGAATTGATACATTATATCAATTAAACTAAACTAATACTAGGTACTCTAAACTAATACTAGGTACCGTTTAGAATGATAATATCGGGGAAGTTACTCATGTTATAATCTTGTTCAAAAGTTCAATCTCAGTTCTTAAGTTCTTAAGTTCTTAAGTTCAATCCCATTCTTAAGATTTTGTTGTCCAATTTCAAAAGTCGTAGAACCCCCAGATTGATTTTCTGAAGACCTCGACTGTGATTTTCAAAATATCTACTAAATGAACTAATGAACTGCATGTTCTTCCATCACCTGTCGCCAGACTTGTTTTGAATCCATTAACCTGACCATCCCAGACTCGAGTCGCATACGATAAGGTCCCTTGTTGTTCAAGTAAAAGTGCGAATCTACGGCGAGAAACCAAGCGCACGTCGCCAAAAACGCAAATTTACTGCCCGGAAACATCCCGAACGAAATTGGAAGATGAAAAGTCGCGAATAACGAACCTGTTCGATTTGTGAACGGACGAAAACATTAAAGGCAATTCGAATAAATTGGAAGCACTTTTAGAGTGCGGTTTTTATTGGAATTGCGCAAGTAATTGTATTATGCGGTTGATTCTTCTGTCTGTGGCAGCTAAAAGCCGGTCCGAAATGCGTTACAAGGCCTTTTTCGTCATTATTCACAAAATATGGGTTATGATACAATACGCATGACCACTGGGAGAACATATGCCGACCATTGAACTGTCATCTTACGAACACAATCTATTGTGGCTAATTTTGCCTTTGTGTTGGCTTCATGTCACATATACAGGGTGTCACACGTTAAGGACCGCAATACTCCGGAAGCCGATCTACAACTAATTTAAGTAAGACAGTGTCCTAGAACTTTTTTTTTTTTTACTCCACTAAAAATACGAGTTTTTTCAATTTTAAGAATTTTTTCATGTTTCCGACCTTCCTTCACAAAAATGAAGTGAAAATTTCAAAACTCGAAAAATTCCATTGAAACAGTCAATTTTGGTTTATTATCTTCGATAATGAACCATTGGAATCGCCCAAAGATAATTTTTTTGATTTCATATTTAGATAGAGTTCATTTTTTAGAATTTTTTAAGACCATCCACAGCTTTGTACGACCAGCCGTTCGTTCACAATGACGGCTCAAAGTTGAAGCAGAAAATCGCCAACATGAGAGTGAATCGAAAGGCAGCCTGTCGGGTGGAGAGGGGGTGTAACGATTACAGTAGTTGTGGCAGGGGAGTGGAGAGGGGGTGTAACTATTACAGTAGTTGTGGCGGGGGAATGGAGAGGGGGTGTAACGATTACAGTAGTTGAGGCGGGTGAGTGGACAGGGGGTGTAACGATTACAGTAGTTGTGGCAGGGGAGTGGCGAGGGGGTGTAACGATTACAGTAGTTGTGGCAAGGGATGGAGAGGGGGAGGGAGAGCGACAGAATTAAGTGACAGCTCCCGACTCCCCCCTCATCTGCCCGATTTCCTCCTTCTCACCCACCTCTACATTCACATTCACCCACAATTTAAATGTAAGTATTTGAGGCAAGGGATGGAGAGGGGGAGGGAGAGCGACAGAATTAAGTGACAGCTCCCGACTCCCCCCTCATCTGCCCGATTTCCTCCTTCTCACCCACCTCTACATTCACATTCACCCACAAATTAAATGTAAGTATTTGAGGCAAGGGATGGTGAAGGGGAGGGAGAGCGACAGAATTAAGAGACAACTCCCGCTTCCCCCTCATCAACCATCCACATTTACCCACAAAATAAAGGTTTCACTCATGTATATAAATAATTTATAGACCAAGCTTGAGCTAGTGACGCCTATTCAAACCATTTGTTGTCCCATTCCTCCAATTCTGGATATTGTATGCAGATCAGTGTGATCTACACAGAAAAGTGATCTGTACAAAGAAGATAATAAACCGTTGTGTCAAGAATTTGCAGTTTCTGTTCTTGTAACGAGCATTCAATCAGGTTCGTGATCCTGTGTACTTGGTCTATTGTGGAGTGTGATTCTCTAAATCCAAATTGGTGTGAGTGAATGAGGTCTCTTTCTTCTATAACAGGTTTCAGCCTTTTGAGGAGTCACTTTTCGAATAGCTTGGATATGACTGACTGTCAAGAGAGAAATCGGCCGATATTTCTTGTCATCACTAGGCTTACCTGGTTTTGGTATCATTATAATCTCAGCTACTTTCCATTGCATCGGCTCGTACTTTATGAATGAAGCATTGACAAGGTGTAGTAACTTTCAGTATTTTCTCAGTTATTAAATCATACCCTGGGGCTTTCTTGGAATTTATGTCGGTCCTTATTTCATTCTTTATTTCAGATAGCGTTACAGGTAGAATTTTACACTCATCAATCCCCCACACAAATGAATTGATTTTATCAGATGAACCAAAATTGTTAATCCTAATATTTTAACCCTTAAGATTGGATTTTTGATTCGGATTAGGATACTGGAAAGGCAGATTTAGGCGTGTTTTTAGAGGTGTGGTTTTGATTAGAAGTGCAACTAATTTGGACGACATTTCGAAGAGTTTTTACCCCACTATTTTTAGACAGATACCTTTTTTGGGATCCGGAATAGGGATGGCCATCGATAGTCGATAGTATCGAAATATCGAATTTCCCATCGATATATCGGTATTTTCAAATTGATAGTGCATAGTCCGATAGTCATCGGTATCGATACTTGAGTAACCGATAGTTTCTGACGATATTTTGTTTTATCCGATACATCGAAAATTTACAAAATTCTCGAGTCAAAAGAAAAAATCTGAGTTTTAAGTAGTGTTGAGGGTGAACTAGTAGAGCTTTCCACTAGTTCCGTGGACGTTCTAATCTTATTTGTTTTCTGTTTTCGGTTGCAAAAAGTATCGGGACTGAGCTATACGATAAATATCGTCATCGATACCTTACCACCGATACTATCGACATATCGATATGTTGGCTACCGATGGCCATCCCTAATCTGGAATATCAAAATTTACCTTAAAATTTGATTTTTTCCTCCCGCTAAAACACTAAATTTGACTGATTAATGTTAAGTCGATATCGAGTTCAGAAAAAGCTCATTTACCAGCCAATGATGTAATAGGGGCGGGAAGAAGTTCCCACTTTTTTTAATTTTATTACGTCTCGTATTTCACGTTTTTTCTCAATTCAATACAAACAACTTTTTGTGCCTCTTCTGACATCCACTTGAAGGCGGCCAAGAAATTCGCGAGCGGTGCAACTCGTCCTTGGCGAGTGTGGACTAGGGAGCTCCGGCTGCTCCTGAATCGCTTTTGGAACGGGAAGGCGGGCAAAAGCAAATATTTGACATTCCATGATGAATAGCGAATCAATTGAGTGAATATACGATGGCGGTTCTTCCGGCAGACATAAGTGGGCGGGTCAAGTAGGTAGACGTACAGTGAACTCGCCTACTTCCACGGTAGGTACGAGTATATGCCCATCTATGTAGATATATTGAGAAGCCGTATTGGAACATCAACGGTGAAATTAATGTAATCGATGAAATAGTGTACAAAAATACGAGTATTGTTGTTCCAAAACAATTGAGAAAAACCATATTGCACCGTATGCATGGGTGAACAACGAACGAAGGCGATAGTCAAAGGTGTTTTGTACTGACATAATAATATTACATTAATACCTATGTAGCCTACTGGCCTTGAACGCTCGTGTTGAACGTTCGTGTTGAATGCTCGTGTTGAATGTTTGTGTTGAATGCTCGTGTTGAATGATCGTGTTGAATGCGCGTGTTGAATGTTTGTATTGAACGTTCGTGTTGAATGCTCGTGTTGAATGCGCGTGTTTAATGTTCGTGTTGAATGTTTTTGTTGAATGCTCGTGTTGAATGCGCGTGTTGAATGTTTGTGTTGAACGTTCGTGTTGAATGCTCGTGTTGAATGCGCGTGTTAAATGTTCGGGTTGAATGCTCGTGTTGAATGTTCGTGTTGAATGCGCGTGTTGAATGGTGTAATGAATGGTTTGCTGAGTTTCCCCTGTAACCCGGGGAGGTTAGGCAATACGCCCTACCCAGAGGGTACCTGGTCTGCGTTCATAGAGCCACATATGCCCACAGTGGTGGCATCACAAACACGGGAAGGAAACAACTGACTGGTATGTCAGGTTGTTGTTGATAGGAAAAAAGGGGGGACTGAAAGTAGTATGAAGTTCCAATCCAGGAATATCAACTTGACAACTCCAAGGTATGGTTAACCTCCATTGTAATGGTACTACTGCAGTATGGATATTGACAGGGGATATAAAAAAGAAAATTGAAAATAGAAGTTGAAAACCCCTATGAATAATAGACGCACGGAAATGAGAAAATTGAAGAATAGAGGAGAGAAAGATATTCAATATAAATGCCAATATAAATGCTTATATGCAAATGGGTATGATCCCTAAATAAGGAAAACTCCTAAGGAAACTCCTTAAAGAGCTCGTTAAAGCTCTAAAAAAAAATATATATATATAGTGGAGGAGGTACCGAAGCAAAGCCAGCACATACCTACCAACCACGCTCTGCTACCATGTGATGAATGGTTTGCTGAGTTGCCCCTGTAACCCGGGGAGGTTAGGCAATACGCCCTACCCAGAGGGATACACCAACATACAACACGAGCAATCAACACGAACATTCAACACGAACCTGCGAAACTGTGATTGTGATACCTGTGAAGAGGTTTTCATTTTTGGAATTTAAGAAAAATAAGGATTAACTCTATTAATGAGATAATTCAACTAGGATAACTTAGTGTTGATCATGTTTTGTACTCGTACTAATGATAATAAGTATACCTAATCATTATAGTATTATGACATCAGATCATAAAACCACCCTCATACTGCAGTTTGTTTGTCGAAAAGCTCTAGAAGCCTTAAAAAACACGACCAAAACGAGTTCATACACACTTTTCTTCACTTCGTATCGTAAAAACTCGCCAGTAGGTGAATTACCATTCGGACTCGATTTCTCATCAACTCCTCGAAGCAAGTCCTCAAACTGGACATTTCATAATCTTCGGTCAGACCGCTTTTTTCCGATGACTGTTTTTTTCCATCCCGCAAAAACGACTCACAAAGCTGTTTCCAAACCCGCGACTCGTTTTCATCTGTTATCCACCGACAGGGCGTTCAACCTGATTCCTGAATGCGATTATAAGTAACCTTCAGGGTGGTTTTTTGTTGTTGTTGTTGTTGTTATTTTTCTCTGTCTGTATAATTGAACCTGAGCGAGAAAACCCGGAATTTATCGTAATCAGTGAAAACGAGAGTTACGACTTCGAAATGTCGGCGGAGGATTGCTAGTGGAATTGCTGATACGTATTCGACAGCAACGTCTGCTCGGTCAGCTCGGACCCACAAAAGGAGACGAAGACGTCCCTGAAAACCCGCCCATGCAATTATTATACAGAGGTCGCCAATAATTAAATAATGAAAAGCTGATCATTGTTTGTAAAAATCATAGGCTTGTAGTAGGTACCTACCCCTCAATTCCCAAAATGAAACATTCTGACAAGTGACCCCTCATTTTAAAGATTTTCTATGCTGAACACGGTGGTGAAATCAGAATTGCTGTATCTTATTCCGTTCGCAAACTGGAGCACTTTGAATATGAAGAAACGAGGTTGATACTTGAGTTGTTCTTCATGTACATCAAGTCCTTCAATAGGGACATTTTACATAAAACCAGTTATTTCTTCGAAAATTCGCTCTGATCGCCATGCTGCATGACTGTGGATTTTGAATTCCAGTCGTGCTGAGAATATAGTTTTCTTAGATTTATAATTAATCTTACTGACTGGACCTCATCCCGTTCTCGTCAGATTTCTCTTGATTCCCAATTATTGAATGAACTTTTTATCGTTCACGGTTGTCCGATCCGAGAAAATAAATTCTGAAGTTGGTCCCGTGATAGCCTCCGCGCCATAAGATTACGTGTCAGTAATAGGTTATCGAGTACCAGCGACCGTCTGGTAATTGGTTGTGGTTATAGGTTATTTTGTTAATAGGTTACCGGCGATTCAGGAACCTTTCTAGCGCCAACGCAGAACGGAAATGGGCGCTGAAAAAGGTTCTCGAATCGCCGGTAACATATTACCAAAATAACCTAATTCCACAACCTAATACCAGACGGTCGCTGTTACTCGGAACTCAATACTCACTCAAATAACTTGTCGACAGTTATAATGGCACACCTTTCACGCATCCATTTTCCGTAACCTATCACCTGGTATTACCTGTAATACTCCCAGCCAACCTATTATCACGCAATCCCGAATGGGCCGCCACAAAGAGGCCCTCAAAGGCCTTTCCCCCGAGTTCTCAAAACGGTTATTCTGGTAATACGTTATCTGGCATTAGGTTACTGGACAGTATTGGGTTATTTGAAGCGGTTACGTCAAACATTCCCCACCTCTACCATACTGCACTGCACTACTCCGAATACCGCATCTCGAAACCTCCGGATATCCATTTATAGACTGTTTATAAACATAAATTCATCGTGGACAACGTTCCATTGAATTATCGTCTCTTCAATATTTAAAAGAAAAAAAAACCCATCGTAATGTAAGTTTTGAACGATCAAACCCGTTTTTTATCATCAGTTGACTCTGACATCTGGTCGTTTCCTCTATTCCACAGCCCGTGTCGTTTCCTTAGACGAGAAGGTCGCGGTGCACCGTCGTACGTTTGCTGCTTGAATAGAATAAAAAACTTGCAGGGACTTTGCGGGCTGCAAAAACTCGGTAACGGGTTCCCTCCGAAGGTTCTGGTCACAAACCCTCCTTCCGCATACACCACAAAAGAGGGAAAAAAACCCAAAAAAAATTAATGTGTGGGATTATGCAAGCTATTGCTCAATGGAGACAGCTCTACCCTCAATCCTTCTAGCGAATTTGCAAAGTAAATAAAAAAATTTTAAAACTCCAAACTCGGTCCAAAATTTTTAAAACTCGAATTTCCAAACATTAAATGTACACCAAAATCCCTTTGTACACCAAAATCCCTTTCAGACTATCCTGAATCCACTTCCGAAAAACTCCAAAAATTATATGTATAGGTACGAGTATATATTTATGTATGTGTCACTCCAGACGATAACTCTCGATAGAATTGAGATAAAAAGCGCATATTTGCAAATCCGTCCTGGCAATCGAAAAACTATGTTCGTAGATGAGCAGAATCAGGCTACACTAAGGAGGAGTTTTTGGGAGTTTCAGTGAGGGAAAAACTACCCATGAATTGCCAAAATGAAACATTCTGACAAGAGACCCCTCATTTCGAAGGGGTTTTTTATGCTGTACATGATGGTGAAAACAGAATTGCAATATCTTGTTCCGTTCTCAAACTGGAGCTCTTTGAAGATGAAGAAACGTGTTTGATACTTGAAATGTTCTTTATGTTTAGTCTGCTCTTATATGATAACGGAAGGAGATATCGCAATTCTGACTTCACCGTCGTATTCAGCGTTGAAAAATCTATAAGTTGACGTGGGTTTGGGGATTTTTAGGGGGAGGGGGGATTACTAATAAATTCCCAAAAGGAAACAGAATGACAAGTGATACCTCCTTTTAAAGGTGTTTTTAACGCTGAACTGAGAATTACGATACCTATACAATTTGGATTGTGATTGAAATTTTTAAATCTCCGGGGACAGTTTTTCGAATGAATTTCGAAACCCGAAACGTCCCACTGACCGGCGGCTATCGAAAACTATCACTAAGGCCGTGGGTCTCGCATTATGAGCAATTAAACGTTTGGTTCGGGCGCGGGATGAGAACTTGACACAGTTTGACGAGTCAATGTCGCTTCGTTTCGACCTCAAGAACATTATGGAATTTTATTGGGAGGTGAACGTTCTGAATTCATTATCCGATCCGTCATTCGCTCTAACGAAGCACAAGCTAATGAACGCTTTAACACACGTGAGATTCGTAACTAGTTTTTGAAAGATGCCGAATCTCAAACAGAGCCCCCACTCCCTTCTTTTCCCTTTAAAACCTAAAGCAACCTTGAAATATGAAGTTAAATTATATAAAATCTGTCAAAACTGCTTAGATTAACTTAGTAACGAAACCATTAGGAATTCACTATTCCCATCGAAGCTCCATCAAATTTCCAAAATATGTAAAATAATCATTAAATAAATTTTTTGAAACTAAAATGAAACTGCAGAATTTGCTTTGAAATTGTGTACATTTCTCAAGTCAAAAATCGTTTGAATCCGGTATTTTTTCCTATATTTTTGATTTTGTGGCTTTTGAATAAGAGGAGTTTGTTATTAGGATTTGCAGAAATGGGTTCTACAAATATGGAGAGAAGCTTTTACGAACTTTGGACTCTTCGTTGAGAAAAATCCGAATTTAGCCAAATACGAGTATTATTTCTTGATGTAGATGCCATAAAGAGCTACGAATTGGGATATCAAGACTTACTGCTTTGAAAATTCGCTCATGTTGGATGCCTTGTTGATGTTGGATAACATATAATTATTATAATAATTATTATAATATATAATAAGGCCAGTGAAATCGAAACAAAAGGGTGATCTGTAGTGATGATCGCATTGTGAAATGTTGTTATTTACTGACAATTACAACCGGTGATGCTGCGTGATATTCCGACTGCAGCGTTTGTGGGCCTATGAAGTTCTCCACAGGACGAACCCGTTCACGCCTCTCATCTGCATTCATCAACGTTTTGACGTAAACTAGTTACCATTTGACTGATCGAAGCTCTCGTTTGACGGGGCAACATCAGGTAACTTATTCCAGGTTGAGGGGCCCGCTCTAATGGCTGAGCTTAATGACGCGAGCGTTTAAGAATTATGTTAACGGAACTTACGAACTTCGACGTGATGTAAGAGCGGGAAGGATATTTATCTAGTCGAACCATTAAAATACGAAGCTTCCCGTGAGTACAAAAGGTTATTTAAAGTGCACGTTGCATTCGGTAATTGTTCGATGGAATAATGAATTGTTGAGTCGCCTAAATTATCTACGTGTAATTTATTTATTTATTTATTACTTTATTACGGGCAAGCCCAATTACATGACAGGTCAATGATACAGACATAGGTGAACATTCTTACGAGTTATGATTATAATTGTAACGCACTGAAAATAATTAAGGAAAAGGAAGACAATGATAAAACTTATAAAAATTTAAGCACCACGAATATGAAACATTTGGTTCATTCACTTTAGGACCGCATCAGGAGTATTGCAAACTAAAGCCATCAACCTCGAGAGGGAATCATTAAAAAAATCAAAATCAGGATTCAAATTCAAAAAGAGATTTGCAGTTCGTGGGATACGAAATGATTTTACACGAGGCCAATACCACTTCCTTTTGACTATTTACGTTCGCCTGAAACGGGTATCGGAAATCGGCAAATGTACTGAAAGATCTGTGATGAAAACAGTGGGATTGAATCGGCTCAAAAAAAGGCTCAGTTCATTTCGCTGAGCCTGTAGAAAATCAGTAAGTATTTCATTACCCAAAAATTCACAGTCATGCAGCATGGCTATAAGATCGAATTTTTAAAGAAATAATTGGTTTTATGTAAAATGTCTCCATTAAAGAACATGATGTCCATGAAGAACATCTCAAGTATCAACCACGTTTCTTCATCTTCAAACTGCTCCAGTTTGAGAACGGAATGAGATATCGCAATTCTGACTTCCCCATCTTATTCAGCGTGTAAAAACCTTCAAAATGAGGTGTCACTTAACAGACCGTTTCATTTTTGGAATTTATCAAGTAAAATTAACAAATGAAGTTAACAAGTAAACAACTATAGTCGAAAACTCATTGCCCGAAAATTGACATACCTATTTACACAGTTTTGTAATTTAATGTTTTTTTCCAACCAATATTTTTGATCGATACTACCGGTTGCAAAAATTATCAATACTGAGCTATACGATGAATATCGTCATTGATGTATTCGATATTCGATATTCCATCAATTACATCAATTCGATATTCGAAATATCGATATGGCGACCGAGCCCCGGATCAGCTGAGTGGCTCCTAAAGACATATCCATGTATCAATAATCGTGCATGTAGTGTAAATACACAACATTGTTTGCTGATTTAGTTTTCAATGGCATATAAAAGAGAAAATTGAAGGGGTTAGGAAGGCAGCCGTTTAAAGTGACGTTACGACTTTTTAAAAATGTAAAACATAAATATGAAACATTTACATTTTTTCATTATTATCTCCAGCTATTTAATTATTATAACTGAGGTTACCTGTGTTTCATGCTTTCACTCTCGAATAAGGGAATCGTCTATTAATATGGGAATACAAGACTTTTCTACACAGCTCGAGTTTCGATTAAGACACGAGAGGAGAGTTTTTTTTTGCGAAATTCAGTTGGTACAGCAAGGACAGCAAGTGAAACCAGTTTTTGCTGAGAGCTTGTGAAGAATTTACGCTCTATAGAGAACTCCGTGTAGCCGTCCAGTTTGGTTGCTGTATCGGAATTGACCTCTATTCAAGCATGTAGATTTTCGCTTTTCACAAGATGGTAACATGAGCTTCATTCAAGTTTTCATCATTTAAAACGTTATTTATAGTATGAAATACCAGGTCGAAAGTGTTGAGAAGGTGAACTACTTACGCCCAGCCGGTGTTTTTTTCTGGTCTTAGATCATGAGACTGCAATATTGTGAATGTAGTTCCGATGTGACAAGAAATATATCAAAACAATCCCAAGTATTTTATATTTTCCGACTTTGAATTCGCCTTTTTCGCATAAATGAAAAGAGTACTTGGATAAATATATATGGGGAATTCTTTTTCAAATCAGCCTCTGTCCATTTCAATTTTGGGTGAAAAAATTTGTTGGGGACACCAAAAGACTTGTCGGAAAGTCTACTTTTTGATGCCCTTTGGGCTTATTGAAGAAAAAATCCTAACCTCAAAAAAAGGTACCTAACTCGCAAAAAAAAGTACCATTTTTCAGGCAAAAATGATTGAAAAAATTTTAATTTATCAATATTTTTGACCAAATTACTCAGAAAAAGTAGTTTTGGCGTCAATGAACTAGAGCCTGATGGCTGATGCAATAAATCCAAGATGGCGGGTGCAAAATGGTGGACGGCATTTTCCTGAACGTTGACCAATTTCTACAAATTCTGTATGTCTTTTTTCAGGAACATAATATGTTATGTGATCACATATTATGTGATGATGTATGATAACATATTATGTGATGATCACACTAAATGTAAATTCCAAATTCAAGATGTCTCATCCAAGAAGGAGAACCTTAATCAAATTCAAGATGGGGTATCCAACATGGCATACAGTTTTTCTACGAAGTTCTATAATATATATTATGTGGGGTTTTTTGGATCGCTGATTTCCATTCTGAATTCGATTTTCAAATTCACGGTGTCTGGTCCAACATGGCGGACCTCAATTTTAAATTCAAAATGGCGAATCTAACATGGCGGACAGTAATATGGACAGAGGGGGTGGCTGATTTGAAAAAGAATTCCCCATACAGGGGAATTCCCCCCTGTATATATATTTTTTCCCCCACTCTCACCACAATACACGTCATAATATAAAATCATATTGAAAAACGATTATACTCGTATTTTCTACGTGGATGTAACATCTACTTCCCTTCAATGGTTATGACGGCCATATCAACGTCCAGTGTCTTCCTGAACCGTTTAAAACCACATACCGTTAGGAAAGTCTTGGTAAAATTGACTTAATCCTTTGTAGGTGCAATCGCTTTTTCTAGTCGGAAACGGCCTTGAGAACAAGCTTCAGAACAGGAGCAGATGTATACGAAGGTGAGGTACCGTTTTTTTTTAGCGTCATCAAGGCACTCTTAGTTCTTAATCCACAAACTTCATTCCGTTTTCTTCCTGTTCCATCTTCAATTATTTTTTTGTCCTCTCCAATTGCGTTGATAGTTTGGTCTATTAACCGGAAACACTTGGAAAATGATTCAAACAATCATAAATGCAGAGTCGTTACGATATTTTTGAGCAGATTCCGTTCGAAATATTCATGCGGTTTCAATCAGGTTTTTGATGAGGAAGTTGTAAACCCGAATCGGCAAATTTGATACGTCAAATACCCTATTTTTTGCGTAACCTTTGTATTAATTATATTGTAAGAGACACGATTCTATTCGAATGTAGGGGTTGCCCATTGATGATCCACTCGAGTTGTTTCGGACTGCAAGTAAACTTCTGAACTGTGGGTAAACATATCGAAAAATCCTTCGCCTTACGTTCTCTTATGAGCGACGATTCTGCATTGTTTTATCATTCTTTGTTAAACTAACAGTTAGTTTAAACTCTTCGAAGACACACAAATTTATTAATAAGATGTTACAATAGCATTTACTTAGGTTTTTGCTTTTAGTTGAATTAACTATTTATAAATAGAAGATTTAGAAAAACAGAAAAGATACTTGTCGTGTGGAAGAGTTACTGTTCATATGGGAAAACAAAGCTCTTCCACACGACAAGTATCTTTTCTGTTTTTCTAAATCTTCTATAAATAAATTTATAAATAGTTAGTTCAACTAAAAGCAAAAACCTAAGTAAATGCTATTGTAACATCTTATTAATAAATTTGCGTGTCTTCGAAGAGTTTAAATTCAAGTCTATTTGACTATTTACCTCTTCAAATGCTACTACAATTCGGTTGAGCCGTTTAACCACCATGAACGTACACCATAGAACAAAAAATACCGTGATTCTGACGAGAATTCGGACGGACCAAATTTGACAATAATTGTACCAATATAGAAGGCTTACTGGTTATATAAAAATTATAGATAGGTACCTGTGTAATTTAGGTTATAACAACGTTTATGGCATACGATGACACCATAGCTATCAAATTTCGGGCTTCATGTATACGTATTCAACGCTTTCATGTTGAACTGTGCTCGACATAGTTCCACATTCGAATTGGATTTTCCAAAATTTCGGTAGGAATCCAATTCTCAAATTCGATATAGCAGTAATGAGGTAGCAGTCGTTTTTTTAAAGTATCAAAAGTTTTTGAAGAACTCACATTCAGATACCCAAATCTCGCCAAGTGTGAGTAGTTTTCCGGTTCAGGACATCATGTAGACGTCGTTTTCAGAAGTAGGTACCAAAATGTTTTTGAAAAACTCAAATTTGGATACCTACCTGAATTCAAAATTACACCAATTGCCTTACAGTATTGTACCGGAAGGTACTTATAATGTACTTACATAATAAGTAATGTAGCAGTCGTTTTTTTTTTTTTTTTTTAAATTACCAAAAATCTTTTGAAAAACTCAAATTTGGATGAGTTAGATAAAAACTAGATATTTTGGAAACTATTGTACTCGTAGTACTTACTTACCTACCTAACAGTAGGTACCATCTGCCTATCAACCGTACCACCCTTCTTACATCCTAATTGTAATTTAAAAAATACTGGTCTCGACAGTCGGTACCGTTCGTTCTTCTCAACTTGTCTGCTAGATGTATTCCTGAAGACCGAACATCAAATAAATGTTATCTAGCAACAATAGCTGCATTAATAGCTCGTATATTTAATTTTAATATAAAATATGAAGAAGTTATTGTTATGTAGGTACAATCATTAGTAGTAAGAAGGTAGAAGTTGAATAATAATATTCAACTATTACAATAACAATAATTATAATACAATAGCAATAATTGTTATACAATAGCAATAATTATCATTGCTATTATCAACTACATTTTGTAATCATGCAACAACTTTTTTTTAACTTGTAGTTGGTAGTTGGAAAATTGTAACTACTAACTAATAGTTACAAACAAGTAAATTCCGGCTTTTAACTACCAACTACACGAAATCAAGCGTTACCCGAAAACGTCACGAAAATTTCTGATGATTTTCGCTTACAACCGATTCGTTGCTACGGAACTTTATCTTCGCCAGTTATCATCCTACAAAAATCGTTCACCACTCGTTGGATAGCTCTCGATTTACCTAACCATATTACGTTAACCACTGCGGAGTGCGTGGCCGACAAGCTGCGGTATGAGCGTGATTGTTTAAATAATTGTTTACACACAGGTGATCATTCTCAATAATTTATAATATTATTGTCTATACGAATGCAAGCTTCATAATTTATGAATCATAAATTATGATGAACCCTACAATTAGGGTGATGTAGCATTGTTTGAAGGTTATTGAATCACTTCTTTAAAGACATAAAATGTCCCAATGTGTTGCAGACTCGTATGCAAGCATTTAATTCTCGACTGTATCAACAACAGGATAGAGTTGACATTCTTTTGACATTTTCATGTCTTCGCTTTGGCACATAAACTGAAACGGGAAAAATTTGTTTCCTTGATTCACCCTTTCCCTCAGATCACGTCAGAACACAAGCGACAGGCGGGCCACTACGTCAGAGCCTATGACGCACGAGCGTATGACGTCAGACGGCTGGCAGGAGGCCAACTAGTACGTCAGAGCCTATGCCGTAAGACCCGATGACGTCAGAGGGCTGGCTGGCTAGGTGATCGGGTTTTAATAAGCCTCTGGAATTCCGCGCCTTCATTTTGCATTCATTTACATCTTCACGTTAAAAAATCCTTCATCTTTTTTTTTTTTTTTTTTTTTTTTGGATTTCAGGATGTAATAGCGCATTTCATAATATGAAATTATGATATTATGCCATCGAACAGTTGTATTGTAGATGTATGACGCCTTTCATAGAAGTTCGTATAAATCGTAACTTCGGTAAGTTTCCCGAATCGAACGTTTAAGGTTGCTACAATGACGTAAACGAAGTATGAAAGTACTTAATGACTGAGCAGTAAATGTAGAGAACATCTTGACGGTTTCGAAAACAATACAAAACTTTCACGGGCCGTATCGATACAATGAGATTCATTTCACCGGACGAACCGGCAGATTATAATGACTGGTTTCAAGTTTCGCAATCGATCAAAAGCCCCTGAGTGTCCACGGGTTCCATGCACGACGGGCAAGTGAATCTTCGCATGAGCCAGTCGTCGATGCAGTGGACGTGATACGTATGAAGGCAGGGCAGGTACCTCACATGGTCACCGACGACGAAGTCGATCATGCAAATCACGCATTCAGTGTTGATTTCGCAGTCGCCGTACTTCCCTTCGGGCAAATTCTACGGAAAGAAGTTTATTTTTGTGTTAAATAAGTCGAAGTGATTTGGGACCATAACCTTCCCAACCACTCAAACCGTTACATGATCATGTATTATTGAGTACTGAAATAGCTCGAATAAGTTCCACTCGTGCAACATGAACAAACGAGTGAATGTTTCCATTCTCAAACTAATAGACTATTATTTTGATCATCGAAATAATCATGGTACGTGATTTCTAGGTACATACCAGTAGAATTAGTAAAATCATTGACGTAAGTCCCACAATTATTTGTTTCTCATCTTACTATCTGTTATGAAATTTCATATGAAATATGAAATATTTCATATTAAATATTTATAGGGATAGATTTCATCCCTTCAAGACGATTGTCAATTGTACACGTTTACTCACTTCTAAAATTGTTGCTCGTTTAGGTGTTTTCAAGTAGACCTGCACCTGTACCAACTGAGAGGCTTGCATCTACGATAATTTTCTGTGTTTTCGATCATTGAAATAGTCTTTTTCGTTTAAACTCGCAATTAAATGGTGTATTCGGTGATTTCTAGATACTGTTAAGGAAATTTCGTGAAATATGTGACTTCTGATATTTATTTAGTCGTCAGCCATAGCCGGCAGTGTTGGCAATTTTTCAACTAATAACTACAAGTGGTTGCATCGAGCAACGTTAACTGTTAGTTAGCAGTTGAAAATGAAAAAGTAGTTTTTGTAACTACAGTACAATTAGGTAGTTAGATTTTTTAACTACCAACTAGGTACTAGTTAAAATAAATAGTTAAAATCTTTAACTACCTACTAACAACTAGTTGTTAGTTGACTGCAAAAGTATTTAACTGAATAGGAAGTTAACTTAGTTGACTAGTAAATAATTCAGAATCCTCCAAAAAACCCTCCGTGTAAAAATCACCCCATCTCGCAAATCGTCGAGGAATCAGCAACACCAGCAAGCTCGTTTCTCACAACTTTTAGGAGAGAGAAAAACCCGATTTTTTCGTCCATCAAGGCCTAATTGACTGATGTTTTATCTCGATATCTATGACGAATAGATATCATTCATCGTGGATATCGAGATAAAACTTCAGTACGAGTATCCAGATAAAACTTGATGGACGAAAAAATCGAGTTTTTCTCTCTCCTAAAAAGTTGTGAAAAACGAGCTTGGTGGTGTTGCTGATTCCTCGCAGAAATATCATTCTACTGCAGCTGAAAATTATGATATCCGCCCCCACCCCCACCATTTTCCTTCCAACTAAAGAGTTGTCCTAACCACTTCACACGCACCGTATCCGTTTCGGAATCTCCCCTTGCACCATAGCGAGACGTTTTTACTACGACGCTAGTTATAGATAGGTACTACACATCTTTGTGTTGTTGAAGTTGAAAAGACCTGTCAGGGGCAATATGCAACATAAAATTAAGCAAATTAATAATACAGGTCCTTCTAAGGAGGGTGAGTGGAGTGGGCAATTGTCCAGACATTCCCAAACATGTTTCGACATGTACATACAGGTCCTTGTTGGCTCTGCATTGGTCGATGTTGTTCATGTAATATGCTGTTGCACAGATATGTCCCTCCACAATTCCCAAATAAGGGTAGTTAAGAGGGAGGGTGAAATACGAAGTAATAAACTGTGGTACAAACAAGTAAAAAATAATAGACTAAATTAATTTTAAGGACTGGATGTGACTTCACGTGTGACACGATATTGTATGGTGATTAACGTGGATTTTCAAATAAAAGATTTTGACGTAGGAAATTGCCCACATCGTTGCTTTCGATCGTTTGAACTGTGAGAAATAAATAATTACGGTCTAAAAACACGCAGTGGTTCGTAATAATCTCGATCGTTCGTCGCCATTCACCTGAATGATGCCTATTCGTAGGGCGATTCGAACCTGCTCGTCTTCCGTGAGTTGAAAACCAGCTCTGACGACGTTCGGTGCCGTGTGGTACAAAACCGGAACCTCCGAATGTGTAGATGCGGTCTCGGGGCGATGAGGATCCGTAATGAGAGGTTCCTCGGTGTTGGTCGAAGACCGTTTGAAACAATTCCCCATGCCGACTGACATTGGAACACTGTCACCACAAATAGACTGAATGAGACTCGAAACATTTTTGGTTCATTATCGTCAATAATAAAGCTTTAAAATCGACCAAGAAAAAAAAAGAAAAAAAATTACCTACCCTCAAAATTTTCTGGTTTACGTTTCAAGATACCTAGATTCAGAAAATCGAAAAAAGAAAAAATCTTTGCCCAGTTAGCGTTGTGCTAAAATTACGAAAATTTGGTTTAGTTGGGTTATGAAAACCTATTAGGACCAACCCCACAACGATCCTAATAGATTTTCATAACCCTAACTCAAGGGGAAGAGGTACCTACTGAATTTTGAATATCTGCGTGTGAGAGGTACTGGGCAGCAAAAAGTCTAATGCAATCAAGGACGGGCGTAGGATAAAAAAAAAAAAAAAAAAAAAATCTCGAACAATTTACCTAATATACCTCCACATTTTTTTAGATATGAATTTTTCAAGTTATTACATTATATTGGTGTAGTTTAATGTACACATTTAAATAGAATTAATTTTTTAGAATTTTTTAGAGCTTTCGCCAGCCGTTCGTTCACAATTAGGGATGTTAGAGACCTGTCTAAACCTGAATTTCATAATTATTGAAAAACGCACGCTACTACAAGAGAATGATCGAAAAGATGAGAAGTACTGACGATAGCCACGAGTTGGAATGGGCATGTAAGTTGGAAGATCTATAAGTTCCGAGTGCGCATGTGCAAATGGGTTTTTTCACGATAAAACTACATAATATACCTACGTACTATTAGATACTCTTCGGATTCGTATATACAAAATGGTTACAGCTCAAAAATTCGAGTTTTGAAATTTTTCTCAGTAGGTAGGTAATTGGTTCAGAAAAATCCGCAGTATCGGTTTGACAAAGAACGGCTCTAACTTGAGGGCCTCCAATAGCCACCAGATAGCAGTTGAATCGACTTAAACCGAAGTCCAGCTGCGAACCCCACCAAAACTATTATAATTCGAAAAGCACGTCTTTTTGGACAACTTTACGTGTAAATCAGGAGTTTCTATAAACAAATTTAACGAAAACTCATTTTGAGTGCCTATTTCAACTTGTACTATCAACGAGAACATTTCTCACTTTAACAAATTTAGGGAGAGCAGTTTTTTTTTTTTTTTTTGGGCGATTTTAATGGTTCACTATTAAAGGTAATGAATCAAAACAAATAATTATTGAAAATAATAGCTATGAACTAGTTCAATTATTATTGTTTTGGGTGATGAGGATTCTACCTAAGAAGATAAGTGACATCACTGGATCAAAAGCCATCAGGATGCCAAAGATCCCCCCCCCCCCCCCTCCACAAGTAATAAAGTACTGATGTACCTTACATGTAATGGATCATTGATCCTAATTATTGATTAAAAAGTTGTCTGTTTTAACTCGCTTACAAACGGTTAACAACTTTTCTTTGGTTAATTTCGACCATTGAAAATGTTTGCACTAACTTACCTTCAAAGAATCAAATGTCAATTTAAGAGGATGAATCCACTAGGGGTTCCATTCTTTAGATTTCGATCATCTCGTTCGGAAATCCGATAGCACACGGTAGATCACACTGAAAAACACTAAATGGAAATCCTAAACTGTTTGTTGAAAAATCTAGTTTTTTGGACGCTCAATGACGACTCTGTTATGCCAAATGTAGATCATCAGAGGGAGGAATTCACTGGATTAATACGAATCGCATTTACTCATAGCGAATTGACAACCTTGAGGTTTATAGTGCAAATTCGTTGTGAAGAAAACAACGTTGTTGAGAAATTCGTGTCTTTGGAAACAGTTTCTAGATCGTAGGGCTTACGATTACGTCTGTAGTGGCCTCCACCGCGAGGTTTATATAATTTTGAAGGTTTTGCGGGTTTTGGGGTCATCAAAGTTGCGGAGCTCAATTGAAGGAATCCTTGGCATTAAGGCGAAGAAAATTTCGTATATCAGGGACCAGAATGACCTCTGCACATATCTCCGAATACCATATTATCACGGTTTCGTGCGGTCACAACCGAACCAATCAAGCGAACAACGGTGTGATTTCGCAAGAAACTGTGAAACGGTATATCGATCCTCTGGAAGAGCTTTTTCATCCCCAATGAATGGGTTTACTTGAATTGAAATGGACGTTTTTCTTCGGATTCGAAAAGTCTGTGAAAAATCCTGTGTTCCAATTTTGTTTTTAAGCATTTATTAAAGAAATAATGGTACCTACACAAAATGCCAGAAACTGAATACCTACTGAAAAAGTGCGGTCGCCCCTCAATAAGTTAGAAAACTTGTGCTGAGGAGAGGAGTCGCTTGACTAATTTACTCGTAGAAATAGTACGGGATCCTTGCCATTCAATTTAAGTTCGGTTGTTTGGATTTGTTCTGCATCAAGTTCCAAACACGTTGTAAAAATGAAACATTTTACAGAATTGTTACCAAGCCACTGTGAAAGATATCTGTTTCCGAAAATCAATTTTTGGTTTTATCTACGACAATGAACCGTTGGAATCGACCAAAGAAAAAAAATTGTTTAACCTCCCCTAAAAATTTGTTGGTTTACGGTTCAAGATACATATATTCAGAAAATCGAATTGAAAAAAACTCTGCAAATTCTTTACACAACGGTTTATTATCTTCTTCGTGCAGATCACTAAAAGGTAGATTATGAATGATCATTAATTGTTATGAAGTAGTGTAAATTTATTATTAATAATTAATTATGAACCCGGGATTCAAAAAACATTATTTTTAAAATCCCTTCGTCATCTTCACTAGTATTCTACAAAATAAAGATGTAACTTGAAATCAATTGCTTAGAATCACATTTCGGTCCGTTTACAAGCAATTTGATCAAAATACAAGCTATCGGTTCTACCCTGAACTGTCAAAAAATAAATTTTAAAAGAAAATTTTAGGACTAACAATAATTTTTATATCATTGGGAAGGTATTAAACAATTTTATTACATTGAAGGAAAAGAAATTTTGTTCTTTAGATGGGAGATGGAGGGAAAGTTCTAAATTTACTTTATTGGCCAATCGTCTGTGGCCGGAAATTTGATCAAAACTCTGCTAAATTTTGTAAAGTATATAAATACAATTGTTTTATAAATATTCTTGGCATCCAGACAATTAAATCATTTTAAAACGTCTGAGGTAATCTTACCTTTGGCCCAGTAAAATTTTAATAAAAGATTTTCGTTAATCAAGAGTCAAAAAACTAATATTCGACAATTTGATGTTTTCCCGAATATATTCTTGTGGGTATGTCATATCATTGAGGATAGAAACAACTTTAACCATCCCTAGCCATGGCTAGAGAGGGATATGTGGGAATGCTTAGGGTTGGCTGGGGAGGGATGTTAGGGATGCTTAGAGAGTGTTAGAGATGGTTAAGGATGGTTAGAGATGGTTGAGGATGGTTAGAGATGGTTAAGGAGGGTTAGAGATGGTTAAGGAGGGTTAGAGATGGTTGAGGATGGTTAGAGATGGTTAGGGATGGTTAGAGATGGTTAGAGATGGTTAGGGATGGTTAGGGATGGTTAGAGATGGTTAAGGAGGGTTAGAGATGGTTAGAGATGGTTAGAGATGGTTAGGGATGGTTAGAGATGGTTAAGGAGGGTTAGAGATGGTTAGAGATGGTTAGAGATGGTTAGAGATGGTTAGAGATGGTTAGAGATGGTTAAGGATGGTTAGAGATGGTTAGAGATGGTTAAGGAGGGTTAGAGATGGTTAGGGATGGTTAGAGATGGTTAAGGAGGGTTAGAGATGGTTAGAGATGGTTAGAGATGGTTAGAGATGGTTAAGGAGGGTTAGAGATGGTTAGAGATGGTTAAGGATGGTTAGAGATGGTTAAGGAGGGTTAGAGATGGTTAAGGATGGTTAGATATGGTTAAGGAGGGTTAGAGATGTTTAAGGATGGTTAGAGATGGTTAGGGATGGTTAGAGATGGTTAAGGAGGGTTAGAGATGGTTAGAGATGGTTAGAGATGGTTAGGGATGGTTAGAGATGGTTAGAGATGGTTAGAGATGGTTAGAGATGGTTAGAGATGGTTAGAGATGGTTAGAGATGGTTAAGGATGGTTAAGGATGGTTAGAGATGGTTAAGGAGGGTTAGAGATGGTTAGAGATGGTTAGGGATGGTTAAGGAGGGTTAGAGATGGTTAGAGATGGTTAGAGATGGTTAGGGATGGTTAGAGATGGTTAAGGAGGGTTAGAGATTGTTAGAGATGGTTAGAGATGGTTAAGGAGGGTTAGAGATGGTTAGAGATGGTTAGGGATAGTTAAGGAGGGTTAGAGATGGTTAGAGATGGTTAGAGATGGTTAGAGATGGTTAGAGATGGTTAAGGAGGGTTAGAGATGGTTAGAGATGGTTAGGGATGGTTAGAGATGGTTAAGGAGGGTTAGAGATGGTTAGAGATGGTTAGAGATGGTTAAGGATGGTTAGAGATGGTTAGAGATGGTTAAGGATGGTTAGAGATGGTTAGAGATGGTTAAGGAGGGTTAGAGATGGTTAAGGAGGGTTAGAGATGGTTAGAGATGGTTAGGGATGGTTAGAGATGGTTAAGGAGGGTTAGAGATGGTTAGAGATGGTTAGAGATGGTTAGAGATGGTTAGGGATGGTTAGAGATGGTTAAGGAGGGTTAGAGATGGTTAGAGATGGTTAGAGATGGTTAAGGATGGTTAGAGATGGTTAGAGATGGTTAAGGAGGGTTAGAGATGTTTAAGGATGGTTGGAGATGGTTAGAGATGGTTAAGGAGGGTTAGAGATGGTTAAGGAGGGTTAGAGATGGTTAGAGATGGTTAGAGATGGTTAGGGATGGTTAGAGATGGTTAAGGAGGGTTAGAGATGGTTAGAGATGGTTAGGGATGGTTAGAGATGGTTAAGGAGGGTTAGAGATGGTTAGAGATGGTTAGAGATGGTTAGAGATGGTTAGAGATGGTTAGAGATGGTTAAGGAGGGTTAGAGATGGTTAGAGATGGTTAGAGATGGTTAGAGATGGTTAGAGATGGTTAAGGATGGTTAGAGATGGTTAGAGATGGTTAAGGATGGTTAGAGATGGTTAAGGAGGGTTAGAGATGGTTAGAGATGGTTAGAGATGGTTAAGGAGGGTTAGAGATGGTTAGAGATGGTTAGAGATGGTTAGAGATGGTTAGAGATGGTTAAGGAGGGTTAGAGATGGTTAGAGATGGTTAGGGATGGTTAGAGATGGTTAAGGAGGGTTAGAGATGGTTAGAGATGGTTAGAGATGGTTAAGGATGGTTAGAGATGGTTAGAGATGGTTGAGGATGGTTAGAGATGGTTAGAGATGGTTAAGGAGGGTTAGAGATGGTTAAGGAGGGTTAGAGATGGTTAGAGATGGTTAGGGATGGTTAGAGATGGTTAAGGAGGGTTAGAGATGGTTAGAGATGGTTAGAGATGGTTAGAGATGGTTAGGGATGGTTAGAGATGTTTAAGGAGGGTTAGAGATGGTTAGAGATGGTTAGAGATGGTTAAGGATGGTTAGAGATGGTTAAGGAGGGTTAGAGATGTTTAAGGATGGTTAGAGATGGTTAGAGATGGTTAGAGATGGTTAAGGAGGGTTAGTGATGGTTAGAGATGGTTAGAGATGGTTAGAGATGGTTAGAGATGGTTAGAGATGGTTAGGGATGGTTAGAGATGGTTAAGGAGGGTTAGAGATGGTTAGAGATGGTTAGAGATGGTTAAGGAGGGTTAGAGATGGTTAGAGATGGTTAAGGATGGTTAGAGATGGTTAAGGATGGTTAGAGATGGTTAAGGATGGTTAGAGATGGTTAGAGATGGTTAAGGAGGGTTAGAGATGGTTAGAGATGGTTAGAGATGGTTAGGGATGGTTAGAGATGGTTAGAGATGGTTAGAGATGGTTAGAGATGGTTAGAGATGGTTAAGGAGGGTTAGAGATGGTTAGAGATAGTTTGGGATGGTCAGAGATGGTTAGAGATGGTTACAGATGGTTAAGGATGGTTAGAGGTGGTTTGGGATGGTCAGAGTTGGTTAAGGATGGTTAGAGATAGTTTGGGATGGTCAGAGATGGTTAGAGATGACTAGAGATGGTTGGAGATGGTTAGGTAGGGATGGCTAGGGAGTTCCATGAGGTATATGACAGTTAAATACGTTAATATCAATACGTCAAGTAAATTCGTCAAGTGCAGGCTCAGACTCAGGGCATAGTTCGATGTTGGGCACAGATTTTTACGGTATCGATTTGTCATCAAAACATTTGGGGGACAAAACTTTTCTCAATATTCGACCTTCGTGGTATTCAGTATCAGTTTGTCACCACTTCTCAACGTTTTGAGTGCCTTTGTCGTGCATTTTTACTTTTTGCTCATGAGTAGAACTAAGAATACGTTTATTGTGCTGTTACAATGGTGTATGCCATCGAAATTGGCTTCGGTAAGAATACAATAAAACAATATCACTGAAATCGTACTATAGATCGTACCTACATAAATTTCAGATAATTTATATATTTTACAATAATTGTAAAATTATATCTGAAATTCATGTACGATACAAAAATTATTTTTGTATCTAAATCCAAAATAGAAAAAATACCTTTTAGGACCGATTATTTGGTGGAATGGATGGACACTGAAATCAACGTAAAAACGCCTTTGGTGTGTCTTCCCTATTGAACCTTTGCTCTCTGGCGTGTAGGATAAGGCGCGGTTAGCTACTGCTCTCTGTTGGCAGTTAACGGAAGTTCTAACGGAGTTCGCGGTTACGAAGAGTGCCGCCAGAGATCGTACGAACTGCCGTTTAGAAATCAACGTCTTCACGAAGCGCAATCTTAGAACCGGAATGAAGATGAACCGAGAAACCGAGTCAAATGCTGTCAGTAAGTAGCGAATGTTCGACGAAATACCGTCTAAATCAGACATTTAAGTGAGTTATTGACACCATGTCGGTCTCAGGTACGTGTAGATACGATCCGTACCGACGAATTTGACTTTTGAGCGTTATTAAAATATTGAACCTATAATAATTGCGGTTGAGGCGAATTCATCATATTTGGCCTTTTCATCGCTTGGCGTTTCGTGTTAGATACGATCCGTACCGACGAATTTGACTTTTGAGCGTTATTAAAATATTGAACCTATAATAATTGCGGTTGAGGCGAATTCATCATATTTGGCCTTTTCATCGCTTGGCGTTTCGTGTTTGAGCCTGACGATTCTGAAGGGTCTGAACACTCGTTCAATTGCTTTTTCAACCACTGATTTCCTTCTTCCGTCATCCGGAATTAAGGAAGAAATTTGAGTTAGATTGACTCATCGAAATTTCCGAAATTCGACTCGAAAACGTCTCAAAAACTCGAAAAAGGGGTTAATTTGGAATGAAATCGACCTTCTGAAGACCTAAAAGGACTCAAAAACGTCGAAAAATTGTTATAATCGATTCGGATGAAGGAAGGAAATTGAGTTAGATTGGTTTAGATTTTCGAAATTCGATTCGAAAAGTCTCAAAAACTCGAAAAAGGGGTTCATTTGGAATGAAGACCTAAAACGACTCAGAGACGTCGAAAAATTGTTATAATCGCTTCTGATTAAGGAAGAAAATTGAGTTAGATTGAATCATCAGAATTTCCGAAATTGGACTCAAAAACTCGAGAAAGGTCGAATTGAATCGAATTGAGGGGTTCATTTGGACTGAAATCGACCTTCTGAAGACTTACAACGACTCAAAAACGTCGAAAAATTGTTATAATCGATTCGGATGAAGGAAGAAAATTGAGTTAAATTGGTTTAGATTTCCGAAATTCGATTCGAAAACGTCTCAAAAACTCGAAAAAGGAGTTCATTTGGAATGAAGTCAACCTTCTGAAGACCTAAAACGACTAAAAAACGTCGAAAAATTGTTATAATCGATTCTGATTAAAGAAGTAAATTGAGTTAGATTGACTCATCGGGATTTCCGAAATTCGACTCGAAAACGTCTCAAAAACTCGAAGAAGGGGTTCATTTGGAATGAAATCGACCTTCTGAAGACCTAATACGACTTAAAAACGTCGAAAAATTGTTATAAGTAATCGATTCTGATTAAAGAAGTAAATTGAGTTAGATTGAACCATCGGGATTTCCGAAGTTCGACTCGAATACGTCTCAAAAACTCGAAAAAAGTAGAATTGAATCGAATTGAAGGGTTCATTTAGGATGAAATCGACCTTCTGAAGACCTAAAATGACTCAAAAACGTCGAGAAATCGTTATAATCGATTCTGATTAAGGAGGAAAATTGAGTTGGATTGAATCATCAGAATTTCCGAAATTCGACTCCAAAACGTCCCAAAAAACTCGAAAAAAGTTGAATTGAGGGGTTCATAGGAGGAAATTGACCTTCTGAAGACCTAAACCAACTCAAAAACGTCGAAAAGTCGTTATAATCCATCCTGATTAAGGAAGAAAATTGAGTTAGATACTCCAAAAAACAGTAATATTTATAACCTTGTCGTCCTAGGCTGTATTACAAATGAACCGACCTACCATCAGTTAAAACCTGCGTCCTGATAATGTTTTGTTCAATAGAAAAAGTTTAAATTGACCTTGCAATAAACACCGGAACTAAAATTATATAAATAAAAATGTTATATAATTTTTTATGATTTAATGAATGTAATTTAATGAATTTAAAATTTTTATATAAATTTTATGTTATTTAATGCAAGTTCACGCTGTTGTTTGATTTCAACGTAAATATTTTTCAACACAGATTTTCTACGTTCCGAAGTTTAAACCTTTAATTTAAATACCCATATCTTGTCTTTTAGGCCGGTGATTATAATTTTACTTATCTGTTTGGCTAATTAATAATTTTTATTGCCTAATAATTTGGTTTCATATCAACCATGACTATCATTCATAAAGTCGGCTGCAGCTCCTGGACTAATCGGTCAGTACTTAAATTTTTAACTTTTATCATTGTCTTCCTTCTCCTTAACTATTTTCAGTGCTTAACAATTATAATCATAACTCGTAAGAATGTTCACCTATGTCTGTATCACTGACCTGTAATGTAATTGGGCTTGCCGTAATAAAGTAATAAATAAATAAACAAATAATTACTAAAACGCATACGTCAAAAGCATTACGGCCTGGTTCTACGCCGAATTCTCTCCATTGCTACGGGGAACGCCCACATAATTCCGTAATCCGCAACACGCTCAATTAAACGGCCGGCTAATCTTCTTGTAATCCTAGGATTCGCTCTAGCCAACGGATTACTGCCCCTGATGTCTCATTTGTAGAACGCGTTGGTTGCAATCCCCCGAACCCTCCGAATTGTATTCGACAACTCGTTCTTTCATAATTTATTTATTGATTGGTACAAAATTACAAACAAACAAATTTTGTGAAAACTGATCACCTCCATGATCATGCTTCTGCGTCACCACAATTAAAACATATATGAACACTTGAAGTGGTACAGGATCTACCGTCGTGTGAGCCATAAATATGTATGTAATAGTTGTGATAATATAATCATACAAATCATGACTAAATTTACTATGCAAATAAAATATTATTTATAATTCAGGAGTAACTCCTGTTAGTAACAACTGTTCTTACTGGTACCTAACAACTGTTCTAACTGGCAACAATTCATACCAAGACTTTCTACGAACAAATCCAACAATTTATACCAAGACATACCTACTAACAAATATTTGGAATTACCTTCAGTTCATTGTTCATAGAACAAAATGAATGATGGCCTAGAAACATCCTCTGAACTAAATTGTATTCAAAATTGTACATACAAACCGTGCCGTTACGTATTAAATATCCCGAGATTTGGCGTTTTTTGATCATTTCAACCTCTATTTTGTATCCATTCGAGTTGTCCTAGTAGTCCAGTCATCTGGTGGTTTTGGTTTGCGAAAATTCCGAACTTTTTCAAAATTTGGTGGGTTGTCCATCCAGGAGTGCTACAGTCAAAAATGCGGACAAATTGATTTTGTGCTAACTTCAGGAAGGCCGAAAAACCGCGATTTTGTCGCCATTTTTCTAGCAATAACTCGAAAACTAAGCGTTTCATCGAGATGCCAACTCCATTATAAATTAAAGAGACAAAATTTACTACAAAATGAGCTGTTCAAGCTTGCTTTTCTACCAACAGGTGGCCGAAATACATCTGCTCAAAGATAGGCGAAATTGTCCAAAAAAGGCCAGTATAAATAAATAAGTGTCTGTCTATATCTCGCTTAAGGTCGAATTTTGGATGTGGGCGAATGTAATGAATCATTGGAATTCATTATGAACCTGAATCCATTAAATATATTACGCGCACGGACGGATTTCTTGAAGGGGGGGGGGGGGTTAAACATATTTTTCGTTGGTCGATTCCAAGATAATAAACCAAAAAATTCGCTAACACCCAAAAAACTCGACCTGTAGTGAGATATAGACAGACATTAAATGTCTGTCTATATCTCACTACAATTTTTATTTATTTATACTGGCCTTTCAAATTGAATTTTTTCAGTGAATCCAAGTGGGAATCCAAATTGCGGATTCAAATTCACACTTGTGTTCGCCTTGAGGACAAAACGGTTAAATCCCGGCTAAAGGAGAAATATGGAGATGACATCGGCATCTCCGATTCACCACGAGGCTGCACGATTTGCGTCAGAATCACTGGCTTCTGATCACGTTATTCGCTTGAGACCACGTTATTCCGTTGAGATCACGTTATTCCGTTGAGATCACGTTATTCGCTTGAGATCACGTTATTCCGTTGAGATCACGTTAATCGCTTGTACTCCTTCGCCCTCCGCTCTCTCGTTCCTCCCTTCATCATCACCGTTTCCATCCCTATTCCCCCCCCCCCCCTCACCACTCCTCGCTACCGTTTCCATCACTATTCCCCCCGCTCGTCACTCCTCCCTCTACCCTCCCCGTTTCCATCACTATTCCCCCCGCTCACCATTCCTCCCTCTCCCCACCGACAGCGGGAAGAAACCGAGTAAATATTGCATTGCCCTCCAACCTTGACTCATGTTTAACATTTCAAGTCACTAGATTAACATCCAAATTTAATTTGTTTAAACAAATAGGTATTGTTTGAAAAATTTTACAGTCAGGAAACCGAGTTAATATTGCATTGTCATCCATTGGCGGCCCAATTTTAAAATTTCAAGACTTCAGCTCATCATCAACATTTTTTTTAAACAAATAGGTACCTATTGTTTAAATCATTTTACATTAACACATTAATATTGTTTGATTCGGTATAATGAATTAGCATTAATTATTAATAATTTTTATCAAGTAAGTACTTAGTAAGTAAGTACTTAGTAAGTACTTATGTTAATAATTATTATTATTAATATTAATTACACAGGCCCACAAAACAAGTGCTCTGTTCTTCTGACGAGACCCACCTATTCTTATGTATTTTTCGACGCCGAATCCGAATCTGTACTCAAAATATGGCCCAGTCAATTTTGGCGAAATAATCACGAAAAACACCGAAAAATCCCATTTTTTCATAGTTTTTTGAGGTTAGAGAAAAAACAAACGGTGATAGGATACACTGGATTTGGATTCTACGGAAAAAATACGTCAAAATTGCCATTTCAAAAGTTTTTTTAGACATAGATTAACCTATGATGTAACTCGGAAACCGGCGCTGCATCTGTATTATTATTACGAGGGAAAAGACAGAAAACGCCGGTGGTATAAAAGGAACGTAACAAGTGCTTTTTAATTAATTATGAGAACATACGAGATAATGTTATCAAATGATAAAGCCGTGTCGGCCCGACACAACGCACTCTGTTGAGGTATAAAAAGACTGTTTATGCTACATCTTCTCCCTAAGTGAATACAAAGAAAATCAATATCTTCAAGTATAAAAAATTACACCGAACCTACGAAATCAAATGTCAGAGTTACTACGTTCAAAATTAAATATACATTTCTATTCTAAAATAATTCTTTTCTAAATAACAGAAACGGTAGCATTGATTTTCAGTCATTGTACCTGGTACTATTAAAACATTAGTCTGTCTGGTTGCTTCACAATCCGTCCACTTCTTGTTGTGAACTCGGGAGGTGGATCTTTGGATGGTGAGTTAGGGCCCAAAGGTCCTCTGTTAGATGGCAAAGAGGCCTCTGCTGGTTGAGCTTGAGGCTTAACAGGCGAAGTCCTCCGATCTTCAACTTCGATGGTAGGGGAAGTGGTCATATTAGTGAGCTCAGGCTTACGTTCACGTATGTGAATGGAGTTTCGTCGATGTTCTTGACCAGTTGTTGCGTCGCGAACAATGTAGGATCTAGGATGTGGAAGAGTTTTCGAAACCCAGCCTTCCCTCCAAATTTTTTTTTTTTTTTTTTTTTTTTTTTTTTTTTTTTTTGACCTTGCGTTTATTCACACATATTGCCAGCACAATTTTGATAATATCATACAATACAAATATTAATGCCATTTTATACATACATATAAATGTTGATCAGGTGTATAAAAATATACTTATATAATTATAATTAAATAGATATGATTTACTATTTTAAAGTGAAACTTTTCTTCTTAATTCATAAATTAATTCCCGCACTTTTCATAAATTTCACGATTTCTTTTAATGTTCTTATTCCTGCATTTCTGACTAGTGTATAGAAATCTTGTCCGTCTAGTACACTTCCCGCTTCTCTTCTTTCTTGGTCATAGAAGGGGCAGTCGACGATCTTGTGGACCACATCCTCCTCAATATCACAGTGATCGCAGTTCGGCGAATCGCTCACCCCTACAAGGTGTAAACTCCGATTGATCTTACCATGGTTGGTTCTTATTCTCACTATTTGTACAACGTCCTGTCGCTTCAATACACTCCGGTGAAACCATGGTTTGGGCTGGATGTCCGGCTGAATCCTAAAATGGTGGTAACCCTTGTCCAACGAAACTTGGTTATATACATTTTGCCACTCTAACAGTTCGGCCTTTTTTGTCAATAGCAGGGCGTCTGGTAAGGGCACGGGTACTTCCGAGTCAACGTCTTGGAGTTGTGTTCCATACTTGGCCGCAGCGTCGGCCATGTCATTGCCCTGTATATCAGAGTGTCCTGGTACCCACTGCACGGTTATGTTTTTGTTGGAGTGGTTCAGGATGATGGCAGCAATCTGGTACATAATGTAATTCGTGCTTATCCCACGGTGTAGGTTTCTGAGTGCGTGGCAGGTCGCTTTTGAATCCGTTAGGATCACTACCTGGGAAGAATCCCCCTCAATTCCTATGTTTATCCCCATCAGTACAGCATACATCTCGGCGCTACAAATTTGGAATGCTTCCACTAATTTTTTTGAGTGTAAGGTCCTGGTTTGTGGGTCATACACTCCCACTCCTACTCCGTTGGCTCCCTTGGAGGCATCGGTGAACATTTTGTAATGTGTACCGTACTTCTTTCTTATCATTTCTCTTGATATCTGGGAGAGTTGAGATGTTGGCAGGTCTTTTTTCGAATATTCAATTCCCGGTAGATCGGGATGGATGTGCAAGTCCAACATCGGAGTGGGCACCCTCAATGAAAAAGTTAGCGGTTTTTGCGACAGATGTAGAGTTGCGTCGTTCAGCATTTCCCTAACCTTTGACACTTGATGGTGATTAAAGTTTGGAGCCAAGTGTTCCCCAAGTTCATACCACATTTTTGTTGATATATAAAGTGGATGTGTCGAATCTGTCAGGATTTTCATAATGTCTCGTCTTACTAACATTCTACGACGGCAGGAGAGAGGAGGTTCCGCCGCTTCCGCTAACAGGGCATTGATTGGGGTGCTTTTGAAGGCGCCAATTGCAGCTCTCACCCCCGCGTTTTGGACAACATCCAGCTTATTGAGGGAACATGGTTGTTTTCTTGTCGTATCTATTATCTGTCCCCCATAATCTAACAGTGAGCGAACGGTAGCTTTATAAATCATCAACAAGTTTGTAGGGTGCCCTCCGTGTCGGGATCCAGATACGCTTCTTACTATATTAACAGCCTTCAGTGCTTTAATCTTTATCTCGTCCGCATGCTTATGAAAGGTGAATCTAGAGTCCAGATAGACCCCAAGAAATTTATGGCACCTAGCTACTATGATTGGACTGCTGTTCATATTTAATTGAATTTCTCTTTCGTGGAAGCGTCGCTTGGTGAACGGAACTACTACACATTTTTGGGGATTAAGTTTGAAGTTCAAATCAAGGAATGTTCTGTGAAGAATATTTAGCCCATTCTGGAGATTTTGTACGGTGGTAGAGAGTTCATTGCCGACTGCGAAGATGAGGAAATCGTCCGCGAATTGGATAATCTTACATCCTGGTACGTCGAGATGGTGTATGATGGTGGTATATACATTGAAGAGAGTGGGGCTGAGGACGCAACCCTGTGCTAGACCCCAACTGGTTTCATGTGCAACCGGTCCCTCCTTTGTTTTGACGATGTAGGTTTTTGTTGTGAGGTACGATTCTAACCATTTGTATATTTTCAATGGGACATGCAGGTCTCGGAGTAATTGTAAGAGCAGTGTTGGGTTGACACTTATGTAGGCAGTTTCGATGTCTAAAAATGCGGCAACGACATATTGTTTATTTTTGAAGGCTTTTCGTACAGCATCAGTGAAGGTGGCAACCGCAGTCAACGCTGAACGTCCTCTTCGGAATCCATAACAGTTGATTGGCAGGAGTTTATTAGTTTCCAAGTACCACTGCAATCGGGATTTCACCATGGAGTTTATCGTTTTGGCGGGGCAGGCGAAGAGTGCGATAGGTCGGTGCGCGTTTAGTTCTATTGGGTTTTTATTAGGTTTACGGATGGGAATGATTTCAATTAGTCTCCAATCGTGATAATATTCGGATTTCAACCACAGTTCATTAAGAGCTTGAAGGAGTTTCATTGAAGCCTCTGGTGGAAGAGCTTTCAGCATTGTATAATTAATTTCATCCAGCCCAGGAGCTGTACCTACTTTATTGTATAGAACTGCTTCCCTCCAAATACTTGAGTCCTTGGCTTGTACATAAACTGGCTGATTCAGGCTGAAGATTTTCTCTCTCTTAGCTGACGAGTCAAAGTGTTGCTTTGATTGCACCTTAAGATCCTCCATTCGACATTTCACATCCTCGTCGGGTAAGCCAGGAAGGAGAAGCTCACGTGTAGATGGTGCCTTTGTCCGCAGAAGTCGGCCCATGAGCATTTGGCTGGGGCTATAGTCCAATCCAGTTAGAGGTGTAGCTCTGTATTCAAGCAAAGCTAGGTTTAAGTCACTTCCAGAGGCGATCGATTTCTTAATTAGTTTTTTGGCTATACCAATTCCTTTTTCGGAGAGTCCATTTGATCTTGGGTAATGGGGACTTGACGTCTTGATCGAAAAACCCCAAGAGTCAGCAAACTGCTTCATCTCCGCGCTAGCAAAAGGGTTGTTATCACAACGTATTTGTTCAGGGATGCCAAAAGTACTAAAAAGTATTTTTAGTTTCCTGATGATCTCGCCGGCTGTTTTCTTTTTCAATGGGATGATTTCCAGCCACCTCGAATAGTAATCTTCCACAGCCAGGAATGTATAGTTTTTGTATTCACCAATATCCATGCCTAAGCGTTGGAATGGATATGCTGGAACAGTTGACGGTATAAGAGGCTCCTTTTGGTTGTTTTCCTGAAACATCTGGCAGACAGAGCATCTACCTACGAAGTCAGCAATCTCTGAAGACATTCGAGGCCAATACATGATCGTACGGATCCGGGCAACAGTTTTGTTAATACCCAAGTGGGCTAACGAATGAATTTGGTCAATCAACCTCCTCCTCAGCTGCTCAGGTACTATAATTCGGGCATTATAGAAGATTAAACCATCCTTTTCAAACAGGTCGAGTCGCAAGTCATGAAATATTTTCATTTCCGGGGACAATAGCTTGCGGTTTACTCCGCTCCATCCATTATTAATATATTCTTTTAAGCGAGAGCAAATGGGATCCACGTCCGTCGCGTGCTTGAGTGCGTCTAATTCTTCAGTTGGAATTGGGAGGTATTCATCGAGTGATACAGAATGAACTATTTCACTCATATCAACATCCTCCGGTCCTGTGTCTGGCAGGTGCGCTCTTGATAGCATATCTGCCACATACATTTGTGATCCTGGTATGTATTTGAGAGTAAAGTCATATTTTAGAATTTTGAGCTGCATCCGTTGCAAACGAGCTGTATTTTTATGAAGCTCATTTTTTACGACTTTCAAGAGTGGCTTATGATCCGTATGAATACTCACGCTATTGTGTCCATAAATAAAGAGATGGAAGCGGTTGAGGGCGAAGCACAAGGAGAGCATTTCTTTCTCTATTTGACTATAGTTAGCTTCGGCGCTGTTGAGGCTCCTCGACGCAAAAGCAACGGGCTGTCCATTTTGCAACAGACAGCATCCAAGACCATGGCAGCTTGCGTCACACTGGATCACAACATCCTGCGTTGGATCAAAAATCTTCAAGGTTGGGGAATTGGTTACCTGAGTTTTGATTTTATCAAAAGCATCCTGTTGCCTCTGCGTCCAGTCAAACGAAGTACCTTTCTTCAGGAGTTCCCTCAAAGGGGCTGTGATTTGTGAGTATGATGGGATAAATTTGTTGATAAAATTTACCGCTCCTAGAAAACTTTGTAGCTCCCTGACGCTCTTAGGATTTTCCATTTTATTAATAGCCACAATTTTTGATGGATCTGCCCTTATCCCATTAGGTGTGAAAATAAGACCCATATAGCGCACTTCGTCTGTTTTATATTGAAGTTTGGATTTGTTAAATTTTACGTTATTCAGTCGGGCTCGTTGTAGTACAGCATCCAAATTGCGGTCATGTTCCAATTCGGTTGATCCCGTCACAATAATATCATCGAATAGTACTTGAACACCTTTCAAGTCACCAAATATTTTAGTGTTTTCTCTATGAAAAATCTCTGGGAAACTTGAAAGACCATAGGGCATCCTTTTGTAGGAAAATCTTCCAAATGGTGTTATCATGGTGCAAAGTTTTTGTGACTCCTTATGGAGCTCGAACTGATGGAACCCCTCCCTCATGTCTAGAACGGTAAAGTATTTTTTCCCGCCAAGGTTTGAGGTCAATTCTTCGGGAGTCGGGATACTAAAATGCTCACGCATCAGGTATTTATTGAGTGGAATAGGGTTGAGACAGAGGCGAACCGCTCCGCTCTTTTTCTCCACTATCACTATATCGTGTACCCACTCTGTAGGTTTATCCCTCTTTTCGATTATATCTAATTTTATGAGGCGATCCAGTTCGATTTTCAATTTCTTCTTTAAAATCTCGGGTAAGCGTCGCGCTGAACGCACCACGGGAACGGCATCTTCACTTAATCTTAACTTTACTTTAAATGGAAGCCTGCCCAATCCAGTGAACAAATCCTCATTTGTTTCTATGAATTTGCTCTTTTTATTGTCAATTTTCGAGATTCGGGACTCCAGTTCTTCTTCCATTTTTACAAACGTTTCGAATTTTCGGTTTGTTATTTGTACTGAGTCTGGCGATTGGTTTCTCTGAGCCTGTTGCTCGTTTATTTCATATATTCGTTGCAGGAGGTCAAATTTAACACAGGACGTTCCCCCAAAGATAGGTACAGCATCGTAATCCACAATGACAAAATCCAAATCCGCATTTTTATTTTTATATGCGCAATTCAGGTTCGCTTCACCAATTGGCTTTGTTGTGAAACCGCCATACGATTTTAATTTAATGCTTGTTTTATTAAGCTTAGAAGTTCCTTTTACTTCAGTAAATATTTTCATCGGCAGAATATTAACGTCGCTAGCAGTGTCTAGCTTAAATTTAATGAGTACACCATTGACAGCAATAGATTCGCGCCATTGGTCCCTTCCAACATTACCGGAAACTGAATTACAGTTGCAAATTACTTCCACACTGTCGCACCCAAAAATGTCAGAGTCGCTTGATTCTTCTTCCTGCAGTTCATGGACTCGTTTTTTATTTTTATTCTTACGTAGAAAGCATCCGACTTTGAAATGGTTTAGGCGGCCACATAACGTACATTCTTGCCCGTATGCAGGGCATGACTGTGGTTTGTGTCTAGTTCCACATTTCTTGCATTTATAAGACTCATCATTCGACCCAGACGTACGTGGCTTCGGGTTATTTTTATAGTGCTTTTTCCTTAAAGCGTTAACTTCATTATTTACTGGCTTTTCCGAGTTCAATATCTCACGTTTATAATTTTTCCCCATTTCACCCGCTCTACAAAGGGTGGTAACTTCTTCCAAAGTAAGTGTTTTTCGTTCTTTTAGGAGGCCTTGTTGCACATCCGAATCATTAATATGGGCAACTATATGGTCAATTATCATACGATCTGCATATGACGTCTTACACTCCACATTTTTACAAACGAACGAACACTTACCTGCTTGGGTTTTCAATTCCGTGAGATACTTATCGAAAGATTCACCGTCTGCGTGGTTAATTCTATTGAACTTGAATGTCTCAATGGCAAGATTCACAGCTGGTGTACAATATTCGTCGAACTTCTGAAGAGTTTTCTCGAGAGTCTTGCGGTCGTCGTCGGTAAAAGTGTCGAATATTTCCACTGCATCTTCACCCATGTGACTCAGTAGGAGGGCAATTTTTAATCCTTCATCTGTCCCTTTGTCTTTCCCCGTGGCTCTCATATTCAACAGGAACATACTTTTCCATTTGGGCCATCTTACGGAAATCGTGTTGTCGAAGACAAAAGAAGAGATCTTGAAAAGCGGACCTACATTCAACATCGGAGTGGAAACGCTCGCAAGTCCCAAACTTGCCATTATCACTAATCAGCGAGGGTTCACTATTAAAAGCAATCACCGATTCACTTCGCGATAAATACCTGACACCATGTGTTATTATTACGAGGGAAAAGACAGAAAACGCCGGTGGTATAAAAGGAACGTAACAAGTGCTTTTTAATTAATTATGAGAACATACGAGATAATGTTATCAAATGATAAAGCCGTGTCGGCCCGACACAACGCACTCTGTTGAGGTATAAAAAGACTGTTTATGCTACAGCATCGGAAATGTTTTAATTTCGTAATTTTGTAATGAAACTCCAATCCTATCATCGTAAAATCAACTTCAACAATTTCGACTGGGACCCAATATTTTGAGTACAGATTCGGATTCGGCGTCGAAAAATACATAAGAGTATGTGGGTCTCGTTAAGACAACAGACCGCTTTTTATTTTGTCGGCGTTATCTATATATATAACTAAATTTAGAGACGATTTTCGTGTTCCTTGGGTATTTTCGGAAAATTTCACTGCAGTTATTAGTTTTGCGTGAAATGGAGTTGAACCATGCCGATTTTGAATTTGGTGTCTGTCTGTTTGTCTGTCCTTCAATCACGCAAAAACGGCTCAATGGATCGAACCCTTCTCCCGTATTTAAATGTTTCTGTGACCGGGGAAGGACATAGGGGGGGGGGGGGATGCGATGCATAGGGGTGGGGGTTTATGGGGAAGCCGAAATATAAAAATCTTAAATTCTTCCTTCCCGTGAGACAGATGAATATTATTTTTGGTATTTAGGATTATAAGGCTATGTAAAGGACATGGCAAGTAAGAGGTATAATCCGTAAAGCGACAGGTAAGAGTGGCAGATGGATCCATCCCGAGTTCGAACGAACGGCTGGTGGTACGAATCTCCGGATTATCTTAGAAAATTCGAAAAATTGAACACTATTTACTTAAATGTGTACTAGAAACTAAGTATAGGTACCGTTCTTTCAGAATTTTTCAATGTTTCAAAATTCATTTGAATTCCTAAGCCTAAGCCTAGGGTTGGTGTAAAGTTTCAAGGGGCATCGTGGGTGTGGTCCGAACCCGTAAACCAAATGTCGTAATTTTAGTACAATGTTAACGGATTTTGGTTTATTATCTTCAATTAGAATCGACCAAGGAAAACATTTTTTACCCCTCTCCCCCTCAAAAGTTGAGGGTTTACGTTTCAAGATACGTAGATCCAGAAAATCAAAACCACTGTCGATTCTAATGGTTCATCAACGAAGATAATCAACCAAAACCTTTCAGAATGCAACAAGAAGAGAAAATACCGAGTCAGTCGTGAAAACGGAAGCCAATTAGTTTTCCAAACGACCAATGGAAACGTTCCCTCTCTCACCAGTTTCGATAATGCGAGAAACGACCAATTTATCGTCCGGTAATTAGAAGCGGATGAGACGACTGACCTTTTCTCCGAAGCACCGGTCCCTTCACAATTTTCACAATTCACAATTTTCCATACCCAATGGATCGTTTGTTTTGACGGGCGGTAACTAAAAATCGGAAAAAATTGACCACTCGGTAAATGCAGTTAGCTGTGATTATAGAGGAGAATTAGAGGAGAATTTGACGAGACGGGATTTCGGGGATATCATTAGATGAAATAATTATTGAAATTATAGAAATAATTTCCGATATTTGAAATTGGAACGGACCAAAACAAAACAAAAATTCACAAGTAGAGGGAAAATTTCGGCAAATTCTTCCATTGCAGCATGTTATCTTCTGTCTACATCACTGCTCTGTATACAATTACCCTGTGAGTCCCAAACTATACAAAACAAGTTGAGTAATGTGCTAAAATATTTGTCCAAATTGGTCAAACAATCTCCCCAGTCATGCAGCATGCCTATAAGACCGAATTTTCGATGAAATAACTGGATTTATGTAAAATATCTTCATTTTACCGGTTTTATAACAAATTTAGTGACACCTCATTTTAAAGGGTTTTCCACTCTGAATAAGATGGTGAACTCAGAATTTCTATATCATATTCCGCTCTCAAACTGGAGCACTTTGAAGATGAAGAAACGTGGTTGATACTTGAGATGTTCTACATGGACATCGTGTGGAGACATTTTACTCGTACATAAAACCAATTATTTCGAAAATTCGCCCTTATAGCCATGCTGCATGACTGTGGATTTTTAAATTCTATTGATTATTAAATTAAAATAAAATTAAATTAAAGTTTTACAACCTGTATTTCTATATCCATATTTCTATATCCATACATTACTTAAAATACATCTATTAGCAGTTTTACGCCACTCCTTGCCGATAATTAGATTTTGGTTTATTATCTTCGATAATGAACCATTGGAATCGCCCAAAGAAATTTTTTTTTTTAGTATCTTGAAACGTAATCCAACAAATTTTGAGGGGGGGTTAAAAAATTTTTTTCTTTGGGCGATTCCAATGGTTCATTATCGAAGATAATAAACCAAAAATCAAGTACGAGGTACGTGGTGTGGGTGTGGGAGGGGGCGCAGAGAAATGTCCGTCGTGGTTGCGTACTTCTACGAAAGCTGTACATTTTACGTATGACGTCATAGGCTCTTTTGGCATAGGGTGACGTACTAGTTGGCCTCCTGCCAGTCGTCTGACGTCATACGCTCGTGCGTCATAGGCTCTGACGTACTAGTTGGCCTCCTGCCAGCCGTCTGACGTCATACGCTCGTGCGTCATAGGCTCTTGACAAATTAGTTGGCCTCCTACCAGCCGTCTGACGTCATATGCTCTTACGGCATAGGCTCTGACGTACTACTTGGCCTCCTGCCAGCCGTCTGACGTCAAACGCTCGTGCGTCATGAGCTCTGACGTAGTGGCCCGCCGGTCGCTTGTGTTCTGACGTGATTTGAGGGAAAGGGTGAATCAAGGGAACAAATTTTTCCTGTATGTAAGTTTTCCTGTGTGTTTTTCAGTATATGTGCCAAAGCAAAGACATGAAAATGACAAAAACTATGTAAATACATAGGTACCTAAGCCCAACTGTAATGTCAATTTTCTGACAATGAGTTTTCGACTATAGTTTTCATACCTTTTGGTTTATTATCTTCGATAATGAACCATTGGAATCGCCCAAAGAAAAAAAAATTTTAACCCCCCCTCAAAATTTGTTGGTTTACGTTTCAAGATACGTAGATTCAGAAAATCGAATAAAAAAAAATCCGTCCGTCCGCCGTCCGCGCCACTTTGCCCAGTTAGCGTTGAGTTAAAATTACGAAATTTGGTTTCTGGGTTTGGACCAGCCCCACAATGATCCACGAAACTTTTCATAACCCTAGGTCAAGGGGAAGGGGCTCAAAACGAATTTTGAAATTTTGAAAATTCCATATCTCGAAAAATTCCCATCAAACGGTATGTTTTTCATTTCATATTTAGATAGAGTTTATTCCTAAGAATTTTTTAAGACCATCCGCAGCTTTGTACGACCAGCCGTTCGTTCACAATGACGGCTCAAAGATTGTGCCTCACAACACGATCGTGAATCAAACTGTTGAAATACAGCTCCATTTTCATACTAACAAGCTCTTTGGAACATCATATGGCTTAAGTGATGTCGAGTTTGTTGTTCTGAGGTGCGTTTCGTGCTACGGAAATGAAGGTAATTTGGAATGTTTGTTGGTAGGTACTTCTTTTATAGAAAAATTATTACCGACGTAGTATTAAAAACCCCAGAATTATATCGTATTAATTAATCATAATTAATAATAATTATTATTAATAATAAATACAAATTATTAATACCTAACAATAAATTATAATAATTTTCACTAGGTACTTGATAAAATTGTTAATAATTAGTGATAATTCATAATAATAATTAATCTAACATTTAGGATCTAGACATTTAGACTTGTGAGATAGTGATCTAGCCAGAAGGGTGATCTGTACAAAGAAGATAAGTGAACAGTTGTGTCAAGAATTTGCAGAGTTTTTCGTATTATTTTTCACGTAATCATGGACTTCAAACGTTAAATGTGAGAGAGTTTTAGATATTAGCAAATAAATTGGATTTTTGACCTCTGTGCGCTCCCCTATGGTCTCACAAAATGATCAAATTTTATTTTTATTTTTTTATTTTTTTTTTTTTCCGTAATCTGGGACCCAAAAGGTGGTTTTGGACAAGTTTCAGAATTTTGTCCACCTACGTCGGTCATACTTTCAACTGTGCGACGTCAAAACAACCGTCTCTTCCACTCGGTTCGTCCGAACATCCGCTACACCGGCGGGGAATGTTCTGTTCCCCGTCCCGAGGGAAATTCATCGAACCGACCGACGGCAGTTGGCAGTCCTGACGCCGTGGCCCGCGGTCTTCCCTCAGTATAGTGGTGGGCGTTATTGCTACTTTTCCATAACGGTACGTTACGTTAGTTATGAAAAAATAACCGTTATTTTTTTCGGTTACAAAATAACCGTTATTTCTTTTCTGCTAACCTACAAAAATAATCGTTTCGTTTTTCAGTTACTTCCTACATGATAGTTTTTTTCCGTTTCTCGCCATTTTTTTCGGTTACAAAATAACCGTTATTTCTTTTCTGCTAACCTACAAAAATAATCGTTTCGTTTTTCAGTTACTTCCTACATGATAGTTTTTTTCCGTTTCTCGCTATTTTTCGGTTGTCAGGTTATTCCGAGCACGCCACTTTTGATAAATAGCAGTTTTGCTAGTAAAATTGAACGTTAACTACTGCGATTCTTGTTTTGAAAAAAATGTTGGGGTAAAAAAATCTTTTTTAATTTAGCTCCATGGCACTTCCACATTTTACGATGTAATTTACTCTACTCCTTTTTCTGTTGATATAACATTCCCAGTCAAAAAATTCTTTGTTGCTTATGGATGTATTATTTTTATACCTCTTCTGCTCTTCACAAACTACGAGTATCTATAACGCACTGAGTTTGTTGAAAATTATATTTATGTACCTATAGTTTAAAAAGTCTCCTACACGAATATTATCGCAGTGATTCGTGAAGAAAACCTAGAGGATAAAATATCATTTCTACCCGATAATTAGATTGTATAAATACGAGATTGTACGATATAAATATATTGTCTTTTGTTCAATGCTAAGTTGCACTAGATATTGTCTTTTGTTCAATGCTAAGTTGCACTAGATACAATAATTTCTACAAGCCATTCTATAAAAATGAAGACCGGTCAACTTTGGAATTGATGTTTACACCATCCTATTCTTTAACCCCTAAAATCTTTTAAACGCTATCCTTCGTGCAATTTAATGTGGGATTCTCTATGTGGGCAAACCGATACTCCTCCAAGGTGAAGAAAGCTGCGGATGGCCTTAAAAAATTCTACGGAACAAACTCTATCTAAATATCAAATAAAAAACATACCATTCCATATGAATTTTTCGAGATATGAAATTTTCAAAATTTCAAAATTCGTTTTGAACCCCTTCCCCTTGACCTAGGGTTATGAAAAGTTTCGAGGACCATTGTGGGGTTGGTCGAAACCCCTAAAAAAAATTTCGTAATTTTAACTCAACGCTAACTGGGCAAAGTGGCGCGGACGGCGTACGGCGGACGGCGTACGACGTACGGACGGATTTTTTTTTTTATTCGATTTTCTGAATCTACGTATCTTGAAACGTAAACCAACAAATTTTGAGGGGGGGTTAACATTTTTTTTCTTTGGGCGATTCCAATGGTTCATTATCGAAGATAATAAACCAAAAGTGGTCCAGACATAAGTCTGCCAGGACGGGGGAAATTGGAGCTCCCATAAAAATATTAATGAAATAGAATAACCGAAAAGAAATCGAGAACCTTACCTGAGTACAGCTACAGCCAGAAAAACGAGCCTCAACAGTTATGCGTTATAATATAACGCATGCGTTATTTTACAGGTCACGTTTTTTTCGGTTATTCCATAACCGAAAAAAACGTAACCTGTAAAATAACTGAAAAACTTCGAATAACAGAATAACCACTGTTATGTAACGGTTACATTGTAACCGATGCGCTGAGGCGATAACGTTTCGATTTTCGCTTACAAATACGAACGTTTGAACAAAAGACGAACATGATGAAGGATCACTGATGTTTCTTCATCAGCTGTCGACAGTATGGGAGTGACAATTTATTGTGATTGTGAGGCCAGAATAGCCGCAATATAGGAGCGAAACAAAATTTTAGGTGGTTTTATAACCGTTATTTTATCAATTGAATAACGGTTATAACGGTTATTTTAAAATAACCGGTTATTCATAACAGTTTCAGGTTATGCGACCCACCTCTACCTCAGTACAGCCCCCGGGCCCGTGCCGACACGTGCGTGCGTCCCCATATAAGACCCCCCTCATTCAATAAGACAACTCAAAGTGTTATTATTTTTTCTTTCTCGAAATAACCCCGTTTTTCCCCCTCCCCACGGCCCCCCTTAAGAAAAATCGATTCGCTCTTAAAATTCGTCACCTCCACCCACAAAAATCACCAAAATAACCAAAATTTGAACACTTTTCACCCGCAAAACGCTATTTTTTTCGCCGGTATTCGTCGTATATTCGTTGTATATATTCGCCGAACAGCTCATTCTGTGACTTAACAAAGTGGTGCTTTCAAGACTTTTTTTGGGTTTATTTCCTCTACACCGATGGATTCGTGTTGGACCCAATTTTGAAAAGGTCAGACCAACATCCAATTTTAATTACTTTTATCACTACTATTATTATTTTGTTTCCGTGTGAATTCCCAAAAAAATAAGTTTTCTATTTCTTTAGTTCTAAAATAAAAAAACGCACGAGATAAACTGTTTTTATCTGGTGATGTCGTAACGTAATGTCATTGATGGAAGGCCTGGTTTTTATCGCCAGGAACAGTTAGTATGTGTTCCACCGATGTTTCATTCAGTGTAATTTAATAATAATGTAATGTTATTAGAATGATTTCAATATTGAATCATTTGAATAATATAATAATAATAATAACACTGGTCACGTTTAATTTACACGAACATAATATTATTATGTTCGTGTAAATTAAACGTGACAAGTGTCGTTTTTTGTGATCGATCAATGATTGAATTTCAGGAGGTTCTTACTGACAAGCTCTCGTCTGGTTTTATCAAATTTTTCGTCAACGTAAAAATATAATTAAAAAAATTCAGTCATGCAGCATGGCTATAAGAGCGAATTTTTGAAAATAACTGATTTTTTGTAAAGTTTCTCCATTGAAGGGCTTGACGTCCATGAAGAACACCTCAAGTACAAACCACGTTTCTCCAAAGTGCACCAGTTTGAGAACGGAATAAGATATCGCAATTCTGAGTGCACCATCGTATTTAGCATGAAATAACCTTTAAAATGGTGGGTCACTTGTCAGGCTGTCTCTTTGGGGGAAATTATGGGTAATGTTTCCCCCCTGAAACTCCCCAAAACCCCCCTTACATTGGCCCGATTCACCCCATCTACGAAATTAGCCTTTCGATTGCTAAGATGGATTTTTAGTGCAAGTTTGAACTTTTTATCTCAATTCTACCGAGAGTTATCGTCTGGAGTGACACATACATAAACTTATAAATATATTTTTAAATACATATATGAACTTGAATGAACGTACAGGAGGATGAAAATTATAGTGAACACTTACGGAAATTTGGAAAAACTAGATGGAAGTGGAAATTTTCGCTTTACAGCGTCGTCAGCCCGAGAAGAAAATTTTTAAATACATACATATATTTGTTTTTTGTCTATTGACAGCGGATTCAGGATGATCTGAAACGGATTGCGTACAAATTTTTAGGAAATTAAAGTTTTTTTTAAATAATTTATTTATTTATGTTACAACTGTATTACAACATCTAGCAACGTCTTTTTAATACATTAGAGCGTTTCTGTGGTATATAGATCACTACCTATATCCACCACACATCACTCCACACTAGTGAGTCATGACAAGGTCCAGTGGTTTGTTTAAATTCAAGTTCAAAATGTTTTAAAATGTAGGTAGCTCTACATTTTCTTAGAAAATTTGCTAATTGTTTGAATTTCGAATATTCTAACATTTTGACGACTTGCCGGTCTGGAAATTTCAGACTATCGATCCCCAAAAATATACAGCAGAGTACATGTAGATACTAGAACAGAACATTTATTGGCACCAACATAACAAATTACAAAACTCAGCAAATTCTTGACACAACGGTTTATTATCTTCCTTGTACAGATCACTTTAATGACAGATTAAATCCAATTATGAATTATCACTCTTTATTAATAAATATTACCAAGTACTGATAGTTATTAATAATTTTTATTAATCATTAGTGACAACAATAATTAATTATTATTAATTAACCCGATATCTGAAAACCGTGTGCAGTTCAAATCAGCTGGGCCAGTATGATCACTGACCCGACAGGCTGCCGCATGATTCACCCTCATGTCACATGTCAGACTGTTTCATTTTTGGTATTTCTGAGTAATTCTCCCCCGTAAAATCCCCCTAAACACCCCCCCAAGAGTGGCCCGATTGTGCCCATATACGAACTTAACCTTCCAATTGCCAAGGCAGATCTTTTGAACGAATTTGAACTTTTTATCTCAATTTTATCAAGTTATCGTCTCGCCAAACGTGCGTTCGAACATGAATAAAATATCTGCCTTCGAGGAAAAAGATTAAAAATCCATCAAAAAGTAGAAACCGACGAGGGGAAAAAGACCACTTGACCATCTGACGTTACACAGCGAAACGCCGAAGCCGCACAAAGTACTCTGTGAAACGGTCGTAAATTACTTTTCCAGCCTCCTACGAGCTGTTGCTAGTTTATTATGTTTGCTCGCCGGCTTCAAGGATGATTCGCACTGAGCTACGTCATCATTTTTTCGTACTAAAAAGAGGGGGAAAAAAATAAAATAAAAAACAAGAAAAAATCTTCAGGCCTTAATGAAAATGCACGAAAAGTATGAATCCGTGTATTTCGTGAATATACGTACCTACAAAGACGTGTAAATACTTAGCTGCACATGATGAGTACAGGGGAAGAATGATACATGTCCATAAAAGCTGATCTCGAGAAAATCCATTATTAAGGTTTAAAAACGTTTTGATGCAAGGGAATGATCAAGATATATCAAGATATATATTTTTTATGTATAAAAATTAATAATATTTGCATACATCTGAAGTCTTTTTTATATCTTGATCATTCCTCTGCCTCAAAATTGGTTTAAACCTTAATAATGGGTTTTCTCGAGATCAGCTATCATGGTCATGTATTATTCTTCCCCTGTACTCTTCACATAGTTTTAAGGGTTGAAACGAAGTTTTAATTTTCAACTTTCTCGGCTTTGCGTTTGTCATGTAGGTACATAATATTATTATAGCGGTCATATTAGTACTAGAAAAACACCGGGTGAGCGTCGCAGTATCGCTGTATTCTGTTTGTACGCGGTGGCTAACACTAAACATAAAAATAAACAGTAATATTATATACTTGAGGTTTAGTGTTAGGTATTATAGTGTTTAGCGTTAGGTTTAGTATTGTAGTATTAGACAGGGTGTCGACAGAAATTCTGGGGCAAACTCAAGGAATCGATTCTACAGCTGATTTGCAACAAAAAGTGCTTAATAGAGATTTGTCATTACTCAACCAAAAACCGACTTTTTTCACTTTTTAATTTTTGTTTTCGTGTTTTTGACCTTGTCTCAGTAAAAGAGCGTTGAATTTGCTACCTCCCTTCAACATTTTGCAGTTGGAACGACGATATGAAATATATTAATTATTATATAGCTTTTCCAAGTCAAATTGAGAATTTTCCAAATCAAATTGAGAATTTTCCAAATAAAATAGGCACGAACCAAAAACTTTTAAGAAGTTAGGTATACCTAAATCCGGTCGAGAAAGCTTTCTCCAAGATCAAACTATACGTGAGAAACGTTCTCAGTGAGTCAGCGCAGAATCTCATCTTGAGTGAAGTGATAGCTCAGAGCATCCCTACCATTTCATCAGCTGATTGTACCAATTGGATGATGGAGATGTTTGTACAGTTAACAAACGCAGCAGCTGGGAATCCACTACATGGATTATTCAAGACATACTAGCCTACGTATATACCTACCTCATTTTACTCAAAATATGGAAAATTGAATTATTTTTTCAAATTTAAAAATGCGGATTTCTTTCTTTCAACTAGGTACCTATACCATGGCTAAATGGTATCTTGTACCATTTTATTCATAATTAAAAGTTTTGATTTCATTAGAAAAATTGTCACTTTAGTTTGGATAATTCCTTTCTGTCTTTATTTTTTGAAGAAAATTCTCCTTTGAAAAATTCTCAATTCGGTTTGGAAAATACTCATATTGATTTGGAAAATTCTCAATTTGATTTAGAAAATTCTCAATTTGATTTCAAAATTTCTCAATTTGGTGTGGAAAATTCTCAATTTGATTTGGAAAATTCTCAATTTGACTTGGGAAATTCTCAATTTGTCTTGGAAAAGCTATATATAATATAATAATGATTATTCTTGTATATAATATTCCACAGGCGAATAATACGAGTATTTAAGGCGAGGAGGCTTCGTGCCCTTGATCGAGTTTTTTTTCTTCTTCGTACTGGCTCAATCATCAATGATTTCCAGTAATTGAGATATCTCAATCTCAATCAAAAGGTTTGATTAAGGCAAAACCTCAATAAAAGCTTCGGATTCGATCCGTCACTCGATTCTTCGTCTATCGCTTTCAAGTATAACGAGTTGGGAAGAAAAAAAAACCTTTTACTTCATTGAACGTTCCAATTGAAGGCGTCGTGAATGAACTCGATCCGTCCGTCTAATCGTTGAGCTCTTCACTGTTTGATGAAGGCGATTAGAACCGCGGCCGTTGACGTTTCTTAAATCCGATCTCGCTTATTCAGAGGGCGAGTTGATCGATGATTTCGTGTCGGGAGTTGTCGTTTTATAGAGATTCGAGCTGAAAAATTAAAAAAAAAATTTACAGTCAAGCGGGATGGCAATAAGAGCAAATTTTCGAAGAAATAACTGGTTTTATGTAAAATGTGACGTTTTCCTCCAATTCAGAATATTGTATGCAGATCAGTGTGATCTACGCAGAAAGGTGATCTGTACAAATAATATAATAAACCGGTGTGTCAAGAATTTGCAGAGTTTTTCAGTGAAGCACAATGTCGTTCCGATCCGTGTGGATCGGTCTTAAAAATAGGAGCGGGTACCGATCCGTTCCGATCCTTGTATCGTTACGACCGGAACGTTCCATCCCTACTAAGTCTTCAGGAGCGTAGCGTGGCTCTGGACATGGGGGTACCGCACACACGAACAACTGAAACCTACCAGCACACATCAAAACAACAGTATTGCATGGATACTATCAATTGATGGTTATTATAAATTCTCTGGCCTCAGTATTCCAGCTAAAGCGACGCCTGCGCATAACAAGGGCATACGCGAAAAAAGTGCTGTGACCAGTAGACCACGGTAAACAGTCAGAGACACACTCACACGCCCGCACCAGAATACACACAGAAGGATGCACACAATGTACGTGTGACGTCACCCCCCCCCCCTCCCCCGGAATTATTCAGCTCGTGGATCTTTACCTTCTTCTTCTTCTTTTTCTTAGATGACTTGGCTTCATTCTTGATTCAAACCAACTACCAAAGGTAGGCAGCATGGAAGAAGGAATTCTTCCACGGGTAGGTAGTTAGCTGTAGGTAATTTTCAATTGAATGTTTAACTTTTGATTAAATATTTTGTTATTCGTAATAAATTTGTTCATCATTCAACTTCTACCTCCATTCTTCATTTCTTGTGGGGAAGCGCCGCTTCCTGCGCTGCCCCTGTCGCTACGCCCCTGCCCTACTTAAGTCTAATGCTAAATAGAAAGACAAACAATCGCCCAAAACTCATAAACACAGAAAGCGAATGAAATCTCGTCGGCCCAACTCACCCATTTTCGACATTTTCGACTCGTCCTCCGTGACACTTCTAGCGGCTGTTGACTTGTCCTTCAATCAAAAAACGTTTCGGATTCTCCTTCGACCGCATTGTCGAACGAGATTTGTTTCAGGATTTCCGTCACGTGTGCCGAAATCTCTTTTCGCATTCCGCCCGCACTCCTCAGACGGTTTCGTTCCCATCTCGATAATTAGAGAATTAACTCGGTCTTCGCCCGTTTAAAATCGACAACGCTTCGTACATTCGTTTCATTTTATATTTATTTTTTTCAACATTTAAAGGGTCTCGTTTGAAGGGGATTTCACGCTATTTGTAGACTTTTGTTCGGCCTTTGACGTCTGTTTAAATATCGCTCATCGTAATCACTCTGTGTGGATTTCACGCAGAAATTAGACGCGAGAAATGCCCACTTTGGTTTAGCCCCTTCTATAATAATTAGGGATGGGTCGGTTGCACTATTTACCGGTTCGGTTTCGGTTCGGTTTTTAAAAAAATCGGTTCCCGGTTTTCGGTTTTTTCGGTTTTTTACAGTTGCGCTTAGAACCGGTTTTTGGGCCAAAGCAACTCTAATTGGAACTTCAATTAGTATACAATTAATAAAATAAAATACAAAAAATTGCTAAGTCAAGTAGGTAATAAAAAAATCACAAAATGTATTGAATATTGTTTACTATAAAATACATCCAACAGCATACATTTAATAAGATAAATCATGATCCTCTTCTTTCATTGTGTTGTAATCGTAATGCAACACTCGATGCTGATGCCGAGTTTTGTAAAAACAAAAATTGTTACTAAAACCTGTGAATCTCATAAATTGAACTGTAAATGTTAAAAGCAGAAAGGAATAATATCTGAAACCGTTAGTTATAGGTAACTAATTGTGTGCTTTGATTTACAACGTAGACGATCAATAAAGATAAATTTATTAATGTCGATCGGACAAAAAACCGAAAAAACCGACTTTGGACGATCGGTTCTCGGTTTCGGTTTTTTCCATTGGAAGTAATAATTATCAATTTTTTTTTGGGATTAACAATTATTGGTAATCCCAAAAAAAAATTTGATGCGCTACATGGTTCGCAGGTCCAGAAAATCGAATTTTTACAAATCCGTCTATCCGCGCCACTTTGCCCAGTTTTTGGACCAACCCAAGGATGATCCTTGAAACGACTTTCCAACAAGTCAGCCGCAGCTGTTATCAGTGTGTTGAAACCAATCATTGCACGATTTGGGATTCCAAAGCTCATGATTGCTGATAACGTTCCGTTCAGCTCACGGGAATTCATGACGTGTGCTAATGACTGGAACTTTGTTGTTGGAAAAAAAAGTAAATGTACGAAAAATCGTAACTGTTCCAGCAGAGGAAAACGACTTTGTCGAAATCCCATTTATGTACGAATTGAACGAAGACGAAAAAAAAGTGTGTTTAATGAACGATAATTGTTGACACTTAGCAAATTGGAAATACGAGTATCAACGCCTCGAGTAGATAACAAACTCGTACTTCTTGCCCAATAAGGCTCCTCTACAATGTTCAATGTGACGATGTTGGGTCACTCGAACGATATCTTCACTGTATCGATATCTTCACGATATCCCACCTCCAACATTTGAGATTAAAACTACTCATTAGCCGCAGACGTTCGTACTTTTATTTTATCGATATTTTATCGAATTTTTTTATTTTTTTATTTTTATTTTTTTTTTTTTTTTGAATATTTTTTCGAATATTTATCGAAACGGTGGAACACGCGGTATTTTCAAGGTGTGGTTTCTAGCGAGTGGTTATAGGAATCGAAATAGCTTTCAATTTTTGGAAAACATACATTTTTGATACCTAGAAAGTTAAAAAAACCTAAAATTGGGTATTGTAAACCTATATTACTCGTATATAATATATATAATGCTGTATACAGCAAAGTCTGAGAGCACTCCCCAAAATTCCAAGTCTCAACCCATTCGTTGGGTCGTTTCCAGAGGAATCACCGATGAAATCTACTGTTTTGTGGTGTATTTCGGAACAATGAAATTGAAATGGAATTAAATTGGCTCACTTATTAGAAGGAAGCTGTTGTTCTTTCCCATCATTTTTAAGACTCGAATTTCCGAAAAAATTGCACACCACCAAAAATCATAAGTGTATATAAATATTTATGTTTTCTTCCCTGGCTGATGACGCTGTAACGCGACAATTTCCGTTTTTATCAATATTTTCTGAATTTCTATAAGTGTTTCTCTATCATTTTCATCCTTCAGTACAATCATTCAAATTCATAAATATTTATGTACATATTTATAAATATGTAGGTATATACATATTAATATTAGTAGAATTGAGATTTAAAGTTCAAATTTGCACAAAAAATCTGTCTTGGCAATCGAAAGGCTAAGTTTGTAGGTGGGCGGAATTGGGCTACTCTATGGGGGTTTGGGGAGTTTTAAGGGTGGAAGAATTACCCATAAATTCTCAAAATGAAACAGTCTGACAAGTGACACCTACAGGAAGTACCTACCTACATCGAAATTACTACAGGGAAAACAATGATGAATATAAATTGAACCATATTGGCCTATGAAATGTACAAACGGTTAAGAGAGAGGCAGAGTGAAGATAATATCCGAAGATAATGAACCGAAAGGGCCAAAAACAGAGGAATAATTCGGATTGTTATGAATTGAAGGGTGAATTGTGAAGGTAACGTTGAGTAGGTCGTAACTTCACGTCTGGGTTCCTTTTTCTTGTGAATTCAAATTGTCACCGTTCAAAGCAATTTCAAACCATTCGACTTCATCGCGGAAAGAAAAAGTAATAGAGAGAGAGAAAAAAAAGGTTCCCAACAAAAACACGGTAGAAGAGCTTGTTTGTGAGAGAGGTCAGACGACTGAATACTTCATTTGAATGTTCTGCATAACTACCGTTTACCCTGTCCCGGCCCAGGTCTCGAACTTCCAGAGGAATATCCCCAGACTCACGGAAAAACCGTCTGCCAAGAGGTTGGGCAGTTGGGGATGTCGACACTCCGAAAGACTTTCGACATTTTTTTCCCAAAAGGCGTTATTTTCATTCGACTTCCCGACGAATCGTACAATTGTATCGAATAAACAGCCGACAATATTACTCAATAGAGGTACAATATTACTCACTTTGTATAGAGGTACGTACAAACGAACTGTATCATACGGCAATTTTTTAGTGAAATCGTTATCCCCCCAAAAACAACTCCTTTGTAAAAACTGGCCTGCCAAAAAACCTCCTCAGCCGCAAAAACGATTGATATCCATTTTGCCCACCAGCCACGTATACAGGATGCTCGGTGCTTCGCACCTCGCTGTTGAGTGTGCAAACCTGATCATCCTACCCCTGACCTCCACCACCCGTGTTTTCCTGTTCCCTGTCTTCTTCCCACAACCCCCCTTTCACCCTCAGTTTCACCTACTATGTTTCCTCTGTTGCACTTGCAGGGAGCTTTTCGCTTCTTTCAATGCTGTTGTAAGCACCAGAGAGAGAGAGAGAAAACATGCTTTTATTACTTAATAAAATACTTGACAATGATTCAATGCAAGGACCCATGTAATAATCTTGGTCCATTGGATCATCAGATAAGTTCGCCCTCTTACACATTTTGAGAGCCTGCCGTAAAAATGCCCACACATACCACTACATAAATTATCAATAATTGATAATTTATGTGATAAAAATAATAATTGATAAAATATGTGATATTATTGGATATACTCGTAGAAGGTAGTAGTGGGCTTTGAAACTGATATATTATGTAATTGTAATTGAACTTTTAATTATTAAAAGTTCGATTACAATGACATAATATATCAATTACAAACCCCACTACTACCTTCTACGGTATTAGTGGGCTTTGTAATTGATATATTATGTAATTGTAATTGAACTTTTAATTATTAAAAGTTCGATTACAATGACATAATATATCAATTACAAAGCCCACTACTACCTTCTACGAGTATATCCAATAATATCACATATTTCTACTATTACACTTGGAAAAAAATGAAAGCAAAAGTTAACAGAACATAACTTCAAGTTTCAATGTATTTACTGAGCTCAAAAAAAGCAACAACTTTACCTATCCAAGCCATATTCACTAATCGTTTTTGTTCTCAGCTGCCATGCTACTGTACAGTATTTTACAACGTTCGGGTCACCTACTTTAATCATGCTCACATACTCAGCCCACTCCACTTCAGCATGACCCAAGTATATCAGCCTCACACTGCACAAAGCTCTCCATTTCCAAACAAAGTGATAGGCATTCTCGATTTCCCCGCTACTGCATATGACACAGACCTGACTGGTTGCCTCATACGGTCTAAATTTCAAAGGCAAAAGGTCTCTTATCGTGAAAAGCCATTTCTGGGTGTGAAAATTGGTGAACTGACCCATAGGAACGACACCATTCTCAGTTCTAAGAGTTAAATACTGATGATGGTGCTGCGAGGCACTTACGCTCAAACTCAGCCATCGCAGCACTTGAAATTATGTCGAGGATTTCCTCAGTGAGTCGCTTCCATTCACACAGATTCTCATGTTTTTTCAACGTGATATTATATTTATGTAGTAAGCACCAGTTCTTCTTTCTTCTTCTTGACATGCGCCTTCCAGCGCAATTTGGCATCCAGGGTCTTGGCCAGGTACTTACACTCCTGAGTAGGCACCTTCATGCTTTACCCTGAAGAATCGATCTGGTAGGATTGTCATAATTCAGAATATTTTGCTGGCAACATTCTTTGGAGCTTTGTGGTTTAGTCCATCGTGCCAAACTTTGTCAAAAGCTTGGGTTACGTCAAGAAAGATGGCATAGCAAACTTGCTTGTTTTCTAGTGCCTCCTCAATTATACTCGTGATCCGATGCACCTGGTCTATTAGTAACGTAAGATTCCAAAATTTGGGCAGTATTGCTGCGGCAGCATCCCTTGCAATTCGTTTATTAATCACAAAAGTGAAATGCAGCCCCAAACTACTTCTAAAAACCCTAATGTCGTCATTTAGTTCTGACCTCATTCAAACGGATTGTTACATCTGCGCGGAGACGTCACTTCGAGTGTTTCATCCTTTAAAAAACCCTCCTCGTCTTAATCTCGCTCATTCAATCAGAGCAGATTCACAATTCAAAAGAGTTAACACAACAACGAAAAACACGAGAAAACCGGCAAATGAAATCAAGACCCATTCAACCGTCTAGTGGGGGCCTTCGAACAAAAACCAGTTATTCGACGCGTCGATTGATATCTAATGAAAACCAATAAAGCTCTTGGAGGGAACCGCCTAATTCCGAGATTATTCTGTTGAGCCAATGATCAAAGATAGCGGGGACAACCGTTTCAACATTTTACTGTTGTCATTGGGACAAGCGATAACGGTCTATTTGTACAACAGTCAGGAATAATGACCCCCGTGGATGGAAGTCGATTAATTTGACGTCTCCAGTCGTTTAAAAAAAACTACTTACCTAATAAGTTAATTTTTTCGGCACCTTTGTCGTAGTTTCATCTCGTTTTTTAACCATTTATTACGCATCATCATCATTATTTTATTCGAATGTTTTGTATAAGTCAGGTTTCTCCCGTTCTAATGAATAGGTCGTTTTCAGTGTGACTGACTTGTTCACCCTGAATTCAGTGCATCAACTGGTGTATTTCAATCAATCTCATAATACATAATATTATTCTACAATCACGTATACCGTTACACTGATTAAATAATCCTGCCATTCAACATCGTCCTCAGGAGACTTTCAAAACTGAACTTTCAAATTGAAATAATCGGCAGCTAAATATCGATTAAAGTTAATAATCATTATTAAAAATAATTTATCATTGAATAATCATCATCAGTGGAAGAGACCGAGGCCTGGTGGACAACGTTATATCACGCTTTACTGTACCGCGCGAAATACATTCTGACCAAGGAACGAACTACGAATCATCCGTTTTTAAGGCTATGCACTCTTTGAGAAAGTAAATTTAAAGATACACTCAGTTTTGAGTTCTAAATTGTAAATAAGTAAATAAATATTGAGACTGTAAATAAGTAAAATCCAAATTACCATACAGTTACCAAAACCAGTAGGATCCTCAATGGCGGTCTCGTCGCCAATCCCCAACATGGTAATCATCACACTGGTCAACTCGTTGCTTTACTTTTGAAGTTACTGTCTAAAATTGAATTTCATGCTGGACGATGATGTCAATAATTCATAATATGGATAATACGCATGTATTGAATAACATTAATAGAACGTTATGGCCTCTGAAAAAGTCACTTTCAAGTTTTACATGACACTTACAATTTCGCTTTGACGTCAATTTGACGTGTTTGGTTGTTAATTTGGTTATAACAACGTCAGAGGTCCAAACTAAATAGGCGTATACTGGTATGAGCTCGCTGGCGAACGACGAGTTGAGAGCAGAGATTTGTGATCCGGTGACATTATCTCGGTTGATAGTGTTGACACATTTTGACTGGCGGAAAAACAAACAACAACCGACACTGTTCCAAGAGGGCAAACGATAACAGTTTACATATCCACGTTTTCAAGTTCAGATTATGAAAGGGATAAAATTAATATTTGCTGTGGGACATGAATTAGCTCGTCACGTTTGGGCAATTGAAAGGGGCTTTGGACCGAAGAGTCCAAAATTCGCATCCAAACACGTTTTTCCTATTCAGTTGTTATTTTATTCAATTAAATTTCGCATTCTAAATTTTTAATAAAACACGATCTCAAGCGAATAACGCGATCTCAAGCGAATAACGTGATCTCAAGCAGTTGAAGTAGGATTTTGACGTTTTTATCGGAGAGTAACGTGATCGGATAGTGACAACTAGATGGTCGACGGGTGGGGGTGGAGGGTGGTAGGTGGTGATACGGCGGCGGGGGGAGGGTGGTAGGAGGTGATAGGTGGGACGGGGGGGGGGGATGCGGTGGGAGGTGATAGGTGGGACGGGGCGGGGGTTGTCGGCGACTTTACTGACGATCGTGGAACTCCACTGACGATCGTGGAACTCCACGGACGATCGTGGAACTCCACGGACGATCGTTCCAAATAGAGTGGCGTGGCGCGAAGTCAAGAGGGAGTGGAGCAACGAAACTCGATGGGACAAAACAGTGTGTTGTTCGTGAATCATATCTAAAACTAAATGCTTGCATACGAGTCTGCAACACAATGGGACATTTTATTTCAATATTAATAATACACAATCCGTTCAGTAACAAATTTATTTTTTATCACTATATCTATTTATAACATAAAAATATATATAATTCTGACATAAATACCAAGAACAAATACGCAAGAAATGCGTTATAATTCGAGAGCTTATAATTCCTTAGCAACGGCTTGGTTGTAAGTGAAAATTATCGTAAAATGTAGGTAACGCTTTTCGTGGACACTTTTTCGTGACAGTTTTTTATTTTAATGTGCCAAAGCAAAGACATAAAATGTCTAAAATGGAGTAAACACGCTTCGAGTGAGTGTAAAAAAACTCTGCAAATTCTTGACACAACGGTTCATTATCTTCTTTGTACAGATCACCCTTCTGTCTAGATCACTAGGTCTAAATGTCTAGATCCTAAATGTTAGATTAATTATTCTTATCAATTATCACTAATTATTAACAATTTTATCAAGTACCTAGTGAAAATTATTATAATTTATTGTTAGGTATTAATAATTCGTATTTACTATTAATAATAATTATTATTAATTATGATTAATTAATACGATATAATTCTGGGGTTTTTAATACTACGTCGGTAATAATTTTTATTATTAACGGGGGGTTAAAATTTTTTTTTCTTTGGGCGATTCCAATGGTTCATTATCGAAGATAATAAACCAAAATGAACTACGAGGTACGCGGTGTGGGTGTGGGAGGGGGCGCAGAGACATAAAAGGTCTCGTCGTATGACGCACTAGTTGGCCTCCAGCCAGCCGTATTACGTCATACGCTCGTGCGTCATAGGCTCTGACGTACTTGTTGGCCTCTTGCCAGCCGTCTTACGGCCTACGCTCGTGCGTCATAGGCTCTGACGTACTTGTTGGCTACCTGCCAGCCGTCTTACGTCATACGCTCGTGCGTCATAGGCTCTGACGTACTTGTTGGCCTCCTGCCAGCCGTCTTACGTCATACGCTCGTGCGTCATAGGCTCTGACGTACTTGTTGGCCACCTGCCAGCCGTCTTACGTCATACGCTCGTGCGTCATAGGCTCTGACGCACTACTTAGCCTCCTGCCAGCCGTCTTACGTCATACGCTCGTGCGTCATAGGCTCTGACGCACTTGTTGACCTCCTGCCAGCCGTCTTACTTCATACGCTCGTGCGTCATAGGCTCTGACGTACTTGTTGGCCTCCTGCCAGCCGTCTTACGTCATATGCTCGTACGTCATAGGCTCTGACGTACTAGTTGGCCTCCTGCCAGCCGTCTGACGTCATACACTCGTGCGTCATAGGTGCGTCTGACGTAGTGGCCCGCCTGTCACTTGTGTTCTGACGTGATCTGAGGGAAAGGGTGAATCAAGGGAACAAATTTTTCCCGTTTCAGTTTATGTGCCAAAGCAAAGACATGAAAATGTCAAAAAAATATGTAAATAGGTACCTAAGCCCAACTGTAATGTCAATTTCAAAACAGCGAGTTTTCCAAAAATTGACCTGCGTTTCTTCTGTATGCCGACGGTATGTTTGCTTTATATTGTTTAGCTGTATCTGTTACATTGTGACATTGTGATTAGATAAAGTCTTAATTAGGTACCTGTTATCTGTCTACTTGATATGCTCCGTCGGAAACTGTCAATTTCCACTGAGTCATTATGGAAAAAAATGCATAAAAGAAAAAAGAAAAACTCGGCGCTTCGCGCCTCGCCAGGGGGGCAAGCCCCCCTGGACCCCCCGGATCTTTTCTCTTCTATACTTTGTATAGAACGAGGTATTTGCTATGCAAAACATGAATAATGTTTTTGCGTCCCGTTTCCCCTTTTCCTTATCCCTTTTCTTTGTCTGTATGGAAAATATTAAGAAATGTGCGGAAAATTTATTAGTTTTTTTATTTACTCAGGGCTGTATCTCAGCTTCTTCGATATTTACAGCGGTTTTGGCAGTATATAATTTATGCATAAATTAAAGGCTTTCCAACGAATGGAGAACGATTTTTGTCCGTTGAAAACTAAAGAAGTTTCATTCCCCTAGAAACGGCTCGGTTGTACGTGAAAATCATTAAAAATCTTCGTGACATAATTTCGTGACTTAAACTTCGTTACGCTTTTCAACTCTGGTAGGCCACTGCAATGGGGAGGGGAACCGCAAACTCTAGTATCGATACTAACGCTATCGATACTCGTTTTTTGTTTCAATACCAGGTATCGATATATTGGTTAAAAAATATCGATACTGAACAATATTGAAAGTATTGAATCGAAGAATTCCCGGGTAACCCAAAGGTGCCCTTACTGACAAGGTAAAATGGAAAAACCGCGGGTTAAATTCAAAATGTATTTATTAATATGTATATTTTATCATACATACATTTCACATGTAATAATATATTATGTGTATGATATAAGTCAAATAAATAAAATCTAAAATGATTTTTCCCCATAGACTAGTTTTAACAGTTCGGACGGCACCGACACATATATTATTACAAGTCATTTATTCAAAGTCAAATAAATATAATCTAAAATGAATTTTTTCCCCACAGACTAGTTTTAACAGATGCTAAGAAAACTCTTTGAGATAAATGTGTTGGCGTCAACCTGTTACCATAATCATCCATTATTCGGCCACACAGGGAAAACAAGCGTTCGGACGGCACCGAAACAGCTAGAATGGTAAGGTACCTACGAGCCAATTTGTATAGTTTGTGCAGGCTAGCCAACGGTGGCAGTTGGAGGTTGGAGGTTGTGAGGCGTTCTGAGCGGTACGCAGGAGTTAAGGAAGAAATTATTCGTGTTTTGTTCAATCGTACACAACACAGTAATTATAGAAGTATCCCGTGTTCAATACTCGATATTTTTCTAAAAAAGTATCGATACTCCCTAGTATTGCTTTTGAGCAGTATCGATACTAAATATTCGATGTATTGAATCAAAAGTATCGATACTTCAAAATATCGAGGCAGTATTGCCCAACCCTACACTGCAAAAACATTATTCATGTGGAACATTAGCCACTGCGGAAACTTTTGTAGTTGGCCAATGCGAGTGTATTGTGTAACTATAGTAATTAAGCATTGTATTTATGCAGCCTAATAGTGTACAAATTGAACGTCATTCATTTAAAATTTAAGGGGAGAAACCCCGTCTGGCTGATCATATCTCGCTTAGCTAACCTCCCCCCCCTCCCGTCACCACCATGAAGTTCCTACATCCGCTAAGGCTTAGGCATGTTGCATGGTTTCTGTGGTGTTCAGTAGTTTCTGTGCTGTGGTTCCTTCTTGGAGTTGAAGCTGCGCCACGGAGTACAGGACGTACGAGGGTTACGAGGGATACATCTGAGCTAGGATCGTGTTTTGCGGGGATTTAAGTGTGTACATATTGCTTGTGGGGGGAATTAATGGAATGACTATTACAGTGAATTACTTGTGTTACTAGTACACCGAATGGTTTTGTAGAAGGTCGGAGAACTAAAGGAGTCAAATCAATTGTTCATTAACGTAATTTGATGTTGTTTTAACGTAATTTGATTTCAATTAACCTTATTTTATTCAATCGTTATTTCCTTATGATGTATTGCTAATCAACGGGACAAAAGGGAAATAAAACACCGTATTAACCGTCATTATTCCTTTTCCTTTATACACACACGTCTTCAACGTCTTCCTCTTTGAGCCTTGGAGGGCGGGTACTACAGTGCCATCAACATGTTTAGGTTGTGGTTGGAAAGAATTAAGTAGTAGGTACATGATGAATGGTGGAATAAATAGAGTTTAATGTTGCATGCGTATCCTGTTGATGATTGATAGGTAGTTTAGTTCCACCTGACGCCTGGTGGGATTCCCTTCTGGCCGAGGTCCTTGTTTCCGCCCGTAACTCTGACGTTGGTCCATCTCCAATTGGAGGCGTTGGCCACCCAAATGTAAACGTTGGCACCGCCACGTTGAACGGTACCGCGGACGTTGTTGACGGTCAAATCGACGATCGGGACACCTCCGGTCGGGTCGCCCTCTGGACGCGAGTTCAAGTAGTTGCCTTGAATGACGATTCCGCGTTTGGCGATGTTCGTCAATTCGATGTCGTCGTAAACGATGTCCCTGACGGATCCGGTGGCTCCTTTGACGGTCTTGATGCGGATGCCGTTGTCTGAGTCAATAACTTTGCAGCGTTTCACGCGGACGTTTTGAACGACGTTGTTTTTCCTTCCGCCGACGGATCCAATGGAGATTCCGTGACCTCCGATGCAGGTGTTGTCTTCGAAAGTGATGTCAGTTCCCGAGTTGATCGCCAGACAATCGTCCTGATTGTTGATCCAGCTGTTGGCGATTCTGATGCGTTCGGAGTTACCAACGTCGAATCCGTCAGTGTTGTGTCCACCTCTTTGGTGTCCTTCAGCGACGTTCAAATTGATTCTGGTGATGGCCACGTTTTTGCACGAGTTGATTGAGAATCCATGAGCTGGAGTGTTTTTGACGTTGAGGCCGTCGATGGACGCATCGGTGAGCCTGGCAGCGAGGAATTTGGGCTTCTTCTTGCCTCCGTTACCTCCTTTTTGGTCCCACCAACGCTCTCCCTGACAGTCAATCAGGTTTCCAGGCAATCCGACAACTTTGACGTTCTTTCCGCCAATCAGAATCAGCGGCCCGTCCCACTCTTTGTATCCGAAGGTGATTCGTCCGGCGAATTCAACGACGGTTTGTGGTTTGAGTTTGCTCAAGTCCAGAGTCACTCCAGCGGGAACGTTCACATTGCGGAGGGTGATGCGCAGAGAATTCTTAGCTGCTGCGAGTTGGTTGATGTCGTGGACATCCACAGCGGATGCTGCAGCCACGACCATCAGAAGCCCCAGAGAGACAATTTTGGTTTCCATCATCACTCGATCAGTAAACTGTAACGTAAAATAAACTTGTGATAATTACTTAAAATATCCAAGTTTCTTCAAAATACCAATCTGGTCGATGATTGATTGAAGTAGAGTATTTCACATGTGCCACCATTTATTCATCTGCCTGTCTCAGTCCATCGTTAAAATGCTACAGTGTAAGTATTCGTGGCATCCATAAAAGCACATGACCAGTAGGTTTGAACCTAAAGTACTAAGTCTAGAATAAGGCTTTGGATAGAGACAATAGGGCCCTCCTAATCTGTACTTCACTCATCTTCATAATAATAATTATTATGAAGATGAGTGCAGTACAGATTAGGATGTACCTAATTGTATATAATAATTATTAAGTGTGTGTGATTTGTTGACCGTCAGTAAGAATGATGTTGAGGGATGTCGAGGGTCGGTCAAATGAAAATTGGCACATAAATCAATTTTCATTTGACCGACCCTCGACATCCCTCAACATCATTCTTACTGACGGTCAACAAATCACACACACTTATTATGGCAGAGGTAGCAACCATGGATCAATCTCAAATCCCCAGTCTCATTATTTATCATTCGGAAAACAATTGAACTTCTACTTATTTCGGAAATTAATTTATTTGGTTTCTTCACAGCGCAATTCAAGTTATTTATTGAATGATTATTGTAAGGCAGGGCTTCTTCATTCTTCAAGTAATATTCAGGGCTATATGAGACAGGGTTGCCCATTTAACGTGAACACGCCTTTTATTTCAATAGGAACAGTATATTTGAAAATCCAAAAAAATCCGTGTTTAATGGTGATATCAGTTTTTTTAATGGACTTGATTAAGCCGGAATTACAACCTGAAACATGGTCGTTAAAAAAATCATCTTATCTTGATAATTTTAGTTAGATCAGTTTTTAGGCAGGTGTCTGAAGGTATCTAAATTATCTTATTAATGCCATGTGATTTAATTTCCCTCGCCCTTTCGCAACCCTGGCTTGGGACCGGTTTCATGAAAATTTGCGTAGAATCCGAATCTGTAAATAGGGGTTCTCATTTGAAATACGGAAGTTAGTGTGGATTGAGCACACTGCGCACGTGCGCAAAAGTGCAGAAAGTTAATTTTTTGAATTCTTGTCAAAAATCATTAAACACGGACTTTTTGATTTTCAAATATCCTGTTTCTATTGAAAATAAACCCCTTTTATTCACGTTAAATGGACCACCCTGTATACTAGAATAGTATGGTTGTTGAGGCCGGCCCGGAGCCACCCACTACTGGCGGCCCTTAAGGTGGGAGTGAAACTCGACTTTTATCTCAATTAATGTCGACATTTGAGGATCAGCATTGATTATTTACCGAATTGAATATTTCAGCAACGATTAAACGGGTAAATTACAATAAGTGGTATTTTCCTTGAATACCTATCATATACGCAGTTGATTATATATAACGGAGTACTTACATCTGTCAGGTGAAGACTGTCTTATTTTGAGGCCTATCACCTTTTATACCTCATTCGAAATCCCTACCATGATATCGTCTGTGATAAACATTGGCCTAATCAACAAAGCTGATCAAATACCTCTCGTTTATTTTCTGTATCTAATTGGCAATACGGAAAGATCGTCGTAAAAAAAGCCCAGGTTCGTCAACGGAACCTGCTCATTTGTTGATTCACATTTACATAGAATAAATGTACTTGATTATATCTTGTTTTTGTCATTTTGTCAGTCATTTAGTTATATTCATCGACTGACTGTATGATCTTTCCATTGTTCAGGATAATTGGTTCTATTGAGACATAGAAACGCACTGTGTGTAACGTCATATTTGAAGGGAAAACCCCCTCACGACGACGGATCTCGATTTCCGTCATTCCGACGCATCCTAGACGTTTTGCAGGTTCCCCCAACTTAAACCTTCCGTATGAGAGGTTTTCTCGCAGTTTTCCCCTGTTTTTCCGTCCATATATACAAGAAGTGTGTGAAATTCGGAAGTGTCCTCGTTGCGGCTCAAGTCGGAGTGTTTGCCCCGTTCAAATCGAACGATTCGTGTGCTGCTGTCGGGCGAAAAACGCTACAACCACGACAGAGGTATAATACCTGTACCTCAATGACAAACGATCTTATACCGCACAAAATCTCAGGGTTTTAGTATTTTTAAATCAAAAACTGTAAGCTTATTCGTATTAAATATTACAAATTTTGTATCTGACGAACAGAATTGATACGATGCCTTGCCTTCAACTAAATATAAACTATTGGATTTATTTTATAAATACGATTTTATTACTACAGATCGCTTCCTTGTCCAGTAAAATTAGACTTGAAATGAGGGGGGGGGGGGGGCTGTTACCTCAAAGTTACCTGGGGATAGCTGGAAACTGGATGGCGTTGAAAACGAGTAATCTAAGTTCGTACCTCTCGAGGGATTCTACGGTTTTTCTTTAGTTTTTCTGACTTTTAATTATATGGGCGTATTCATGTTCATAAAATTTATATTTTATATGAAACGAAAAAAGTTCATGAATCAGAAAATATGAATATGAATACGAATAGAGCCATATCTCACATAAAGCCATAAGCCATAATATATTATAGTCACATCTTTTTGTGAATTGTCGTTGTGATTATGGCCTTATTCGTATTCATATTCATATCTGTATTCGTAGTCATATGCATATTTTCTGATTTATGAATTTTATTCGTATTCATATTTATGAATAGGTATGAATACGCCCATCTCTGGAAAGGTGTTCGCTTGGATACGTTGTTCAGGAGCTATAAGCGAAAAACTGAAGAAAGTGCGAAACTTTCGACGTTTTTGGGGCATCAAAAGTTATGCCTAACCTCTGAAAGGGTGTATAACCCCAGACTACTTGTTTTTAAGACGATCTTAAAGTTTTAAAACGATTTCCAGCTTTCCCCAGGTCACTTTGCAGTCCTGCCCCTATTTTGGTGGACTATCCTTACAAATTGCTCCCCAAAGTTTAATTACTAGTCGTGTTATATACACTATTACTTAGGCTGTATTTCTTCAATCTAATATCTAGTGAGGTTTTAATAAACTGGTCTGTATCGTCTAACTTGGTAGCTATTTAGGACAAGAGTGGTTCTCACGATGACATCATTTGAATAGATTATTCTAAGTATATCGCTTCACTCTCTAATATTAATTTTTCGTCGACGATCCTCGTTTTAATATCATTTTGAACCCTTCATCACCCCCAGGAATTGTCTGTTGCACAAGTTGATTGACAGCTCAATTAAAAAATAATTTCCAATGATGAGGAGGAGGGGGGGGGGGGGTCCACTCTTTTTAATTCCACCGGCCGTCGATAATGCCCGGATTTTAACGTCGGAGGTCATATCCCGAATCAACCTCTAAATACGATGAAAAATTGAATATTCGGCCTTTGTTCGGGTTCATGGTTACGGCTGTCGTTGTCGGCGAATGTGATGGCGACGACAACGAAACTATCCTGCCGTCCAAATGAGGAAACCTGTAGAACGTGAAAACCAAGTTTCAAGAAAACCGCAGGCTCAGTTTTAACCTTCCGGTATAAGCACGCCGTTGGAACTCTCACAAGCAGGCGCATGCGGCACTAGGTGCTGCGTTGAGAAATGGTTTTTTGTGCTTATGTAGGGGCGATGTTTTCGAGGCATAGTAACTAACATTGTAAGGAATAGAACTAGTTCTATTCAGCTGTATTGTATAACTGAATTATATGTATTTTTGGTTCTTCGGCATTTTACAGCCAAAACATAATTTATTTCCAGTGGTAAACTGGATAAACAAAACTAGTTTAAACAAAATTAGCTAAACTGGATGAAATTACAAACAAAATTAAATTTCGTAACCGTTGTTAACGTACCTAATTTTGTAAATGTAAGTTTTGTATGTAAGAACCCACAACATTTCATTACAGTCAATTCACAAGATCAAAAATCTAACTTATGATTGAGTTTTGTTTCATTTGAGTATTCGTCAGCCAAAATCATCACACTACCATCTCAATATTCACAAGGTGCTATAATATAACCACTTGTGAATATTGTGATGATTATGTCTGGAATGTATCTTGCAAACATGTGGCAGCTTTCAATTAAATATCAAAATCCACAGTCATGCAGCATGGCTATAAGAGCGAATTTTCGAAGAAATAATTGGTTTTATGTAAAATATCGCCATTAGAGAACATGATGTCCACGAAGAACATCTCAAGTATCAACCACGTTTCTTCATCTTCAAAGTGCTCCGGTTTGAGAGCGGAATAAGATATAGCAATTCTGACATAACCATCTTATTCAGCGTGTAAAAACCTTTAAAATGAAGTGTCACTTGACAGAATGTTACATTTTGGGAATTTATGAGGAATTCCCCCCCCCCCCCCCCACCATAAAACTCCCCAAAACCCCTCCTTAGAGTGGCCCGATTCTGCCCATCTACAAACTCAGTCTTTCGATTGCCAAGGCAGATTTTTTGCGCAAATTTGAACTTTTTATCTCAATTCTATCGAAAGTTATCGTCTGGAGTGACACATAAATACGAATAGATTATACTCGTATATAAATATATACCTACATAAAATTTTTGATGTCTTGTGGTAGTTGATTCAGGTTGGTATGAAATGGATTTTGTTATGAAAACTTTTCGGATATTCGTGTTTTAAACATTTTGGACCGAGAACAATAGCTACATTTTCCTCGAAAATTTGCTAATAGGACCATTTTTGTCAGTTTCAAATGAGTTAACACAACCGATAAAATCGCTTGAAAAATTCCGATTTTAAACTCTGATTCAGCAATAAATTTCCGTCCTGAAACCGTCTCTATTTATTGTTTAATGCCAAAAGTGGATTTGTAAAAAAAATATTATTTTACAAAAGAGAATATGTAATAATTACTCTTCACCGATGCCTAGACGCTTGTGAAAGAGCCTACATTTCCATCCCTTCTCTGTGTAAGCAATACCGACCAGCGTCTTCGTGTGCAACGTAAGGGCGAAATCAGCCAGTTTCGCGATAAGGCAACAGCTGCGGAACGCAATTCGATTATCGCACTCCTTCATCACCTCTTATCAACTCCGGGAGCCTCAAGTGGACGAGATACGACCCAGTCCTGACTCCTCGAAACCCTTCAAATTTTATCTATTTAACCACTTAAATCTAATTAATTAATTTCAAAAGAGGTTTTTTTGTGTGTCATGTGGTGTGTCTTTTGAGTGACGGGCCGACGCCTTTTTCTACGCATTTGCTCAGGGGGAATTCATTAAGAAACTTTTCATGGTTGTCCGCGTTGGGAGATGAATGAAATGGTTTGTTGATGGAGTGGAAAGACGCGAATGACATTAATTGTGAGAAATGGCGTCCAAGAGTCGAGCTCCACTTTTCATTTCATGACCAGGAATAGGTATGTTTCATTTCAACAGCAACTATTCTTCATTCAACTTCAACACTGCGGGAATTACAAGTATCATTGGTAGCATCATGGATACGAAATGTCTCGTTTGGGGAACGTCACCCATGGGTTGATGACTTAATCCGAAATTTAGTTGATCGTTTATGAAACCGTTCAACTACAGATCAAAATTTTGATTTAAAAACGAAAGAATGAATATTCCTTAAAGTTTTTTTTAAACCGAAAACGCTGCAGAACTAACTCACTAAACTCTCAAGTACAGCTCAATGGTAACGCCTTTTCTTATAGAAAAAAGCGGTTCTAAGAGAACACGTTTGTGCATGCGCAGGGGAAAGCTACAGTGGGATTACCATCTGTTAATCCATGTTAACCTGTTAATACCATAGGCCCAATGATTAACTGTCCAGTCCAATACCCTTTGAAGTAGACACTAATTATTAGTATTGAAATGGGGAAGATCGCTTTTTTCATGGGTTTCATAGTGTGTTTGAGCACCCTTCAAAACTGTCAAGTGTCAATTTTTCAACGAATAAATTTACCGAGTGGCTTCTATCTATGCCTTCGCCTCAGGCTGTCCACTGCAGGATGGTGCTTGGACAGGGTACATCCCTTGGGATATTCGTGTCTTGCAACAGCACAAATAGCTCCCTACTCCTTAAGATTGCCATTTGATGAATGAGGAGACCGTATATTTGCTGTTGTATACGAAGCTAATCAGATTTCTTGGGGTTAGATTAAATTGTCGGTAAACCCTCGTAACAAGCACGAAAATTGGGGCAAGTACAGACGAGGAGATCCTGAGGCCAGAAGTGTCACCACCAGAAGTCCCTGCATGTGAAGGGCGTTACTAACCTGAGCCGATTATAACCACGAATGAACGAGGAAGGATCGCCAAATGCCAATCGACATTCAATGAAACCTGTGCACAATTAAATGATTAAAAAACCCTGCATTTAATGTTTATTTATTCATTACTACCTGGTTGTCAAGCCTGAGGAATAATTAACAATATATTTAAGTGAGTATTTCATAGTGCCCTTAATCACCACTTTGGAATCGCCTGTAATGCACATTATTCTTGGGATCAAATATGGCTCTATGGATTTGTACATATTAGTTGTTTTTTTTTTTTTTTTGCACGCGAAACAATACAATTGAGGTACCAGTGATGGCGTTCAGTATCTCGTGAATAATAAGCTGTCGTATTGATTTGAAACAACAAGTGGAAAAAAAGAAGATCATATGAATAGAAGATGGCAGTTATATTTGAACAATTTGATTTGTGTTGACATAAAGAAAACACTAATTTATAGTACACACACCTTTAACGAGCGGTATATTTCCAGTAACAGTCTCCTCAAAATCGAATATAATTGCAACTAAGTCGAGGTAGTGTTGATGGTGATTTACAGGCAATGAGGGAGTGCATATTGTTGAAGTAGGTAATCAGACAAAATGGTAAAATCGTATGTCACTATTTCATGAGAACGTTTCAGTGCGTGTATCTATGACTTCAAATGTTTACCCGAATGGATTTCCGTCACAGAAAAGTGAATTTAGTAGCTGAAAATTAAATTTTCAGGAAATGGACTTTGGTCACTTAGAATGGAGTTTTGTCGTTGAAACTCGAAATTAATTTTGAAAAATCAATGTTTCGCTGGAGAATTGGAATTAGCGCCATTTCAGAGCACGAGATGTCACACCTCTAATGGAAAGCTTTCTTTGATTCCCACCGATTAACTTCGATGAAATGAAGGAGCACGAATGTTGTCTGATGGCAGCTAATGATGCCCTGCGTGTGGATCTCGACAACCAGCGTTGTATAATTCGTGATTTGTAGTGTATGATTTGCTGTCCTCGGGGGGGTTAGGCAATATGCCCACCCAGAGGGATATCCAGTCTGCATTCACAGACCTGGCTATCTCCAGAGTGGTCGAACAAAAACATCGGAAACCTCAGCAAACCATCGCAGATTAAAAATTATGGGTTTAAGGTTTAAATAAGTAAATGCGGTATTCAGGCTGTAAGTTTTATTGAGAACCCTATGGATTATAATTTACCACCATTTGACACCTGGAGGGACTCCCTTCTGACCGTAGTCTTTAGTTCCACCCCAAACGTGGATGTTACTGAACTTCCAGTTGGATGCACCAGCCACCCAAATGTGGACGTTGACGCCGTCAGGGAGGACGTTACCGCGGACGTTGTTGATCGTCACACCTTCGATAGGAACGCCCCAAGTTGGGTCGCCTGTTGGTCCGGAGTTTAGGTAGTTGCCTTGAATGACGATTCCTTGTTTTCCGATGTTTTTCAATTCGATGTCGTCGTAAACGATGTCCTTCACAGACCCAGTGGCTCCTTTGACGGTCTTGATGCGGATGCCGTTTTCCGAGTCTTGGATTTTGCAGCGCTTGACTCGAACTTTCTCAACGGTATTGAGTTTCCTACCCCCGATAGATCCAATGGAGATTCCGTGACCTCCGATGCAGGTGTTGTCTTCGAAAGTGATGTCAGTTCCCGAGTTGATCGCCAGACAATCGTCCAGGCTGTGGATCCAGCTGTTGGCGATCCTGATGCGTTGTGAATTTCCAACGTCAAACCCGTCAGTGTTGAAGGCTCCTTTATAAGTTCCTTCCGCGACGTTTATATTGATCCTGGTGACGTCCAAATTCTTGCAACCGTAGATGGAGAATCCATGAACGGGCAGATTTTTCACATTCAGGCCATCAATCGACGAATCGGAAAGTCTTATGGCGAAGAAAGCAGGCTTCTTCTTGCCCCAATGGCCTCCTCGGAAGTCCCACCAGCGCTCTCCCTGACAGTTGATCAGATGACCGGGTTTGCCGACGACTTTGATGTTCCTCCCGCCGATCCTGATAAGCGGCCCTTCCCACTCCTGGTATCCAAAAGTGATCTGTCCCACAAACTCAACATGGGTTCCAGGTTGGAGTTTGAGCATGTCCAGAGTCACTCCAGCAGGAACGTGTATGTTGTGGAGGACGATGTGCTTTGATTTCTTTGCTGCTCCGAGTTGACTGATATCGTGTACATCCACAGCGGATGCTGCAGCCACGACTATCAGAAGCCCCAGAGAGACAATTTTGGTTCCCATCATCACTCGAGCTGTAAACCTTTAAAATGAAGTTTTGATGAGTTTCTTTGCATTATGCCCCAAACAATGTCCATAAGCTCCAGATTATTTCCAACGCTACTTGATTCATTTGGATTGTATTATATACAAAATACATATTTCAAACATTAAAATACCTATTTGAAATGTACCCGGGCCTTTAAACGAGTCCTGTAATCTGATTTAAGATTTGTGAAAAATTTGATGTATAATTGATGATTGTCTGATGGTTCGATTCAAGCAATAACCGACCTCAAAAACCCAGATTATGTTCCAAAATTATGCTGTGCTTCAGGCGACAATGTATTTTGATTTGTATTTATTATTGCGGTATGGCACTATAATGAATAGAGGTATTCGTGGTCCATTTCGACCGGCGAGTCCTGTTAAATCGAAATCATCGAAAAGGAGGGTTATCATGAGGGCACCATGTTAAATCGAGAAGCAGGTGGCGCTCCTCGCAGTGTTCCCTGGCACGAAATCACACCAGCTGATTATGTGGATAGCCAAACGTGAGTGTTGTCTGTTTTTGTTCTTTTCCCAACCTTAGAAGTTATTTCCGAAACGGTAGGCAAAAACACGATAAAAAAAGAAAAAAAACATAGGTAAGGCGACTGGTTGGGCTTCCTCAAATGATTAGAGCTTCTTCACGCGGACGCTACGAGCGTGGCTGCATTTCGTTCCGGAGAATTCGATATAACAGACCTCAAGCTCTGTTAAATCGAATTGGGGATCGAGAAGAGGCCCGTCGATTGCGCATGCCCAGTGACATGTGTTTCCATGGCAACCTCGACTTCTCGACGTCGAAAACTCACGAAGGTACCATGAATACCCCTATTGTACCTACATGGTTTTGTTTTAATGATTGCAATGTTAAGGCTCAATAGCCCAAAAAAAACTTGTAAGAAAATTCAATAGATGGCTGCACCATCGACCCTAAATTTAGATAGGTGATAATTCGAGTTCTATCGAACCGATTTTAGATCTGAAAACGGCTATGGACGTAAAAAGAGCGTCGAATTTTCGGAAATTAGTCGAAATGAGTCATAATCAAAAATTGAGAAAGTTGCGATCGTTTTTTTACATTTCCAAGCCATTTTTTGAAAAACTGAGGTAGCTCTGCAATGCACTGCATCGTCCTGAGTCCAAAACAATTTTCAGATTTCAAATCGGTTAATTAGAACCGACCGAAACGCGATTCTACGATGTAGGAGAGGCAAGGGGTGGAGGTGATGAAGGAATCGCGGCAAGGGAGAAGGGGGCAACAAACGGGCGGGCGTCGCGCCGGTAGGCATCAAAGCACGTAAACCAAGGTCATCATTCGTTTCCTTGGAAACGTCAACACATTAGATGATCCCAATGAGGTTGGGGAACCACTTCCCTTTGCAAGTTGATTCGAACAGCGGGCAAAAGAATGGCGTTGTTTATTACCATATAATATTGTACAGTATACTTGTATATTATTGTATAAGTTTACTTGTTTATTAATGTGGTGTATTGTATAATATTGAGTATATCTCAATATTACGATAAAACTATTTTATAAACCATAATTAAAATATTATGAAGAAACTACCTACATTATAAAAATGTATTCTTCCTACCGGCCGCAATCGTGACGACTTCCATACATAATCACATACACACACACAGAAATTTGTTTAGAATGTTCTGAAACGGGTTTATATGTTGATAAAGGAATTTTTCGGAAGTCATTTCGAAATTTGGTTTTCAAGCCGATTGCAATACTACCTATCTTTTTCAAGCTTTGGTGATAGGGTGAAGAAAGTATAAATTTCAAAATATACAGGAAGATGAGTAGGTACTTCTTTTATATACCAGTAAATGAAGATTTTATTATACAGATTGTAGCAACATAATGTATCATGGTTGGTTCAATGTAGACGGCTCTCTTATTGGCATACTTCGATGTTTTCGAGGGTCAGAAACGCTGCGGATAGGGACCAATCTCAATATACTAGAGGGGCCTAGTGGGACCCGACGATGTGTGAGGCTTCCCCCACTCACTGGTTCCCCAAATCATCGCCTTGTTGCCTTCTAGGTACTCTTAGTTAGGAAGTAGTCCAAACTCCAAGCTATTACGCACCGTGTTTGTACCATTTTCCATATCGTTTTCGACGAAGAGAACAGCCCCTTGCCGCTTCTCCTTCATCACCTCCACCCCTTGCCTCTCCTACACCGTAAAATCGCGTTTCGGTCAGTTCTAATTAACCGATTTGAAATCTGAAAATTGTTTTGGACTCAGGACGATGCAGTGCATTGCAGAGCTACCTCAGTTTTTCAAAAAATGGCTTGGAAATGTAAAAAAACGATCGCAACTTTTTCAATTTTTGATTATGACTCATTTCGACTAATTTCCGAAAATTCTACGCTCTTTTTACGTCCATAGCCGTTTTCAGATCTAAAATCGGTTCAATAGAACTCGAATTATCCCCTATCTAAATTTCCTTCATTTTGGTGCTGCTACGTGGTGGCTGATTTTAGAACTATACAAGGGCTATTGAGCCTTAAGACTAAAAACTACAATTAGAGGATCAGGCGTAGAAATTGTTACTGATTTGCAGAGTTCTGAACGGTAGCATTAACAATTGGCAAGCTCATTATAAATATCATGCGTAACGGGATACTTACTCGTGTCAGGTGAAGACTGACGGTGGTCGAGGCCAAAACGCCTTTTATACATCATTACGATCCCTACCGTTATAGACCCCTTAATAATTAACGATGCTGATTGTGTTTATTCTGATTTACATAGAGCGTTGTGTGCGCGTCACGTGTTTTATCTCAAAACAGATGTCTTTGTATTGGGCAGAAGCAACGTGTAAGCGCTCCGATCTCACTTTTCTTGTTCGTATTGTTCGTAAACATTTCATTGAACTGTACACATTGGGTAGGTACAGGTTTCCCTGAACGTTCGAGGCATTTGCCGGTCCTTGCTTATTTATTCAAGTTTATTTAGGTCGTTGGGCTCAAGAGTATTTTTAATTCATTTATTTCCATGTAAATTACTAAAAATACAGACAAAAAATAATAAAATGCAGAAACAATAACAATAAAATTACAGAACAATAAATTGGTTCATTTATTGATTGAAATTCCAGTGGTTCATCATTGAAATTATTTCACCGAAATCTGTTTCTCGTAAACGATGAACTCCGAAGTATCATTGCTTCAAACTCGACGTCGAAAAGATTTTTCATTTCTTCAACATTTTCCAAGTCGAGAAGAGCAGCTGAAGACGTGCCTACGAGCCTCAGTTGAGGTCGTCGAGGGTTATCGGCATCCGTCGGCTGCTTCCGCTTGCGGGTTTTTGGGTTTTGATAAATGATCTCATTTTGTGGAGAGAGAGAGACCCGACAAACACGTTTACCCACCAAAGTATTAAAGGAGAGGGGCGAAGGGCTACAGTTTTTATCGCGGAGTCTCGTCACGCGACGTTATGTTGTTTAGTGGTCGCAATGTACATTTTTTCCCCTTTTTGGTTCAGTTGAACACGCACGTGGTGACGTTTTTCACGTGGTGCACGCTATGGGTTTCGCTAGAGCTGAATTTATAAAGATACGTATTACAATTATATTGTCTTTCGCGATATTTAGCAAAAAGTATCCGAGCGTTTCGGTTGTCCTTCTCAAAAACGAACCTTGTGAATCCATGTAACAGCATGAAATGTATGCATAATGCACTCCTGAGATAATGCAAGGAATGCATAATGCACTCCTGAAATCTGTTGTGAGTATGGCTCCAGTTTTCCTCCTTTTCAAGTCGAATATCGCCTTTTTTGTCGTTCATCTTAATGTTGAATTTATTTGCAACACTCTCGTTTAGTGGAGTTGCTCAGTATAATAAGTGGACTGTATTTTATATTTTAAAGGATTGCACTGTAATAAATAACCAGGGACTAGAGTCTGTGATGTGACTAGGGAAATTGAAATATAAATAAATAGTAATTATTTTCACCCAATTTATTAAAGGTAAGGTAACAAGTGATGGTAACTAGAATGGCCACAAGAAATGCTAACAACTAACGGATATACCACAAGAAAGAACTAATAGGAACACATGGATAAAATACAATAAAGATAAAACCCAAGTTCAGTCCTAAAGTTGTATAGAATGGTTGGTAAGTACGAGTATTTATGAAGATGTTAGGCCCAACTCTGGTAGGTAGAAAAGAAAGATTTGTGGTGGATCTTCACTAGAAGACTTCTATTCACTTGGTGATGAATAAGAAGATTAGAACTGAATAGAAGACTTCTATACACTTAGTGATGAATAAGAAGATTAGATCTGAATAGAAGACTTCTATACACTTAGTGATGAATAAGAAGATTAGATCTGAATAGGAGACTTCTATTCACTTAGTGATGAATAAGAATATTAGATCTGAATAGAAGACTTCTATTCACTTAGTGATGAACAAGAAGATTAGATCTAACCACAATTCCTGAAACCTGAGCTGGGGAGATGTAGCGCAACAGGTGGTCAGTGGCTGGCTAGCTGCAAACAGCCAAAGACGAACGATCCGGCGTTGTTTCTAGCCTTGATGTCGTTAAAAGCAAGACAGACGAACTAAACACTATAAACACTATCTGCTGCTTCAACTTATAACTGGTGCTTCAACTTATGCTTGTAAAGATAAATTCGTAATGAGTTCCACCACAACGTATGTAAAGCTCGTCCTGATGACAATTGATGATTACAGAAACACCATTGATATGCTAAAAACGTTAAAAATGGAATATCATACATTCCAGATGAAGCACGAAAAAGCGTTCCGTGTGGTCATTCGCGGGATTCATCCCACATTCGATACATCCTTAGTTATGGATGAATTAAAGGATCGCGGGTTCTTCCCTCGGCAATTGTATCCGGTGCTCCATCCTTTCACAAAGAGTAAACTCCCTCTATTTTTTCTGGACTTAGAACCAAATGAATACAACCAAAAAATTTTTGATGTAACCGCTCTTTGTTGTTTTAAGGTTAAAATAGAGCCCCCGAAACCAAAGAAAGAAATCATCCAATGTTCAAATTGTCAGGACTTCGGGCATTCAAAAAACTATTGTTCAAAAAATCCGAAATGTGTCAAATGTGGTTCCAATCATAATACGAAAGATTGTAACAAACTTGCACACGCGCCTGCCACGTGTGCAAATTGTAAAGGTCCGCATACTGCTAATTATAAGGGTTGTAATTATTACAAGGATTTGCAGTCACGAGGTAACAATGTTCCCTAATAGTGAGTCAAATCAGGATTTTCCTCCCCTTACGTTGGAGCCTACAACTCGTGATGATGGACCGAATCCCCGTCCGACTGCAACCTCAGCCCTGCCGGAGTGGAGTGGCCCCCGTTATTCGAGTGTCACTAGCGGTTCAACTGTGGATCAGATGGCACAGGTTTTGAGCGCTGTAAACAATTTGGTTGCAATAATAACACCACTGATAACTGCAATCACCCCTTTACTACAAGTCATCTCTAGACCGTCGGTCATGTCTCAATTGTTAAAAGCAATATGAATTGTTCAATTGAGCACCTGAAAATCATGTCATGGAATGCATTTGGCATATCAAACAAGAAGCACGAGCTGATAAATTTTCTGATCACAGAGAATGTCGACATAGCCCTCATCTCTGAAACGAAACTAGCGGATGGTGTGCATTTTACACTCCCATTGTATAGTACTGTTCGTGCGGATCATCCATCAGGAAATAGACGGAGTGGTTCCCTACTCATCATCAAAAGAACGCTAAATTTCAATGTCCTACCGCCCATCAGAGAACCTGAATACCAGGTCGCCTCTGTATCGCTAACTACGGATGCTGGGGACATAACAATCTCTGCTATCTACGCGCCACCGGATATGAACCCATCTCCTTGGGACTGGACTGCACTGTTACACGAGTTACACACGAATTATATCATCGGGGGAGATTTCAACGCGAAGCACAATTCTTGGGGATCGCGAGTTACAAATAAGCGTGGTTTAAATCTGCAGGATGCAATCGCTAGGGTTCGTGCTACGGCGTCATTCGTTGAGGAAAGCACACACATTCCAAACTCGGGTGCATCCCCGGACGTGATTGATTTTTATGTTTCGAAAAACGTGCGTGTCTCGGAGTGTCAAGTGCTGGACGAATTGTCCTCTGATCATTTGCCTGTGATTATTTACATGTATGCAACGATTAATCCATTACCGCCCAGACAAAGTGCCAGTATCAATTTTAGCAACTATATAGATTATCTCAATGAACATACATCACTGAAAATCCCACTCAAAACACCAGCCCAAATTGATTCAGCTGTATCTGGTTTCCATAAATTACTCCAGGACGCGGCTCGCTACGCGGCTAGAACCACGCACACAACCCAAAGTTCCTTTCTCTTACAAAAGTCCTTACCTGCACAGATTGCCAACCTGTTGGAACACAGAAAACGCACGCTCAGGTTGTGGAAAAAATACAGATTTCGCCCGTATAAAACAAAATTAAACTCACTGAATAAAGAGGTTAAAAAATACTTTAGGGATAAGGCGACCGAATCCTACGAGTACAGACTACGAGCCCTCAACCCCGATGATGGGTCACTATGGACACATACCAAATCCATCCTTAAAAAACGCCAAATCATCCCCCCGATTAAGAACAATGGTAAATGGATAACAGACGGGCTAAGTAAGGCAAACCTCTTTGCCGATGTGTTCAAAAAACAATTTTCGCCTAACCCTGGGAACTTTACCCTTCAAAATCAGCAAGCGGATTTGAGGCCTGATGAGCGAATTCATTTTACGCCACAAGAAGTCAGACGTCAAATTAAAAGTCTTAAATCAAAAAAGGCTCCTGGACATGATAAAATTACTAAGCAGTTACTATCGGGATTGCCAAGGAAGCCTTTGGTGCTCTTAGTTAGTATCTATAACGCTATTTTGCGAGTTAAGCATTTTCCCCGGATGTGGAAGTTGGCTCATATAATTCTGGTTCCCAAGCTCTCAGCCGCTGCCGATAGCGTGAGCAATTATAGGCCTATTAGCTTACTGCCCATCATGTCGAAGGTATTCGAGCGACTTCTGTTGTCTAAGCTGAAACCGACCTTAGATTTTCTTATACCGGACTATCAGCTGGGGTTTAGGGACAAACACTCGGCAGTGCAACAACTACACCGGATAGTAAAAGAACTCCAGACAAATCTAAACTCTCGTCGAGAAACAATCAGCATCCATCTTGATACCGAAAAGGCATTTGACAAGCTACAACATGAAAAACTGATAGACACATTGAAGCCGCACCTACCTGGTAACCTACTGTTGTTAATACAGGATTATTTAGCTGATCGCACTTTCAAGGTTGGTATTGGCAATGCTGTTTCTACGGTCAGGCATATCACGGCTGGGGTGCCGCAGGGTAGTGTGTTGGGACCTTACCTTTACCTTCTTTACACCCACAATTTTCCGGCTGGAGACAATTGCTTGGTTGCGCAATTCGCAGATGATACTGCTATTATGTTGACAGGGGGGCCCTATGTCCTCCGCACGGCGCCTCAGCGTGCTCTAAATAAGGTGACAGCTTGGATAAACGATACAAACACAAAAATAAATCCAGCCAAATCTTCGTTTGTCACGTTTTCCCTAAAACGTAAAAGAGCACACAGGAAATTCCGTCTTAGTAACGAATATATACCTGAGCAAAGTTCTGTCAAGTATTTAGGGTTAATACTTGACAAAAAACTTACGTTTTCGGAGCACATAAAATTCCTTACGGGTAAATTGAGATCAAGACTCAGAGAACTATATAGCCTGCTCAAAAGTAAACACATAGGTTTAAGCACTAAAAAACTTATGTATATCCAATTAATCAGACCTATTTGGACCTATGGTTGCCAAATCTGGGGCGCAAGTGCAAAAAGCAACCTAAATTATATTCAGGTTTTTCAAAACCGGGTCCTAAGAATGATAACTGACGCACCTTGGTACGTCAGTAATGATACCCTCCACAAGGACCTTCACATTGAACAAGTCAGTGAGATAATTCGACAGCACTCTGCGCAGTTGGCTACGACGATGAGCAAGCATCACAACCCCTTGATTAAAAGGGAATCGTCTCAAATTCCTCGCAAAACTTTAAAACGGAAATTCATCACGGAACTTCATAATGGCACCGCATTACTGGACTAGATCGTGGGTGTGTTATTTTATTATATATAATACTACTATTTTGTTGTAAATTAATGTTGTTCAAGTCACATTAACTGTTGGGCTAATGTATCTCATCCCTCATGTCGATTGTATACTGTTGATATTTGTTAAATCTTTGTAAATGACTATTTGAGTCAATAAACAATATTTCAAAAAAAAAAAAAAAAAAAAAAAAAAAAAAAAAAGTTGAACACGCACGTGGTGACGTTTTTCACGTGGTGCACGCTATGGGTTTCGCTAGAGCTGAATTTATAAAGATACGTATTACAATTATATTGTCTTTCGCGATATTTAGCAAAAAGTATCCGAGCGTTTCGGTTGTCCTTCTCAAAAACGAACCTTGTGAATCCATGTAACAGCATGAAATGTATGCATAATGCACTCCTGAGATAATGCAAGGAATGCATAATGCACTCCTGAAATCTGTTGTGAGTATGGCTCCAGTTTTCCTCCTTTTCAAGTCGAATATCGCCTTTTTTGTCGTTCATCTTAATGTTGAATTTATTTGCAACACTCTCGTTTAGTGGAGTTGCTCAGTATAATAAGTGGACTGTATTTTATATTTTAAAGGATTGCACTGTAATAAATAACCAGGGACTAGAGTCTGTGATGTGACTAGGGAAATTGAAATATAAATAAATAGTAATTATTTTCACCCAATTTATTAAAGGTAAGGTAACAAGTGATGGTAACTAGAATGGCCACAAGAAATGCTAACAACTAACGGATATACCACAAGAAAGAACTAATAGGAACACATGGATAAAATACAATAAAGATAAAACCCAAGTTCAGTCCTAAAGTTGTATAGAATGGTTGGTAAGTACGAGTATTTATGAAGATGTTAGGCCCAACTCTGGTAGGTAGAAAAGAAAGATTTGTGGTGGATCTTCACTAGAAGACTTCTATTCACTTGGTGATGAATAAGAAGATTAGAACTGAATAGAAGACTTCTATACACTTAGTGATGAATAAGAAGATTAGATCTGAATAGAAGACTTCTATACACTTAGTGATGAATAAGAAGATTAGATCTGAATAGGAGACTTCTATTCACTTAGTGATGAATAAGAATATTAGATCTGAATAGAAGACTTCTATTCACTTAGTGATGAACAAGAAGATTAGATCTAACCACAATTCCTGAAACCTGAGCTGGGGAGATGTAGCGCAACAGGTGGTCAGTGGCTGGCTAGCTGCAAACAGCCAAAGACGAACGATCCGGCGTTGTTTCTAGCCTTGATGTCGTTAAAAGCAAGACAGACGAACTAAACACTATAAACACTATCTGCTGCTTCAACTTATAACTGGCACGGATGTTAACGGATTCAGGAAATACGTTGGAAAAACCAATCACTTCTGAAAAGGCTGACGATAAATTGATGGTAGAAGACAGTGATGTCCGGTTGGTTATACTCACTGTTCACTTGCAGGCACTGGTAAAGTTTTGGGTCTAATAAATAATCCACCTTAAATATAGGTGAATAAATAAGATGAACAACTACAACAAATACACAAATTGAGGATTAGATTAGACATAAAATTACACAAATTTCGGTAACAAATAAGGATATGGAACATCACAGCTATTGAGCTAAACTGTGGGTTCGGGAAGGCTCTGAGGAAAATGGCAGGCGGTTTGATGTTATAAGCATTGATATGGTGGGGCAGCTGCTGGTAATTAATGCCTGTATAATGATGAAATGATGGTCGGAATTAATGTGAGTGGTGATGATGTGTATGCAATAGCTCGGAGCCGCTGATTAGTTGGTGAGTTTTCCAAACAGTGGAATCCGAACTATTTGTAATAAAATCCGCTTTTTAGCGAATTTTTGAAAAATTCGGCCCAAAATTTTTAGTGCACGGATTTCCAAAATATTTGTACACCAAAATCCGTTCCAGATCATCCTGAATTCACTGCCGAAAGACATAAAAAATCTAGTATGTATATTTTTATAAGTACACATATGTATGTGTCACTCCAGTCGATAACTCTTGACTGAATTAGAATAAAAAGTTCAAATTTGCACACAAAAATCTGCCTCGAAAGTTTATGTTCGTGGATGGGCAGAATCGGGCAAAATCACCTTAAGGAGAAATTTTAGGGGGAACAATTACCCATAAATTCTCAAAATGAGACGGTCTGACGAGTCACCCCTCATTTTGAAGGTTTTTAATGTTAAACACGATAATGACTTCAGAATTGCGATATTCCATTCCGTTCTCAAACTGGAGCACTTTGAAGAAGAAGAAACGTGGTTGTTACTTACGATGTTCTTCAAGGTTCATCTTCTCTAATTTGATAAAGGAATGAGATATCGCAATTCTGACTCCACCATCGTGTTTCAGCGAAAGAAGGAGGCAAAATTTGTTATAAAACCACTAAACCAATAGAATGTACAGTTATTTCTTCGAAAATTCGCTCTTATAGGCATGTTGCATGACTGTGGATTATTTTTTCTTGAATTTTTTCGGCGTTGTCGAGTCGAATATCGGTCGTGTGCGAGGGCCTTTCCTAGTCTTATGATATTTGTGACTAACGACTTCTTGTTGTAAATTACTCTTGCCCATGCTGGTAAGTACAAGTACGAGTAAATACCGGATTTTAGTTAGAAAATCGGTGAGACCGTCACTGAGCTAGTTACCGACTTCCCTGCATTCCGGAAGTGACTGTCTGACCATTTGAGGAACACACAGTATGTTTACTTCATAACTCCAATGATTTCGTTCACTTATGCCACTTACCAGGATATTGTGCACAGAATCTACACATCAAATAATAACACATCCAATTTGGCTTTTTTTTTAAATTCTTCCGGGACTATCTCCGAACCAGTTTACGGTGAATCAAAACGGACACAACTCGTGAGGCATCGACCAACATTGCAGACGTAAAACGCGAAAATGCGAAATCGTTGAGGAACCGTTGATCCACAAATACGAAAAAAACTAAACTTATTTACATTTCATTAGCGACCTCAACCGGTTGTTACGTCTGAGGAAAAATGAAAATAGACTCCCTCATGCGCTCTCGTAAACAACAACGTGTGACGTTTTTGGGATCGTTTTTTCAAAATATTTCAAACAACATCCAAATTAGATCGAATAGTGGCGTTTCTGTGTTGAGAAGATGCTGAAAATAAATTATAATATAATCAATAAATAATATAATCAGTATATTATACTGATCATTTCAATACACAAAATTTAATTCTATCGTCAAATTTGCTTTATTTAGAACACGAGACGAAATCATATCACACAACTTGTCTTCGATTCCTATAAAATTCGAAGGGTTGGTTTCTTAGTGGAAAAATTGACACACAAATCGTATCCTTGACACAATTAATCGAAATCAATTTCCGGATCGCAATCTGTGAATATCGATAAGTGATACTGTATCTCGTACTCCGATTTTCACTATCTTAAATGATGCGAACCGCATCCCCAGGCGAGGCCGTGTTCTCGTTTTCATTGATTGAACCGGTACATCGCCAGATTCGTCAGTACAGTGCGAGTAGGTACCAAAATGAAGCAGGAATTCGTTGAAACTGAAATGACGAGGTAGGAAGGAATTCGGTGTACCTACTACACATTTTTGTTAATTTTGAATGGTTGAGAATGAAAATGAGTTTGATTATGAAGAATATTTTATTTACAAAAATGTTCGAAAAATACCATCGACTTGTGTTTTTGCATGAGGAAAAATTGTTATAGCATTTAAAAATGGTTGTAACTGCCCTCCAGCTGCTGCGAATGTGCAAAAATCTGTACGAATTCTTCCACCGCTGTTTATTATCTCGTGAGACCTATAGGTACCGATATACCTAACTGTACGGAAAAATTTGAGTAATGTGCTACGGTGACAAATAAACTCTAAAAATTAAGTCTTGAAAAATTCTCTGAATTTAAGTCTCTAAATGTGAACAAAAACTACACCTTTCCATTCAAAATTTTCGAGATGTCGCTCATTGGCAATAGTGTCGTATCTCCAAATTCAGAAATTAGATCATTAAAAACTGGCTTCGTGAAATTCGTAGCGGAATATTTGAAAGTTGAAATGGTTTTCAAAGTTCGATTACCCCAAAACATAACATTTGGAGATATGACCCAATTGCAGCCAATGAGCGTCATATTATGACGTTTTCAAACTTCAAAATTATGGGTCTGAACTCGTACCTAAACCAAATTTCCTACTATTAGGACAACTTTAACTGTACAAACTGGTTTTCTTTTTAATTCGATTTTTTGAATCTACGTAGGTATCTCAATACCTCTTATTCCCTTAAATATTTTTTCCTTGGTGGATTCCAGTTTTGCCACTGGAACATTACCATTGCCATTGGAATCGGTCTTGGTATTGAAGGAAATGTCTCGGATGATCCAAATTTTCGTCGAATGAGACCAATCCCAGCGTTCTCTCTATGTAAACGTTGAATTTGGTAGATTTTTCATAGTTTGCTGTAGTTAAGAGACCTGCAAATGTCGTAAGAGACCTGCAGTTTTTGCTGCTGCAAATGTCGTAAGAGACCTGCAGTTTTTGCTGCTGCAAATGTCCCATAGTGATGGAAAAACAGTACCGAAAGAGGTGGATAATGTGGTACCTAACTAGGTTAGCTTGAAAGACCACTCAGTTCAACTGAGAAAAGAAGATGATGAAAAACTAGTAATAATAGGAACGGAGGGCGTTCAAATTGAAGACAATATTTAGATTGTTCCAGGTTTTCCCGATGATTAGAATCCACTTATGTGTGGCAAACTTGGCCAACCATGTAGTGCAGAAGGTATCACTGCCTTGTCGAATTTGGCGAAATCCCAAGTGGAAGTCCCCATGAAAGGAAAATATTTAAAAGTTTCAAAAACCACTGTGTAGTTATTACAGGGACATGGTCTTTATGATGGTAAAATTCAATTTTTGAGGATTTCGGTCCAATGTGGTGAATATTATCAATAAGCGAAGAGAAAATTCGATCTACGAGTATATGGGATGCGTTCAAAGGGTTCTGGGGAGGATCCAAACGGCTATTTCTCGTTGAAACTGATTCAATTTCAAACTGCAGCCCCACCGCCTGACTGACCCATCATTAAACCAAACAAATGATCGCAATTTAACCCGGGAACTTGAGGGTCCCCCTCAGAAGCCCCCCCCCCCTTCTCGTCAAAATGACATTGCGGTTTACTGACTTCCGAGTTGATTATTCAAATTAGTGAAGTCGAAAGGGACTTTACCCCTAGAGGTAGTTCGAATGACCGGAGTTTCAACAATCAAGTGGGGGGGGGGAGTGGGGGGGGGGGGGCGAGGAGGGTTTATTTTAGAGGTAATTCAATATGCGCAATGTAAACGGAAAGGTCGGGTTCGGGAGAATTTCCCGAAAAGGTTGAGAGCGGCGAGGAATTTTCCGCGAGAAACATCAATATCAGCGTAATAATATGATATAATCAGATGAGAAAATTTTCAAACTGACGGATGCACCGGGGATTTGAGTGTTTTCATTTATCCCGTAGAAACAGAACGACGACAACTGAAAATGTCATGGGAGATTAAATTGGATTATTCAGAATACACGCCAAATTCCCTGTAGCAATGAAGAGTACTTTCGTCCTTCCAGTTATTTTTGTACTAAATTCTACCAAAGTTTCCGGATAATCCAGTTAACATATGATAATCATCGATAAGGACCAGTTCGAAGGGCGTACATTTCGATCGACTATACTAACAACAAATGCGATTACGGTATTATAAAGAACCCCATCATTCGATTCGCTTTGATTGAACTGGAACTCGATTTTTCGCTTTTACCGATCTCAGAGTTTAATCGCTCTTTGAGGGTTCGAATTTCCGGAAAATTAGATCTCCAATTTCCACTTCTTTCACGTGCCTCGGCGTCTTGCGACACTTTGATCTTAACCATCACTTGGGAGGACGTAGTCACTTTCGGAGGGAAAATATCGACGGGACCGTCTTTTCTTTTATTAGGTACCTTTAGAGGGTTATCAAGACCTCCCCAATGACTACGACATTTTCTTCGCATTAAGGCAAATCCGACATAGTAACTCAAAAGCTGCTACCACGTTGCACTTCGAAATGAGAAAAATGTACATTAAAAACTACGCCCGCAATTCTCGATCGACTTTAAATTTGAAAATGGCAATGTAAAATTAAACCTAACGGCCACACCTTAGTATATCACCACACGCAGATCCCCGAGACTCCTGCGTTAAAATATTCGCATTTTTCAGTTATTTTCACAATTAAGTACACACCATTACATTAATTAATGTCTTCTCATGAAAATACGGGTTTGACGCGATTTTTGGCCACACTCACGATGATTCTTGAAACTTTCCATAACCCCAGGTCGAGTGGAAGGGGTTCAAAACAACTTTAAAACCCTAAAAACGCAACTCTTGCGAAAAATTTTAGTTCTTAGTTCAAGTTTGAACAAACGGCAGCCTGATTACAATAGCACAGTGGCGTTGAGATATCTAGTTATCAAATAATATAAATAATAGTTATCGAGAACTTGTAGTGAGTAAATACGCTTATTTAAGTCAACATTAGGTAGGTATTCAATACAAAACTAGGTTTGATGACTGGTTTGTATTATCCCACAAGTTGAACTCCCCACAGAACGATCGAAATGGCAGGATGTTATTGCTCTATGAGCCTTGTGAACTCTCTGGACCAAACGACTATCAGATCGGGATTGGGGGAGGAACCGGAACTGAATATAAATCGAACCTTCGGGAACAGGCGTTTAGCAATCGTTTGAAAATTGTCGCCAACCTGTTGCTCCCTCGTCTCGCGTGCGGGTTCGCTAGACCTAAAGGCTGATTTACACGAGTAGAGTAAACGGTAGAGTAGAGTGGTAGAGTAGAGTGTCCTACTTGCACTCTACTCGTGTAAATGTTTTCAGTAGAGTAGAGTTCACTCTACTGACTAGTAAACGGTAGAGTAGAGTACTCTACCACTGTGGTAGAGTGACTCTACTCTACCATCTCCCCCACCACCAGAAATTGGACTCTCCTGTTAACAGCATCCCTCATTACAGTGTCCTGACGTCGGATCAAAGGCGAAACAAGTTCCAGCAGCTGTTTGAAAGCCTGGGGAGGCATCCTCATTGCAAGAGTGTACTCCTGTGGGTCTTCAAACAAGAGTTCTTTCAGCAGAGTGGCTGATGCTCCGTGGGTTTCTCTCCGACCGATCCAATTCCTCACCCACTCCCTTTTTTTTCTCCTTTCCTCCTCCCTCAACATCTCTTCCAACTCATCCACCAACAAACCCGACACATTCAATAAACTTTTCCTCACTTTTCTAATGTTCCTGTTTCTGTTCGCCATTTTTCCTTTCAAAGACCAGATAACGACAGAATTGAGTTTAAAAAACAACCTCTACGCAGCTCTCGGCGACTCGCACTCTACTGACGTGTGAACGACCCAAGGTGAGGACGCGGTAGAGTCGAGTAGAAGGTAGAGTGGAGAGGACTCTACTCTACCGTTTACTCTACTCGTGTAAATCAGGCTTTAGTACGGGCTTTTTCCTCGTACAGGTGTTTTTTAAGACTGTCGCATAACCTGCTGCGAATCATTTCAGGTTAATCATGTTTGTTTTCAGTGCAAGTTCTTGTGGCCATCAGCTCCTAAATTATAAATTCGGAACTGCTTGGGTCTCGAATGGTTTGGAACATGCACTCCTGGAACAAAGCGATTGCCACAGAAGAGTTCGCTAAATTCTTCGAAATCTTTTGCGCAAACGACCCTTGTTTGACTACCTGTTTGATGGTGGATGATAGTATTGTGCAAATTTCGGACCAGTCTACGCCTTTTCCATGGGCTGGAGTTTGAAGAGCTGGAATTTCAAACTGCCATCTCAGCTCAAACGCTTGGAAAAGGCGTAGACTGGTCCGAAGTTTGCACTATGAGGTCTCATAGTTGCCAATAATCTCAGTTCTGGAGATGTTGCTTCTCTCACGTTCGTGGTGATTTTCTGTATGAAGGGAGTAACCAATTCGAGTAACTCGCTGAACGTAGCTCCTTGTCCCTCTTGAACTGAGGGGAGTAGTGTTGATGCATTTAGAAAGGAGGGAGGGCGGTCAGAGCTCACAAGAAACGTGCCGCTCACGTGAGAACCAAAACACTGGGGTCCTCAGGACCCCAAGTGTCGTTCTAGGGTTAAACCATCGTCAGTAACAAAACAATGCTGAAAGTGCATTACAGGGAGTCGAACTGAGGAGTTTACTTTCAAAAGGGCATATATCCACATTGGCTTTTCTTTGGGAAATCGAAAAAAACCTTTTAAGGCATTTGTAAAAATAATTGGTTTTTTTGGGTTACTAAATTATATTGGTCCTAGACCACTTACCAAATTACCAGACGTTTGGATTTTCGTAATAGTTTCGATAATTTCAATAATAATTCATTCAATTCAACAATTTAAATTTGTGACTTCCACCAAAATGAAAAAGTGGACTTGGGTAGTTTTCGCACTGACCCCACGATAATTTCGTAATAATTTCGATAGTTTCGAATTCGATAATTTTTCCGTCTGCAAGATCAAAACTGAAGCTATGATTTAATTCATTCAAGTGACGTGCAAAAGCTGATTCCCCCTCACGGTTGTCGATCACAATGTGCACCTTGTATACCTACAAAGTGTTTCTCAAACATCCACAACACCAAGTTTTTAAAACTTCCTCATTAATACGTGATCCCAACTCGAGATTTGAACGCAACAACTTTTGCCTGTAAAGGATAACATTTCCAGTTGAAGTCTACAAGAGAAGTTACGGTAATTGTTGCAGTCGTTGGCACCCATACAGATCCCCTTATCAGCATTCAATCCGTCTCCTGGTTCTCAGTGTCGGTCTGAATAATGACGACGTAGGTAGCAATCAGAAAGTTTTTCAATCGTGCAATTTACCGCAGTCAATTGACTTTGAATTGGACTTGATGACTTAATAAATTCCATCGCAGGTACGTTAAATCCACGATACACGATAGAGTCATTTATTAATTCTTTGATTTATTGGCAGATATAAATGAACAAGTACAAAAAATCCACAGTCATGCAGCATGGCAATAAGAGCGAATTTTCGAAGAAATAACTGGTTTAAGTACAATGTCTCCATTGAAGAACTTGATGGACTTGAGGATTTGATGTCCATGAAGAACATCTCAAGTGTCTATTACGTTTCTTCATCTTCAAAGTGGTCCAGTTCAAGAATAAGATATCGCAATTCAGATTTCACCATCGTGTCCAGCGTAAAAACTTCTCTGAAATGAGATGTCACTTGTCAAACTTTCATTTTGGGTATTTATGAGTAATCCCCCCCCCCCCCCCAACACGGTTTCTGTGCAAATTTGAATTCAGATCTGCGTCAATCAGATTTGAAAAATCCTTGCCCCAAAATACAATTGCCAAGAGTCATCAACTCACAAATTCAGATTCATCAACACAAATGACAAGATTCATCAAAGTTGACCACGTTGACTAAGACGGTCTAATTCTTTTAGCGAATTAGACCGTAGCTTGATTCCAGCAGTGCATGTTCCAAACCATTCGAGACCCAAGCAGAGACTAAAGGCCCCCATCCACGGTCAAACAATTTGCGCAAATTCGGTGTTTGTGCGAGTGCCTGTTTACACCAACGTGAGCCCAATCCTCGCACTGGGGTAGAAAAACGTGCTAAAAAAAGAAGAAAGCCAAACATGTGGGTGAAGAGTTCGCTTCTGAAGAGGAAAAAATTTGGTCATGACCGCTTGACCTCAGCTGCGGAATGCAGAAACTAACTTCGAATGGACGCAGCTACGTTCAGCGAGTTACTCGAATTGGTTACTCCCTTCACACCGAAAATCACAACGAACGTGAGAGAAGCAACATCTCCAGAACTGAGATTATTGGCAACTATGAGACCTCATAGTGCAGCAAACAGCAAATATTGTTGGTTTTTGTCTTATTGTGAACAGAAAAACAAGTGATCCGTATTTTTAATATCACAAAAGTCACAATACACAACTAGAATGATTTTTCATACAGCACAACCTTTTGGGAAATTCTGACATGGTTACATAAACAATTTTCAGTAAACAATTATGATAATGAACAGAGTCAATCACAACACTTTCCCTCATTAGATAATTGTTCAATCATCTGATTCTGCACGTCCTAATCCGAGTCCCATTTTTACGCAGAGAGCCTGGAGTCTTGGTTTGGGCAGCAAGTCTGCCACTTGATGTTCCGTTGCGACTTTGCTGACCTTCAGTTCTACTTCTGTAACCATTTCTCGAACATAGAAGTGCCGCGTCTTAATGTGTTTAGTCCTTCGATGATATTCGGGGTTTTGAGCCAGTCTGGTTGCTGCTTCATTGTCAACATGGAGCTCTGGGAGTCTCGAAAGTTCTGTAGCCCCACTGAATAGTCGTTTCAACCAAACGAGTTCTCTAGCCGCCTCACTAGCTGCCACAATATCGGCCTCAGTCGTTGAGAGAGCTACTGATGGCTGCCTCCGGCGTAACCACAGACCACTCCAGTGGTAGACCTTCCTGTCACTTCATCTCCCCCTAGGTCTGCGTCACTGAAACCCTCCAGCTCACCGGTTCTGTGGTTTCTCTTGTAGGAAATTCCATATTCCAACGTTCCTTTGACGTATCTGAGAAGCCTCTTCACCAACACTATGTCACTTCGTTTTGGATTTTCCAATGATCGTGAAGCCACACCAACAGCATATGTTATATCTGGCCTCGTTCCTACCATTAGGTACATTAGTGCTCCAACAGCCTGTCGATATGGGAACTTTACATCTTCTGTGAGGTCTTCTTCTTGTTCTTCAACTTTCCCTGCTTCTGAACCCTCTTTGATCATAGGCGTAGTCACAGGTTTACAATCGCGCATTCCAAACCGCTCCAGCACCTTCCTGTCAAATAAAGCATGTTTTCATTCATTCATTCGTGGTTGCTTTATTATTTCTCTAGTCAACCCCTACCTACGCTCGACAATAATAGTGTTTCGTATTTTGGAGAAAACCTAAAACATTCACGAACGCAACACTCGCCTTTCCGCTGATATTCGTGCATCTCTCGGCTGCAACGGACGGGCGATAACCACAGATCGGGCAACCGTGGGGCCTATAGCGGATCTCCAGACGTCTCGTCGCACGTGGCTTCTCCCACTTTCACTGCCGACAATCCGGCGACAACCTTCCTGCCCAATCGAAACTTCAAGTGTTACCGGTTTGTGGGGATTTTATCCCCGCGGCGACGGGGAAACTTTTTTTTTCTCTCTCTCGTGCCGGATGCGCTCACCGCCACCACATGGGCCAAACGGATCACCGAAAATCATCTTCAGTTGCGAAGACGACATGAAAATTTGGCTCATACGAATCATTTAACGCTCCACAAATTAAATTTATTTGCGTACGTGTAATTATACTGGATAGTCACAATGAATGAGTTTGCAGGGATGCAAAACGATTCTCGATTCGTCAGATAATCGATTACTTGACGCCGATTAATCGATGTATAGCTACCGATTATTTGAGGAGTTAAGAATCAAAACCTAACATATCCAGAATGGAAAATTTTTCAGGAGGACAAAAAAACTGTTCTTCCTTAGTGATTATTTTTTTAAATAAAATGAGGTACAGCAATTATTAGAGAATGAAATCTGCGATGAGGATGACCTAACACGGTATTTTTGGCAATTATACCTGCTGAATTACAGCCATGTGAAAAATGGATATGTTGCATTTTAATAAAAAAAGGATATGTTGCGTTTTGAAAAAGAAAAAAAAATCGGATTGCAAACAATGAAAATGTTTAATAGCGCACTTCTCAACCAACATTGCGAGAAATTTTCAGAATGTAAATTTTGTATTAATCGATTATTGTTTTTGATTAATCGTTTTTCGAATACATCCGGATTTTGAAAGAGCTTGAGCATGGACGAAGGGGGTATCCTTCATATGGAGGTAGTACCTCTAGGTAGTAACAACGACGATTTGTCTTCAACCATGTCTTTGTCATTTCATCCTTGATACTTTTATCGGTTCTATTTATACCTTCAATTTATAATGAAATCTCTCCCTTACTGGGAAAAACATCTGATCATGGATATGTCTCTTAGCTTTAGGAGCCCCTAAGCTGATCCTGGCCCTATGCTGCTTAAGTTTAATTCCTAAGGAGGCTACAGGCCAAATTTCAAGTCTCTACCTACCAAGTGGTGCTACATGTAGTGCTACATGAATTGCGCAAAAAAACGTCACATTTTTTGTATCACGCAAATGTGATTGCGCCGATTTTTGAATGGCCCATAAGGTATATTCGCGTCAAAACTATTTTGTGCCATTCTATTCGTTTTGGCGGTCCCTTATCTTCATTAGGCTTGAAATTTAACAATAAAACAAAATTTAACAACTAATTTAACCATCTGATTTTTAGTGAGTGAGAAAGCAAATAGAATCGAATAATCCGATTAATCGATTACTCCATACCGATTAATTGCTCACATCGATTATTAACTTACGATTAATCATTTGATGTTATAATCGATTATTTGGTTCCAATGTTGCATACCTATTTGAAAGATCCTTTGAAATGCAATTCTTTTATTTCCCCGAATGAGCATAATTCAGTGAATGAGCATAATTTGGCTTTGACATTTTATTTGGAGAAGATTCATTGTGGTTATAACAGGATTTGTTGGTTTTTCTGCAAAACGTGATCTTTTAAACGTAAACATTTAAATTATCCTTAATATCTCTATTATTGTCGAGGTCCTTACAACAATATCTTAGTGAACCTAGAAAAATTCTAAATCCGAATGTGCATAATTAGGCTTTGAAATGTTATTTGGAGAAACTTCTTCAGAGTTATTACAGGATTTGTTTGGATTTATTATCCAAAACTTGATCTTATACACTCAATGCACCCTTTATTTCTCTGTTCTTGTAGAGTTCTTTACAACGATGTCTGGTGGGCCTAGGACATTTCTAAATCCGAATGTGCATAATTTGGCATTGAAATGTTATTTGGAAAAGCTTCTTCGTGATTACTGTAATAAGTAGGATTTGTTGTAAAATTCTGAATCCGAAAGTACTTGATTTTCAGAACTTTCTTCGGGGTTGTTACACAATTTACTGGTACAAACTCGTTGAAATTGAACTCATGAAATCCGTGAGTTCGTGTCGGTTTTATCTTCTGTACCGTTGATTCAACGGCGACTCCGCTATGCGATAAGCGATCGGTTTTGTTGCGATGTGACGAAGTGAGTTGCTCTGGACGATATAAAAGTGCCGCGATAAACAGGAGTTATCGGAGCGCAAGGACGTGGGAGCCGGCCGGCGTGTGACGTTGTCAGTGTGTAGTTGTTGGTTTGGTAACACAAAATCAGTCTATTAGCGCCCATAATTATTATTTTTTCGAATTCTTTGGTTAAATTCCAGAATAATATTATGTTTCTGTTATGTTTTAACATAATATTATAATATTATGTTAAATTCCAGAATATACTATGTTTCTTTGTACACTAAATAACTCGGGAAAAATGCGAAAAAAATTCCTGCACACGAATTTTTACGAAAATTAACATGTTATTTACGGGTGCCAAACGGCATCACTGGGCGCACCAGGTAACTGTGTTCCTCAGAAGGTTGTTTCATAATAAAATGCATTCAACTTGTACTATACCACCATCTTTATTAAAACATTAAAACATAGAATATCACAACATATATTAGAACATTAAAACATAGAACTTCATAATGCAATAGGTAACTTGTTTATTACATATGAGATCAATTGAACTTATTGTGCGCTGAAAGTATGGACGGTATAGTAAGGAACTAATAATGGAAAGTACCAAAAAACGGTCTATATCAATTTTTTGCTTCTCCTGAAAAGAGAGGTTATTTATTTATTTATTTGAGGTATCACATCTAGGATGACGATATATCAAATTAGGAAGAACAATAGCGGAGTTAAAATGAGTAATAGCTACTAACACGATCAAAAACATAGATTCTACAATTTCAATGACACACCAAATGACCACTTTTCAATGACCGACCATTACCGACTTGAGTCTCCTCTTCTGCTCTGAAACTACCACCGCTGGGGATAATTAGTGAAGGCAACGATATATCGATACATGGGAAACATCGATATATTGCGTTCGGTATATCAAACCGATTTTATCGATATTGATACATATATCGGTTTGTATCAATATATCTATCAGTATAATATATTGATAAAGATATCGGTATATTGAGGGTCTCATGGCAACACCCCACGTCGTCACTTTTGGCCAAAATGAGTTGCGCATACCATTCGAAGCGTCTTCCCCCGGCGGATCGATCTAACTAAGTATAAGTTAGGTACCTAAGTTAGGTAACTCTAAATCTCACGATTTATTTTACTGAATTACTCAGTAAACATATTCATTGGCAGATGGTTTTTTGGCTCTGCTGAAAAGTCGCCCAAATGAGGATGTGGGAAGTTGCTGTGAGACCCTCGATATATGGATAGATATATCGAAAATTATTTCATAAACGATACTAAGGATAAATTATGGAGAAATGATATAAATTGTTGAATCTCATTTATAACAAACAAACTACAACAGGTACTTGACCTAGGGCTTTATACTCGAAATTTACAAATACCCAGACAACTAAGGTTGTAGTATTGTCGGTATCCCAATCAAACCGAAGTATCATTTTCCTTCAAACCCCAAAAGAAACCATAATATCGTAATTTCGCTTATAAAATTCTTTCGACGTCCAAAACCCGCTGATTTCTATTAAATATTGCTGCCCTCGAGTCAAACGAGATCTGAAACACGATCAATGTCAAAATACCTCGCATAACTCCCACGTGCTTCCCCTTTGGAGACGCTCCAACTGTGACGGTCCCGAGTGGATTCGGGACTCATTGACTCGCCGCTTATAATTAAATGTGGTGCGACGAGCCCCGTAAATATTTTTAGACGGCGCACTGATTCCAGAGCCGTTGAATTGCTGTTATTCTCGTCTGATGCAGACGATAAGCCTTGGGATTTACTATATATTTACTACAGATCGTCGCTTGTGTGGCAAACCTAGCTGTCTGTTATCGGCCATTTTTGGCATTTTTGCGGTATCTAATTCGATTTTTTGGCAGCAAATCGGAGAAAGCGATGAGTTTAAAAAACAAAATTTAACAGACTTTGCCAGACCAAATTTGCCAGCGAATTCGAGCATCGCAGGAGCAACTTTGGTTAAACTCATATTTTCCCCATTATCCAGACTGTTTGTGTGCTTAGTTTTCAGAAACTGCTGGAAATCAACATATCTAATCAATCCTAAGGTCGAGCGAATAGAGCTACAAAAACCTTCTTTAGGGTTCAAATTTTCTTCTGTGATTTACGTTTCCTTATTCGGTCATTGGGTGTTCTAAATGCTCAATACCCGAAACAGGTTTACCAATCCATGTTTTTACAGCATTATTTTGACATTTTTGGGGTTTGAGCAAATGGAAATTCACACTCCCATGTATGATCACCTTTTTTGGCCAATAGCAGTACAGTGTACCTATAGGATAAACCGTACAGTAATAGGACTCCAACATCAATAACATATTATGTTTTCCACTCCATTCATACTTCTACGATGCGCTCCATGAATGAAGTGGAAGAATAAGCGGAACTTGGGTTATCGTTATCGCTTATCACAGTGATACGACTAATCACCTAGTCATCTGCAAAAATTAACATGGATGCACTCTTTGACGAGATATCTCTTGTTAAGAAGTACGTGTCGGAAGAGAATACTGCTGAATGGAATAAGCTTCAAGCAGCCACTGAAAATCGTTGGCAGGAACTTTTCAAGCACATGGACGCCAGCGATGTGTGTCTGCCCAATACAAAGATTTTGTGTCAATTTGTCTTTAGCTTGCCTGCAACAAGTGCACCCATTGAACGCTTATTTTCCGTCATAAACAACTACTGGGGTGCAGAGAAAACCCAATTAGGCGTTGACACTTTGAAGGAGGTGATGCACGTCTATCACAATTTTGATGAAAATCGTTTGGAAATGTACGACTTTCTGAAGAATCACGAGGAGCTGCTAAGGGCCATCCACAGTTCTGCCAAATATGACTGGTAAAAAAAATGAAAAATTTATTTTCTTGGTTTCATAGGTTCTCTTCTTCTAGTCTCCAGTTCGACTTTGAAATATTCATTTGTTCGTTGATGAATATTCATTGCATTCTGTGATAAAGTTTTGATAATATAATTTCTTTCTAGCTGTCAGAGTTTAATTAAAATTATTCAATTTGAAACGCAATTTTTGATCGACTTTTTGAAAATTCTCCTTTTTTTTAGTTCCTTCTTCTACGTCTTAAGTTGAAATGAGAACGTTAAAATTAATCTTTGTTTCCAACCTATCTTGCTGTGAGAGTTTGATTATATTTTATTATTTAATTTCTAACATTTCTATTTTGAACAATAGTTTACAATAATAAATAATAAAGTGGGTTGATAAAATTTGTTTTATCTGCGTTTTTGTTTGAGGGTCCTCCTTTTTTGTATCAAAATTATGATCACCGTAAATACGGGATATATAAGTGGGCAGTTCAGTTGATGTGACATCTTCCGATTTCTTTGATAAATACTGACGGATAATAACTGTTCGTAGTTTCGTCATTAGAAATGTAAAGTTTTGACATTTTATTTACTTTGCTACATAAACTCGAAAATGTAACGCGGGACATGTAACGGAGTTTCTGATGATTTTCGCTTACAACCGATTCGTTGCTACGGAACTTTATCTTCGCCAGTTATCATCGTACAAAAATCGTTCACCACTCGTTGGATAGCTCTCGATTTACCTAACCATATTACGTTAACCACTGCGGAGTGCGTGGCCGACAAGCTGCGGTATGAGCGTGATTGTTTAAATAATTGTTTACACACAGGTGATCATTCTCAATAATTTATATTGTCAACACGAATGCAAGCTTCATATAAGTTTCTGATGGGAGGGGGCGCAAAGACATAAAATGTCCCTCGTGGTTGCGTACTTGTACGAAAGCTGTACCCACCGTTTGTGTTTTATGCTTATTAGTAGAGCAGTTCCATGTAAAACATGTATAACTTCCAAAACATGTTGAACATAACGTAAAAAGTAGACTTCATATCGAATGGAGGTGTTTTTTTTTTTTTTTAATTTGATTTGTAAAATTCTCAATTTGACTTGGAAAACCTTGAGTCAACTGTTCGTCGTCGGATTGTGATTCAAGTTGTCGTACTCGTCGATTTCGTATCAAAGGAGAAAACTTTCCATCGCGAGTTAAAACACGTTCATTTCGAAACCGCAGAAAGGGATTTTTTCTTTGACACTCTCCATATTGGCTGCCAGCTAATAAAAGATGTTGGTTGAAGAAAAAAGGGGAGAAGAAAAAGAGCTGCTCAACTTACGCGTACCAGACCGCAATCTTCTGTGAGGCCGCCTCTTCCTCGACTATTCAGCGTTTCTGATCGACAACCAATAAAACGACTATGGAAATCTTTTCCCTTCCTTTTTCCCCCCTAGGGCTAATAATGGAAGGGCTCAAAAGGGAAGAAAATCCTTTGTGTACGAGGAACCGCCCTTTTGTCGGAGAAAAGTCAACGGTAACTATAAAAGGGCGTTGCGGGGCTGAAGAATTAATTTATTTAGCCCTGACGAGGTTATGAACGCCGAATGTTGTTGATTAAAGCTCGGCTTCATCGATGGGAGTTGCGCGGGGCGTTTTATGTACCACGTGGCGATAGAAGACCAAAAGGCCTTATGATGCAGCATGAATTAATGCGCAAATTTAACCCGACAGTCTTTAAGACTAAGTTAGACCATGGTTCCATCGAAAGGAAGTACAATATATGCAGACTGAGGTCGAACCGTGGTGTCTGCGATTCATACCTAGCCAGAAATGGACCGCAAGAATCAGCGGAGTGCAGCAGATGCGGAGCGAGTGATGAGAACAACATTTGATTATTGAGTGCACTGTATATATGGCTGTGCTTTAACACTCTGGCAGGGACATGATTCAAATTTTCGTTCGGAGGGATACCTGCCTATTAGGCATGCACTAAACCTACGCTCCAAGGGACATCTGCCTTTTAGGCGTTCTCCTCTTAATTTCGCTACGTACTTTTGGAGGGATGTATGCCTTTCAGGCATGTGAATTCAATATGAGTAACCCATACCTAAAACGTTACCAAAATACCAGGCAGATCCATGCTAAGTAATTTTCCAGTTCAGGGAATGACTGATAATTGAAAAACGCTGCAAATTTTCACACAACGGTTCATCATTTTATGAGATAAGTATAGATCACAATAAAATTCATTTTGTACCCGTTCCCATTGAACTACGGTTACGAAAAGTTTCAAGGATCATCGTGGGCAATTCTATCGGGAACGTAGGAGTCATCTGAGTCAATGTCAGAGTCTGATTCTGGCTCAATTCAGCGAACAGCGAGGGCCATCAATTTCTTTGTCCTCTCGGAGACGGTATTTTCTTGTCCATATTCTGAGAAAAAAATGTGTGGATAATAATTATAAGATTGAATAATAATAGATTTTAATTACATAATAATGAAACAACCTGTAGTTTCATGCAGCATGGCCTAAACGAGACAAATAGCTTAGGTAGGTATTTTCTTTGGAAATTCCCTAATTGAATAATTTCACTCAACAGGACATCCGCTTTTTAGGCATGAAAAATGTACTCACTCTTAGAGGGACATATGCCTTTTCAGCATTTGAACTCCCTTGAAAGGGATGTATGCCTAAAAAGCATGCAATTCGCACTATACTTAGAGGAATATATGCCTAAAAAGCAGGAAATCCATGAACACAAAGCGGGATGTATGCTAAAAAGGCAGGGTATGTTCTGATAAACTGAAACGTACGGCCGAATGGAGCGGGAACGTGGATCAAGGATGGTTCCTCCGCCACACCGACGGACAATGTCCTAGGAGGAGAGAGCGATCGTTGCAGTAGAACCGCCCCCAGCGGCTATAGTGTGAATCAAGCATGCCTAAAAGGCATATGTCCCGGCCGGAGTGTTAATACTGTATTTTATGGCTGTATGATACTCTTAATGCCAAATAGAAAAAACCCGACAGTCTTCTTACCTTATAAAATATTTTCCGAAATTTTTAACCATAAAATGGGTGGCAGAAAAAGCGTGGTATGTCGCAAATAGAGAATGAAACGGATTTTAGTATAAAATACTTTTTTATACCAAAATCCGTTTCAGACCATTATAAATTCATAAAAGACACCAAAAATCATAATATTCCACACGATAACTCTCGATAGGTATTTCAAATTTGCACAAAAAATCCGTCAAAAGTGTAAAGTCGTAGATGGGCAGAATCGGACAGAAAGGGGAATTTTGTGGAGTTTAAGGGCGGGGGGGGGGAAGATTACCCATAAATTCCCAAAATGCAACAGTCTTACCCCTCATTTTAAAGGGTTTTCAACGCTGAACACGATGGTGATGTCAGAATTGCGATATCTTATACTGGAGCACTTTGAAGATGAAGAAACACGGTTGTTACTTGAGATGTTCTTCACGGTTTATCTGCCCTAATCTGATAATGGAAGAAGATATCGCAATGCGGACTTCACCATCGTGTTCTGCACAGAATAATCCATAAACTAAGGTGTCACTCGGCAAAAAGAAGGAGAACGAAATATGTTATAAAACCAGTAAAATGGAGACACATTACATAACACCAGTTACCATGTCTTCGAAAATTTGCTCTTACAATCATGCTGCATGACTGAGGATTTTTCTAATTTAGTGACTTTCAATTCTTAATAATCCAAAACCGCAACTTTTGTTTCAGGTTCGTGCTGTTGCTCTTTGACGATGACGTAAGTGCACCACAATCAATTTCGGACGTTACTAAAGGAAAGTTATAACTTGGAAGTTATAATATTACTTATTAAGTACTTTATTTTAAAGTATGTACCTATTAATATTACTCAAAAGCAGCCCAATTTTCGATTTTTCCTCGGTTCTACGAGCTCTCATTGGTTCAAAATTCTCTAAATATGAATTTGAATCCCCTAACGCTATATTTAAATTTGTATAAAAAAAACCATACTGTTTTATGTATTAAAAATTAATTAAAAATTATTTAGGTATTAAAAATTTCTGAGATTTCAATTTTGAAAATTTTAAACCTCATTTTGCACTATTGAACTGAAGTTTGTAGTTATTTCTGAGATAATGAATATGAATGGGTTCTTGTATTTCCGGTAATGGGCATCTAAATTATCTGCTTTTGTAGTCGTTACACTACGTTGCGGTTTGTTAAGCGTGGAATTCACTTGGGAGGTTACAGAGTGCCTGAACCTCAGACAAATTGGTGACACCGCGTCGGGATTTGTTTCCAAACCCGAAATGTGTTGTAAGTAGATTAGCCGGGTCTAGGTCCTCTCTCTAGAATGGATTTATGTTAACTAACTCCGAAATTCCCCGGGAGGACGTGCGAGAGATGCTAACGATCCTGCCCTCGGCCAAACAGCCCCCACCCTCTTCTTCATCTTCCGAAATGGCGGTAAACTCCGTGTACGTACGATGCAATACAATACGTTATCTGGGGAAAGGGAGTGGAAATCATCAATCATATTATATACCCGAACAAATGAAGGGCGGAGTGGATGAAAATGGGATTTGAAGCTTAAACCAGCAGGCGTCCTTACGAATATTATCTTCCTGAATAGAATTCTGAAATCGTAGGTTTCACTTGATGAGTTGAGAGAAGTAAGTAAATATACCAAGCAGCAATTTAGTTCGGCAATGAATTGAAATATTTCAGACCTTCAGATCGACAATCACATCTCAAAAACCGCACCTCAGCAACTATGTCTAGGGATGTTCCAATTTCATCGATATCGATGAACATCGATATTTTTGTTTTGATATTTCCGATATTTGAACGATACCGGAAATGCGATACTTATTATTGTGATATCGAAAGGCACAAAAATCAAAAATACGGTTTTTGATCCCTATAATCACGATATGTTTGTGATATTCTTATGATCATAAACAAGATTTCCTATTAAAAATATTGTTTGTTTGTATTCTAATTTTTCAGTAAAGTGGTAATTATTGATCTATCTGTATTTAAATATATTTTATCTTCGAATGAAAATGTTTGTTCTATAGTATATTATACTAATATTGTAGTAAAACTCTGCAAATTCTTGACACAACGGTTTATTATCTTCCTTGTGCAGATCACCCTTCTGTCTATACCAGACAGTGTTGCAAATCGGAACATACCATATTCTCACCGTACTCATACCATACCATACGAATTTCTTTCCTATCATACCATACTGTACTATACCAAATCATACATACAATGATATACCATACCATACTCATACCATGTCATACAAACCGAGTGACTATTGAAATGTCATCCATTTCTGACCTATATTTAAAATTTCAAGTATCTAGCTCATCATCAAAATTTAATTTGTTTAAACAAATAGGTATTATTTAAACAATTTTACAGACAAGAAACCGAGTGAATATTGCATTGTGATCCAGTTCTGACCTCTTTTCAAAATTTCAAGTCAATAGCTCATCATCAAAATTTAATTTGTATTATTACAAAAAGGTATTATTTAAACAATTTTACAGATGAGAAACCGAGTGAATATTGAAATGTGGTCAATCCCCGACTCACGGTTAAAATTTCCAGTCTGTAGTTTACCGGGAAGATGAAAACAAAGTAGTTTTAATGATGGGCGTCTGGGGGGTTGACCGAAGTTTAGACGCGAAGTTTAGTGTTTTTCCTAAACCTTTGCGCGCTCACTGTGAACGAACGGCTGCTCGTACAAAAATCCAATTGGTCTTAAAAAATTCGTAATTTTTCAGGTCATTCAAAAGTGAACTAAAACTTACACCGTTTCATGTGAATTTTTAGAGATATGACATCGTCGAAATTTCAAAGTTCGTTTTGAGCCCCTTCCCCTTGACCTAGGGTTATGAAAAGTTTCGAGGATCATTGTGGGGCTGGTCCAAACCCAAAAACCAAATTTCTTCTTACCCTTTTCATTGCCTCTGAACATGTCCTTGCAGGATTGAGGTTCGTTGAAGGGGGGCTATAAGGAAAGGGACGTTGGTGAATTCCGGAACACGAGGAAATCCTGGAACTTGAGATGATTTATAACCTTCTTTTCATACGTCTTCACAGCTCACACTTGTGGAATCTGTTTGAGGAATTCACTCCCCTCGGAGTGTTGTAATGGGAATGAAAGGTGGACAACAATGTCGGGTTAGTTCTTCTTACCCTTTTCATCGCCTCTGAACATGTCCTTGCAGGATGGAGGTTCGTGGAAGGACCGATTCTTAAAAACAGACTGGCGAGGGTTATTCTTCCTGCAACATGTACATGGAGGACTGACCGGTGTGATGCATCCGGACCTCGAGTTGAAAATTATAAATCAACATCCGTTCGTCCCTCGATTTTGAGTATCATTCGTATTTTCGTATATCATTCGTATTTTGAGCAACTCAGGCCTTTCCTACGTCGAGTATTATAATTTTAACCCTACATTACTAACGTCATAAGAACTTGCGGTAATACCAACAATGCGTAATTTGAACGCCTGCATCAGGAACACTTATGATTTTGATTTATTTGGGTTGGTAAAATTGATAAAACAGTAGGAGTGCAAAATATAAACATGAATCTTTAATAAAACCAATAAAAGCTCTAATTTTCCCCGAGTGAAACCACAGTGTAACCACTTTTTTGAAACTAGACTAGTTACAGTATTACGAGAAAGAGTAGGTACTCCTCACCAACAAACGCAGACCCAGGTTCAGCAGCGTTGGCAACTTGTTGACAACTGAAATCATAAAACTTGTCTGAAGCCAACCTCGGATTAAAGCGATTTTAGAGTAGAGATAGACATTGAATTTAGATAGTGAAGTCGATTTGAGATCTTCAACTGCACAAAATCCCTACAAGAAGCAGCGATTCCACAGTGTTGGTACGTTTTAATATCGATCCAGTCCCATCGTTTCTACACCGTTCATAGGAATTTACTCGTATAAAAATATCTTCCCGACGGAAATAGATTTGAACTCTGGGGTTCCTAGAAAATGGCGATCCGAGCTTTATTTCAGCGCTGACTTCACGCTGGAGCGAAAATATTGTGCGTGACTGGGCGTTTATTGGTGTATTTTATGAACGTGTTGAAATTGAAGACGTTCGACCTCATTTTCCCATTTGGTGTAATTATGTCACGGGCAAGGCCCGCGTTCGAAATGAAGGTGACGAATTGGTCGATACTGAACTACGTTAATAAATTGATCGCTAATAAATGGCGGCCTTTAAAATTCGACGTAATAACGGAAGTTTGATCATTTCGTTTCAATATCCACTTAAAGGTGATGTAGAAGTTGGACAGGGGATTTCATATATTACTGTGAACGTTCTATCAGGAAGGCACAACATCAGCACACGGTAAGTGTCAGGACGATTAGGTTTTAATTTGTACAGATGACCTTTGTACCATACACGGTCAAAGGCCTTTTCTGTGTCCAAAAAGATGCCAAAACACACCTTCTTTTCATACGCTTCCAATATCGTTGCAACCACACTATGCAACTGCTGGGGACAAGAATGGCATGCCTAAAGCCGAATTGAGCTCCTGGTATCAATCGAAGTAAAAATGGCAGGATATACATATAAGGATATACTCTTACATGTAAGAGTAGCAAGCGCTCGAAAAGTTTGGAGAACAAGGAGATGAGACTGATCGGGCGATAGCTGGAGGGGTCATCGATGTCTTCTATCAGGCTTCTTGATAAGAATGACCTGCGCATGCTTCAGTTTATGAGGGAAATGCGTGGTTCTCAACATGCTATTGAACACCTGAGCTAGCATAATAAGAGCTTTACGTGGTAGAGCCTTCAGTAAATTCAGAGTGATTTCGTCAGATCCTGGAGCCTTTGCCGTCGGAGATCTGTCAATAATGTTCTTGACTTCTCCAAGTGAGAAGAAATCAGTGAAGTGACGAAGGTGAAAGCTCTTCAGTCAAACTTTGGTTTGTACGTAGGTTGGCTGCTCCAAATCAGATTTCCGAAGAATTGAGCACTGAAGGTTGACAACTTTGATTGAAAGGCACATTCCCTCTCAGCTTTTAGTGCATTTTTCAATTCCTCTATTGCTCTGTTGTATTTTGATTGCTATTGTATTGTATTGCTATTGTATTTAGATTGCTGCTTTGATTGCTACTGTTTGATTGCTACTTTGATTGCTACTGGTGACAACATGGAGCTACTGTTAGCACTGAAGGTTGACAACTTTGATTGAAAGGCACGTTCCCTCTCAGCTTTTAGTGCATTTTTCAATTCCTCTGTTGCTCTGTTGTATTTTGATTGCTATTGTATTTAGATTGCTGCTTTGATTGCTATTGTTTGATTGCTACTTTGATTGCTACTGGTGACAACATGGAGCTACTGTTAGCACTGAAGGTTGACAACTTTGATTGAAAGGCACGTTCCCTCTCAGCTTTTAGTGCATTTTTCAATTCCTCTGTTGCTCTGTTGTATTTTGATTGCTATTGTATTGTATTGCTATTGTATTTAGATTGCTGCTTTGATTGCTATTGTTTGATTGCTACTTTGATTGCTACTGGTGACAACATGGAGCTTCTGTTAGCACTGAAGGTTGACAACTTTGATTGAAAGGCACGTTCCCTCTCAGCTCTTAGTGCATTTTTCAATTCCTCTGTTGCTCCGTTGTATGCCGTTCAACTGGTTGTTGCAGTAAATTAGTTGCAAGGCAATTTATTGAAATATTGATTCGCAGTTCTACGAAAATAAGGGACAGTTGCATATTTACTTATAGTGCTGCACGTGCATGTGAAGAGCATCTAACGACCTCGAGCTGGATAAGTATGGAATTCAAGTTATTCGATGGGATTCCAAACGGGAGGAGTCTTAATTCGGTAGATTTTCCCGCCTCTTTGTGCCCTGCTCTTCCGCGACTTATACTCCTCGGGATAATCATGAGAGTGGTAGAAAAATGCTCTATACGGGCTCGGGTTAGAGCTCGGGGAATCCTCTTACATAAATCGGATTTTCTGGAAGGTCTTAGACGCAATTGCTTGCCTGACGAAGGTGACGGTTGTAGTAGATGGAAGGGCGGAGTTAAGCCCGAGCCACCGGGGAACCCCCTTTTCGAGCGACGTCGCGGAAAACGGGCTTTTGGCGTTGGTTTTTATGGAATATGTGATCCCGACAATATCACGCCGTACGAGGTTTCCTTTAATCAGCGCCGTGCGATTTTTCTCTAAACGATCTTGATTTCAAACCTGCGCCCCGAGATGTATCTTACACAACTTCGAGTAACCGGAGAAACTGCCAAGTTGGTGAAAACAGTTACCAACCACGTCAGCCCTACAACCAGAGGCGTAGCGACAGGGGAAGATAGTGCTAGGGAGATAGATGGTGATCTAGGTAGATAGAAATTAGATGTCTCAGGAGGTAAATAATAATGAAACTGTCGTAAATGCGACTTTATTTGTTCAGAATTAGAAATAGTTCAACGCTTCGTCCCACACAGGTTTCAGATATCAAATTTCAAAAAAATGATAGTGTCTAGGGAGATAGATGGTGATCTAAGTACATAGAAATTAAATGTCTCAGGAGGTAAAAAATAATTAAACGGTCGTAAATGCGACTTTATTTGTTCAGAATTAGAAATAGTTCAACGCTTCGTCCCACACAGGTTTCAGATATCAAATTTCAAAAAAATGATACCGTAAAGTCCTGTAACTTTGTGCCACTTTTTGAGGTTTTTTTGGTTAAAAAGTTAGTTTTTATTGAGCTAGAGAGCTGAAAATTTTACTCAGCATACCTTCATATCTCAGGTATCAGATCGATGTATTGAAAAAAATCCAGATGCACGTGGGTAGAGGGGGGAATTTTTTAAGCGTGGCACATTGTTGTATGACGCTGTTCGGCAACTATGTGCCACCATCCTTTTTGCATTGAAAATCCATTAGAAACACACTGTGGCACCTTCTTGTCGTCCGGATCGCCTTCGCAATGAAATTTACTATAGAACAGTGTTTTTTTTTTGTTTTTTTTCGAGTTTTTGAGGTTGTGCTAAATAAAAAACAAGCTAAAATGTTGGTCCCTTTGACAAAAAAAATTTTAATTAGGGAAAATAAAGGCACTTCGTTATAAAAAATCACAAGAAGGCACTTTGTTAAGTATCAAAAATCACAGTAAGGCACTTTGTTAGGTATAAAAAATCACAATAAGGAACTTTGTCTTCAAACATCACTTCAAAAGTCAGCGTTTCATCAAAACGTTGTATAAATTTTCCCCTATTTTAGTTGGGGGTTGCAAATACCCTTTTATCTGAGACTTTTTGTACCAGAGAATGTCTGGGGGTGTTGGCCAAGTCCAAAATTTCCCTCTTTTTGCCATAGCGGATATTTCGGTGTCCCCATTTTCATCTGTCGGCGTCACAATCAATCCAGGGTAGAGTTTGGCCTGGTACACTACCACAACAAATTGTTGTTCATTTCCATCAATCGAATTTGCTGCATCTGATGATGGTCCAGGTTGGGGGATATACTCGACGACCTGGGTGGCTGGAGGCCTAGCTGGTGCTGGTTTATCTTGAGCTTCAAAAGGCTCGTCTTCCAGCTCATCATCGTCAAATAGGCCGGAGAAGCTCTCATCAGATTCAGCGTAGGAAATATCGCCTTCACTTAGACTTTCTTGGCTTGACTCGCTGCTTTGCCCAGGTCTCTTTTGCTGAGGAGCAGTGGTTTTCTTTGGTTGGGTATTCTGACTCGGGGGAGCAGAGGAGGATGTTGATGGCGCAGCACAATTCTGAGGTTGTTGGTCAGCCACGGTGATCGCTCTACCTGGTGGGACGTTGATTTTCTTGGATCTTCTTGTAGTAGACTTCGCAGTCAACTGTTCTCTTGTTCTCTTGAACTAAATCCAGCACAAAAATGACAAAAACCATGTGTGGAATTGAACAAAAGTGGAAAAAACTGGTGGCACATAGTTGCCTCACCACTTTTCCATTTTTTGATAAGGGAGCTATAACTGATGAACAACTCAACCCTAACAAAACTCCTTTTGGGACATTTACCTTTGATAGTATAGTAATGAAAATAAGTACTTACCACGAATCACAAAAGACCCCTACTAGGGTAGCTAGAGGAGACTCTGAGGGGAATCTGCTGAACAGCGATAATAACGTTTTCACAATCGAATTTTTCCTTACACTGATAACACCTGTTTGGGGCTAAAACCACCTCACCTTATCTCGTCGATGGTAGGGCTACATTGCGGCATTTTTTTCAAACTATTTTATTTCCACCAATGGTCGCTAGAGGGCAACCTAGGTAAGAAACCTAGAGTGGCACAAAGTTGGGTCGCTGGCACAAAGTTAGAGGACTTTACGGTAGTGTCTAGGGAGATAGATGGTGATCTAGGTACATAGAAATTAGATGTCTCTGGAGGTAAAAAATAATTAAACGGTCGTAAATGCGACTTTATTTGTTCAGAATTAGAGATAGTTCAACGCTTAGAAATAGTATAAATAATACCTTTTTGTGATAATACAAATTAAATTTTGATGATGAGCTATTGACTTGAAAATTTAAAAATAGGTCAGAACTGAATGACAATACCCTTCTTGTGGTAATTTTTCGAGTAAATCGTCGGCCACCAACAGCCATGCAGGGGGGAGAGTACTCCTCCTTGGAGACATCCTCAGTTAGCTAGAACAGCGATGCTTTCTTGAGCCTGTGTGGTTGTGATGACCAGGCTAACCAGCATAGCTATTGGACATAATATCATTTTCTTATAATTTATTATATTATATGGGAACCAATCTCTTGGTTTTCTTTTTTTTTTTTTTTTGGAAGTTGGGAAATTTCGCTGGTTGGAAAATTTGGAGTTGGGAAAAACGTGGATCCCCCCACCCCCACCCCTTGGTGTTTATTCTCTCTACGGCCCTGCCCACGAGATGTTGAAAGATTTATTATTTAGTTTGGGAGCTTATGAAGATCATATTCCTCGCTTTTTCAACTGATTTTGAGTATAAAGAGAGGTTCCGGATGTCTGCCGTCAATGTGCAACAGAAAATATTAGTACTTAGTAAAATTTGTCAATATTACTAAGCTATTGTGCAACAGGGCCCTGGGGCCAATATAAACCAAACTTAGGGCGGAATTTCAATGACACTTCGTGGATAATAATAAAATTAATTAGAATATAATATATTCTAATTATTAGAAAATATTATAGAAAATAATATTTTCTATAATATTTTCTAATAATTAGAATATTAATATTATGAATTTAATATTATGATTTTCTAGATTAGGCCCACCAAGTCCTAAACACTTAGCCGTGAGTCGATGAGGAGAAAACATCTGGGTGCTCAGTAAAAAGAAAATGCAGTTTTTCACCTGAAAATTGATTTTACCCTATTTTGATATAATAAATTCGAAAATTTGAATAAGGAATGATGTCTAACTCATTTTGGCCAAAAATTGACTTATAGCATGTTGCTGTCAAAAAATATTTGTCATATTTGACATATTTGACATATCGTCGGTGAAACAGCAACATGCTATAAGTCAATTTTTGGCCAAAATGAGTTAGACATCATTCCTTATTCAAATTTTCGCGCCGGATCGACTGGAGGAGTCAGTTTCTCGAAAAAACGACTCCCTGGGAAGTTATTGATAGTGATGCCAACAAGCTATAATTCAGTTTGAAACCAACGTGCTATAAGTCAGTTGTTTTACAGTGCAGTTGTGGCGAGGCAACGACTCAGCATGGAAGACGACGAAAGTTTTGTAAACAGTTTTCTGTCTCTCCTGAAAAGTAGGGAAAAATTAGTTATAGCATGTTGCTGTTTCACCGACGATATTTGATCCCAACTAGTGTCAATGTTCTTCATATTACATGGAGATAATGGCTTGTACACAATTTGTTTGAAAAAAATTTTGGGGGTGGGGGGGGGGGGGAATTTAGAAAATTTAACTTTTGAATTAAAAAAAAAATAGCTGAAACTGATTGATACCGGCGTTCAAATACTTATATTGAGAATATAGCCGTTTTCAGATTCAAAAAATGTTAAGTACTTTTCGAGAAAAACTGGGGGGGGGGGGGGGGGGGTCAGCGATCCCCTACATCAATATTTATATGTGTATCGTAATTTCGGCAATTTCTCAATTGTACTACCCCACGGCATAAACGAAACTTTTAAATTAAAATGTGTAAAATGTGTAAAATGTTTGTTAGCTGCTCAAACCCAATTCGACAATTCCCATTGTCTGTGTACATTCTTAAAAATCAATATCTGTTCAGACGGTGACACCCAATCCAAGCAACGCCCGGGCGATCCCGCCCGTCAATAAATTGAACGCCTAGCGTTTACGGCGGCAGTTTCGTCTCGTTGGGGCCATGAGAGTGGCCCGGATATTACGGATGGAACCAAATTACGTTAGGTTATGAGACCACCCGCGGTGTTTCCTACTTGAACTCATTGAGTTGGACTTTAATCAAGTTTTATTGGGGCGGGTTACGAACGCTTTATGGGTCCTAAGTGGTGGGAACGCGGCTGCCTTTATCTCACAAACTCGATCTCAGGATACAGTACTGTACCTACGTACACAAACCCTAATCGAGCTAAGGCTAATGATCGCTATAACCTGAAACATTCTTGGTATCGCAGCGAGTTACCTCAAAAACAAACATTTGGAATTCATCATTTATTTTCAGCACTACGCTCTCCCAATAGCCCCAAGTACCTTAATTTACAGGGCGGTCCCGCCTTCAAACCTCAAAACTCGCCAAATGTTTCAATATCCCATACTCGTATTCACAGGCGTTTTTCATACTAAATACTCGTACATACACCGTTTCTCATGTTCCTTGTGAAACTTTAATTTGAACTAAACCCCAAATATCCTCTTCGAGAAAACCCTCAACCAATTTTCACTGATCGTATCCAAATTTTCATTCTCAGAGGGGGCGAGTTATGTTAAGATACAATACCTCTTGTCATCTTCCAGTGCCGACTCAGCTTTAGCAGAGTCTATATATAGTCAATCAATTCTACAGCTAATTTGCAACAAAAAGTGCCTTACAGAGATTTCCATTACTAAACGAAAAAAACTTTTTCCACTTTTCAGATTTTTTTCGTGTTTTCGACCTTGTCTCCGTAAAACGGTTCTAACCCCCTTAAACTAATATGCAAAATAAAGTTGACGATACCGTTGAAAAGAGCGTTAAATTTGTCATCTCACTGGTATAAAATGTGATTTTTCAAGATATCACCGTTTTTTCTTCAGTATTTTGCGCTATTAGTACGGGGTTTGTTCGGTGAATCTCAGCTTCCAATGGTACAAAAAAAAGGAGTTTTTCACAGTGAAATTTGGTGGAGAAAATGACGGTTGAGTTCCCATAAATACCCAAAATGAAACAGTCTAACAAACGACATTTCATTTTAAAGTTTTTTTTACGCTGAACACGATGGTGAAATTAGAATTGCGATATCTTATTGCGTTCTCAAGCTGGAGCACTTTTAAGATGAAGAAACGGGATTGATACTTGGCATCAAGTGCTTCAATGGGAAAATTTTACATAAAACCAGTAATTTCTTCGAAAATCTGCTCTTATAGCTTCATAACGCTGCTGCATGACTGTGGATTTCATGATTTGTAATAAATAAGCCATATTTTACTATTTTGGTAGAGGAAACTTGAAATGTTTAGGCCTCAAAAAATCGAATACAAGTCAAAATTTTTCGTTAGGTACCAAACATTTGTACATTTTCAGCCAAAACACAACGTATCGTAATAATTATTATTACTTGGTGAATGTCAATCCATGTATTTATAACATCATTCTCCTATGACTTGAAGGTATTTAAGAGTGTCTATGAAGAAATAATTTCCAATACGCCATATTTTACTATTCTAGCAGGTGAAATTTGCAATGTTACACCCCCGAAAAATGAAAAATTAAACAAAAAATTGAAATTTAATTATCAATTATTAATCAATTTTTAGACGAAACACAATGACTCCTGTTTATTTCCTCCTAAATTTCATTCATTGTACTTCCACCTAACCTCCAATCTTTCTTTATCTTCCTCAATCTCTTGAAGGTATTTAAGCAGTTCTAAGGAGAAATAAATTGAAAAAAGTTTTACAATTTTAACAGGCGAAATTTGCAATGCTTCGGAAGTTTCGGACGTCTTTCCACATCCCTCAAGATTTTTTTAATGATCATATTTAAGGAATCTCGAATTTGATTTCGGTTTCGGGACGCCTTCCGGACCTTCATATTCGTGTAACAGGTCGGTGTAACTACCGGCATTTTCGGGGCTAACAGTAAACAGTTTATTCAACTCCCAACAAGCGCAGAGGCCCCGAACCGTTGTCCTTGCGCAGCTCATCGTAAACATCCGATCGTCCTTCAGAGCACGTAATTCTCAGCACGTTCTGTTTAATGCATTAATCACCATAAACCGAGCACAAGCTGCCCCGTGAATCTCGTTTGTCGAAGACTCGTAGAGTAGAAATGGAGGAGCGAGGAATTGACTTGTGCCTTATCCGATTGGCGAAGTGTGAAAAAGTCCGAGTGAACTTATTGCGTTACTAAGTACTATTCGATCTTACAATAAGTCCGTAACTTAATTCTGTAATAAGTAGAGAGAGAAAGGTCTCTATAGAGAGAGATTGATTGATAGATTGAGTTATTTATTTATATTCCTGGGAGAATAAGGACCAGAAGGCCCTCTCTTCCATTCTCCCAGGACACAAAGCAGTTCACAAATTCTCCTCCAAAATCATCGTTTTCACATTGACAAAATATTTTTCAGCATAAATTACACCTAATTTCACTTTTTTTCTTTTCAATTTTTCTTAATATAGATTTTCTTAACTAAAATTCACAAATTTGCTTTATTAATTATATAAAGCCAATTTGTGAGCTTTAGTTAAGAAAATTATAGTTCAATATTATTAATTATAAGTTTTAATATTACTCCAACAGAAAGTGGTCAAAGCTTCAATAAAGAATCTTGGCGTATCTAAAACTGATTGATAACATGATGTACCATCTCTTTTTTTGGCCCCCGTTTTTTGAAATGGGAAATTTTGAGATACGCCACGTTGCTTCTACAACGACGAATTGGGTCAATACGATTCGCATTTTTTGGGCATTTTAAGTGGATTTGATTTGTTGTTGATTGAGAGAGTGTATCAAGATCAGTCGAACCGTTATACGACCAGAACTGAGGAACAAAGTACTCGAATGAACGAACACAATATTTCACCCCACTACTCAAATTAAGGAACTCAGGGACTTTAGGGATTTAGGGGGACTCAAAAGGATTTATAAATTTTATAAATTTATAAATCGTTGCGATGAATTCGCTTTTGCGGTCCCTTTCCCCCAAAACTACCCTGAAGAAACTAATTAATTAAATTAACTAAAGCTAATTTTCATATCAAGGATCAGAGAGCTACTGGACTGGCAATTAGTAACAAAGTAAATTAGATATTTGAACGGGCGCTCAAGGATTCGTGTGCTTCAAGGGCCGTTTAGATTCATTATATCAAGCTTAACTAATTTACGTTCGTACTACAAGTGGACCGTTCCGTTAATTGGTTCGAAAAGGGCGATGAAGTATTCATTCGATGAGCTCCCAACTTGGTTACCTATCGCATCCACGTGTTGCCGGTATCGGTATCAATTTACCATCGCAAGTGCTCCAAAGTTACATAAGGCTTCAGTTCGCAACAGGCGTTCAGAAGTTTCTGAACTTACTTCGCTTGAGGACCTACGAGGTAGAGAGTAGTTTTTAGGACCCTCTGGTGTACAATTTACCTCATGACAATGTGATCCATCAACCAATTGTTGGAGCTTTCAAGGCTCTAATCATTACATAATATTTGTTAATATATTATATTAACAAAATTTGTTAATATAATATATTAACAAATTATTAACAAATATTACGTACAATGCGTACAATCAATGTCTTGGAAATGAATCTTCCATATGAGCCGAAGCTCAAAAGCCGGGGGAGGTATTCAGATTACTAAATATATACAGTGCCTACGGCCAGCCGTCTGACGTCATACGCTCGTGCGTCATAGGCTCTGACGTATTAGTTGGCATCCGGCCAGCCGTCTGACGTCATACGCTCGTGCGTCATAGGCTCTGACGTAGTGGCCCGCCTGTCGCTTGTGTTCTGACGTGATCTGAGGGAAAGGGTGAATCAAATTTTTCCCGTTTCAGTTTATGCGCCAAAGCAAAGACATGAAAATGTCAAAAGAATGTCAACTCCATCCTGTTGTTGATACAGTCGAGAATTAAAGGCTTACAAACGAGTCTGCAACACATTGGGCCTTTTTATGTCTTTAAAGAAGTGATTCAAGAACCTTCGAACAATGCTACATCACCTACCCCAGTAGCGTAGTTGTTATACTTAATTGTAGGGTGTATCATAAATTATGAAGCTTGCATTCGTATGGACAATATAAATTATTGAGAATGATCACCTGTGTGTAAAGAATTATTTAAACAATCACGCTCATACCGCAGCTTGTCGGCCACGCACTCCGCAGTGGTTAACGTAATATGGTTAGGTAAATCGAGAGCTATCCAACGAGTGGTGAACGATTTTTGTACGATGATAACTGGCGAAGATAAAGTTCCGTAGCACCGAATCGGTTGTAAGCGAAAATCATCAGAAATTATCGGGACGATTTCGTGTAACGCTTTTGTGTAACGTTTTGGTTTATTATCTTCGATAATGAACCATTGGAATCGCCCAAAGAAAAAATTTTTTTAACCCCCCCTCAAAATTTGTTGGTTTACGTTTCAAGATACGTAGATTCAGAAAATCGAATAAAAAAAAATCCGTCCGTCCGCCGTACGCCGTACGCCGTCCGCCGTCCGCCGTCCGCGCCACTTTGCCCAGTTAGCGTTGAGTTAAAATAACGAAATTTTTTTTATGGGTTTCGACCAACCCCACAATGGTCCTCGAAACTTTTCATAACCCTAGGTCAAGGGGAAGGGGTTCAAAACGAATTTTGAAATTTTGAAAATTCCATATCTCGAAAAATTCATATAGAACGGTATATTTTTTATTTCATATTTCGATAGAGTTTGTTCCGTAGAATTTTTTAAGACCATCCGCAGCTTTGTACGACCAGCCGTTCGTTCACAATGAGGGCTCAAAGATTGTGCCTCACAACCCGATCGTGAATCAAACTGTTGAAATACAGGTCCATTTTCATACTATCAAGATCTTTGGAACATCATATGGCTTAAGTGATGTCGAGTTGGTTGTTCTGAGGTGCGTTTCGTGCTACGGAAATGAAGGTAATTTCGAATGTTTGTTGGTAGGTACTTCTTTTATAGAAAAATTATTACCGACGTAGTATTAAAAAGCCCAGAATTATATCGTATTAATTAATCATAATTAATAATAAATACAAATTATTAATACCTAACAATAAATTATAATAATTTTCACTAGGTAGGTACTTGATAAAATTGTTAATAATTAGTGATAATTGATAATAATAATTAATCTAACATTTAGGATCTAGACATTTAGACCTAGTGATCTAGACAGAAGGGTGATCTGTACAAAGAAGATAATGAACCGTTGTGTCAAGAATTTGCAGAGTTTTTCGAGTTATGTGCCAGAGTAAAGACATAAAATGTCAAAAAAGTTCAAGATAAATTTAGGTAAGTACTTTGCAAATTAATAATGACTGGAGAGGGAAAATTATTAGATAGGACAATTTCAATTAAATAAATATACATAATATGAATTATTAGATAGGACAATTTCAATTAAATAAATATACATAATATACATATAATTTTATATTATAAAATAAATACAATACATATAAAATATGTACAGGGATTAAGGTTATAGACGGAAAAGTTCAATGACAATTCGACCTCCAGGAGACACGGGACTTGAGCGATGGTGATTACTCATGAAGCTTTCGCTAAGTGGTCGATTAATTGATCTCTTAGACGCCTTAAAAACTTATTAAACATTAGTTGATTTCTAAGTGGGTTCGGCAAATCATTGAAATCAGAATGACCTTTGTATTTGTACGAGTTCTGAGCAAAGGTAGTGCGGACTGCAGGGTACGAAATCTCATTATCGTTACTGAATCTAGTATTAATAATTAATTATTGTAACAATTAATAATAACAATTATTGTATGTGTTGGTAAATTATAATGCTTAGTTTTCAATATCGGTTCAATATTACTTAAGAAATTAATTTATGGATGGGTAGGATTTTAATATCTAAAAACAGTTTGGAAGTATGCTCAAGCCTTCCGGTTCTCGCTATTTTCCTGATGATTGCTTTCTGGGTCATTTGGATAGGAACCAAATTTGTCTTGTAGGTGCTACTCCATATGGGTAAACAATAGGTCAAAACAGATTCTACTAAGGCAAAATAAACTATATTGAATTGATTTGAATTGACGTTTATATTGAATTGATAAACGGGTATGAGGGTGCTAGTCAGAGATTTAACTTAGTCAGCCTTTAGTCGGGCTTTAGTCGAGCATTGAAAAACCGGGCCCCGTTGGAAAAAAGAGACGTTTTTATTTTCGGTAATGGAAACTCCCTAGACAGCCTTCGCTGACCCCGATAACAGCAAATCTGTCGGAAGGTTTTACGACGGGCTCATCGATCGGAGTCGAAAAGAGGCCTAGGGGTGTCGGTATATCTCTCAACTCGTTAACTGGGTTCTCGTGAAGAAAAGAAGGAAAAGAAAAAAGAAAAAAAAACAGCGGCCTCAAATACCTTCTTTCTGGGATTCGATCTACCGAACTGACAAGTGGGTCCTTCAAAACCAACATTACCATTTTTCGTTTTACGTCTTGTTTATTTGCTCAATCATTGCAATGATGCTCTCAAAACCCATCCAGTCACATTGGGAAGGGGGCTTGCACCGGCTTTTTCCAAATTTCAACCTCTACACCTCAAAATTTTCCAATTTTAAATTTGAATACAAATTAAATGAATTGTTGCAGCAACTTGTAGGGGCGTATGAAAGCAAACTGCGTTTCCCAAACTGTTATAAATTGGATGGTTCCAAAATGAGACTGTAAATACTTTTGATGCGTCAGTAACGCCATCTCTTATCCCAGAATCACACTAAGGGCCCGTCCACTTCCCCCTTAAGGCGTTACTTTAGGTCAGGAGTCAAGCGGGAAGTCTGAATAGCGTCATTCACGGAATAACGGAAAAAATATAAAATAAAAAACCCGAAAAGCCTCGTCCTTCTTGAACTGTCAGAAACACTCGCTTTTTCTGATTCTGTTTTTTTCACATTCTCGTCGTTTCCACGACATCTTTCCGATCGCCTAATTTCAACTTGATAGCGACGGAAGTGGACCGGAGTTTTGGGAGACAGACGTTTGAATGACACGAAATCCGTACACGTCAAATTCACTGACCACGTGAGGCTTATGGACGGTTTCACCAAAATACTCTAATCTCGATCAGGATTAATCTAGATAAATCCTAAACGAGATCACTAATCACGAGAATCCCTACTTGGATGTTCTACAAAATTGCGCTTTTTTTTCTGATTTGTACAAATTATGTCTGATGTGTATTAGTAAACAACTATTGTACACATTTGTACTGAATTGCACGGTCATATAATAATTGAATAATAATGTCCTAATTGCGCTGGGAATGGGACACCGAAGTTTGCGTATTGTTAGCGCTGCCGTCAATCTCTTGCAACTTACAGCTTTCTCGGTGACAGTGAATATAGTTTCCGGTGCCGGCGTAATGAATATCGATTGTTACTCAAACCGAAAGAGGAAGGTGATGACGAAGTTGGACGTAGCGGAGGAGGGACCTATCAGAAATGGAAACAACAAGAGGGACTGGAGAACGCTTCCCATCTGCCGCCGTGAAGCCTGTCAAGATAAAAGCTTCTGCCGTCAGTCAAACCATTTTTTTTCTTCTTCTCTATAGACGGACTGTCTGACTTTTGCTGCCGTTGAAGCCCGTGAAAAAAAAAACCCTCATTCTCATTTTGGGGAGCTTCCGTTTGGTGGGAAAAAACGAAAATCTTCCCGTCAATGAACGCGCGATATGCGTTCGCTTTTATTTGATTGTTTAGCTTTTATGCGGCACCGTCGAGGTGCCAAAACCCACTGGACTCTCACAAACACAGCAGACTGCAGATTGCACGGGGAAGTTTCATTCCACCGCGTTTATCTCACTGGACCGCCCAACTGATGAAATCAAAACACCTCTTTTATGTCCACTGCCGTATGGTAGATCCCTCCATTTTCCCTCTGTTTGGGTAAACTTCGGAGTGATGTTTAGTGGACGACTTACGAAATTAATGAAAAAAACAAAAATTCTTACCAATGATGCATCACTGATCGTCCAGTGATTGGGTGATTAGCAGACTGCTAAAAGATTGATAATAGATAGATTACCAGTAGTGATCGTATGATAAAACTTCAGGCATGCCAGTCATAGCCATTGGATTCGTGATTCAAAGCAACCATAAAGTGGGTACAGCTTTCGTACAAGTACGCAACCACGAGGGACATATTATGTCTTTGCGCCTCCTCCCACACCCACACCACGTACCTCGTACTTCATTTTTTTTATTTAAAAATTGTTATATGAATAGGTGTCCGGAACAAGGGCCTATGTCATGATATCTAAATTTTTCCTTTCTATTACGTCAGCGGACACGCCGAGCCGATTTGGCGAGAATGGCTCACCGGCTAGAGCCAAGGTCAACTGGCGTGCCAAAAAAAAGTCCCGGAATCATACTACTTGAAGGAAAGCGAAAAAACGAAGGTGCCAATAATTTAGGAAATTAACGTAAGCTAAGGTCAGAACACATGAATACAAGAAATAAAGAAGTAACACTAGAAATACCTAAGCATACGACAGAGATCTATGCCAAGTCATTCTTAATTTTTGAAAGTAAATTGTACAATAAGCATTCAAAAATTTTTCTTGAATCGAAAACGGTGAATCAATTTAAAAATAATTATGTCAAAATGTTATTGGAGAATGAATAAGTAATAAGTTATTCTAGTTCTTGATATTTTTCTTCTTTTTCCAAGGAGTTGTTACCTTTATTTTACTTTAATTTTAATTATGTTATCAATTAGTTGAAAGAGCGAAGCTTGACGAATCTAGATGTAAAACCTGGAATCTTCTGTATGACAGGAAGAGCAGGCGAAGCTAGCCCGATGTTGGACAGATACATAAATAAAGCTATTATATTCTATTCTAAGCTGGATGACACTCCGCAGTGGTTAACGTAATATGGTTAGGTAAATCGAGAGCTATCCAACGAGTGGTGAACGATTTTTGTACGATGATAACTGGCGAAGTTAAAGTTCCGTAGCAACGAATCGGTTGTACGTGAAAATCATTAGAAATTTTTCATAACGCTTTCTTCGTCACACTTTTTGAATTATGTGCGATAGTAAAGACATAAAAAGTCGTAATTACTGTTAGTTCTATGTAGATATTATATTAATCTGAATATCAGAAACACAATGCACGTGCTAAACTTTGGAACAGAGTGGAATTCTGGTTAGGAATCCAAGGTTACAATATTGGTTGACAGTTAACAAGTGAATGGTGGTGCCGGATATAACACTCCTTCATTTGTAATTCAAATGGTCTACAGGTTTGTGGTCTCTGAGATGGTGCTGTTGATTTCCCCCCGTTTGGACTGGAATGGGGCAAACGTTTGGGAGCTTGAAGTAGAAAACGGGATCGTTGGTGCTCAGTAGACGTGGGTATGGTCTGTTTTGGATTGGTTGTTGGGGTCTGCTGAAGAGTGGATGGTTGGATCTCTGGATATTCTGAGAACTCCAGGTCAGTCTGAATTTCTGCAATGCCCACGACGCCTCCCTCTTCTCCAGAACCTTCTGCAGACCACAACTGGTCAATATGGCACCTCCAGGTGAGTGTGACCATGTGACCTCATACGTTTGGTCGCCCAACACTCTGGATATCACACACTTGGACCATTTGGGAGTGACGATAGTCCTTGGCCCAAACTGGTCGGTAGAGCGAGAGGTCCAGAGTCCGCCGACCTCCCCGTTGTATCATCATGTCTTGTATTTTTCTCTTCTTCAGAAGATGGCGTTAGTTGGTCAAAGACTGTCCTCAACCTGCGCTTGAGTAGAATATTAGCTGTGTGTTCTGCATTGCGAATGAGAAGGAGGAATTGGTGAAGGGCTTGATTCAGAAGTGCTTGGTCAGTACTAGCTTTCTGCAGACACCTCTTCACTATTTTACAGCAGATTCAGCTGCGCCATTTGATTGGGGGTGAAATGGAGGCCCCTACCAAATGTTATATGCCCAGTCGTTGTAGGAAAGCGGTAACCTCAGCTCCCGTAACCTCTAGCCCCACCAGTCGAGTCGGTATGAAGATTTTTTGGAAATTCGATTTTCAAAAAAAGCTTCCTTTTCTTCGAAAATGCGCGAAAAAAGGATAAAATTTATCCTATTTAATAGGCTTGAGGTAAATGTGAGTGTTAAGAGCACATATGAATGACCCACAACTTACAACCCGTTGATTCCAGACCTTCAACACACCCCCAAGCTGGCAGACGTCGCAACGAACCCGTTCTCGTCAGATCACGGAAGTTAGGCGACGTCGGGCGTGGATGTTACTTGGATGGGTGACCGCCGGTAAGTGGGTCTCCCGTAGGGATGGCAATCATACATCGATGTTTCTGAAACATCGATGTTTTTGCGGGACACATCGATGTTTTTCCATCGATGTTGTCTGTGTCGATGTTTTTGGAACATCGATGTCGGGGTTTCGATGCATCGGCACATCGATACATCGATGTTTCATTTTTTCTTGCCATAGGCTGCTGAATGTTTTATTCTAACGTTTTTCTCACATACCTAGAAATATTATTTCTGAATTTTTATTTCCTTTAAATGAAAATGTCGAGGCGTGTTGGCTGAAAAGTATCGATACTTCTAATATTTCGCTTGTGGGAAAGCAGCTGAAACAGGCTCTAATGTCAGGATTTGACTCAAGATTTAAGGGGCGGGAAAGCTGTCACTTGCTGACCCTACCCATGTTTTTGGACCCACGTTTCAAAAATATTCACTTTTCCGATTCCATCGCATCGTCAAAAGCCCTCACTCAAATTAAAAAACTGGTGGCGTCTCTTGATACATCTAATTCCCCGTCATCTCAGTCATCTTCAGAATCTGACCGTGGAAGTCCCGTTGACATATGGGATAAATCGTTGGCGTTCAAAACGAACAAGAAAATGTCATCTTCTCAGAGCTTATCGGTGAACTTAGACACGGAGATATCAATGTATCTCTCAACTCCAGTGGCATCAAACATTCGTTCAAATCCCCTTGAATTGTGGGAAGACATGAAGACAGCCTATCCCAAGCTGTACACGTTATCAAGAGAATACTTGGGGAGGGTAGCCACCTCTGTACCGGCAGAAAGATTATTCTCCATGGCTGGTGCCACTCTTACGCAGCAGAGAAATCGCCTGGGGGGCAAATTGCTTTCAAAATTACTTTTCTTGAATGGACTACCTGCCAAATACTGGGTGTGAGCCCAGCCTTCGTTTAGGTATACGATTTTTTTTTCTTGAAACTGAATTATAATGGTAACAAATAAAATAAAATTGCAAATAAAAGTATGTTCTTTTTCAGAGCTTATAATTTTTTCTTTCCGTCTTGCATGAAAAAAAAGAATAGAAATGAAATAAAAAATTGAGTGAAAACCATCGATACATCGATGTTTTTTTCCATCGATGTTTTTGGGGTCCGATGTTTTTGGAGCATCGATGCCGACCTGTCGATGCATCAATGCATCGATACATCGATGTTTTCATTTTTTTTGCCATCCCTAGTCTCCCGTCCAAGTAATCTTTCACGCTTCTGTACGGCGATCCCCTCTCAACTCAAGGGGGCGAGGCAATGAGTAGCTTTAAGCGAAATCATCGGAACAATTCTGATCCACCTAGGTGGACAGCCGATGACGTCCGCGACGACTAAAAAACGGCAGTCGGACGGAAATCCAACCTGAAATGGTTGCTTACTTTACTTACACCCCCAAGCCTTCGAGGTACAACTGAACTACTGAAATTGAACTGCACAACTGAAGATGAAAATATGTTACTCCTAATCATTATCCCTAATTGTTATTAATCGCCCAATACAGACAATTATTTTTTTCAAAGAATTTCAAATTTGTGAGCAATTGAAAGTGATTTAGTGAGTAAGGAACATGATTCACAAGAAACAAACTATAAGCAATAAATGACGAGAAGGGCTAATGATAAGGACGAAAAATACCTAAAAAGTAGGTGTTTGGTGCCAGCTTCAATCAATAAATGTCATTTTGAAGAGGAACGACCTAAATAATAATAATAATAAGATTATTATGATGATTTCATGATAATGCGTCCAGCAATCCTTTATTAACTTCCTCTTCCTTCGTAATAAGTCACCAACAATAATTGAAACCAGGGATGTACCTAAGAGATTTCTGTTATTATGGAGAACCTCGTCAACGTGGAGCCCTCACGATTGGTACATATGATCTGTATGTACAAATTGGATATTTGAAAACATCAGCCGGTTACACGTCGTAAACTCAAGTATTGCGAATTATTGGTTTATAATTCGCTTTCGGGCGATTATTAGGCGTTTTTTTTATTCTTTCATCCCAAGTCCATTTCGCAGCTTCCGCGATGGAAATAAGGTTAGAGTGAAGAAACACCGGTGACGTCATTCGTCCATTTAAAAGCGATAGAGGAAGCCGGAGGAGTCTGCTTACGTCAGCTCGTGAGATAAAAGAAACAATCTTTGCGGCTTATAAACGTTGCATAGACGTATTTTAATTTTTTTTTCTTCTTCTCTTTTTTCCTGCTCAGCGTCTGTGAGTTATCTGTAGAAGGTTCGATTATAGAAATTCTCTTCCACGGTGTCATTAGTCAGTGCGGTTGGTTTATGGGCGAAATATTGTACTTGTATAGCTAGTATTTACTTAGTATGTGTAGTTTAGTTGGTTTAAAATGTGTATTTCTATTAGAAATTTTCTAATTATTCTGCAATGGGGACTAAAAGTCAATATGGAAAAATCCAAGGCAATGATTTTCCAGAAAGGAGGAAGACGCAGGGCAACTGAAAAATGGACGTATGGCAATGAGGTTGTGACCATAGTAAATGAATACTGCTACCTGGGTGTCACGCTGACTCCACGTATTTCTTTTTCAAAGCACTTGAAGCTGAAAGTTGGATCAGCGAAAAATGCAATGAATTATGTGTGGAGAGATGCATTTGGGAATCCTAGGATCCCTTTAACTGCTAAGATGCAGGTTTTTGAAGCTATTGTCCGAGCCATTTTGTGTTATTCAGCCGAGGTTTGGGGTTTTCGAGAGTATGGCTGTGTTGATGGCGTTCAGTTGCTGCTCATTAAGAAACTTTTCCGCCTCCAGATGCATTTGGGGTTCACAGAACCATGTCGTAATGTTTATTAGGCATTATTTACTATGTAAAAGTAACCTTTCTTTTCAATAAACGTTTTTCTTCTTCTTCTTCTTCTAATTATTCTGATTAAGTTAAATATTGTGGAAGAATTTCATATTTATTTACCTTTTTAAAGTGTTTTGGGGTTCACTGCCTTCCCAGTGGTCGGTGGGCGGTTAAATTGGTGACCTGTTGACTCTTGAAAAGACCGATTTCCCTTCAAACGCCGGTTTGACGCGTCGCTGTCTCAAAGACGACAGAAAAGAAAAAACTGACAAGAAAAGGAACGGGAACAAGAATGAAAAAGACCTTCTGTATTCAGCCTCGGAAAAAGGTTTTTGAAAAAAAGCGGGCTCTGAGCAGTATAGAAAATGCGGGGTCGAGTCAGTTATTTTCAAAGCGCATTCTTGCGGAGAAGTCTAGCGAATTCTGACCCGCTTTTTTTCCTTCTTCGTCCTTCTCATCTGCCTAACGCGAAAAAAAAGGGTTTTCATTTATGTAAAAGGGCCCCGGGGCGGAAAACCCATTTGGGAAAATGAACTTGAAGCCTGTAGGTAATGTGTCTCGAGGCGCGTTCACTTATTTAATGGAATCGACTGCGGTAGAGTTGGCGGTCAGAACGTCGCGTTAACGTTTTGAAAAATGTTCGAAACGCCAAAATCCGCGTTCACCGCAGGCCTCGATGATTTATTCGTGAGAGAACCACGAATCCGAGTGAATCTACACGAACGAAATTTCATCGAAAATCACCTAAAAGTCCTCCAATAAATTCGATACAGCCCCACATAAACATTCAAAATCCGAAATATTGGCCATGGTATCCCTGTGTATTTTTCGACGCTGAATCCAAATTCTACCAAAAATGATATACCAGTCCCAAACAACAGTGTAATAAGTTATTTGAAAGGCTCCCATTTTTGGTTCAAATCTGTTTTTTTTTTTCGTTGTACATACCCAAAATTGCTGGATTTGGCTTCAGAACGTCGCGTTAACGTTTTAAGAAATGATCGAAACGCCAAAATCCGCGTTCACCGCAGTCCTCGATGATTTATTCGTGAGAGAACCACGAATCCGAGTGAATCTACTCGAACGGAATTTCATCGAAAATCACCTGAAAGTACCTTAAAGTCCTCCAATCAATTCGACAACACAGCCCCACAAAAAAAGTCAAAATTCGAAAGATTGACCATGGTATCCGCATTGTGGCCAAACAACAGTGTAATGAGTTATTTGAAAGGCTCGCTATTTTGGTTCAAATCTGATTTTTTGTTTCTTGTACGTAGGTACTCAAAATTGAAGGATTTGGCTTCAGATGATGACCTCTACTTTACCACTTTCATGATTATTTTAGTGTACAGCTTTGGTTATCACCAGGTTTTAGCTTTTACCGAATTTTCGCAGAAAATGTAGCTGTTGTTCTTGGTCCAAAATGTTTAGAACTCGAATTTCCAAAAAATGTTCATACCAAAATCCGTTTTAGACCATCCTGAATCCACTGCCAAAATACACGAAAAATTATATGTGAGAAACGCTTAGAAAACACCTGAGCATTTCTAAGGATTTTTTATAAATGGGGGAGGTCAGTGTACACCCCCCCCCCCCCCCCCGCCACGCGGAACTGATGCCGAACTCAAATTTCGAATTTTGGCACATTCATGGTTTTGGTATGGAGCGATATATATTTATGTATGTGACACTCCAGACGATAACTCTCTATAGAATTGAGATAGAAAGTTCAAATTTGCACAAAACATCCCTCATAGCAATCGAAAAGCTAAGTTCGTAGATGGGCAGAATCGAGCCATTCTAAGGGGGGGGGGGGGGGGTTTCGGGGAGCTTTAAGGGGGGGAAATTACCCATTAATTCCCAAATTTGGGAATTAATGAGACAGTCTGAGAAGTGCGCATAATTTTAAAGAGGTTTTTGTACTGAACACGATGGTGAAATAACGATTTCGATATCCTATTCCGGTCACAGAATGGAGCACTTTGAAGATGAAGAAACAAGGCTGATACTTACGATCTTCTTCATGGACATCAAGTCCTTCAATGGAGACTTCCTATATTTCCTCGAAAATTCGCTCTTATAGCCATGCTGCATGTCGTTGGATTTTCAGAAGTTTAGTATGACGCGTTATGACGGCGTAACCCACCCGATACCTTTATGAATACCTTTGGATTCATTCTTTTCCGACTATTATACGGTACGTTTGGCATATAGGAATTTTATTGGATTCGACGTTCGACCCTACATCGATTTCCCAACTCTGAAACCACTCAATTTAAACGTTTGCGTGTATATTAAAAGTGATTTACGAACGATGCGCAAATCATAACAAACCGAGCTTGAAATAAACCTGCGGCCGGCAAAAAATAAACTTTCCTCTCGTCTTGGCTTGTGTAAAAAACGGCCTTAAATGCGAGGAAACACCAAGAAAAAACCTGTAAACTGGAAAAGCACTCTTCTCAGTGCAGATCCCCATCTGTTCGGAATCTGCGTCTGTAAACCGAATAAACAGTCGAGAGGATCAGTTTGGATCGATCTGACAAATCGCCAAAAGGATTTATTAATGCGGCTCATTCGTCATTAATTGATGCGATCCTTGAAGTTACCAGATGATCTCCGATGTTTTTAAGGACCCTCGATATAGCGGGATAATTAGCGAGGGTATAATCCGATTTATTCGTACAATATAATGCTGTTCAAAACACTCTACAGAAAACGCTTATGGGTCCTTTTTCGGGGCGTTCTGAATCAAACTCTGACGTTTTTCGTTATTTGTAGCCTTTACACTTGTAGGCATTACAAAGAGTTGCATAAAAATTCACATTTGAGAAAAAGAAATAAGTACTTGAACCAGATAAATAAATGTATACCAAACGGACAAATCTAATTATTACAAGTCATTTCGATCAATAGGGTGATTTTCTACCTTTATTACCTTTTGGTAATTTATTGATTGTCTGCCAAAAATCCTGAGAATTCCTTACGTTGGCCATACTTTCGTTAACCTTATCATAATAAATATCCTTGCTTTCATCTAGTTTCTTGTTATAAGCTACAGTCAAATCTACATATCCTTATCAAAGTACAGGGTCGTACTCTTTTCTTTTTATTTCCCTAAACATCTTCCTTCTTTTATATCTCAAGGATCTACATTCTGAATTAAACATTCTGAGGGGCTTACAAATTCTGGCAGGCATATGCACCCCTGACTGCTTTCCTGCTCCAAAAGTTGCTCACACCATTCAGCCATAAATCACTGTTGAACTGAAATCACTGTTGACATCATGAGAATTCACAGGTTTAAAAGAGTCTAAACATTTTTTAAAGTCGTCACTTTTTTCGTCGGACCATATGATTTTCTCCTCTAAAACGATCTCTTGTTCCACCGGCTGTACCCTCTCAGAGCCCCATGTTACATGAACAAGACAAGGTAAATGATCAGATCTTGAACCAGTATGTTATTTTTATTTACAATGTGGGTACGTGAGTTCCGACTAACCCCCAACTTCTGAACGTACAGTTACAAGTTATTAGTCCAACAAAGAGAAATAAATAAAATAATAAATTAAATTTTTGCAATTCAACATCTGACTTTTTACAAACTGTTGAAATACTACCAGGCCAATGTTCATACTAAGGAACAGCTGTTTGGAACATCACAGCTTTTTATGGTGTGTAGATTTTTTCGTTTCTGAGGTACTTTTCGTGCTGCGGAATAAAGGTAATTTCTAATGTTGTTTGGTAGGTACTTCTTTTATGGAAAAATTATTACCGACGTAGGTAGGTGGAATTAAAAAGCCCAGAATTATATCGGTGCCTACAGTTTATTCATCATCTCTACAATTTAGTTTCTGCACAAAGAAGATAATAAACCGGTGTGTCAAGAATTTGCAGAGTTTTGGAGATTTAACGTTGCAAAATTGAAGCGACTGAAGGGGACTTACTGTTGAATCATTAAAGTTTTAATTTACTTGGTACTGAAAGGGCGAAGAAGGTGAAAAAAAAGCTTTGTTCAGAGATTCTAGTCATAGTGGGAAGCGCCCAAATGAACTCAGATGTTCATTAGAGTTAGACAGTTCTCTTTCGGACTAACTTCGTAAAATTGGCGCAGACAATGAAAGACGGGAGTTTGCAAAGTAGCGAAGGAGGAGAGTCGAAGTGGGGATACGCGTTATTGTGAACGGCGGACCGGCGGAACGGCTCTTTGAAACTAGTAATTAAACCTCTTAAGGTGCAACTACCCTAAACCTTAGTTTAGGTATTTTCCATTGAAAACGAGACCAGGAACTCGGTGCATCGAAAGCAACGAGATTAGCGGCGTTGTGAGGGGCAGCGATGAAGCAAATTATTACTCTTCGGTTCAATACCACAGCGCTCTAAGGCTCTAAATGAACTTGCACGATGCAGTAAAGATTTGAATTTTCATGTAAATTAAGGGAGTTATGGCCATTTCAGTGTGATAAAGTAGAAACACGGAAATAATCTTAAAATTGAAAAAACTCCATTTTTTAGCTGAGAAAACAAAAATTGCTACAGGACATTTTTGGCCAGAAATTAGCTGTAGAATCGATTCCTAGCCTGTGACCGCCACGAAATGAAACACCATGTAAAGCCGTATTTAAAGGAAGACGTTGTTGATAATGGCAACTCCCACACGGCCGTAACGCCTTCAACTTCAAATGTCGTTCCGTATAAAACTACCGCCACAACTGCGAAGTGAAAACCACATTTCGACGAAAGGGTGCCGGGAGGCTTGAGGAACTGACGTTCATTCATTTCTCTTCTACGTTGGTTTTCGCTCCACCCCGCGTTTCTATCTTTGATGGAGCTCTCTGCCTTCATGTCGGGAAAGATTAATGGTCGGAGATGAGTCAAAAGACGCCAGTTCCCGCCAGCCCATTTTCCGTATTGGTTCAGTAATTCATTGGGAAGGAGAACATACATACATTGTTTAACATCCACAAGTCAATGAAACGTTCATTACCAAATTCGTTTTTACATTTTTCCATAATTGTCCTATGCTATCTGGGCTTTCTGGACCAGTGCTTATACACCTTACGGTTAAAACTCGAAAAACTGGTCAAAGTTCCGTCAAAGTCAATTCGTGAACCTACTAGGAACCCTGCAAGGTGCACCTCAGTACACTTTTATTAGAAAGGGTCGTACACGTAATCGCGTTGGATGACCCTTTTACATTGCCTGAACTTGATCGTGTTCTGAGCACCGTGAAGGACTTGAAGGCCCCGGGAATTGATGGCATACCGTTTGAATTTTACAAGTATGCTGGGCCAGACCTCTGGGATTTGCTGCTCAAGGTTTTCAACCAGGTATTGGAGAGTGGCTCGGTTCCTGAATCTTTCAAAAGAGCAGTTATTTTTCCCCTCCACAAGAAGGGTGATCCAGGCGACCCGAGAAATTTTAGAGGCCTCTCGTTTATTAATTGCTTCGCCAAGCTCCTTTCCTGCCTCCTTGCTAATCGTCTCACCAATTTTGTGGAGGAAAATTCAATCTTGACAGAGTCTCAATCTGGATTCCGTAGAGGGTATTCAACGGTTGACTCTATTTTTACTCTCTGTGGGCTTGTAAAGCTCAAGCTCTCTCAGCCACGGGGCAAGGTGTATGCCTTTTTCGTGGATCTTAAAGCCGCATTTGACACAGTCAGCCGTAGTTTGCTTTACTGCAAGCTCTTCGGCGTCGGACTATCTCCCAGGTTCATCGGGCTGCTTCGAGGTATTTACAGCGGTGTTTCGTCAGCAGTATGGACCAACGGCAATGTCAGTGCATCGTTTGAGGTGAGGTGTGGAGTGAGACAGGGGTGCCCATTGAGCCCAATTCTCTTTGCGTTGTTCGTCAATGATTTGGTGGACTGTCTAGTACATGGCCTCCTGATTGGCTCTGTTTCTGTCAAGATATTACTGTACGCAGATGACCTCGTTATTTTGGCAGACGATCCACAAAACCTGCAGGAAAATATTGATGCTCTGGCCAGTTATTGCGAGCGTTGGGGCTTGAAGGTCAATATGGAGAAGTCCAAGGTGGTAATTTTTCAGAATGGAGGCAGGCGGCGACGGACTGAAGAATGGCATTATGAGGGTCAACCCATCGAAATTGTTAATGAGTATGTTTACCTTGGCGTTACTCTTACCCCGAGGCTGTCATTTGCAAAGCATCTGAAGAGAAAGGCACAATGTGCAAGGGCAGCTATGGGCAGTGCATGGAGAGAAGTTATTTCGAGTCCCTCAGTTTCACGTTTAGCAAAGATGCAGGTCTTCAATGCAGTTTTGCGGGCAATCCTATGCTACGCGGGGCAGGTATGGGGTTGCCAGGAGTACGATTGTGTCGAGGGAGTACTCATGTCTTTTGTAAGAAGACTCTTTTATCTGCCCGCCTGGACCCCGAACTATTTGATCCATCTGGAGTCCGAGCTCTCCCCTGTCTCATCGTTCTCTCTGCAGCTTCACTATGAATACCTCGTCAAGGTTGCCGGTATGCCTGTCACGCGACTCCCTCGTCTGGTCGCAACTGAAATCATCAACCAAAACATCTGGTGGGCGCGGAGCTTCTCCATTATGGCAGTGAAGTATGGCGTGACGAACTCACTTGGAGCGATGGATCCTGCATCACTGAGGAGCAGCGTGACTTCAATTTTGCGGGCATATGACGACGATAAGTGGCGGCAATTTCGCGGACGCGCCGAGGCCTCAACGTCGTTCACTCTGTACCGAGAGCTGGATGGAAGCGTAAAATGCGGAAGTTTGAAACGGGACACTGGTGTGCCACTGTTTGTTGCCAGGTGGGCGGTCAGGATCCGGACTGAGTCCTTGAAGCTGAACGCTAAGCCCTTTGAGACGGATGGTTGTGAGGATTGCTCGCTTTGCAATTTACGTGATCGGGAGGATGTATTCCATTTTTTCTGCCGGTGCCCAATCCTGTCTGAATTTCGGTGGTCCGCTTTTCAACGTTTAATTTTGACTCGTGATGAAGCGATCGCAATAATAAATGGCCCTAACTGGAGCTCGCTGGCGAAGTTCTGCAGTCTTGCATGGCGGTATCGGTCCTGGCTAGTGAGCGAATTTAACTATTGAGTAGTTGAGTGGCCTGTGCATCCCTCCTCCCATGTACTCATTTATTTATTTATTAGTATTTTTTGTTTGTTTGTTGGCACTCTTCTTTTTTTTCTATGCCGTTATATCAACCCTCTAGCTATTACTTGTTCATTTTCCCTTTTGCTATTTTTTCTCTCCTTTCCATTTCCCACTAGTTTTAAAGAAGTAATTTTTATTTTTGTACTCTCCACGCCGTACCTCCGGCAGACGGTTACAATTGTGACCATGCTGTAAAGTTTATTTTTATTTTCTTCAAATCAGAATGTACTGTTTGTTCTTTCTTAATAAACATTTTTCTTCTTCTTCTTCTTCTTCTTCTTACACGTAATAAAATTCACTCAGGTCATGTTCGTGGATGACATTTCAGTGTCGTGATAATTACGACGTCAATACATTACGACGTCGTGAGCATCACATCTTGTGAATAATCTAAACCAAAATCTAATGATAAAAGAAAGTTTTATAAAACCATACAGCCAACGGTGCCATCTCGGTTCTGGTTTACTAAAAGTTCAATACCCAGACCAGTCTGCCGAGTCATAAGCAGGATGAGGACAAATCATGGAGTCTGCGAAGCATACCTTCATAGATTCGGCCTTCAAGAAGACCCTCAGTGCAGTAGATGCGGTGACCCTGATAGCTCTTCTTGGAGGTCCATTCGAACTCAAATCAACACCTCGAGTCGATATGAAGTCAACTTTTTTTCGTTTTCACGATGAATTTGAGTCGACGATTGCTTTTCTTGAAGGTCCATTCGAACTCAAAACAACACCTCGAGTCGATATGAAGTCAACTTTTTTTCGTTTTCACGATGTATTTGAGTCGACAGTTGCTCTTCTTGAAGGTCCATTCGAACTCAAATCAACACCTCGAGTCGATATGAAGTCAACTTTTTTTCGTTTTCACGATGTATTTGAGTCGACAGTTGCTCTTGTTGAAGGTCCATTCGAACTCAAATCAACACCTCGAGTCGATATGAAGTCAACTTTTTTTCGTTTTCACGATGTATTTGAGTCAACAGTTGCTCTTCTTGAAGGTCCATTCGAACTCAAATCAACACCTCGAGTCGATATGAAGTCAACTTTCTTTCGTTTTCACGATGTATTTGAGTCGACAGTTGCTCTTCTTGAAGGTCCATTCGAACTCAAATCAACACCTCGAGTCGATATGAAGTCAACTTTTTTTCGTTTTCACGATGTATTTGAGTCGACAGTTGCTCTTGTTGAAGGTCCATTCAAACTCAAATCAACACCTCGAGTCGATATGAAGTCAACTTTTTTTCATTTTCACGATGTATTTGAGTCAACAGTTGCTCTTCTTGAAGGTCCATTCGAACTCAAATCAACACCTCGAGTCGATATGAAGTCAACTTTTTTTTGTTTTCACGATGTATTTGAGTCGACAGTTGCTCTTCTTGAAGGTCCATTCGAACTCAAATCAACACCTCGAGTCGATATGAAGTCAACTTTTTTTTGTTTTCACGATGTATTTGAGTCGACAGTTGCTCTTCTTGAAGGTCCATTCGAACTCAAATCAACACCTCGAGTCGATATGAAGTCAACTTTTTTTCGTTTTCACGATGTATTTGAGTCGACAGTTGCTCTTGTTGAAGGTCCATTCAAACTCAAATCAACACCTCGAGTCGATATGAAGTCAACTTTTTTTCATTTTCACGATGTATTTGAGTCAACAGTTGCTCTTCTTGAAGGTCCATTCGAACTCAAATCAACACCTCGAGTCGATATGAAGTCAACTTTTTTTCGTTTTCACGATGTATTTGAGTCGACAGTTGCTCTTGTTGAAGGTCCATTCGAACTCAAATCAACACCTCGAGTCGATATGAAGTCAACTTTTTTTCGTTTTCACGATGTATTTGAGTCAACAGTTGCTCTTCTTGAAGGTCCATTCGAACTCAAATCAACACCTCGAGTCGATATGAAGTCAACTTTCTTTCGTTTTCACGATGTATTTGAGTCGACAGTTGCTCTTCTTGAAGGTCCATTCGAACTCAAATCAACACCTCGAGTCGATATGAAGTCAACTTTTTTTCGTTTTCAACATGTATTTGAGTCGACAATTGCTCTTCTTGAAGGTCCATTCGAACTCAAATCAACACCTCGAGTCGATATGAAGTCAACTTTTTTTCGTTTTCACCATGTATTTGAGTCGACAATTGCTCTTCTTGAAGGTCCATTCGAACTCAAATCAACACCTCGAGTCGATATGAAGTCAACTTTTTTTCGTTTTCACGATGTATTTGAGTCGACAGTTGCTCTTCTTGAAGGTCCATTCGAACTCAAATCAACACCTCGAGTCGATATGAAGTCAACTTTTTTTCGTTTTCACGATGTATTTGAGTCGACAGTTGCTCTTCTTGAAGGTCCATTCGAACTCAAATCAACACCTCGAGTCGATATGAAGTCAACTTTTTTTCGTTTTCACGATGTATTTGAGTCGACAGTTGCTCTTCTTGAAGGTCCATTCGAACTCAAATCAACACCTCGAGTCGATATGAAGTCAACTTTTTTTCGTTTTCACGATGTATTTGAGTCGACAGTTGCTCTTCTTGAAGGTCCATTCGAACTCAAATCAACACCTCGAGTCGATATGAAGTCAACTTTTTTTCGTTTTCACGATGTATTTGAGTCGACAGTTGCTCTTCTTGAAGGTCCATTCGAACTCAAATCAACGCCTCGAGTCGATATGAAGTCAACTTTTTTTCGTTTTCACGATGTATTTGAGTCGACAGTTGCTCTTGTTGAAGGTCCATTCGAACTCAACTCAACACCTCGAGTCGATATGAAGTCAACTTTTTTTCGTTTTCACGATGTATTTGAGTCAACAGTTGCTCTTCTTGAAGGTCCATTCGAACTCAAATCAACACCTCGAGTCGATATGAAGTCAACTTTTTTTCGTTTTCACGATGTATTTGAGTCGACAGTTGCTCTTCTTGAAGGTCCATTCGAACTCAAATCAACACCTCGAGTCGATATGAAGTCAACTTTCTTTCGTTTTCACGATGTATTTGAGTCGACAGTTGCTCTTCTTGAAGGTCCATTCGAACTCAAATCAACACCTCGAGTCGATATGAAGTCAACTTTTTTTCGTTTTCACCATGTATTTGAGTCGACAATTGCTCTTCTTGGAGGTCCATTCGAACTCAAATCAACACCTCGAGTCGATATGAAGTCAACTTTTTTTCGTTTTCACCATGTATTTGAGTCGACAATTGCTCTTCTTGGAGGTCCATTCGAACTCAAATCAACACCTCGAGTCGATATGAAGTCAACTTTTTTTCGTTTTCACCATGTATTTGAGTCGACAATTGCTCTTCTTGGAGGTCCATTCGAACTCAAATCAACACCTCGAGTCGATATGAAGTCAACTTTCTGTCGTTTTCACGATGTATTTGAGTCGACAGTTGCTCTTCTTGAAGGTCCATTCGAACTCAAATCAACACCTCGAGTCGATATGAAGTCAACTTTTTTTCGTTTTCACCATGTATTTGAGTCGACAATTGCTCTTCTTGGAGGTCCATTCGAACTCAAATCAACACCTCGAGTCGATATGAAGTCAACTTTTTTTCGTTTTCACCATGTATTTGAGTCGACAATTGCTCTTCTTGGAGGTCCATTCGAACTCAAATCAACACCTCGAGTCGATATGAAGTCAACTTTTTTTCGTTTTCACCATGTATTTGAGTCGACAATTGCTCTTCTTGGAGGTCCATTCGAACTCAAATCAACACCTCGAGTCGATATGAAGTCAACTTTTTTTCGTTTTCACGATGTATTTGAGTCGACAGTTGCTCTTGTTGAAGGTCCATTCGAACTCAAATCAACACCTCGAGTCGATATGAAGTCAACTTTTTTTCGTTTTCACGATGTATTTGAGTCAACAGTTGCTCTTCTTGAAGGTCCATTCGAACTCAAATCAACACCTCGAGTCGATATGAAGTCAACTTTCTTTCGTTTTCACCATGTATTTGAGTCGACAATTGCTCTTCTTGGAGGTCCATTCGAACTCAAATCAACACCTCGAGTCGATATGAAGTCAACTTTTTTTTGTTTTCACGATGTATTTGAGTCGACAGTTGCTCTTGTTGAAGGTCCATTCGAACTCAAATCAACACCTCGAGTCGATATGAAGTCAACTTTTTTTCGTTTTCACGATGTATTTGAGTCGACAGTTGCTCTTGTTGAAGGTCCATTCGAACTCGAATCAACACCTCGAGTCGATATGAAGTCAACTTTTTTTCGTTTTCACGATGTATTTGAGTCGTCAGTTGCTCTTCTTGAAGGTCCATTCCAACTCAAATCAACACCTCGAGTCGATATGAAGTCAACTTTTTTTCGTTTTCACGATGTATTTGAGTCAACAGTTGCTCTTCTTGAAGGTCCATTCGAACTCAAATCAACACCTCGAGTCGATATGAAGTCAACTTTTTTTCGTTTTCACGATGTATTTGAGTCGACATTTGCTCTTCTTGAAGGTCCATTCGAACTCAAATCAACACCTCGAGTCGATATGAAGTCAACTTTTTTTCGTTTTCACGATGTATTTGAGTCGACAGTTGCTCTTCTTGAAGGTCCATTCGAACTCAAATCAACACCTCGAGTCGATATGAAGTCAACTTTTTTTCGTTTTCACGATGTATTTGAGTCAACAGTTGCTCTTCTTGAAGGTCCATTCGAACTCAAATCAACACCTCGAGTCGATATGAAGTCAACTTTCTTTCGTTTTCACGATGTATTTGAGTCGACAGTTGCTCTTCTTGAAGGTCCATTCGAACTCAAATCAACACCTCGAGTCGATATGAAGTCAACTTTTTTTCGTTTTCACCATGTATTTGAGTCGACAATTGCTCTTCTTGGAGGTCCATTCGAACTCAAATATCAACACCTCGAGTCGATATGAAGTCAACTTTTTTTCGTTTTCACGATGTATTTGAGTCAACAGTTGCTCTTCTTGAAGGTCCATTCGAACTCAAATCAACACCTCGAGTCGATATGAAGTCAACTTTCTTTCGTTTTCACGATGTATTTGAGTCGACAGTTGCTCTTGTTGAAGGTCCATTCGAACTCAAATCAACACCTCGAGTCGATATGATGTCAGTTTTTTTCGTTTTCACGATGTATTTGAGTCAACAGTTGCTCTTCTTGAAGGTCCATTCGAACTCAAATCAACACCTCGAATCGATATGAAGTCAACTTTTTTTCGTTTTCACCATGTATTTGAGTCGACAGTTGCTCTTGTTGAAGGTCCATTCGAACTCAAATCAACACCTCGAGTCGATATGAAGTCAACTTTTTTTCGTTTTCACAATGTATTTGAGTCGACAGTTGCTCTTCTTGAAGGTCCATTCGAACTCAAATCAACACCTCGAGTCGATATGAAGTCATTTTTTTTTTTCGTTTTCACGATGTATTTGAGTCGACAATTGCTCTTCTTGGAGGTCCATTCGAACTCAAATCAACACCTCGAGTCGATATGAAGTCAACTTTTTTTCGTTTTCACCATGTATTTGAGTCGACAGTTGCTCTTGTTGAAGGTCCATTCGAACTCAAATCAACACCTCGAGTCGATATGAAGTCAACTTTTTTTCGTTTTCACGGTGTATTTGAGTCGACAGTTGCTCTTGTTGAAGGTCCATTCGAACTCAAATCAACACCTCGAGTCGATATGAAGTCAACTTTTTTTCGTTTTCACGATGTATTTGAGTCGACAGTTGCTCTTCTTGGAGGTCCATTCGAACTCAAATCAACACCTCGAGTCGATATGAAGTCAACTTTCTTTCGTTTTCACGATGTATTTGAGTCGACAGTTGCTCTTGTTGAAGGTCCATTCGAACTCAAATCAACACCTCGAGTCGATATGATGTCAGTTTTTTTCGTTTTCACGATGTATTTGAGTCAACAGTTGCTCTTCTTGAAGGTCCATTCGAACTCAAATCAACACCTCGAATCGATATGAAGTCAACTTTTTTTCGTTTTCACCATGTATTTGAGTCGACAGTTGCTCTTGTTGAAGGTCCATTCGAACTCAAATCAACACCTCGAGTCGATATGAAGTCAACTTTTTTTCGTTTTCACGATGTATTTGAGTCGACAGTTGCTCTTCTTGAAGGTCCATTCGAACTCAAATCAACACCTCGAGTCGATATGAAGTCATTTTTTTTTTCGTTTTCACGATGTATTTGAGTCGACAATTGCTCTTCTTGGAGGTCCATTCGAACTCAAATCAACACCTCGAGTCGATATGAAGTCAACTTTTTTTCGTTTTCACCATGTATTTGAGTCGACAGTTGCTCTTGTTGAAGGTCCATTCGAACTCAAATCAACACCTCGAGTCGATATGAAGTCAACTTTTTTTCGTTTTCACGATGTATTTGAGTCGACAGTTGCTCTTGTTGAAGGTCCATTCGAACTCAAATCAACACCTCGAGTCGATATGAAGTCAACTTTTTTTCGTTTTCACGATGTATTTGAGTCGACAGTTGCTCTTCTTGGAGGTCCATTCGAACTCAAATCAACACCTCGAGTCGATATGAAGTCAACTTTTTTTCGTTTTCACGATGTATTTGAGTCGACAGTTGCTCTTCTTGAAGGTCCATTCGAACTCAAATCAACACCTCGAGTCGATATGAAGTCAACTTTTTTTCGTTTTCACGATGTATTTGAGTCAACAGTTGCTCTTCTTGAAGGTCCATTCGAACTCAAATCAACACCTCGAGTCGATATGAAGTCAACTTTCTTTCGTTTTCACGATGTATTTGAGTCGACAGTTGCTCTTCTTGAAGGTCCATTCGAACTCAAATCAACACCTCGAGTCGATATGAAGTCAACTTTTTTTCGTTTTCACCATGTATTTGAGTCGACAATTGCTCTTCTTGGAGGTCCATTCGAACTCAAATCAACACCTCGAGTCGATATGAAGTCAACTTTTTTTCGTTTTCACCATGTATTTGAGTCGACAATTGCTCTTCTTGGAGGTCCATTCGAACTCAAATCAACACCTCGAGTCGATATGAAGTCAACTTTTTTTCGTTTTCACGATGTATTTGAGTCGACAGTTGCTCTTGTTGAAGGTCCATTCGAACTCAAATCAACACCTCGAGTCGATATGAAGTCAACTTTTTTTCGTTTTCACGATGTATTTGAGTCAACAGTTGCTCTTCTTGAAGGTCCATTCGAACTCAAATCAACACCTCGAGTCGATATGAAGTCAACTTTCTTTCGTTTTCACCATGTATTTGAGTCGACAATTGCTCTTCTTGGAGGTCCATTCGAACTCAAATCAACACCTCGAGTCGATATGAAGTCAACTTTTTTTTGTTTTCACGATGTATTTGAGTCGACAGTTGCTCTTGTTGAAGGTCCATTCGAACTCAAATCAACACCTCGAGTCGATATGAAGTCAACTTTTTTTCGTTTTCACGATGTATTTGAGTCGACAGTTGCTCTTGTTGAAGGTCCATTCGAACTCAAATCAACACCTCGAGTCGATATGAAGTCAACTTTTTTTCGTTTTCACGATGTATTTGAGTCGTCAGTTGCTCTTCTTGAAGGTCCATTCCAACTCAAATCAACACCTCGAGTCGATATGAAGTCAACTTTTTTTCGTTTTCACGATGTATTTGAGTCAACAGTTGCTCTTCTTGAAGGTCCATTCGAACTCAAATCAACACCTCGAGTCGATATGAAGTCAACTTTCTTTCGTTTTCACGATTTATTTGAGTCGACGGTTGCTCTTCTTGAAGGTCCATTCGAACTCAAATCAACACCTCGAGTCGATATGAAGTCAACTTTTTTTCAATTTTAACCATGTATTTGAGTCGACAATTGCTCTTCTTGGAGGTCCATTCGAACTCAAATCAACACCTCGAGTCGATATGAAGTCAACTTTTTTTCGTTTTCACGATGTATTTGAGTCGACAGTTGCTCTTGTTGAAGGTCCATTCGAACTCAAATCAACACCTCGAGTCGATATGAAGTCAACTTTTTTTCGTTTTCACGATGTATTTGAGTCGACAGTTGCTCTTCTTGAAGGTCCATTCGAACTCAAATCAACACCTCGAGTCGATATGAAGTCAACTTTTTTTCGTTTTCACGATGTATTTGAGTCGACAGTTGCTCTTCTTGAAGGTCCATTCGAACTCAAATCAACACCTCGAGTCGATATGAAGTCAACTTTTTTTCGTTTTCACGATGTATTTGAGTCAACAGTTGCTCTTCTTGAAGGTCCATTCGAACTCAAATCAACACCTCGAGTCGATATGAAGTCAGTTTTTTTCGTTTTCACGATGTATTTGAGTCAACAGTTGCTCTTCTTGAAGGTCCATTCGAACTCAAATCAACACCTCGAGTCGATATGAAGTCAACTTTTTTTCGTTTTCACCATGTATTTGAGTCGACAGTTGCTCTTGTTGAAGGTCCATTCGAACTCAAATCAACACCTCGAGTCGATATGAAGTCAACTTTTTTTCGTTTTCACGATGTATTTGAGTCGACAGTTGCTCTTCTTGAAGGTCCATTCGAACTCAAATCAACACCTCGAGTCGATATGAAGTCATTTTTTTTTCGTTTTCACGATGTATTTGAGTCGACAATTGCTCTTCTTGGAGGTCCATTCGAACTCAAATCAACACCTCGAGTCGATATGAAGTCAACTTTTTTTCGTTTTCACGATGTATTTGAGTCGACAGTTGCTCTTCTTGAAGGTCCATTCGAACTCAAATCAACACCTTGAGTCGATATGAAGTCAACTTTTTTTCGTTTTCACGATGTATATGAGTCGACAATTGCTCTTCTTGAAGGTCCATTCGAACTCAAATCAACACCTCGAGTCGATATGAAGTCAACTTTTTTTCGTTTTCACGATGTATTTGAGTCGACAATTGCTCATGTTGAAGGTCCATTCGAACTCAAATCAACACCTCGAGTCGATATGAAGTCAACTTTCTTTCGTTTTCACGATGTATTTGAGTCGACAGTTGCTCTTCTTGAAGGTCCATTCGAACTCAAATCAACACCTCGAGTCGATATGAAGTCAACCTTTTTTCGTTTTCACGATGTATTGGAGTCGACATGTGCTCTTCTTGAAGGTCCATTCGAACTCAAATCAACACCTCGAGTCGATATGAAGTCAACTTTTTTTGTGTCAAGAATTTGCAGAGTTTTATACATGAAACCATACCGGTCTATTTGGAGTTATCGAGCTGTGGCGTTATGACAGTTTCAAACCAATTTTAACCCTTGAAAACAAACTTTTTCGGTCAAGTATCACGCGAATAATTCGGCGAGTTGTTTGGATCATCGTCAGGCCAAATAAGTAGATCGTAAACACCGAATCTCGCGGTTGCGCCCTCGGATGAGAAAACAAAAAGAACGAGGGCAATACAGGACGGGAAATATTGTTTTTGCGTAAACACCGCGGCGATATCGAATATCTGCAGCTTAACCCTCCTCTTCTTCCAGGAGCTTCCCTGCGATAAAAACGAGTATCACGATCCACCGTCGGGTATTAAGGGCCTTTCCGTCGCAACCCAAAACTGAGAAAAGATGTTACGTACCGCATATTACGTATGCAGGGAGTCATACGGAATATTTCCGGTGTTCTTGAAGGGAGAAGGAAAAAACGTCTGGTATCATTCTCTGACGTATCTTTTTCGGCTTTATAGTAAGTATATTTTCTACGTTCATACGAAAAGAAGTCAGCAGTGTGTACATAGCAGAAATAATGGAGTTGAAGATTCAATTTCTCGAAGCGCAACTTATTTCTGTCCAGCTTGATACTGGCTGAAGGCCTTCAAAACCTCTCGCACAACGAATACGACATGACATGTGCCCCACAAGGGGATGGTAGGTTCCCCTACCTACATTACCCCACCTACATTTTTTGTATTAGAGAGTTCGGATATAAAAAGTTAAGATTGTGTAAATTGTGATTTAGATAAATTCTTCTATTTGCTTGAAGTAAATGCCAATGAGTCAGTACATCTTCTTGTTTTTTAGGTTGATTTCTTCCTTCTTCTTCTTCTTCACATGCTCCTTCCAGCGGAGCTTGGCGGTCCAAGATACTCAGCATATATGCTCATATATAAGACGATTCGGGTGTTTATTTCTACAGGTATTGCGCTCACTTGTATGTAAAGTTAATGTGCGTTGACTTTGCTTCTTTGAGTGTTATTCTCCATTTTTCGGTCCATTGATGGATACTGTTCACTATTTCCTGTAGTTTTCTCGAGGCTTCCTCAACTGTGGGACCAACAGCCAGGATTGCTGTGTCATCTGCGAACGCCGCTGTCACAGCGTCTGTTAGTTTTGGCAGATCCCTCGTGTAGTAGACAGAGTACTGGCCCAAGGACGCTACCCTGAGATACTCCTGCTTTTATGTCCCGCAATTGAAAATATTCTTCTTCGTGTTTTACCCTGAAGTGCCTTTCCGTTAGATATGACACCAAAATCCTATGATACTGTGCAGGGAGATATCATTGTAGCTTTGATTGAAGTCCCTTATGCCAGACTGTCAAACGCCTGAGAGACGTCAAGGAACACTGCTGAGCAGATTGCCTTCTCTTCAAAGCATTTCTCTATCACGCTGGTGATCCGGTGTACCTGATTTATTCTTGAATGCTGCTCTCTGAATCCGAATTGGTGATCAGGGATTAGATTCCTTCATACAGGTTTTAGATTATAGATTTTAATCTCTTCAGAGGAGTTTCTCAAAGAGCTTACTGACTTACTGCCGAGCACTACAGGCTGGAGTGGCCCTTGGCTTCCCTCACTGCTTTCCTCCACCGGCTTCTATCCTCAGCCAGTGGACCCTCAGATCACGAAGCACCTCACCAAGCCATCGATTCCTGGGTCGTCCTCTCCTTCTTCTCGAGTGCAACCTTGCTCTCAGCATTCTCCTTGGACCCTCATCAGCTACCATTCGTTCAACGTGGCCCAGCCATCGTATCCGTCCTGCCTTAATGAAGCGCACTATGTCCTCGTTCTTGAGGATCTCATTAATTTCCCTATTAGGTATTCCTAATTCTCCAACCAGATCCATCATTAACCGCTCCGTATATTTTTCGGACGATTTTCCTTTCAAATACTCTGAGCCGTTCCTCGTCCCCAGCAAGCATGGTCTATCCTTCTGAGCCATAGCACACGACTGGACGCACTAGAGTTTTATAAAGTCATCTTGGTGGATCTGGAGAGCAAACGGCTTTTCTCAAAGAGCTTGGATAACATTATTATTGGTTCGAAAATATTGAACAAATTAATTATGTCATGTCTAGTGGAGTTTGGAGGACCTGTCGTGGCATTAGCTCTGAGTAGCGCTGTGTCTCGGGATTTTTTTTTTTTTTTTTTTCAATTAAAACCGGGATAAATTTTCGTTTAAACGCCCTTTTCCCTTTTGAGATTCGACGGAATGCGCGAACCGATGTTTTCTGTACAGGACACGAAAGGTGTGAACTGAAAACGAGGCGGGGATGGGAGAACTTCGGAATGTTGACCGCCGCGCCGCCCGTGACCTTGCGGCTTCGTGGCTCCGGAGGGAACGACTCAAGTGAAGACTTGTCGAGACTCGAGATAAAGATCCGTCTCGCGATGGCGCCGGCGCACTGAGTCACTTTATCTCATTAATATGATCCGACGGAGTCTGCAGAAAATAGCGAGGGATTGCAAAAAAAAAAAAAAATCATGATCGGATCATAGTCGAGATCGTTCTGGGCCGATAAAACCGACTCGTGCGATCCGCGACCGGCGACGTATAACTGAATTTTTTGTGTGCGAAAATCTGATCATGCTGACTTTGAACGGTCAATTCGGTATAATAATTATTGCTAACCACTGAAAATTACTTCCGCCAAACTAGTAAAACTCTGCAAATTCTTGACACAACGGTTTATTATCGGTACTCGTGCATTATACGCCCGGTGAACTCGATTATCGAGATAATCGAATGTTGCGATTATGTAGGTATCGATTTCACTTGTTTCTCCCAGTTTCTCCCAAACTGACATAATATTATTTTCATTTTTACAATGCAATATACCTACGACTTTAGATTGATCTATATGTCCAACTAATCTATATGGTACTAATCAGTTATTTGGGGGATGTTTTTATTCCGCAACCCCGTCCACTTTATCTATATGTCCAACTAATATTATCTATATGTCCAACTATACGGTAGGTACTAACCAGTTGTTTGGGGGATGTTTTTATTCTAGATTAGTTGGAGACAATGACATCTATGTCATAGATCAAATGGACGGGGTTGCGGAATAAAAACATCCCCCAAACAACTGATTTGTGGAGTTTTAATCTAAAGTACCTAACCTTACTCATGGTCTGTGAAAATCTAGCACTTCAGCATGGCCCTCAGAAAACGGATGAGACGATTTTATGAAGAGACTTTTGTAAAAAATAATATTGGTGGACCGAAAATCAGGTACCAAGGAGTCTCCTTGAAGGAGGCAGCGTTGACAATAGCCTGAGAAATTCCTGGTACCTATTCACGTACGAACATGTATACATCGATGGTTCGTACTTGGCAGACCTGTTCGAGGAATTTGCCGTTCTTGAGCGAGGCGATGACAATGAGGTAACTGGAAAGACGATTGTGGGTTTGGTTTTCTTTTGTACTGTTCTGTTGTACTTTTGTACCTCTGAGGGACCCTACCAGAGAGTGGTTCTTCGAAAACTGGTTTTCGGAATTGTTTTGATGAGGGATCTAGGAAATAAACGTAGTTGTTTGTAGGGGAGCAAACTAGGGATACAACATCGGAACCAAATAATCGATTAACCGTAGGTAAGCTAATAATCGATGTGACCGATTCTTGTTTTAGTTATTTCATAACTGAGTTATTCATCAACAGAGTAACAAAGTGACGACCTATTGTTGAATTACGAGTACAAGGCTAATGCAGATAAAGGGATACCAAAACGAATAAAACTGCATAAAATAGTTATTTTTATCTATAAATTAAGGGCACCATAAATTGAACCGATAAAAAGTGTATTATTATTAATTAACTTGATATCTGAAAACCACGTGGTGTTCGAATCAGCTGGGCCAGTATGAACGTTGAACTGACAGGCTGGTCTAAACACTTATAGAATGTGAACTAAAAACTATACCTACCGTTCCATTGAATTTTCACCTACCACCAGAGGGGAGGGGGGTACCAAGGATTCAAAAAATAGTAATTTTTAAATCCCATTGTCAACCCCATCCCAGACATTGGGGTAGTGGTAGGGGTACCGTCGTAGTTCATTCATGGAGTTTGTATAGGTAATAACAACGAAGGTTTGTCTTAATTTGTATTAATCGATCATTATTATTGATTAATAGGTTTTCGAATACATCTGGATTTTGAAAGCATTTTTTAAGCATATTAGAATGCATCAAATCCTGATGTATTCGAAACCCGATTAGTCAGTAATAATGATGATTAATCGGTAATAATAATCGATTAATGAAAATAATCGACAGCTAAACATTGATTAAAATTAAGGTCCGAAGGCTCGTGAAATGGGGTAAAAATGCGTTGTTTGTCAGGGCGATCTTTCATGCGAAACGGGTTGGAAAACGGTTAAAAAACCCAACAAGGTCCAATTAGCGGATCCATTCATTCTGCCGCAGGCCTTTGTTTTACTGATTAGCTCGAGAATTAGCAGAAGAACGAAAAAAAAAAAATTCGAAAAAAAAACGGCGCACGATACGAATTTTTGGCCACATGGTGGTCCACGTGAGGTTTGATAGGTGGTCGTTCTGATGAATCATGGAGACAAACGATTGTGTTGTGGACACCGACTGATGCTTTTCAGTGAAGCATTGATACTAGAGATGGGACATCGAAAGAAAACATCGATATTCGATGTCGATGTCAACATCGGTAGGCAATATCGATACCGATATAATCTGTCTCTTTGCCCGGTTTGTCTCTTTGTCTTTGTCGCTTGGTTTGATTTTGATTCAGTCACAGTTCTCTTTTGATACAGTTGTTTTCAGTATTTTTGTATGAACGAACCCTTATTACTCTTTGTAGTTTTGTTTGGTGTTGAAATCTCAAAATTGTCTCCTAGCAAGTGGTGGCGGTTTTTCAAAAAGGTCGTTGGAAAGGCAGTGTTCTACGTGTGGGAGGGTAGAAATGTAAAAGTAATAATAAAGAGCCATTTTGTATCTTATTTTGTTATTCCTGAAGAACCTGTGTCCTGCGAAGAACAAATAATTTTTCCAGAATTGAGTAATAAATTGGACCTGTGTTATCGGAGCATAGCATCGATATATTTCGATGTTATCGAACGTGGAACATCGATGTTAAAACATCGAAATCGACGTAAAACATTGATATCGGTGTCCCATCCATAGTTCGTAGGTGTTGAGTTTTACCTCCTGGTAATAACTCATAGAGCGCGAGGAGAAGGTTCCACAATTCCGCAAATAAACGTAAGTACTTACAAAAAAAAGCTACAAACCGTCTTACTTTCGTCACTCTTCTCCTTCACCGAAAAAACACGCTGACGCGGAAATTTAATTCGAGGCAGCGGGAAGGGCGGTATTTCCTCGCGATGAAAGCTGGCTCGTTTGCCTTTTTCGCGAATCAAGATTGCTACAGCCCCTGGATACTCCCTTTCTGCTTTCCAGTTCATTTTATCTTCTACCGGCTTTCGCTCCCTCCGAATTACTTCTGTTACAAGGGGAGACGTTTCTCAGTTCATTTCAACTCCCTCGAGTGGTATTCCGGTTAGAGAGCGTCTTCTGAGAAAATGTACTAAAAAAAAAAAAAATAAATAAAAATAAATAAATAATAAGCGTCGGGCTATTTGTGACAGACGGGTTCCAGGGAACGGTTCATTAGTGCGGCATTATTGTTATTTTTCTGGATGAAATGGAGACGGGCGTGTAAACGTAGCGAGATGGATGGGAACACTCTTATTATAGTTGAGGACGTGAAAAACAGGACGTAATGTATTACAACGTTTCATGAGGCTAATTTAGTTCGAAGTAGGTCTTTTTCTACTTTAGACGGAAGTAACTTTCAGCACTTTAGCGATATATTTGACGACCGTTCAAAATCTGCATGATCTAACTTTTGCACAAGAAAATTCAGGGAGGTTGAAATGACTGTTTTCCCTTCATTTGTTGATAACATTCATTCTTCTCCATTACTTTTGGAACGTCAGTATGGCAATCGGACTGACACGAGTAAAATTTGGAGACAACGACGATGATGAAGTAAGAAGAATTGAAGATGTCGTGGGTCCAGCCGTTTCTGCTGAGGTCAGGGCTCCTACCTTGGGGTATGCCCCGTTCTGCCCGACGATCGTTCTTTTGGGTTAACCTATTTTGCCGATTTATTATTCCAACGTCATACATCGTACTAAAACCATACAGACCTGCAGATTAGCTGCCAAGAAATAAGTACAAGAGATGAAATGACAATATTGTAATAGTTACCTAATTACTTATAAATATTATAATATAATATGTTAAATAAAGAACAGATGACAACAACTCTGCAAATTCTTGGCACACCGGTTTAAGATCTTCTTTGTGCAGAAACTAAATGATAGAGATGATGAATTAATTACAAATAAAATGTACCCATATAATTCTGGGGTTTTTAATTCCACCTACCTATCCAGTAATCATTTTTCTATGAAAGAAGTACCCACAAAAAAACATCCGAAATTACCTTCTTTCCGTAGCACGAAAAGTACCTCAGTACAAAAGAATCTACGCCACAAAACCCATCTGATGTTCCAAACAGCTGTTCCTTAGTATGAACATTAGCCTGTATTTCAATCGTTTGATTCACGAACGTGTTGACAAGTTTATATCGGCACAACCTTTGAGCCCTCATTGTGAACGAACGGCTGGTCGTACGAATTTGCGGATGGTCTCGAAATATTCTGACAAATAAACTCCAATTAAATATGAACTGAAAACTATACCGTTTCATGTGAATTTTTCGAGATAGGTATGACTTTTTTAAAATTTCAAAATTCGTTTTGAACCCTTTCCCCTTGACCTAGGGTTATGAAAAGCTTCGAAGATCATTGTCGGGTTGCTCGAATCCGTAAACCAAATTTCGTAATTTTGAAGCCAAACTCCTAAGTTGCGTTTTTTTTTTTTTTTTTTTTCAAAATTGCACTGATTGTTTTGGCTCACCCTGTATTTGTGGCGTCTTCAACCCAGTTGCTGTACCTCAAATGTATTAATTGACAACCAAATCTCGGCATAGGTACACGAGTGGGAAGTTGCCAAACCCTGAATTTGATACGTTGAGAACAGTTTCAGTTTGTCGTGAACGCGAATCGACGAACGGGAAATGGCGGTCAAACCGAGTTTGTTTGCTTCTGCTTGCCCTAAAATGACATCAAGTGCTCTTCAACAACTTCTGGGACTGAAATTGAATTGATGAGCTACAGCTAGTTTTTTTTCCCGTTCAAGAGCCCTTTTTCCAACCCTTTCAAGGCTCTGGGAAGCCTTATTTCGCACTGTCCAAAGAGCGGTCGGTAATGTGGTTTCCCTTCGTTATATCCGGAAGGGGAAGGGGAGGGGATCCGGAGGGAAAAAAACTCCCGTCGACGGGCGAAGTCGCGGTAAGCGGAGTTCAGTACATCGGAAACCTTGAAATTTATTTGATCAGGACGAGTAATCGAAAATTGATGGATTGTGCATCGATCTTCAGTACACAATCGTAGGACACTCAACTCTGCGTCTAGACGTCTAGACACTCAACTAGGGGTGAGAAATCGGTATTAAAAAAATCAAGTTTTTGAATCGATTATTCAACAAATTGTTTTAAAAATCGATTTTTCCCAAAATATCGTGTATGTCTGTATATCAAAATGTCTGTATTTTCATTGCCCGGACAAGCCATGATAGACATCAATGATAGATGATAGGAAGACGTATGGCAGGTACAAGGTGGGTAGATCACCCTTGGGTAGGTAAATGTATGACCCCATGACAAAAATAATTTTCAAGATTTTTACACAGAAAATCTAATAATTTAGAAAAAAAAATAATTTTCACAATTTTTTCACGGAAAATCGATTCACGATTTTTAAAAACATCGGAAGTAAAAAATCAATTCACCTATAAAATCGGCATTTAAAAATAGATTTTTTCGGCCAAAAAAACCGGAAATTGATTCCCATCCCTACACTCAACTGTCAACGTCATGTTAACGAAAACTCTATAGAAAGATTCATGGGGATGAGAGGGTGGAAAAAACTTGTTAGAACGAAGTAAAAGAAACTTTTCCCTGTCATTATTTACAAGCCACGCACAATCGTTTGAAACTCTATCGATACTTCAACATCACCGATTTATTCATCTGATCTACTTTCTTTGCTATGAGTGTTTCTTTGTTAATTTCTCCATTTTCTGTGCATTTACTAATTAATTCGTTTTGTTCATTGATATTGTTTCTATTACAATCATACAGAACAAAGATATGGAACTGGTTTTGGACAATTTTAATAACCAGTTATTTTCTTGATAGTTATACTGGCTTATAATTCTCTCCTCAAGGTTGTGGTGAAATCATTTCACAGGTTACTGGCTTGAAAGCTCTGAATGATCTCTGTACCGCGCTTTATAACTCCATGGCTTTAGGAGTTGGTTGTACAGTTGGTTTTGCACAGACTGTATTGTCCGTCTCCCCATTAATTTGCATGGTTTTCTGAATTTGAAACATTTTTGGCGCAGCGTTGTATTTAATGTGACTCCTTTTTTCATTCTGAAGATACTTTGTTCGTTGGCATAAGGAATAATCTTGCCATTTAGGTCAGAAGGCTTCTATTTGATTTGGTCAACTTCGCCTCATTCATTTTCATCCTCCAATCGGCTGTCCATTTCTTTTGAATTTGGGATATGGATCGACTAAGCTTACTGATGAAACTCTACTCTGTCGTCTGCCTAAGTGGCTGTTGTCGTTCCTTCAGTTTTAGGTAGATCACTGTTGTAAAACAAGTACAGAAGTGGCCCAAGCACAAGTATAGGAGTGAGCCAAATAAACTATAAGAAGTGATCTTGTCATTGTGGTTTCGGCTTATAGTTGATCTTTATGATCCGTCAAACTCAACATACTTCTTGGCCTCATTTATTTTCATCCTCCACTTGTCTGTCCATTTTTTGGATTTAGGATGTAGATCCGCTAAGCTTATTGAAAGAAATGTTGTATCTTCCCCATCGGCCAGCACTGCGTGTCGTCTGCATAGGAGGCAGTTGTCGTTCCTTCAGTTTTAGGTAAATCACTGGTGTAAAACAAGTACAGATGTGGCCCAAGAACAAGTACAGGCATGGGCTAGGTATAATATACGAAATGATCTTACCAAAATACTATTTGTTAGCCTCATTTGTATTAATTATCTGAGAATAAACCATTTTTCAGATTTAAAAAATGTTGAACGGTTCCCGAGAAAAACGTCATATACTTTTCCATCTTCTCTTCACACCTGTCGTTGTATGTAGGCTTCTAGCTGATTTTTAAGATTCGTAAAACTCAACATACAGCTACTTCGCCTCATTTTCATCCTCCACTTGGCTGCGAAGGTGGCACTCATCGTTCCTTCAGTTTAGGTAGATCAATGGTGTACAGCAAGCATAGATGTGACCCAAGTACAATATAAGAAATCTTGCCTTTGAAAGAGGAAAGTAGGCTGATGTGTACGTACAGATGCTCCCGATCGTTCTACTGATCATGAGGTCAGCTACTTATCTACAAAGCATTTCTCACAAACAGCTGCGGTTTATTTTTCCTCCAGAATCCCCTGTACACGTATATAACAAACAGAAAGCCACCCCGCTCAAATGCGTGCCTTATCGGCTTCGGGAATGCAGTTTCCGCCCTTTACAACTTCACATACACCACTCGACTTATTGCCTTCAGAAAGCCTTTGTCTTCTTCCTTTTTTTGCCTCTCTCTTCTTTCTCTTTCGAAAAAAAGACACCTCTCCACACTTTACAAAACCCCGCTGTCATTGAAGACGCCACTGACAATCGTTCTTCGGGGGGGCAATAGACGGGAAGCTGCCGTTGAAGATGACTGTCAACCGTTTCCCCTTTTCTTATCTTCTTTTTTCTCGAAGGCTTATCGATTATTTTCTCCCTTCGCCTTCTCAATCTCATATCATCATACCGCCGCAGTGAAGAACCGTCGGTATTTTGGGGATTTATGGGTAATTTTCCCCCTTACAACTCCCCAAAATCCCCCTTTGAGTGTCCGGATCTACGAACTTGGCATTTCGATTGCCAAGACAGATTTGTGCGAATTTGAACTTATTATCTCAATTCTATCGAGGGTTATCGTCTGGAATGTACCTACATAGTATGATTTACGGTGTCATCCGGCAGTGAATCCAGGATGGTGTGGAAGAGTTTTCAAAATTCGAGTTTTAAAAATTTTGGACCGCGAACAACATACAGGGTGAACGTACCACCCTTTCAATTTCGTTGGTTGTGGAGAAATCAAAAAACTTGTCGAAGCAGCCTCCCCTTAGTTATTTGCAAAGAACTCAAAAATTGCAGTTTGAAGTGTCGCGCATGCGCGCTGCGCGCACCAACTTTATTTTTTCAAATAGAACCCCCCAATTTTTATAGCAGATTCGCATTCTAAATCAAATTTCATGAACATTTTACTTCGACAACTTTTTTTTCCACTGCGCGAAAGTCATCAAAATTGCGCAAAACATGGATTATGGTAAACCCCAAGTGTGGCACATGACTTTACATTGTTTTTCAGCGCTGATTCACGTGGTGCTGTCAGTTTTTAGATTTAGCTCAGTTTTTTCGATTTTATGCCCTTAATCTACGTTTTTTGGGGAAATATTACAGTTTTTCCGAAGTATCAACTTTGGCAGTAGATTTATTTTCCCTCGCCCTTTCGCAACCCGGGCTTGGGACCGGCTAAGGCGGGCTTAAAAATAAATCAATCTCCTTGATAATGTTGAAAGGGTGGTACGTTTAAGGACCACCCTGTATACTATTGTAATCCCGATATTGCTTTTTTAAAGCGACGATATTATGTTTTATAGAATCTATCTGATATATCGGGGGATTCACAGAACAACGAAGCCGGAATTCACCGTCGACGGGGACCACATTAGTATCCAATCAGATTTTAAACCGCAGTAATATCCGTAGTTGGGAGCGGCCATCTTGAAATTTCCCCCTCTCTGACACTCTCCCTACGCACCTGTCGGTAGGTAACTTCACATCAAATCTCGCTAATTGCTTTCGCTCTCCCGCAACTGTTTCTACGGCAAAACGTTCAGTTTAAAGCGAAGTCCCAGTTTTCGATCGGTTGTGGGTGGAGAGGGGTGAGGGGGGGTATCGTTGTTACCGCCGTTTCTTGTTAATTATTCGAGGGTTCCGTAAGTTGTGTTGACTCTTCGAATGTTCGAGGGTGATCTGCGGAACTACTATCTGGATTTCATCAACTCGAGTTGTGACGAACTAAATCACTCGCGACGAAATCGTGGAAACCCGTGAAACGTGTTATTAGGTCTTTTCATATGATTTATTCGTGAATTTGAATTTTTTTCGTGTTATTGGCGAGTGCGTATTGACAAGAAACGACTAGAAGGAAACGAACCGCCTCTAAATACTAGAATATATATATATATATAGGTAGGTATTTAAATATAAACAGCTCTCCCCAAAAGCAATCGAAGATGGCCCCAGGGCTGGGTGTGTAAGTGACAGAGCTGATGGGTTATGCAATGGATCCTTTGTTAGGTAAAATCCGAAACCTACGATTCGAGTGAGGTACATCTGGCTGTAGCAACCTGTAAGTTTAAATGTGGGAGTTGAAGTGTAATTTATTACCGGTGATTGCTTAGGAGGTGCGAGAACAAAGTCGGGCTGCGAGTATCTAACGTCTGAACCGATTACGATGAGATTTTTATTTTTGACATTTTATGTCTTTACTCTGGCACATAACTCGAAAATCGTCACACGAAAAGCGTCACACGAAATCGTCACGAAAATTTCTGATGATTTTCGCTTACAACCGATTCGTTGCTACGGAACTTTATCTTCGCCAGTTATCATCGTACAAAAATCGTTCACCACTCGTTGGATAGCTCTCGATTTACCTAACCATATATATATGTTTATGTTATATATATATAATAAAGACGATACAGCGTTTCTCTGTAAAACGAAAGAATTTATTTTTATAGTACGGAAATGTGATTTGAACATCATCATAGTAATAATTGTTTTATGAAAAAGGTTTACGAACCTGTAAAACGAAAGAAACAACAATTAAAGTCCTTATTCCCAGGTTCTTTCAACAAAATCACGGAACGTCGATAAGTAAAGTAAAATGAGTTTCTCTCATCCAAATCATCCAATAGAAGTTTCACATCTGGTTGTCAGTCGTCATATTTGGTTACTCAAGTAGAGCGGCGTCCGTATCGACGATACACAATTTAATGAGTGACGCAGTAGGTACTCATTACATCTCCCCCCTCAGAGAGAAACAATTTCAAACGATCATTGGCAGGTATTTGAAATTGTTCGTGCATCATCCATCACTGGAAAAATTTTCGTAATGTGGTAAAGGTTTGACTCTGCTTTCTTGCGTCCAGTGTCCACCTCATAGATAGAATTCGAAATCTTCTTCACGATTTTAAACGGTCCAATTTTCAATTCGTCCAACTTCTTCCTATTTAATCGGTTTCCATTTTCCACATAATATGTGGAAAATGGAAACCGATTAAATAGGAAGAAGTTGGACGAATATTATACTCTGTCACCAACTTTCAAGTTACATTCTTTTCTATGTAGATCAAATATGTCTTTGTTATAATTATGTGATTTAATAGTATTTTCAAGAGCATATTTTCTGTCTCTTGTTAAATCTCGTTTTTTACATGTTGTTTGTAATTCTGGTGGTAGAATGTTTACTGGATCGCCTTCCAAAAGGTATTTCGGAGCGAATTTCGTGACTGTGTGTTCCGTTTCATTATATTTCGCCACGCAATTCTGTGCAATAGTAGTCCAAGCACATTTCTTTTCACTCTCATTTATTTTACATCTTATCTTGTTCACTATAGTCTGATTTAGCCTTTCATTTAGTCCGTTTGAAAATGGTGTATCAACAGCCGTGAAAACTAGTCTTATGTTATCATCTTCCAGGAACTGTTTAAATTCTGTTGAGTTTATGCCTGGATATTGGTCTGTCAATATTATGTCCATCTTATAATCCTTTTTTACTTTTTGCACTAATTTTATAAAATCATTTGCGTTTTGATTCTTCGACGTGAGAATATAAGCATATCTGGTGAAATGATCCACTAAAAGATGTAAGTATTTTTTTGTTGATCGTGACCCTCCGAAGCCTCCAATGGTATCAATAGATGTAATTTCAAATGGGCGTTTAGCCGGGCCTAAATGTGACAGCAACCCATATTTTGGTTTTCTTCTCGACTTGTTTTTAAAGCAAATCTCGCATGAATCACAATATTGTTTTATGTTTTTTATAATATTCCTAGCTGTGTAGAATGGTGTTATTTTATTTATCATTTGGGTCCTCCCAATGTGGCAGTAACTGTCGTGGACATCTCTTATTAGGGTCTTGCTGAGATCTTCCGATATTAAAATTTTATTTCTTTTTCCTTTCTTTTGATAGTAAATTTCATTGTCCAGAATAAGTTTTTCATTTCTAAAGTCAAGGTTTTTTCTTTGGTCATTTTTTATATCCGTTAAATTTATTAAATTGACTACTCTCAAAACATCTTCAGTATTTTCGTGTGATTCCAATACTGGATTTCTGCTTAGACAGTCAGCTTCTTGATTTGATTTTCCTGGATTATATTCAATTGTGAAATCATATTGGGATAAATAATACATCAAATCCCCTAATTCCTCATCAGTTCTAGCCCTTATGTTCATGTTTTCCAACGGTTTATGATCTGTATAAACTTTGAATTTCTTTCCCATGAGCCAATGCTGCCAGTATTTTACAGCTTCTTTTATCGCCAGACATTCTAGGTACACTGCCTTCTTCTTCTTCTGAGATTCTGTTAATTTCTTCGAAAAATAAGCAACTGGTTTTCTATCTCCATTTTTATTTTCCTGTTTCAATACCGCTCCTACTCCCTTGATACTAGCGTCTGTGTAAATATATATAGGTAGATCAGGATCAAAGATTTGTAGAAGTGGTTCTGAACATAACATTTCCTTTATTTTGTCAAATGATTGCTGGCACTCTTCAGACCATATGAATTTAACATCCTTCCTTAATAAATTGTGTAGGGGTTCCAAGATAATTGCACTATGTGGGACAAATTTATGATGAAAATTTATTTTTCCAAGGAATTGGCGTATTTGTTTTTTTGTTTCTGGAACCGGAAAGTTCTTGACAGCGGTCAAATAGTCTTTCAGTGGTCTGATTGAATTATTTTCTATTATGTGGCCCAAATATTTGGCGTAGTTATTCGCAAAATTGCATTTCGAAAATTTTATTCTAAAGCCTTCTGCCTGAAGTGCTTCCAACAACCGTGATAGGTGTAGAATATGTTCTTCAAAAGTTTTTGAGAAAATTAATATGTCATCTATAAAATTTACTGAATTATCTGAGAGTTTGTATTTTCTTATAATGTTGCTCAAAATTCTCTGGAAAATGGCAGGAGACGTCTTCAGTCCAAAAGGGAGGCAAGTCCATTGATAATGTCCCTGTTGCGTTACGAATGCAGTTTTGTATCTATCTTGAATCCTCATAGGAATTGACCAAAATGCTGAATTTACATCTAACGTAGAAAAATATTTACAGTTTACAGTTTTCACCATTAAATCTTCAATCAAAGGGAAAGGTTGCGATTGAGGGACGACAATTTTATTCAAGTCTCTGAAATCTATACATAATCTCGTCTTTCCATCATCCTCTTTTTTATATGCGAGAGTGACAGGGGCAGCGAACGGGCTATAAGATTCTTCAATAAGATTCTTCTCCAATAGTTTGGATATTTGTTTTTCTATCTCTTTCCTGTCGTCCTCTGTGCATCTGTATGGACGTTTCGCACAGTACCTGTCCACCATCAAGTCAATGTGGGCTTCATATTGGTTTACAGTACCGACGTCATATTTATCCTTGGCGAATACAGATTTGTATTTGTCGATCAATTTATTAATTTCTGATTTTTGATGTAAATTCAGATGGTTTACTGTAGTTTCAAATCCGTCCGTGTTTATATGTTCATTGAAATTAATTTCACATTTGTCGATAGGCGGTTTCGAGGAAGGATTTTCTTTATTTTGTCGTTCTAGTGCATCCGGAATCATCAATTTATTGTTTTGTATGATTTGTAATTCCTCATTTTGCATCAATCTAAATTCTTTTATGCAATCTAAACCAATTAAAAAGTCGTGATTAAAATTTTCATTGTCCACTACAAATATATCCATACATTTCTCCATATTGTAGATTTTTATTTTCAGTGTCACTACACCTTTCGTTTTCTTCTCACCATTAATAGTCTTCAAGTTCAATAATTTTATAGCACCTGTATCATTTTGAGGTTTTATTTTTAGTAATTTTGCATTAATTAATGACACGTTTGATCCTGAATCATAAATTCCGAAAACTGATAAAGTATCATTTAACAGTAACTTGATTTTTATTAATGGTGGCACTATTAGTTTTTTGGATTATCCCTGTTCAAATCGATTTCCAATTCGGAGTTGTTAACAGTTTTCAAAATAGCTTTTCCGTTTTTTCCTTTGAACCAACAATTTTCCTCAGGATGGTAGCGTTTCCCCTTCTTTTCGTTGAAACAGATGCTGCATGGTTTTTTTTCTTCTATACGTTTTGATGTGGTGCCAGAAGGTGTATTGTATTTTTTTTCATATTTATTCTTTCCAACAAGATGTTCTAATCTCCCCAACTCACTGTAAAGATCTTCTGTTTCTTCTAAATCTCCTCTGTTTATTTTATCAGCCACAAAATTCGGTAAACCAAAAGCTATAAGGTCGATAAGGGTACCTGTGTCAATTGATTTCCTAACTTCCAGTAATAATTTTTCTTTTTTTAAAGCGTATTCAAGCAATGAACCTGCTTGATATTTAAATGCTAGAGCATATCTAATAGGTGACCATCCTTTATTTTCAAATGTCTCTCGAAAACATTGCTCCCATGCATTCCATTCCGATTCCACTGTTAGTTTTATAAGCATGCAGCTGTACCACTCTCCCGCAGAGTTTTCCAAAAAATGCTTCAAAATTTTAATTTTATTCAAGTCCTCTTCGATTTGAAACCGTTCACACTCCTTGTTAAAGTTCTCGATCCATTGGTTAGCGTTCGAGTTTCTTCCTGTAAACTTCTCTATCATGAAATCATTTGCAATTTTTCCTAAATTCCGAGTTTCTGGGTTTCGTTGTTTTTCCTCAAGCAATTTTTCTATCAGTTTCTCTAGCATTTGATTTGAGCCACTAGGCATGGGTCCCGCAGTTTCAAGTGTTTCTGTAACTTCCTCTAGGTAAACTTCATTGAATTGCAAATTTTCTTCTTCATCTAAATATGTTTTTGATAGTTCGTCCGTCAAAGTTATCCATATCCTCCTAGTCTGGTGTCGTTTAGTTAAAGATTTTTTTACCTTTGTATAATTCGGTGTTTCCTTAAGTTCGAGGTGTAGGTCTGCAGGTTGGAATTCGGGTGGCATTTCAAAAACATTCCCATCAGGTGTAGCTATCGAAGTTATGCATATCAAGTTTGATTTTCCATCCGCCGCTTGTTTCACCGTAAACTGGAACTTCAATTTCTCCATAATCCGTGAAATCGTCGCAGAAATTGTTGTTTTATAATAAAGACGATACAGCGTTTCTCTGTAAAACGAAAGAATTTATTTTTATAGTACGGAAATGTGATTTGAACATCATCATAGTAATAATTGTTTTATGAAAAAGGTTTACGAACCTGTAAAACGAAAGAAACAACAATTAAAGTCCTTATTCCCAGGTTCTTTCAACAAAATCACGGAACGTCGATAAGTAAAGTAAAATGAGTTTCTCTCATCCAAATCATCCAATAGAAGTTTCACATCTGGTTGTCAGTCGTCATATTTGGTTAAGCCGGCGCTACACGACGCGTCGAATGTTGGGCCAAACGTTTGACCGTACTCGACGAGTGACGACTCGACGAGTGACTCGAGCTAAAGCCCCAGCTACACGGTGTGGCAAACGTTTGATCCAGTACGATCCAGGTCGAGCCGTTTGAAGGTCGAGCCGTCGGGAGTTGTTTCAACATGGAAACGGATGATGAAGATGTTGCAGCGATTGCTGGGGATGCCCTTAATGGTTTATATAGCTCAACCGCTATTTATCTATAATCCCGCTATTCTCGGCATAACTAGAACTCAAACTGAGTTGAACTGAAAAATAATGACAAAAATTGATAGGTTGCATATTTTTTTTTTTATTATCTAAGTACCTAGGTACTGATTTTTAGGTTTGTCTGTTTTAAATTATGGAAAAACGAATGAAGTGGAGACCCATGACACAGTTGTAGGCATGACAATAAAGACAAAGAAATTACTAAAGACAAATAAATATAATGAAATTCAATACAATTCAACAATAATTGTTGAATTGTATTGAATTTCATTATATTCATTGATTCCTTTTGCCACCAAGTATTCATCGACACAGGTAATTTATGATTGAAATAATTTCAATCATAAATTACCTGTGTCGATGAATACTTGGTGGCAAAAGGAATCAAACTGAACGCGCTACAAACTGAACGCCGAGTCGTGTGACGGAGCCTCCTGCCTTCGAAGAAACGAGCTTCCAAGAAACGAAGGTTCTCGACAACGTTGGACCCTTCTTTTTCCTTTGACTTGGGCGCAAAGACCGCTCTCTGACCGATCGCCCTCCAACGCCAACGTTGGACGCTGGCCATTGGAAGCTGGACGTTGGAAGGTCGGCTACACGATGCTACCAGTCACCAAGCGTCCAACATTGGAAGGTGTTGGTAGCATCGTGTGACGCCGGCTTTACTCAAGTAGAGCGGCGTCCGTATCGACGATACACAATTTAATGAGTGACGCAGTAGGTACTCATTACATATATATAAAGACATAAAATTTCCCAATGTGTTGCAGACTCGTATGCAAGTATTTCTTTTAGTAGTATTTTTTGGGTAGTTATGAGCGACTGGAGTCGCTCAACAATATCCTGTGAGGTGTTCTTGCCGGCCACTTGTCTGACGTCATCTACCCCCTGCCGGTCCACGTACGTCATATCCTGTGAGGTGTTCTTGCCGGCCACTTGTCTGACGTCATCCACCCCCTGCCGGTCCACGTACGTCATATCCTGTGAGGTGGTCTTGCCGGCCACTTGTCTGACGTCATCCACCACCTGCCGGTCCACGTACGTCATATCCGGTGAGATGTTCTTACCAGCCACTTGTCTGACGTCATCCACCCCCTGCCGGTCCACGTATGTCATACCCAGTGTGGTGTTCTTACCAGCCACTTGTCTGACATCATCCACCCCCTGCCGGTCCACGTACGTCATATCCTGTGAAGTGTTCTTGGCGGCACCTGTTTGACGTCATATCTTTTGACGTAGTTGGTCGCTTGTGTTGCGACGTCATATTTTTATTTTTATTCTTTATTTTTTTCAACAGTCGCTCCGAAAGGGCCAATTTCGGACTTGAATTTTGGTTCACTAATTTAAAAAAAATTGAATAAAAACAAGAAAAATATTAAACCTACTGGAAAATCAAGTTTTTCCAGGATATCTTTGCTATCTCACCTTGGCGCGAGTGGGACTTTTTTCCGGTGATCCTGAAGGGTGTCCCGTTTAGTTATTATTATTATCAATTTCAACAGGATATTCGTAATAGAAGCAGAGTATTATAATTTGTCGAGTCAGATATTACTGAAATAATTACCTATTTTGAAGTGTTGAGCTGGGTTCACATGGATCCGGAACCGCGGACTGCGGCATGCGTACGGCCAGGTGATTGGTGGAGAAAGCCAGTGGTGGGCGTGGGGGAGAACGTTTCCGAGAGATATTCTTCCGCGGATCCGCACTCTGGAGGTGCGCTGTAGGCCACCGCGCAGTTTCTTGTTATCATTCGTTATCAATAATCTGCGCTTCAGCTTATAACATATTATGTTCTCTGTTCTACTGCCGTACCTCAAAATTTGAATGATTTAATCATCAAAATAATTTTTTTTTTTTTTTTTTTTTCTGCATTTATTGAGGAAAATAATTATTTACAAAATATTATAGCGTAATATTCAAAAATGCTTCAGTTCCCAATAAGTAAATACTTGTGCCGGGAACTGGAGCTGCACCGAACCAGTTAAACAACATCATCACGTTTAGATTATTCTGTCCTCGCCTTTAATAAACTTACGGTTTAGACTATACAATTTTTACAAATCTTACTTAATTTAATTTCTTCAACTTAATTTGTAACATGTTCCTATTATTTATTTTAATTTTTAATAGATGCACAAAGTTTACACTTAAGACATATATCGACCATTTTCCCAAACCACCACACTGCCCAATCATTTATCTCTACTTCTCTTTTTGAAGTACTCTTTTATTTTTTGTTTAAATTTTGCAAGTGAAAGACCAGCAGTAACAAATCCAGGCAGTTTGTTGAAAAGCCCCACTCCATTACAGAGATAGAGTCTCTGCGCAGCTGCAGTTTTAACTTTTAATGCCCTCAGGGTGATCTTATCTGCGCTCCTCGTGCCCAACTCTACCCTCTCAATCTTACCCTCTAAATACTTTTTATAAATATAAACCAATGTAATTTTCTCTGCAAGTTCAGATAAACGTAACACCGCAATTTCATCGAATAATTTATCTGTAGGGTATCTAATTGGTTTCCTCAATAGAATTTTTATCAATGATTTCTGGACTATGAAAAGGGGCTGGAGTTTTGTTTTATGGGTCGAACCCCAAGCCGGAATCGCATATATCAGAAGTGCCTGTACCATAGCATGATAGAAATTTTTCTTAATATTCGTAGTCATAAAATTTCGCACTTCACGGCACAATGGGATCATTTTCCTAAGTTTTCTTGTCAATTCCACTAAAAAGTGAATAACGAAGTTCTTATTGAGTTAGTGAAGCAGCGCCCAGAAATCGATAATACTGTTGATCACTGTTGAAAAAGAGCGGGAAAGCTGATCTGCGTGAACTTCCGCGTCCTCCGGAACGGCGGACTTACCCCCTCCCATCGTTTTACGCATGCCGCAGTCCGCGGATACGCATCCATGTGAATCAAGCTTCCGAGTTGCTGAAAATAATATTGATGGAGCAATAAGTGAAAATTAGAGGGTTATGGCGATGGTTGGTGTGGTTTTCTGGGTTCTAAGGCGAGAATCTGGAGCGGGTAGTTTCAACAGTAGACTTCCGTTGTTTTGCTACCTGCCTTCTACCAGGAACTCCCTCTCTTATTGTCCCTTGGATTTCTAGGATTTGCTATTCTTGAAAGGGGCAAAAGGGCAAGAAATTTCCTGCGGAGCAAAGCCTCCTCTGAATACGCCTTTGTTAGGCCTTCTCATGTACTGACATGTTTTCCACGAAACCCCTTCCTACTGTACAGTTCGTTTCTCCTCAAGCCCCACCGGATCATTTCCACCTCAGTTTCTTCTGAAGATTCACACAGGTGTGATCTATAGATGCCATGGGTGCCACATACAAGTTCACAGCAGGATTGGACCAGCAGAACACGAATCTCAGCTCTTCTTTGGTACGTTCTACATCCTCCTAATTATCACATCCTTCAAGAAGGTCGTAACCCTTACGAACCCAGTATTGTTTCACTTAATATAAAACCCGAAAGAATTCGATTTTGAGCTCATTATTCAATTATGGCGTCCAATTTCTATAAATAATGGTCGGTAGTGTCACTGAAAATTCGCTCATTACTAACGAGTCATTAGGTCATGCAGTGACACGTTGACCCTCACGGTACCGCCTTAAATTGCTCTTGATTGGTAATTGATTAATCCGTCTGCTGTTAATTTAGCTTCAACTGAACCCAAGTTGAAGTAATAAGTGGTTAATTCGATTTGTTTTTCTTTTCCCGCGTGTCGCATGTTGCCAATTTTAGAATGACCCCAACCCAAAAACATATCCATGTCAAAAATAATTTTAAAATCCTTTGAAATTGGAGGGCTTAAGTTGAAACAGAAAAGCGAATTTTAAAAACTGCAAACTCTTGGCGCAACGGTTTATGATCGTCTTCGTTCAGATCGCCCTTCTGTTTTGACCACTAAATGATAGATTTATTATTATGAATAATCCTAAAAATTCGACTATTCAAACGTGAGTCAAAGGTGAAATGTGAACAGTTCCATTTGAATTTTTCGAGATATGAATTTAAATTTTTAATTTTATTTTTTTATTTTATTTTTTAAACGAGTTTAAACATAAAACGCTCTCAAAGCGTCGCTGTCCGGGTTTACAAAACTCGTTTAAGCTAAAACGCCCCCAAAACGAATTTAGAAACTGATGGCCGATTTCCGAGACTCCTAATCGAGATTAATCAATTTATACCTATTGACCAACTTGTTGTCCTTCTGGCTTTTTCGTTCACTGCTGTGTGTAAAATAGTATAACCTTCTCTCCCGAAGTCACACTTCCGATCGCGTGGGCGGCAAATTGGCCGCCCTTGATTTTTCATAATTTTCACTACTTTTCTTCGTTCAACTTGCGTGTTAACCTAAACAGCTCTTTAGCCATTCCGTCAACATAATTATCAATACACGAGTATAACAACCGCGCCTTCAGTGGACCGCTGTCGACAGTGGTTGGACGGCGCTGTCGGACCTCTAAAACTTTTAGGCCTGTGCGATTATTCGATTAATCTAAACCTCGATTCGATTATTTTAATAATCGTCGATTATTTTGAGGTCTCGATTACGATAATCGTGATCGATAATCGAAATGAGATATGTGATTATTAACGATTACCGATTATTACCAATTACCGATTATTACCGATTACCGATTATTACCGATTACCGTGCCTATTCAGTGCAGGTGGTAACATCATCACTGACACTAGAACCTGTCTGGGTGATGAACTCTCTGAAACCTTAATTTTTTTGTCTTCCAATAAGTCTTTCATCAAAAAACCATAATGGTCCGCTGCCCTGTGTCCTGTCAAGGTCAAGTCACGATTTGTTTGTGACTGTGACAGTTCGTCTTTTTGTTGTTCTGTATAAATAAACAATAAACAAAGTTAATGTGCCAGTTGTATCCGCTATTTTATTTTATACGGGGCGAAATCATCGGTAATCGGTCGTCTTTATATATTAACATTGAAATTAAAGTTCAAATCGATTTTCACCACAAAATTCAACTTCAAATTATCGATAATCGATGAACTTTAGTATAATCGATAATCGATGCAAATTAATGTAATCGGTAATCGAAAAACTTTGTATAATCGAAACACTAATCGATAATCGATTTATAAACGATTATTTGGAATAGTTTTCGATTGTCGATCACGATTAATCGAATCGAAGCACATTGCGATTATTTTTGTAATCGTCGATTACGATTAATTTTAATAATCGCACAGGCCTATCTAAAAGCTAGGGATCAAGGCCTTCATGATGCCGGTTAAACCAGAGTTTAGATTAGAGCCGTAAACTTGTGTTATTCTTGATTCTTGGTAAACTTGTGTTGCGCTAAACTCGCTAGGGTGCAAACGGGTTTAGCATCGTAAAACCCACTCGTCGTTGATCGAAATTAGTGATCTTGTTTAGAATTTATCTAGATTATTCCTGATCGAGATTAGAGTGCTCGTATTTTGGTTAAACCGGCCCTAAAAGTGCATTTGAGCACATTCCACGGAGGATTTTCTTTGTTCTTCCTCGAAATTGTTGACCAGTTCATTTGTGCTGGTCTTGTCGACAGTTCAACAAGAGATTTAGTATTTTTCATTGTCGACTATCGAATCGTCGATTGAAGTCGAGTTTTCGCCTCGGCCGGCGGCGGATGTCTGGAGGAGGACTCGACTCAACTCGACTCGCGTCCTGTCTCGAACCGGATCAGCTGAGTGGGAATGCGCGTCAAGGTCGTGACCTTGAACTCGGTCCAAGTCGCTCCTGAAAAGGTGGTTGGTCTTCAACAGGTGATGTCGGTTGGAAGAGAGGGGGGGGGGGGGGACCGTTAAAATCGTCGGTACGGCCACCTCTGACGTCACGGATCAGTCTCAAACCCAAAAAACCTCAAATCCTTAGAGAACCCGATGGTATTTCAACTGAATCGTCGGTATTTGCGAAATATGCAGGTTAAGGGCTGATTTCACAAAAAAAACTCACTAATCTCGATTAGGTAAATGCAAGTTTTGAGCAAACCAAACATCGTAATCGTGATTAACGTCTTATGGATTTACCATGCTAATCGTGATTCCCGCTAATCAACATTACACTAATCCCAATCAGCTTCACTAAACACGATTTACCCCCGCAGTTCAACGTTAAAATCGTCGGCACCGCCACCTCTGACGTCACGGATCAGTCTCAAACCCCAAAAAAAACTCAAATCCTTGGTGAACCCGATGGAATTTCAACTGACCAACTTTTAGAGCCAAATACCTGTCTGTGCTTCGGTGTTTGCGAGATTTGCTAGTTAAATGTCATTAGGAAATACGTTGTTATTGTCGTTGTTTACATGTTTCAATCAGAGGGCTTTTCAGCCTGTTTGACTACTAACACGTCTCAGAGCTTTATCGCCTGTTACGCTGATATTATTTCAATCAAAGAGTTTTTTAAAGATTGTCTTAGGTACTACTAACATCTCAGTTTCAGGGCTTTTGAGCTTGTTTCGCTAATAACCTTCCAATAAAAGAGTTATTTATAAGCCTGTTTTGCTACTAACATTTCAGTCTTAGGGTTTATCAGCTTATTTCGCTAATAACATTTTAATCAAAGAGTTTTTCAGCCTGTTTCGCAAACAACAATATGATATATATATCATTCTCAGAGATTTTGAGCTTGTTTCGCTAATAACACTTCAATCAAACAGTTTCGCAGCCTGTTTTGCTACTAACATTTCAATCTTAGGACTAGTCAGCATGTTTCACTAATAACCTTTCAATCAAAAAGTTTTTCAGCCGGTTTCGCAAACAATACATCATTCTCAGGGCTTTTCAGCTTGTTTCGCTGATGAAATTTCAATCGAAGAGTTGTAAATCCTGATTTGCTACTAACATTTCAGTTTCAGGGCTTTTCAGCTTGTTTCGCTAATAACAGTTCAATCAAAGAGTTTTTCTACTAACATTTCAGTCTCAGGGCTTTTGAACATGTTTCACTAATAACATTTCAATGAAACAGTTTTTGCGGCCGGTTGTGTTACTAACATTTCAGTCTTGAGAGTTTTTAGCTTGTCTCGCTAATAACAGTTCAATCAAAGACTTTTTAAGCCTGTTTTGCTACTAATATTTCAGTCTGAGCTTCACTGTTCTCATATCTAACTTCTCTAAGGCGAGAAGTAAGAAGAACACGGCCAATTCGACATTCAATTCCCAGAAAAAACTCACTATTTGATATTTGGCCAGGATTTCAGGTCTTCATATAATATAGATTATTTTTTCATATAATATACATAATATTTCTGTACATTAAATTATTGTACCCAACATGTGATTGATCAATATTTGATTTGTTCATATACACAATCAGAATTTGTTGTATAATAAAGACTTTCGATTTCGCAGGTGAGCTGGATGTTGGTAAACAATACCGGAAGAAATCTCGGCTATGACAGTAAGTTCAATACAACTTCCATTACAAACATTTATCGCTCCTCCCAACCGATCGAAAATCGACTATTGCTTTTATAAGTAGGTACCTATACATACCGGTATCGATTGAAAATAAACCAAAAAAAGTGGTCCAAACGCCTAAAGTTTAGAAGTTGGATTGTGAAGTGAAAAGATGAAAGAATAGAATGATGAATGAACAGACGATTATTTTCAACAAGACTGTTGTAAAACTGGGTAGTGTTTACACGGAAATCACATGTGAGAGAAAACCTCACGCGCGAGTACTGGCGTCCGGCTCCGGCCAGCGAGTACGTCTGTTGGAAATTTTTTTGATCTTCATATTTTGTCCCTTAATGTCTGCTCTTTGAGGGGGGGGGGGGGGGATGACCCCTAAATTCCCAAAATGAAATAGTCTGACAAGTGACACCTCATTTTAAATGTTTTCTCTACCCTGAACACGATGGTGAAATCAGAAATCGTCCATACCATGACATGGCGAATTGTTTGAAATTTTAAATTATTTCCGGAAAGTATCTTTGATCTACGTGATTTTCTCTCTTGTTACTTGAACTTGATTAAATTCTTTCTCAGGTGGGCCTAACAGCTGTTTTTTTTTTTTTTTATAGATAGCGTCTGTATAAAACGGTTTCAAACTTAGTTTTTCAGAATTAGGAAAAAAGAACTTTGATCCTTTTTCCCCACGACCCTTCAATTGTGATATCCCATTCCGTTCACGCACTGGAGCACTTTTAAGATGAACAAACGTGGTTGATACTCGACATGTTCTTCATGGACATCAAGTCCTTCAATAGAGACATTTTACATAAAACCAGTTATTTCTTTCGAAAATTTGCTCTTATTGCCATGCTGCATGACTGGGGGTTTTTTACTCGTGCAACGTCTGGGCGACGTGGCGCGGAGCTTTCGAAACCCCGCCTCAAAGAGGCCACTAAATCGCCCGATCAACCAGTAATTTGCCTTCCGGCGTCCGCCGAGTTTTCTGGGTCGATCTGCGCCAAAAAAAGAAAAAAAAAGAAAAAATGGCCTTCTTCATTTTTATCTTCTTCTTTTCCTCGTGAGATTTTTCATCGGATTTCGATCTCCGCCTGTGGAAAAAGGCTCGTGCTGGGTGCCTCAGGATCTCGCGGGAGGGGCCTTCGGAGACCGCTAATACGCTCAGGCGCCAGGCTGATACTCGGTCGTTTGACCCGACCAAGGACAGGTGGGTTTGGCAGGAGCAGGAACCGGTCTGCGAATATAATTGCGTGTTTTGATGTTGTTTCTCTTGTATGTACATCTCATTCATTAAGGCCCCCCCCCCCACCCCCATACACGGTCTAACAATTCGCGCGAACTCTGTGTTTGCGCAAACAGTTCATGTACGATCGGTCTGGGCCAAAATTTGTTGCGCGAACATCCCATCGGCCGTGTATGGTGGTGTTGGTGCGAACACCATGGTTCGCTGCAGCGTCCATTCGGAGGTAGTTTTAGCGAATTTTCGAAGAAAAGGAAGCTATTGTTCTCGGTCAAAAATTTTTAAAACTCGAAATTCCGCAAAATTTGTATACCAAAATCCGTTTCAGACCATCCTGAATTCACTGCCAAAAGACACAAAAAATCATATGTATATATTTATGTATGTGTCATTCCAGACGATAACTCTCGATAGAATTGAGATAAAAAGGTCAAATTCGCACACAAAATCTGTCTTGGCAATCGACAGGCTAAGTTCGAAGATGGGCAGAATCGGGCCACTCTAAGGGGGGTGTAGGGGAGTTTTAAGGTGGGGGGGGGGGGAAATTACCCATGAAGTCCAAATTTGTAACAGTCTGACATGTGACACCTCATTTTAAAGGTTTTTTCATGCTGAACACGATGGTGAAGTCAGAATTGCGATATCTCATTTCATTTCCAAACTGGAGCATTTTGAAGATGAAGAAACGTGGTTTTACTTGAGATGCTTTTCGCGGTTCATCTGCTCTAATCTGATACCGGAAAGAGATATCACAATTCTGACTTCATCATCGTGTTCAGTTTTGAAAAAGCTATATCCTGAGGGGGGTTTTGGGGAGTTATGGGGAGGAGGAGGGGCATTACCTACCTATCAATTCCCAAAATGAAACAGTATGACAAGTGCCATCTCAATTTAAAGGTTTTTTTTAATGCTGAACACGATGGTGGGTTTTTTGGAATTTTAGGTATGAGGGGGGGGGGGGATTGTAAGTACCTACCGATCTTTATTCAGAGAGCACCACACCTGATGTATACCGAATTAACCGAATAGCTTCATACTCAAATACCTATAATTACAAAATAAAATAAGTTCAAGATTGCCTATATTTGAATGAGATGTTCCAAACATCACATTTTACATAAAAGCGGTTATTTCTTCGAAGATTCGCTCTTATAGCCATGCTGCATGACTGGAACTTTTATTTATTATTAAGTTACACTGTTAGAGATGTGGCGTTAACACCAATACTATGCTAGTCATAACAGCAATCATTACATATACCTATATACAAATGTCTTGGAAATGAATCTTCCATATGAGCCGAAGCTCGTGTTGGAATATGAAGGAGTCCTAAGCCTGGGGAGGTATTCAGATTACTAAATACATACAGCGCCAAGTAACACATGGAAACAACATGGGGTGGACATAAACAGAATAATTCTTTGTTGTTGTAGTAGTATAATTGTTTACGGAAATTTATCTTCGCCATTTTTGATCGTACGAAAATCGTTCACCACTCGTTGGAAAACTCTCGATTCAACGGACATTTTCCCGTTCACCACAACTCTGTGACTACGAATAGCCGAGAAATGGCCATAACTGTTTACATAAACCCAGTTTCTTCTTCGAAAATTTGCTCTTATAGCAATGCTGCATGTCTGTGGATTTGTACATTAGTGGTTTTCCGAGGTGGCAATCTGATATCTCCTTGGACCTCGTATCGTATTCTCCTTTGAAAACCACTAAAGTTGACAAAAAACAACCCTTTGCCTCGTCACATTCCTTTCCGCTCCTCTTATTATTAGTAAAAACGTCTTCATGACGACAACTAAAGGTTTAATCATTTTCGTATTATATATAAGTGGTAAACTGGCTTGAAACTGGTTTTTGTGAATTTCACGCAAATTCTCAGGTCATACTGTACGCTTGCTACTGGGGATTTTGAAATACATCCGTACCGGGTCATTGTTACCACCTTGACCATCCCCCGCGCGATACACAAAACCACTTTCGAGTTTAAGGAAATCCGCGGGAATTACACGCAAACAAAAGCCAAATAGCTTCCCACCATAAACACAGTATTGCCTTCATCAATCTGAAAAGAAAACCCTCTCCCCTGGAAATTCCTCGAGGATTGAATTCAAACTTGCATTGTGAAGCTGATGAAAAGGGCGTTTCAGCGCCGGTTGAAAGGCGTCGGAGGATTAGCTGGTCCTGTCGAAAAGTTAATCCATTTTAAAGGTATAAAAGGGGGGAAGCTCAGGAAGTATGTAATTCCTCGCGGGCAGTTTTCATTTAAGATTTATTCCGCCTTGCTCGACCTCCCTTTTCGTAAGCTGATGAGATTAAAATGGCGTTTCTGTCGGGTTGAGGTGTCGTACACGATTTACTTTAGTAGGAATCATTTCGATATAATTGGCGCACAGAAACTGCTGTACTATTATGTACCGTTCAGCTGGTTTAAATAATTTTAAATACCAGCGAGGAGCATACAATACATAATAGCTGTACATAATAATTATCATCGCTCAAGAAACCACACAGCCTCACTGTTCTCACGCCCCGCGAATTTACATCTTACGGTCGATCTATTCATCTGATTTGAAATTGGAAAAATCCTATGTATTCCAGAAGGTTTTCCAAAGGGTGCTACAAGCGGGGTTTTTCAAAAAAGTTGTTACAAGTATTTATGAATGAATTTTTAAAATTGAATATGAAAAACATTTGAATTTAAATTCAAACTTGAGTGTATCATTAATTTTACGTTCTCAAAGAGAGCATTGCCGTTTTCAAATTCCAACAACAGTCCACGTGAAAATGGTAGTAATGGAACTTACGTTTATTCAGAAAAAGTTGTAAGGCAACAAGGTAACAATTTTGAGAGAACGAATAATTAAAGCTGAAGACAAAAAATTGAAAAGAAAAGTATTTGGCTCAAAAACTTGGATATAAAACCACAGGAGATGAGTTACAAGACGTTAAGATTCTGAAACGATATAGGAAATTTTATTTGCCATCTTCTACAAATTAGTGGCTCAGGTAAAAGTCGAAAAATATCCTCAATTTTGACCTAACAAACATCTTCTACATTAGGTCAAATCAAGAAATCTTTCTTTATTCACCCTATGACTTCATATTTTTCCCCCTTAACCTCTGCTCTTTGAGTAGACCTCCAGAAAGAAATCGTATTCATACAGACACCTTGTTTTGATCGCATCATCACATTTAAAATGCACCTAGTGATTTCAATTTTGCGATGTCGTCGTCAGGAAAAACCGCAACAAAAGCCTTGTACGCTCCAAAAGTTCCTCTGTTGCAAAAGCTTGTACGATCCCCCTATAAATATACCTTCATTGTGAGAGACTACACTCGTATGTTGAGTTTCAAAGGGCGAAAAAGACGTTTTCCGTCTCAGTAAAGTCAACATTATAAGCGATATAGAGTAACTTTGACGTGGTAAGACCCTGTCATCCGCATATAACCCCGAAGTTACCTCCTCCGAGAGGGTACTTGATTGACCTGAAACTTCCTTGACGTCTGTATTGGTGAACACACATAGAGAAGGGATATAACGTGTTCTTTTTCTTCTTAATGTAGACCCTACATACGAAGACGAACAGCTCAGAAGATGTTGAACATAAAACACTGTATACTTCTTTGTGCTTCTAAATATTTTTTTCGTCTCTCTGGTCGAATATGTGTGTGTTCAAACATTTGTACGGCGTGAACTGCTATAACCGTCACTAATGCTCACGATTGGGTGTTTTTTGGAAACTTGTAGGAGAAAGATTTCAGTTATTTCTGGTATTTTAAGGCCGAAGGATCGAACAAGTGTCTTGTTCGGTGGTAGTAGGTGATTAATTTTTATGGTTGAAAATGGAAACGGTTGAGGAGAAAGAACACAGAAGAACTCCAATATTATGGAATGACACTATGAATTGCGTGCACGTGTTGTCATCATAATATCAGGAAACCCTTCAAACGTCTTATAGCGACCGCGCATTTACCTCGACTAGGGCGTTGGAAAAAAAAGGAGAGAAAAACTGGTCAACATTCTAGAAGACCTGAAAACGTCGTTGGGACGAGGGGAAATCATTTTCAACAGCAAACCAACCCCTCGTCGCCTTCTATTCAGGGCGAAGCATCGAGTAGAGATCCCAATCTCATCTGCAGGAAACCCTCACGGGTGGAGCGATGATGGGAGGGGGAGAGCTATTCAATTATAGCATCCACCCTTCCCCTGTGCCATTTTCCTTTCGATACTTCGAACGTTCTCGTTTATCTTATCAATGGCGGACTGCAACTCCTCGAGCTCCCTTCTGTTTCCAATACCGTCAGCAACGCCTGTATCGTTTACTATCAGTCTCAATTTTCTATAACGAACCTTAAATGGAGTGCTATGTACCGCATATGACAGTTATGTCCGAGCTAACTTCGAGTTCTCATAGTGAACCTTGTCGTCGCCACATTTGTTTAATGCAACCCTATTTATTTTTTGCTTATTACAACTCATTCGTTGATGCGACAATCATCACTGAAAAATTGTGTTAAATGACCAAAAATATAGGTCATATTTGGCATTTGAGGAATGGGATGTTTGAATTCCACATCTGTAATAGTTATTTTGTTTTTTCAAAGAAAATTATAGAAAATAATCACCACTTAGGTCCTCACGAGCATAAACACTATTAGTTACAAAATTGGCGTAAAACAAGACACATTGTCCAGACTGAAAAACATTGCTGGACACTCGGAAAATGTTTTTGCTCACCAAATGGTGTCTACCTTATAGTACGTGAATATAAGAATACTAAAATCTAAAGAGGTCAAATAGTAATAATCAGGGGAACTTACGTTAGTCACAACGTCTAAAATTCACTATTTCGACCTCTTTTTATGGGTAACATCAAAATCTCAGGCTTTTGTCTTGACAGGTATGTGTTAGTTCACAAACCGTATGAACCACAAACGGTAGTTAGGTAGTGTTAGTTCACTGAATCTCAAAATTTCACAGGCCATTGGGTTGGCCTTTCCTCAAAGTTCTCAAAACGGTAATAGGATTTTCCTGGTATTAGGTTACTGGACAGTATTAGGTTATTATAATAAAAAGTTAACAACAAATTAAGAGATAAGCTATATTAATAAGTAAACTACGTATTTAAAGTAAGTCTACATAATAGATAATTAAGGAAAAATTAACGAACTGCAGCTGTACCAACAGATAGATAAGTACTCGTACCTACCTAGCGGGGTACTTAGGCCAACTCCCCTCCCCCACTTAGCACGGAACTGTGTTCTAAGAAGTGGGGTAATTCCATGTGATTATAGCTTAATAATTTATTTAAAATTAATTTGTTTGTTTTGAATCTGATTGGACTGATTTTATAATATGTTTTCGAAGGAATAAACGTATTTTTCATTTCATTTCATTTGAAGCGGTTACGTTAAATTCCCCACCCTAAACCCTAGACCCTAAATAGTCCTCAATATCTTATAGGTAGGAATACACTACAGAATACACTTCATAATATGTCAAGTTGTGTAGGAATGTGAGAAGTTGAGAAGTGGACATAATTAATCACCGGTCACCCTGTTTTTGCTACTTCAGACTCCCCCATATCCAATCTGAATATTCACCATTATTCACTCTGTGAGGTCAAGCTGTAACAGCAGTTTTTTATCTTTTTTTTAATAATATAGCATTTATTTCATTATATAGACAAAAAATACAAACAATTTAAATTGACAAAAAAATGCATCAGTTCCCTTTAAGATAAATCTTGAGCTGGGAACTGGAGCGTGTCATGTGCCTCGATTATATTATTAAATTGTAGGTTAAAAAGTAATACAAATCAATTTAGTAGGTAATAAGTACAGAAATTTTAAATAATTACAAACGACAGAAATAGCTACAATACTTCGTAATAAGCCAAGAAAATAGTCCTTGATTAGTTTTTTAAATTTATTTATAGGTAATTTTTCTATTTTAACTAGATCATATGGAAGTAGATTGTACAGTAGTACTCCTTTATGAAAATACAATCTTTGAGCTGCCGTGGTTTTCAATGTTAAAGCTTTCAATGTTACTCTGTCTGCACTCCGCGTTTCAACCTCAACCCTTTCCAATTTATCCTCCAAATATTTTTTATGGGTGAAAATCAAGGTAGTTTTCTCAATTAGGTTGAAAACGTCCATTACTTTTAACTCTCGGAACAACAAATTCGTAGGATATGTTCTTTTCTTTTTTAATAAAATCTTAATTAGTGTTTTTTGCGTAATTGAAATTGGATGAATCTTAGTTTTATAGGCTGACCCCCAAACGGGCAAAGCATAGATAAGTAGCGACTGGACTACGGCGTTATAAAATTGTCTCTTTAATTTGATGCTCATGAAATTCACCCCACGACAAACTGGGATTAGTTGTCTAAGTTTCGTTGACAAGGTTTTAATGTGCTGCTCCCAGTTCAGGCACTGGTCTATTATGACTCCTAGATATTTCGTTTGGTTCACTTGTTCTATCGATGGACACTCACAATCTTCTCTGCAGCCATGCTCTATATCAGTGGTTCCCAACCTTTTTCCCTCGAGGACCACAAGATCTATAAGAAAACGTCTGCGGACCACATGATTTTATAACTAGGTAAATTAAATTGAGAACTAGAGAAAGATATTTTAAATCCTTTAATATACATTGTATTAAGAGTAAGTAATTGGAAAAAAAAACATAGTTATAGTCTTAATATAGTTATAGAAACATTATAAATCTATTGTAAAACGCTTACAAAATATGACACTAAGTCTCTCAGTGACTTCCTTGGTTTTGCATTTCACTGGCAAGATCTTCGATATTTGGCTTCAAAGAGGTCAAACTCAACCTGAATGGAGCATCCAATTTCAACGAACTGTTAATAACATTTAGTGTTGAAAATGCTGTTTCACAAAGATATGTAGAATTGAAAGGAAGTAGAATTTTCAAGGCTTTTTGGCTGAGGGTTTGGTACTCATCAAGTAACTTGATCCAAAAGCTTGCAATATTGTCACATTGTATTTTGACAACTTCAAGCTGAGGATCAGAAGATATCTCAATAAGTTCTTCCTGTTCATTAAGTGTAAGATCAATATCCTTGAGTGGTAAAAAAGGATTTGCCACCCACAAGTTTTTAGAACTGACGTCAGAACTGGCAAGGAAATAGTTGTCAAAATACCCTTGAAGCGATGCTATGTAAGCCTTTACCAAAGATGACAGCTGTTCTTTATTTATATTCATACCTTCCGTTTCTATTATAAACTCAGAAAACAGATTAAACATAGCAAAAGCTCCTTTCTCTACTTCAGTTTGTTCTTTAACTTTTGTTAAACAGAAATAAAAACAGCATTACTCATGTGGCATACTTTCATAACAAACGTATCTCCGAGGATGAATGTCTCATTATATAGCCTGTAAAAACATTGTTATGTATAACAATCAATACGAGTATACTCGTATTGATGAAGAAAACCGTGAATTATAAGACGTACTCTGAAACAGCCCGCGGACCACACGTAAACTCGGCGCGGACCACAAGTGGTCCGCGGACCACGGGTTGGGAACCACTGCTCTATATGACAAGTTATGTTCCCTAAATCTGGAATGGATGAAGCGAGCCAAGAGAACGCCATAAAGTGTGTTTTTCTGTAATAAGTTGAAATCACTTGCTCCCGTCTATCGTGTGTTGTCATGAACCAAACCGGAAAAAAAAAAAACAATCCAATCAAGGCCGCATAGTACCAACGAATACAATAAACGAGCTTTCGAATATGTATTTAAAGAAAATATATTCAACTTCTAAATGCTGATGAAGCCGGCATTCAATGAATGGACATTACCGCCAGATCCCTGTTGAATAAAAAAGACGCCGCCTCAGCTCTTTTCATTATCCGCGGCCGCGTTTTATCTTTATTTTATAAACATTTATTTCGTTGTTGTTCAGAAGCTACGATAAAAAAACAAAAAACGAAGGACCGCGAGAAAAGAAGGAAAAGAACCGACTGCAAGTGTCTTCTTCTTCTCAGTATTTAAATCATGACAGGAAGTCTTTTTTGAATATTAAAATATTCTCGGTTTCCTCTGTATTTTCCCACCTGCAACCGCTTCATTTACAAGAATAAATACTGCCTCCTTATTTGGTAAATGGATTTTTTATGTGGTAGGTGGCCTTATATGTCTACCGCTCATATACACCTTCACACCATAACTGGATACTAGGGTGGTCACAAAAAGTCAACTTTCGAAATTGTTGAGGCTTTAATTCACTAAACTTCTAGTAAGAACATTGATAAATTAATGGCAATCATATGCTCATACAAACGAGCTATCGAATGGAAAATGATTGCTAGCAGGAAACGTTGTTAGTAACAAGGCAATAATAATCTCTGATTCTCCACAGAAATTCAATCCTTAAAAGGTGCCATTTGACTAGAAAATGAGATTCCCAAAGTTTTAGGTCGATCGGATAACATTAACCCGTGCCGCATCGAGGTTGAAGTTTAGAAAAACTCACTTTTTCATAAAAATATTATTATTTTCCTCATAACATAGTAACCATTTGTCCTAGAGACTTGAAATTGGTCTTATTTTATTTAAAATGTTACCTTCTTCAACTTTTACTCCAATAATTTTTCGCTAGATCCTATAGATTTCATGTTATTCAGCTTTTCCCATCTCAAAACGTGGTCCGTTTCAGCAAATGTGCCTTTTTAAGCATACCCCTAAAAACCACACTCCAGTCAATGAAATCGATCTCTGGGCATTTTGATACTTCTTTATCACTCTGGTATATTGAAAATTGGTACATTTGAATGGAGTGGGTAGGGGGGAGATGGGTGGGTGGTGGGTGCTATGAAATGCACAAAACACAATAAATATTATGTAAAAAGTGTTTTAATAATACAAATTGGACGTTTTTTGCTGGATACGTTTATTGGCATGTTCCAATGGAAAATTTTCTTTAATACCTATATAATATATATGAACTTGAATGAACGTACAGGAGGATGAAAATTATAGAAAACACTTACGTAAATTTGGAAAAAGTGGAAATTTTCGCTTTACAGCGTCGTCAGCCCGAGAAGAAATCATATAATATATATATTATATTATAATATATAGTACCAGGTATATTGTTGTATTAAAATGACCAAGCTAGTCTTTTTTTCGTGTTTATTTTCTCACGACGTTTCGGCAATGGAACAAAGCCCTATTCATGTGAGGTTACATGTAGAAGTGAAAAGTTTTTACATTAACCTGAAGAACTGTTGTGGAGAAGTTACTAATTTCTTCTTTTTTCATGACGTCTTTAAGTTTTGGAAAATGTTTTCTGTTCCTGTTGTTTGGGTGATTGTAGAAAGCTATTCGTGTGGTAGGGCTATAGGTGTTAAGTTTTTTCTTTATGATGTCTGATGTGGTCCCTATGTACCTAATGGAGGCAAAGCTAGTTGTCGTGGTTGGCGATGGAGTCGAGGATTGTGTAGATGTGATAATGTTCTGTGGTTGATGTTGATTGTTATTTGTATGTTGTTGGTTCGGTTGAGTGGAGGGTTGTTTGGTTATTCGGAAAATGAGTTTTTTAATCAGTTTTAGTGGATAATTATTGGCTAGTAATATTATTTTGCAATCTGTGATAATTTTGGGATGAAATTGGGGATGTGATAGGCTGATTCTTCTTTGAAAAAGATTTTTGGCGGTGTTGAATTTAAAATGATAAGGTTGATGTGAATGGAAATTAATGATGCGTCCAGAGTACGTTGGTTTTTGGTAGTAGTCAGTTATTATGGTACCATCTGGTTGTCTGATAATTTTAAGGTCTAGAAAGTTTAAACAGTTGTTATTTTCTAATTCTAATGTGAATTTCATTTGTGGGTTGTAATAGTTGTTAAACTCAGAGAGTAATGAATCTATTATTGAATGATGCACTATGAGTGCTGAATCGTCTACATATTTATTAACCCACCTTATCTTATTACCGAATTTAGGAATTATTGTTTTGTAAATTTCGTCTAACACTAGATCTGCAATTAGTGGGGAGACAGGGGACCCCATGGGAACACCTAATATTTGTTTGTAAAACTTGTTTTGATATACTAAGAAATTGCTATCTAGTACAAAAGTACTAGTATAGTACTAGTACTAGTATAGTACTAGTACTATACTAGTAGTACTAGTACTAGTATAAGTATAAGTACTACTAGTATAAGTACTAGTATAGTAGTACCAGGTATATATATAATATATAGGTATATTAAAGAAAATTTTCGTCTGTTAGGTTCGGAATGCTCTAGAACGGATTTTGATGTAAATATTTTCAAAAATTCGCCCTTTCAGGCCCATTGCAAAGGGAAAGTTGAAGCAAAAATTCGATGAAACGTATATTGATTGCTTTCTTCCTCATTGTCCTGTCGTCTTCGTCATCGTCCTGTCCTCTAATTTTCGGGAGAGAACAGGTTAATGATGGACAGATAAATGATGATTCGCCGGTTTTTCTCAGATATTTTACATTATGCCAACCTCATTCCTAAATTCGGCATAATATGATAACTTTTTCTAATTGATTACTTGAACCTAATTTTTTCTTAAAAATTAGGTTCAAGTAATCAATTAGAAAAAGTGGACAGATCTGTGACGATTGTGTTTGATCCAGAACACGTCTGCTCCCATTGACGGCCACGAGTTGACTGAATCAAAATAATTAGCGGTTTTTCTTGTAACTGAAAAGCGCACGAAAAAAAAGATGGCAAAACAATCCGTTAAAGTCACTTTCGAATTTTCGCGGTCACACGTCCACTGTGGACCTGTGACCGCGAAAATTCGAATACCGATTGGACAGTTCGATGACGGCGATGCTCCGGACACACATATTTCCATCCAGATATAATTTTCTAGCGGTTCTAAACTTTGATTTTACGATCAGAAACACATCTCAGGAATCATGCTAATGTAGGAAAAAATGAATAAAATCCAAATTCAAGAACATAAAGACCTTAACAGAAGTTTGAAGTTGGGAAGGTCGCTTTGGAACAGGACAGGTCAATGACGATTTGACAGCATTTAGTGAATTTTCTAATCGCGATAACTAGTCTGGACTTCACTTGTGCCCCTTTTGTGAGAATCACCCATTTACCTTACAGATTAAGATCAGATTCCGTTAGGGCAGAGTGTGAATTGAAATTCAGAGTTAAAATTACGAGTAGCTTTATGCATCGTGAATTCAGCTCATCTCTCGCTACGCGTTGATTTCGTCCGTTGGCATTCAGCGGAAATATTGCAGATAAAAATCTGTTTCCCGTTCCAATTCAGGAATCTAATCACTATTGACAACGGCCGGTCCTCAGCTCCCCGAGGATCATCGCGGGAAGGGGATTAGGCTTTGGAAATCCCGGGATTAGCGATACCGAGTGGTTTCCAGCGCCAGCTGAGGTCCGCCTGATGGGAACTCGGAGCTCCGTTCCCGCGGTGAAAACTCAATGAAATGACGTTATTTACTGTGAGAGGTTTAAATGTCGAAAAACTCTACTCGAATCGAGTGAATGAAACGAATGAATGAGTCGAAAATTCGTTTTTATGACACCTTCTGCCATCTTCGAGGAATGTGGGAATTGGGATTTCCCCTTGTAAATCCCACAACTAAGTATAGGTAGGAATAAGCAGGTTGTATAAGTGTAGAATAAGTGTAAAAATGTGGATGGTGGGTGTCGGTAACAACCTTAATGAGGGACGTAACAACCGTTTTTCAACGAAATTATTTATTCATATAAATTATGTTTATAATGATCATAATAATGATTTTTACTTGTACCATTAACTGGACAACGCGCCAACAACGGACGATTCAAGAAACATTTTGTTTAATTCGATATTTGATTTCTTTTAGTGATTTTTCGAAGAAAAGGTTCCAAAATCCAAGAGGTTCTCGGTCCAATATTTTTAAAGCCGAATTTCCACAATATTTTTATACTTACAAAAATCCAGACCACCCTGAATCCACTGCCAAAAGACACCAAAATCATATATAGGTATAGTACGTATATACGTAGTACGTATACACCTATATATGCTTATGTGTTTGTCATTCCAGACGATAACTGCCCTTAGAATTGATTTTACACAACAAAATCTGCCTTGGCAATCGAAAGGCTAAGTTCGCAGATGGGCATAATCGGGCCACAAGTGGGGTTTTGGGGAGTTTTAGGGGAAAAATGACAAATAAATTCCCAAAATGAGACAGTCTGACCAGTGACACCTCATTTTAAAGGTTCTTTTATGCTGAAAACGAAGGCAAAGATAGAATATCTTATTCCGTTCTCAAACTGCAGAACTTTGAAGATGATGACACGTGGTTGTTACTTGAGATGTTCTTCAGGCTATAATCTGATCACGATATGAGATTTCGCTATTCTGCCTTCACCATCGTTTAGAGTTGAAAAATCTATACACTGAACTATTATTCGGCAAAAAATCGAGACAAATTTTATTAAAAAAAACCAGTGAAATTGAGACATTTTACATAAAACCGGTTATTTTGTCGAAAATTCGCTCTTATTGTTGCACAACTGCAGTAGTTTTTTCGAATTATTTATTTAAATTAGTAGGTTGCTGGGATATTTCGTTGTTCCAATCAGTTGTGCCATGTATGGTTAATGCAAAATTGTTGACAATTTTGGTTCTTTGCCACCATCTTTGTGAAGAGAAGGAATCTCGAAGAGCCGTTGTCGCCCTTAACGGTCTCAATTACCCATTAGCCCGCTCCCGGAAAAGCTTCCTGAACTCGTAAAACCCTTCAAAATCCCCTTCAGAGGAAACGCCTTAATCGTAGTAAATTCCAAATTGAAGCCGCGTCGAAGGCAACTGCAATCTCGCGAATCCGCTCCAGTGAACAAAAAGGCTTTTAAAAAGGCATTTTTTTTCTCTCTATCTCCTCACCATCAGGACGCCTAGGAGTGTTGGATATAAGCTATTTAAATGTTGATTGGAAGAATCTAACCGCGGAACGAACGTAATTCCCCGATGCATAGCGAAAAGAGATTTAACCAGGGTTTATTGCAAGGTTTTACAGGCCTTTGAATGCGCTTTTCCCTGCTCGCGTATCTCGTGGGAAGCGGATCATCATTCTGTTCCTACTTTTAATTCCTTTTATTGCTAATTAGATTGTGGATATTGGATTAGAAATTTAATTGTAACCGAAACACTGAAAACGATCCACAAAGAAAGACTACGAGTACGATGATAGGCCTACATTGCGTTTATTTGCTTTCTCTGAATTCATTGTTCATTCGTTCTCTTTTTTTTCAAAATTAAAATTCATTGTGTTTAATCCGTAAAAACGTATTAAACCTGTTGAGCGTTTTAAATTGTGTCATGTTGAAGCGTTACACTTACCTACTGAACTTAATAAACGTCCAACAAGTACAACAAGTTTAACAAAGCTTTTAACGCACCTTTTTAACACGTTCAACAAGTTTAACGGATTTAACAAGTTTAATCAGTTTGACAAATTAACCAAGTTTACCCAGTTTTAAGGAATGACACGTTTAACAAGTGTAGAACGTTAAACAACATTCAACAACATTTAACAAGTTTAATTAGTTGAACACTTGAAACAAGTTCAGCATGTTTAACACGGTTAAGCAGTTTACCAAAGTTCAACACATTTAACAAGTTCAAGAAGTTTAAAACATTTAACAAGTTTGAGCAGTTTACCAAAGTTTACTCAGTCAAACACGCACAACAGGTTCAACAAGTTTCAGCAGTTTACCAACGTTTAACACGTTTAACAAGTAAGCGGTTTACCAAAGTTCAACAAGTTTAACACGTTCAACAAGCTGTTGAAATGTCTAAACTTTTTAAACGCTCAACTTGTGTAACAAGTTAAAGCAGTTTAACAACGCTTACGCACCTAGTAAGCTTATCAGGTTCAACATGTTTAATACACTCAACAATTTTTACATGTACCAAGTTGAAGCAATTTAATAGGTTTAACAAGTTCAGCAAGTTTAACATGTTTAACCAGTTTGACATATTCAACAGGTTTAACCAGTTTAACTAGTGTAACACGTTTAACGCAGCATACCAAACATTAAGCTGCGTAACACGTTTAACAAGCGTAACAAGTAAGCAGTTTACCAAAGTTTGGGCAGTTTAAAACGTTCAACAAGTGTTGACATTTCAAATAGGTATGTTGAAATGTCGAAACTGTCAAACTCACTAAACTTTTTAAATGTTCAACAAGTGTAACAAGTTTAAGCAGTTTAACAAAGTTGACGCAGTTCAACACCCCTAATAAGTTTAATCGCATTAACAGGTTCAAGAAGTTTAACACATTCACAATTTTAACACATTTACAATTTTAACACATTTAGCATCTTAAAGCAGTTTAAATAACTTTATTCTAAAGTTTAAGCAGTTTACCAAAAGCAGTCAACATGTTTAACAAGTTCAACAAGTGTAACAAGTGTAACAAGTTTAAGCAGTTGACCAATATTCAAGCAGTTTAATAGGTTTAACGAGTTTAACAAGTCCAACAAGTTTAACACATTTAACTACCTACTTTAAGCAGTTTACCAGGTTTAATAAGCTTAACCGGTTAGGCAGTATTACACGTCTGATGTTAACCAGTTAGAACGTTCAACATTTTTGACATATTTACCAAGTACAAGCACTGTAACAAGTTGGAATATATATTTTCAATACTAAAATGTCGGTTTTACAATCGATCATAGAATTAATTTCAGTTAATTTAACAAAGTTAAGTTAACTCTAATAAATTTCAGGTTATTTAAGAAATACAATTTAATTTAAAATCTTCTTAATCATACAGGACAAGCCGTCGCAAATTCAATGCCCAAATGTTCAATATTATTTGCCACAAATCACACTCACTTCCAGAGGTACCCCTTGACAATTACGCTCAATTCGTCCTCCGGTGATATTTACGTTGTCCCAAGTCCAGTTCGATGCGTTTCCAACAGCTACGTATACGTTAGTTCCTTCTTGAAGAACTGACCCACCCACGTTACTCACACTTATACTCGTTATTGGCACACCTGGAGTTGGCTCTTCCGCCATGTTACCCACGTTTTGGTAGTTGCTGTGTATCAATATACCGTATTTGGTGATGTTTTTGAGGGTTACGTTGTTGTATGTGATGTTATTTACCGATCCTGTGGCGTTTGTTTTGGTTTTGATACGAATACCGTTCGTTGAGTTGATCACTTCGCAGTTTTGGATTGTTACTCGTTCAACGACGTTGTCGTGTCTGAAACCGACGGAACCAATTGAAATACCGTGACCTCCGATGCATGTGTTGTTCTCGAAAATTATGTTACTACCGTAATTTACAGCTAAGCAGTCATCTTGGTTGTGTACCCAGCTGTTTGAAATACGAACGTTGCGTGAATTCACGTCGAAACCGTCGGTGTTATGGCCGCCGTTAACGTCACCGGCGGAATTATCGATTTTGATGTCAGTGACGTTAACATCACTGCAGTCTCTAATCGTGAAAGCGTGTACAGGACTGTTTTTCACGTTAAGTCCCTTCACTGTGGACCCGGTGAGGGTCAATTCGAAGAACTTCGGCTTCACTTTGCCGCCGTTCGACCCTTTGCCGTCCCACCATCTTTGACCGTTGCCGTCGATCAAATGTCCGATTTTGCCGACGACGGTGACGTTGTGCCCTCGTACTCGGGCGAGAGGTCCGTCCCATTCGGCGTAACCGAAAGTGAGGGTTCCGTCGAACTCAACGACGGTGCCGGGCAGCAAATCCGTCAATTCCAAAGTGACTCCGGCGGGAACTTCGAAGGTTTTCAACGTTATGAGACGACTTCGTTTTGACGATTCGATTTGCGATGTATCGCTGACATCGATGCAATACGCCCATCCCATCAACAAGAACACGAACAAGACGGCAAAAATCTCTTTCATTTCTTCCACGAAATCCCAATCTGAAATACAATAAACATCAAATGAATATAATAATATTATATTATGACGTTTTGGGGATTTTATTTCATGAAATTTAGTTGAGAATTTCCATCATATTTATAGAAAGTTTCAGCAACATTGTGTGTAATAGGGATAGCCGTCGATAGTTCATAAGTCCGATAGTATCGAATATCGATACTTGAGTAACCGATAGTTTCTGACGATATATTTTTTTCTTTTTTAATCCGATATATCAAACATTTCTAACATTCGAGGTATCGATGACGTTATTTATCGTATAGCTCAGTATCGATACATTTTGCAAACTCGAGGTATCGATCAAAAATATCGATGTTTACTGAGATATCGGTTGAAAAAACGTTCAATTATAAAACTATGTAAATAGATACCTAAGCCCATCTGTAATGTTAATTTTCTGGCAATGAGTTTTTGATTATGATTTTCATACCTATTTAAACATAAGTACGTACTTGTTTACGACACAGACACCTACATTCTCAAAATCAACACAAAGGGTTCCCCTTCTTCTTCTTTCCATTTTCCTGTTCACACCATGATGGATACATTTAGTGAAATTTGCTCATGAAGGTTAGAACGTCCATGGAACTATTGGAAAGCTCTACTAGTTCACCTTCACCCACCACACTAAAACTCAGATTTTTTCACTCGACTCAAAAATGTTTTTAAATGTTTGATATATCGGTAAAAGAAAATATATATCGTCAAAACTATCGGTTACTCAAGTATTGATACCCGATACTATCGGACTAAGCACTATCGATATAAAAATATCCCATTCCGCTCTCAAAGAGGAGCAGTTTGAAGATGAAGATACGTGGTTGATACTTGAGATGTCATGTTCTTCAATGGGCACGTGTAACATAAACCCAGTTATTTCTTCGTAAATTTGCTCTTATAGCCATGCTGTATGGGTGTGGATTTTTTGGAGTTTATGGCTACTTTTTTCCTCCCTTAAAATTCCCCTAAACCCTCCCGATTCTGCCGACCTACGAGCTTAGCCTTTCTATCGAGAGTTATCTTCATATAATATATTATTATGAAGGGTTGCCAACCGTACTTTTTTTTAAAAGAAGTATCTATTGTATTTCTTTTTGATGATTTGTATTTTGTACCTATTTCTTAAGTTAAAAAAGTAGGCTAAAAAACGTTTTTTTAAAAATCATTGGGATCATTAAATGATAAATTTTATCGTCTTAAAACTGAAATTGCTATTTTATTTCCCTACCTAGCAACTAGCGACCCCGACCGAGAGGAGGTCGATACTACACTAGGATTCCAGTGTCCGTCACTGAAGAGACGAGTAAATGTATAAAATTTATACATATTTAATATGCATTTGCTGCAATAAAAATGTATTCTATGAAATCGATCTAAGTATTGAGTATTTTTACCAATAGCCAAGTATGGAAACGAAATTCTAGAAATTGTTGATGAACAGTAGGTATTCTAGGTACCTACCTAATTTCATTTGGACCGTACTTTTTTTCAATAATTTTCTGAAAAGTACTTCTTTTCTCCGAATAGCAGTTGGCAACCCTAAATAAATGTCATACATAATATATGACATATATTATATGTCTTTTGGCAGTTATTCCCGGAAGGTGAAAAACGGATTTTGGTATAGGTACATTTTTTTTTCGGAAATTCGAATTTTAAGAATTTGGAACCTTTTCTTCGGTAATTCGCTAAAATGACCTAATTATTAATGTTTTGGTCCTAAGAAAAATGGTGACCAACCCTCCGATGCTCGCGAAACGGGATGAAAAAATGGTACCTACTTTTTCATCCCTAATTGGACTAAATATAAGTGTGTTATTTGAATGGAATAACTGGTGTGGATCGTTAGGCTTCACAAGCACTTACCGGTCGCTAATTGAAAACCCGACGTCAGCTCCACCCCCGCGCGATCTCTCGTGTTATTCAACGTGGAAAATCACTCCGTTCCAGTTACTCGTACATACAAGAGATTTCTATACATCTGCCGACCGCCGGACGACTAAAGCCCTTTTTGTTGAATCCGGTTTTCCTCGTCCGAGAGGCATCAACTGATCTAATTGTCCGTGAAACGGGGAGAGAGAGAAAAAAATACTACGACGGGCGGACGTCCTATTGTTAGTTAATGAAAATTGAAGACACCCTGTCAAAGTTTAGAGGGTTGAGTTGATAAAAACGGGTTTTAACGATGCTGCATTGATTATAGTTGAGTGACGAAACTTCTAGAGAATGACGTAGAGATGTCACGTTGAAAACGACGATTAGATATTGAGTTATCAGGGTTAGTTTTCCCGGCACTCGGGGCTTCTTGCTTTTATAGGGTAGGCCAAAACAATCAGTACAGTTTCAAAGGACGACTTAGAAAAAAAAAAAACATCAGGCATGCAGCATGGCTATAGGAGCAAATTTTCGAAAAAATAACTGTTTTTTTATGGAGACATCGTGTTCAGCATAAAAACCCTTTAGAAAGAGTCACTTGTATGAATGTTTCATTTTAGTAATTTATGGGTATTAAATTTATATATAGGTACCTATATATTTATGTGTGTGTCACTCCGGACAATCCCCAGATCTACCATACTCGATTGCCTCTGGAGGACAACACCACACAACATGTGGTCATAGAGGATCGGCTGCAATATTCGGTGGAAGGAGACGATTGAGCACTTAGTTGGATTCAAAAACAGGCAGTACCACTCCTCAAGACCTCACAATCCGCTGGTGATTTAACGCGGTTGAATCAGTCACATAGTAGAAGTACAGGTATTCTGCTGAGAGTTGCTGATTTTACTGTCACTGGCTCGGGCTATCATCGGGATGATGGGTGTCTTCGTTGGAAAGGCCTGCGAGTCATTTCCAGTAGGTACTCCTGGAGGTTTCACAGTAGTACAATTACACCACCTATTCAACAATACCACAGTACTTGGTACCAGACATTCCATAATAAGGGGCAGTCAGTCAACAACAGAAAGTCGTTTGCGGACGACATAGTTGTGCGAGTTGACTGCTATTAGAGCAAACTTTGGAATGATTCAAAACCGTCATCAACTTAACAAAACTTGGACTGTAAAACCAACTTAAACCCAATCAGCACACCGTTGTGACAGTCCGAATCAGTTACTTCGTCCTTTAAAACACCGTAAAACTAGTCAAATACGCGGATTATTTGGAGGTTACTTGTCAAACAAATAATTTCTTCTGGAAAAAAACCTTCAAAACCTAACAACGCAAACAACAGGAAAAGAGATAACAATCGGTTGAGTAGGAGGAGTTTGCGAGTTTAGAATTAATTGAAAGCGGGTTTTCATTGCTGACGGAGAGAGAAGAGAAACTGGGGAGATAATTAAGAAAACGAGTTGGAAAGAATCATTTGAGCTGCTCTCAAAGGGTCTGTTCCTGTTGTTACAGGGCTTTACAGGCTTGAAAAGTTGGATCGAAAGTTCAAACTGGTGGATTGTTAGTACAGGTAAAGGTTCGTTTCTGCAGATGCAGTAACTCGTAGCTTAATCGCAGTCATTCGTGGCGTATGTACGAGCCATGACCTGCTGGAACGCTCCAAAGCCACATACGGGACTTTGGAAAATTTTCAATTGAACTACTCAACTGGTTGTGGCAATGCCAGGGATGAAATGAGCAGAATCGCCAATTCACTGAGTAGGTTATCAGTGGGGTATACATGGCTGCGGTTCGGATGCATCGGCCACACTGCTTAGCCTGGTAAAGTCGGACTTGACCACTTTAAAGCTCGCATCAAACATGGCCAGCTCCTACAACAGCCACTTGACTGCTCCTCACTGACACGAAACTGTCATCTCACAGTTGAACCCCATTTCGAAATCAACACTTCACGCCTCGTTTCTGAGCTAAGTATCATGATATTAAAGGCATACATTGGTTTGAATTACGAGTAGAATCGTACATTCTCGATAGAATTGAGATACAAAGCTCAAATTTGCACGAAAAATCCTTCCTGGCAATTGAAAGGCTTACTTCGTAGATGGGAAGAAACGGGCGACTCTAAAGGCGGTTTTGGGGAGTTTTAGGGGGGGAAATGACACATGAATCCCTAAAATGCAACATTCTGACAAGTGACACCTTATTTTAAAGGATTTTCTTACGCTGAACACGACGGTGAAATCAGAATTGCGATATCCCATTCCGTCCACAAACTGGAGCACTTTGGAGATAAAGAAACGTGGTTCATACTTGAGATGTTCTTCATGGACATCAAGTCCTTCAATAAATACATTTTACATTGAACCAGTTATTTATTTGAAAAGTCGCTCTTATACCCTTATGCTGCATGACTGATTTTTTTTTTTCCAAAAATAATTCTTGTAAAATACACCTGTTGCTTAGGGTTCACGAAAACCAAATTTGTTGGTCGACAAAAATGAGAACATACAGTTTAATTATAAGTAAGTACAAATTGGGAGTTTTTAAAAAAAAAGGTGGGCTCAGTGACGTAGATGGTCTAGTTATCCACGCGGAGAGAAGACTTTTTTTCCATTTTTACTCCCACACACTCCCATTCATGGCATGAAAAACGTATACCGAGTGATATTACAACGTTCCACAGGTAAGGTCTCCCCAACAAAGGCCAAAAGAGACAGAAATACTTTTTGATGTCGTCGTGTATTAAAGGTAAAACGAAAATTGTCCCTGTTTCTCATGTTTATTAACTCCGTGAAGCTGAAAAGGATTTATATTTTTAACCCTTGGTAGTGTACACCTCCCACTTTTTTTGCCCTATTTTCAATATTACCCTGGTTTCGCTAGAAGAAAATTATTACTTAGCGGAAACTCGGAAAATACGTTTTCAGGCCAATATATCCGATGGTAACGTTGTTTACGGACCTCTTGTTTTTTGACATTTTATGTCTTTACTCTGGCACATAACTCGAAAAACGTTACACAAAAGCGTTACACGAAATCGTCACAAAAATTTCTGATTATTTTCGCTTACAACCGATTCGTTGCTACGGAACTTCGCCAGTTATCATCGTACAAAAATCGTTCACCACTCGTTGGATAGCTCTCGATTTACCTAACCATATTACGTTAACCACTGCGGAGTGCGTGGCCGACAAGCTGCGGTATGAGCGTGATTGTTTAAATAATTGTTTACACACAGGTGATCATTCTCAATAATTTATATTGTCTATAATATAGACAATATAAATTATTGAGAATGATCACCTGTGTGTGAACAATTCATATTATGAATGCAAGCTTCATATGATGAAGTTCATAATTTATGATGAACCCTACAATTAAGTATAACAACTACGCTACTGGGGTAGGTGATGTAGCATTGTTCGAAGGTTCTTGAATCACTTCTTTAAAGACATAAAATGTCCCAATGTGTTGCAGACTCGTATGCAAGCATTTAATTCTCGACTGTATCAACAACAGGATGGAGTTGACATTCTTTTGACATTTTCATGTCTTTGCTTTGGCACATAAACTAAAACGGGAAAAATTTGTTTCCTTGATTCACCCTTTCCCTCAGATCACGTCAGAACACAAGCGACAGGCGGGCCACTACGTCAGAGCCTATGACGCACGAGCGTATGACGTCAGACGGCTGGCAGGAGACAAACTAGTTCCTCAAAACGTATGACGCACGAGCGTATGACGTCAGACAACTGGCCGGAGGCCAACTAGTACGTCAGAGCCTCTGACACACGAGCGTATGACGTCAGACGGCTGACCGGAGACCAACTATTACGTCAGAGCCTATGCCGCACGAGCGTATGACGTCAGACGGCTGGCAGGAGGCAACTAGTACGTCACAGCCTATCCCGTAAGAGCCTATGACGTCAGAGGGCTGGCTGGCAAGGTGATCGGGTTTTAATAAGCCTCTGGAATTCCGCACCTTCATTTTGCAATCATTTACATCTTCACGTTGAAAATCCTTCATCTTGTCGCTAATTTTATTCGTAACGGTTTTTGAGTTATGTGCCATATGAAAGACATGAAAATGTAAAAAAAAAAAAACTTGGTTACAGCGTTTTTACAGGCGCAATAGTCAACTCAAGGAATATTCAACAAGTGTATAGTGTTCAGCATTTCCAAGATTAACTCGAAAGCACTCGTTTGACGACGGTTCGGTACTGACGCCGGTTCGATCTGAAAAACCGTCGCTGATGTCTGAATGTTCGTTATAAGCCGAAAGTGGGCTTCAAAGGGGGACATACCGTGAAAAACAAACGGATCAACAAAGAAGTTCCTTGGGATGAGAGAAACGTATGAAGTAATGGACCAATGAACCATCTTTTTGGTGTCTTTGGTTGATATTTGGACCATGTACCTACAGGGTGTGATGGCTGGTAGGTACATTTGAGGTAGTTGCTACCAAGTTGAGACGATCCTAGTAGAAAACTCTCATGTTTGGGGTACAGAAACAGAACAGTCGAAACTCAATGAAAATTCACGACCTTCCGGAGAAGGTCGGACGCGTAAATAAAACGGTCTCTTCTGTTTGTTCAACAGCGTTTCACACTTTTGCGTTCACCTCGTCACCTCGGAGATAACTTTTTTTTCGGTCTTTTTCGGGATTGTTCGAGCGACGCCTCCTATTGAAGGTTTCCTCGCTAAAATATTCAAGGAGCTGCATTGTCGAGGATGGAGAAAACGGAGACTGCCGCCTTTTTGCCGTGAATGAAGGATCCTTTTGACAAAATCAAGAACAACACCTACGGATCGCTGTAATATCCAGTAGTTGTCCTTTTAAGACCCTTGGCTTATCCCTAAAAATTGTCCTGATTGTTGTTGAAGTTTGTATTAGGGATGCAAATAAATAATCAATCGATCAGATAATCGATTATTTGGCCCCGATTGATCGATCAATTTCAATCGATGTTTAGCTGCCGATTATTTGTATTAATTGATTATTATTACTGATTTATCGATATTGTTAAAGAATGTTTTCAAAATCCAGATGTATTCGATAACCGATTAATCAGTTATAATAATCAATTAGTACGAATTGAGGTAAACCGCCGTTGTTGTTACTACCTCCATGAATGAAGGATACCTCCTTCTTCCATGCTTATTAAGACAAATCGTCGTTGTTATTGTTAGTAGAAACGCTAATAACGATTGATCTTCAACCCCAGGGTACCCCCCACCCCCTTTGGTTGGAAGGGGGGGTCTAGTTTTCATGATTATAATCCACCGTTTCAAATAAAAGTTTGATAGTGATATTAGAAAAATTAATGTTTTATGAACCTTAGGTACCGTTGAACCTCCTCTGAACACTCTACAAATCCTCTCAAAACTTCGTTTTTTTTTTACAAGTTGTCCCTACATACCCGACACTAATTTTATTAATGTGCACTTTTTATCGCTTCAATTTATGGTACCTACCCTCAATATATAATAAAAAAACTATTTTATGCAATTTTATCCATTTTGGCATTCCTTAGCCTTGTAATTTAACAATAGGTCGTCACCTGTAGACGAAGAAAACCATTGGAAAGCAAATAATTGATCGTTTCTAATAAGTAAGTACTTAAAAAATCGATTATTTGCTTACGATTTATCGAACATCGATTATTCAATACCGATTCATCGGTCACATCGATTATTAGCTAACGGTTAATCATTTGATGTTCTAATCGATTATTTGGTTCCGATGTTGCATCCCTAGTTTGTATGGAAACGCATGTAGGCCAATCCCCATTTACCCTCCATAGTCCCACCGCCATTCTTCAACTCCGTTCATGTTACATCGTAGGTACGCACTCGCACGTTACTTAATGATCGTCGTTAAGCGTCCATAATTCAACGAGACGTGGCGTTATGTTATTGATGCGAGCGCGTCGCAACTTGATTGAAACCGTTTGCCCTCAAGGCACGGCGGTAATCAGAGCAGAATAAACAGGTGTGATTCATTAAGGAAAACAAGGGGGAGGAGGTGTAATTCACTTCGCTCAACATTGTCGAGAGCTTATTAAATAGTATTATTTGCTCAACAACTACGAATCACTTCGCCTTGTCAACTTCACGTTGTCGCTCTGCCAATTATTATATCAAAAAAACTAGGTCAATCACTGTAAATATTTGATTGGCTGCTGAAGTATGTTGAACCATATCGAACACTAATGTACTCCATCTCACTATCTTAAAGTGAGAAGCCAGGATTCGGTATAGGTAAATAAATTGAATATTTTTATTTTATTTTAAACCCAAAATTAGTCTAAATTTAATTTTTTTCACATTTGATTCAAAATTCCTCCTCCCAAAAAAATACCTAGGACGGAATGTGTGTTTGCCCCCTAGAGACAGTCGTAGCTTTAACTTGTCTTGACACGCTTTGTCCGATTTCCGTGCTAGAAATTCAGGGAAACGGACATGGTGGTTAACACTTTTATTAAAATTGTAGCTAACTGGAAAAAATCATTACTCCCAATTTTCACAACTAATTTTGAAATTCGAAAATATATATATTTTTTGGTTTATTATCTTCGATAATGAACCATTGGAATCGCCCAAAGAAAAAATTTTTTTAACCCCCCCTCAAAATTTGTTGGTTTACGTTTCAAGATACGTAGATTCAGAAAATCGAATAAAAAAAAATCCGTCCGTCCGCCGTACGCCGTCCGCGCCACTTTGCCCAGTTAGCGTTGAGTTAAAATTACGAAATTTTTTTTATGAGTTTCGACCAACCCCACAATGGTCCTCGAAACTTTTCATAACCCTAGGTCAAGGGGAAGGGGTACAAAACGAATTTTGAAATTTTGAAAATTTCATATCTCGAAAAATTCATATAGAACGCTATGTTTTTTATTTCATATTTAGATAGAGTTTGTTCCGTAGAATTTTTTAAGACCATCCGCAGCTTTGTACGACCAGCCGTTCGTTCACAATGACGGCTCAAAGATTGTGCCTCACATCACGATCGTGAATCAAACTGATGAAATACAGGTCCATTTTCATTCTAACAAGCTCTTTGAAACATCATATGGCTTAAGTGATGTCGAGTTTGTTGTTCTGAGGTGCGTTTCGTGCTACGGAAATGAAGGTAATTTCGAATGTTTGTTGGTAGGTACTTCTTTTATAGAAAAATTATTACCGACGTAGTATTAAAAACCCCAGAATTATATCGTATTAATTAATCATAATTAATAATAATTATTATTAATAATAAATACGAATGATTAATACCTAACAATAAATTATAATAATTTTCACTAGGTACTTGATAAAATTGTTAATAATTAGTGATAATTGATAATAATAATTAATCTAACATTTAGGATCTAGACATTTAGACCTAGTGATCTAGACAGAAGGGTGATCTGTACAAAGAAGATAATGAACCGTTGTGTCAAGAATTTGCAGAGTTTTTTAAATCCGCCAGGTTTCTGGTTTTTTCGCATAAATGAAAAAGGTGGAGGTCGCTAATCGAAATAAGCAAATTAGTGCTCGAAAATAGAGCCATTTTTGACTGCGGATTCCACTTTAAATTTACGAGGGCTAGAGCTGTTAAGCGACACCCTGTAGGTAGGTACATATAATATATGTACCTACCTACAGGGTGTCGCTCAACAAGCAAATTATTTTATATTTCATTTGGTCGTAATCTCAATTTTACCCTCTGGCGGTGTTGCTTCATTCACTAGGTCAAAAATCTAGTGTTCCAAAATCGAAATTTTTACTCCTCCAGTTTGGTCTTAACAACGATCCTGATTTGACTTCACAGATATTTGGCTCGGGCGTTTTAGCTCACGATCTAGTTTGTTTGTTTATTTCATTCAACCACAAGAGAATGTTAGGGCGAAAAGGCCCTCTCTTTCACTTCCCCTGAATACATTCGAAAACATAATTCCTCTTACAAACGAAATACTGCTAACAATTACAAATTAATATAAAGTCGTCTAAAAATTGAGATATAATATAATGTTCCTCTTTCAATAGGTTTCACATCAAAAATTATGTTAATAAAAATAATGTTCTTCTTTCAATAAATTTCACACCACTTTTCACCACTTCATCATACACTCATCAGTATACTGCACAGAAATACTAAATCAATATTTTGCTAACCACATGTTTTTCATTGTATTCCTGAAAGACTCCGTTTGCTGATCAAGGTTGAACTTATCCACATATTCGTTGTAGATTTCTGTACCTTGTACCACGAATGATCTGTAGTAGATCATTCGTGGATGGGAATCTGAGTTGTCCGTAGAACAAACTCAATTTTTGTGTCTGTTTATTCTCGACAAAACCGTATTTCCCCCGATTCTAACGATAATTCATTGACAACCGCACAGATTCGCCCGTTCATTTATCGACGACACGAAAATAAAAATTCTTTGCGCTTCGCCGACACGCGTCACGCTATTCATTCGGCCGTTCTTGGCGGGGAAAAAAGAGCGGCTGGTCACCTGATGAGTCACAAGTGCGTGTTCCAATTACCTACAATCGATAATATTATTCGTCATGCCGTGAGCCAAACAATACGAAGCCATGTGCGTAATAATATTTAAAAAATAAAATACTGGTGGTTGTACGCTTCAAGTTACTGCTTACGCGAAGGCCCTCACATGTGCAATCACAATTATTATTTTATTTCATTTTAGTGTTTTTAGCGAATTTTTGAAGAAAATATAGAGCTATAACAACAGGTCTGTTGTTCTAGGTCCAAAATGTTTAAAACTTGTATTTCCGAGAAAATGTCATAACCAAAATTCGTTTTAAACCATCCTGAACATTCTGAATCCACTGCCCAAAGACACCAAAAATTATATACATACAAATGTTTACGATGGATTGGTGAAACTAAAGACACTCGCGTGAAATATGAACTTGAATGAATGTACAGGAGGATGAAAATTATAGCAAACACTTACGTAAATTTAGAAAAACTAGATGAAAGTGGAAATTTTCGCTTTACAGCGTTGTCAAGAAAATCCCGGGCTGACAACGCTGTAAAGCGAAAATTTCCACTTTCATCTAGTTTTTCTAAATTTACGTAAGTGTTTGCTATAATTTTCATCCTCCTGTACATTCATTCAAGTTCATATATATGTTTATATATTTATATATTAGTTGTAATGGATTTCCGTCCGGTTTTCGACCGTTATATATTAATGTACCTATATGTCACTCCAGACGATGACTCGATAGAATTGAGATAATCAATGGGGGTTTTGGGGAGTTGTAAGGGGGGGACAAATTATCCATAAATTCCCAACATTAAACCTCCTGCCAACTGACACCTCATTTCAAAGGTTTTTTTATGCTGAACACGATGTTGGAACTGGAGCACTCTGAAGATGAAGAAACGTGGTTGATACTTGAGATGTTTCTTATGATTCATCTGCTCTAATCAGACAACGGAATGAGATATCACAGTTCTGACTTCACCATCGTGTTCAGGGTAGACAAATCTATAAGCTGAGGGTGGTTGGGGGGGGGGGGTTACCCATAAATTTCTTAAATGAAACAGTCTCACAAGTGATACCTCATTTTAAAGATTTTTTTACACTGAACACGACGGTGAACTCAGAACTGCGATATCTTATTCCGTTCTCAAACTGGAGAACTTTGAAGATGAAGAAACGTGGTAGATACTTGAGATCCTTCAATGTAGACATTTGCAATGAAACCAGTTTTCTTCACAAATTCGCTCTTATAGCCATGCTGCATGATTTTGTATTATTATTATTATTATTTTTTTTTTTTCGGGCGGCTAGGTAATTGTGGTTACCTAACTGTCTTGATTTCAGTATTCAGAGGATATGGTGTCCAAAATATCGTTGTTACTGTGGAACTAGATCTTTAGAAATCGCTACGAACCCTAATCCGATCGTACTGATTAATCAAACCATCATTAACAATCATGATTGTTCAAATACCCGCATATACTCAACTATTTCAGCGTGGACAACGTTCATGCGTCATTCTCGTACCCCCCACACAATCCCTGTTCGTTATGACGTACGGTTTCACCAGTGGAATTTCACACTTCGACTTCCACGCGTCAATAGTCAATATCCTGACGGTGACTTCACTCGTAGAAAACGCCCATGCTGGCGCCCACATCTTGCGCAACTGTTGAGAACGCTGTTACATTTTAATAACAACCACCAGGATCACCTGATCATCGGTCGGAATCGACGAGAGAAGACCGTTCAGTGCCGCATTCGAGATGTACCTACGACTCGTGAATATTTATTGCCGCATGCGCGGACGTTTTATGAATTTTACTGTTTGCCGCACAACAAACGCGATGGCGTATTTATGAGAAATACATTAGTAAAAACCGCTGCGAATTTTACTATTTTCTGTCTAGTCAACTGTTCTGCTGACTAAATATTGTGCACATGGTCATCTCCGAGTGAAAGAGGAGAGTCGGTGATTGATTGATATCGCTTTATTTTACAAAATCTGGCAAGATTTAATAGCAAGCGACCATTCTTCCACCTAACCAGACTTACACCCAAACAAAAAATTTGAACATGTCTACATAATATTGAACATGTCTACATAATAGGTACTATAAATTGATATTATCAAGTTTATAGTACCTATTGTAACGGGAACTAAATAGGTGGGGATGAACCCACATGGGAAAATAGACGAAATGTAGTTAGTACATAGTAGCTCAGCACTTTCTTCTTTATTCAAAAATAAAAATAAAATAAATTGTGTTTCTCAGGGTTCTTCACAGATATAACCAAAATTGATTCTTATGCACTATTAAATTTTACTCACAGTTTCCGACGGCCGTGGAAGTAAATTGATAAAATAAAAGGAAAATGTAAAATGTTTTGGCGATTTTTGGAAGATAAGGATGCAATTGATTTATGTTTTCGCAAAATTAAGAGTCTTTTTGGACACAAAATTCCTGATGAAGGTCTACCATGCCTTGGCGGCTTCAATATTGCTTTATTGTTTACCAGCATGGAGTGGAGGATATGCCACGGCTTATTAACCCATAATTATTACCCAAAAAGCAATTATTCGTTTAATAACTAATTCGAACTATCGTATGCCATCATTACCCTTATTCAGGCGTTTGGAGATTATACCATTTATGAAGCTAGCTGAAGTCACCTGTTTGAATCAAATGTTGAGGGAAAACGCTCTAGCGGTTCCGGATCATTTAATAAGTACTAGGACAAAAGATGTCTCCTACACGTTGAAACGACCTCGGTACCGAACTACTCTGGCCCAACAGCACTACAGATACAGAGCGATTAAATGTTTTAATAAATTATCGACTGATTTATCATGTCAACAATTGTTAACATTGTTATAACAACATTGTTATAACAAAAAACAGTTAGTAGATGGGAAAAAAACGAAGTTCTTCAAGTTTTTATTGAATATTTACTTGAAACACTTGTAAATCTACTTACCTTTGTATTAATTTGTATTTTCTTAACTACTATAGGAATACTTTAAACATTTATACTCGTAACTCTCTCAATATTGTTAACGATAATTTATTTGATATACCTACCCGAGCAACAATGAAATGAGAAATGCGATCTGATGGAGAGAAATCAGAGACTCATTTCCCAACGCGAGCTATTTAAGCTCATATGGGAAATTATATTTCTTCCTTTACCATTATGTATTATTTTTGTTTTGTAAATTATATGAAATAAAGCATTAAAAAAAAAAAAAATCTATTACCGGTCTAAAATTTTTAAAACTCCTATAGAACAGCGTACAGCGTACACACAATTGAATAGACCAGCGCAAAGACGAAATGACGGTCCAATTTTCACCCACGCGTTTCATACGAAAACGTCGAACCCTCGTTCAGCTCTCGATAGCTCGTTATTTCACACACCTCGTCCTATCAATTTGATTAAACCCTCATTTCCTGCACCTTGATCCATTTATTTTCCCTCAAAGCGGAATTGAATCGAGCGTGCGGGCGTCAGGCGAAAAGAAATCTACGAGATTATGATGGATGGCGACATCGCCTTATGTATATTTCTCTTTTAGTCAGGTCTTTTTTTTTTTTTTATAGGCGAAGATAAAATGATGGATTAGGTACGTGTTACCACTGAAATCCCCGTAGATGATCTCTGCATGGAGTTCAGAAGGGTTGAATACACTAACCTGAATTGAACTTGTTGTGCTGCTTCATACAGGGTGGTTCGCGTTTAATGGACCCGTTTTATTTCGATATTTCGAGAGATAGCGAAAAACTCATCAATGTGACGACCCCTTATTATTATTATTATTATTATTTTACAAAGACTGCAACGATCACATTTTCGTGCGCCGCGCAAGCGCCCAAAGTATTTTCGATAAGACGGATAACCCCCAGTGTGGCACATGAAATTTCATCATTTTTCGACACTGAATCACGTGGTGATATCCGTTTTTTTATTAGACTTGATTAAACCGGGATTACAGCCTGAAACATCACCTTATACTGGCTCTTGATAATTTTAATTTTAGTTAGATGAGTTTTCAGGCAGGTGAGAAGGTATCTAAATTATCTTGTTGAGGCAATGCGATATGTTTTCCATCGCCGTTTCGCAACCCAGGCTTGGGACCTGCCAATTTAAAAATAAATCCTACTCCTCGATAATTTTTCTTCAAAAATAAAACAAACCAAAATTACTTCTCTGCCATCAAAAACTTTATGATGAAAAAAGATGAAAAAAGAAATAAAAGAGAAAAACTTAAGATGAATTTTTTACAAAGTCGTTCAAATTGACCACCGTTGTCTTCCAAAATTTATTTTTTAAGCCCGCCTTAGCCGTTCCAAAGTATAGATACCACCGATATTAATTATTGATCAATAAATGATTAATTAATAATTAATTATAATATCGGTGGTATCGATACTTCCACTTATAATGCGCTAGCGCAGGTTTCTTATGATATGAACGTGGTGAGGGGAGGGGGAATTGAGTGCGGTACCCTCATGTCCAGAGCCATGCCACTCTCCTACTTTGAAGTGATACACATCGAAGTATCGATACTTTTTAAACATCGATATCGGAAATATAGTAAGTATCGGACCGTAGCGAGGCTCTTGGCATGGGGGTACCGCACTCTATTCACACACACACACACCTCCTATTAGATCATACGAAAGCTGAAAACGCCATGGAGACGTCATGGGTCCCCGCTAGACGCTTGCGGTTCCCCTGTGGCTTTCAACTTGGTTAGTAATCACTGTAGTCAGAGATTCGTGAAGAATCACGATTCTTCTTCTTAGATGACTTGGCTTCGGCCGTGCCACCAGTTTTCCTCATTTCTAACATAGTAGGTAGGTACGCATACAATTTTAGGTAATGATCATAACAGTATATTATTATTAATAATGATTAGTAATGATATATTGTTATGACGGATTGTCATAATTATTATCTAATAATAATCCGGTTGAGCGTTTGTTTGAGCCCTTTGGATAATAATTATCCTAAGGGCTAACTCAAATGAAGGGTACGATTCCAAAATCGGAAAATGTTCAGGAGAGCGAAAACTAACTTAACCATCTCATGCTACGTTGCCAAGGTGTGATTCCCTGCAAAAGAAAGAATAATAATAATTATTATTAATATTAATGAATAATAATGAATAATCATTACTCAACTGAACTCAGAGAAAAATTTGACAATAATCAGATCTAAGAAGATAACTGGTCTAAAAAAATTATCAACTATTCCAAACCAACATGGAATGAAATCGTTTTTCACTAGTACCGACTTACCACGTGAAACTACTCCCAGAAAGCCTCTAGAAGGCATTGAAACCTCGAAATCGACAAAATTTGTGAAGAAATCGACTATTTATTAGTGGAATTATACCCTTCTTCCCCTGTACCCTTCAAATGGTCTACCGGATTATTATGATAATTATTATAATTATACTAAGCGACTAACACAAACACTGGCTGTTATCGTACTTTCCTGATTTGAATTTCTGAATTTTAGGCATTTTTTCCTCGACCAAATCAAGATTCTCATTAATCGAAACGAACAAAATGTCCCAAGTTCGTTGAAGCTTTTGCGAACGTTCGCGAGCATTCAGCTCGTTCCTCGTGTACCGCGAGCTGTCGCCGTTTTACTTTTTTTCACCGGTTGACCAACGTGAACCAACCGAGTTCAGAAATAGCTCGGCAGTGACTCATTCGAGGTTTGACCGGCATCTCGTCCAAACCATGTTGAGACGAGGTGGTTCTCGAGATGCCGGCGGAACCGCCTTCCTAGTCGCAGTTTTATTTACTTTTCTATTTAATCTGACGTCTGGTTGACGAATTTTCGAAAATAATGTAGCCATTGTACTCCGAAATTTTTACAACTCGAATTTCCGAAAACTTTTCTTACCAAAATCCGTGTCCGAATACACTGCCAAAAGCCACCAGAAATCACATATCGAGGGTCCCACGGCAACTTGCCACATCGTCGTTTCGGCAACTTTTCAGCAGAGCCAAAAAACCCCACCTGCCAATGACTAGGTATGTTTACTGAATAACTCAATAAAATAAATCGTGAGATTTAGTGTTACCTAACTTAGGTAAGTACCTAACTTACACTTAGTTAGGTCGATCCGCTGGAGAAGACGCTTCGAATGGTATGCATAACTCATTTTGGCCAAAAATGACGATGTGGGAAGTTACCGTTAGACCTTCAATATATATCAAATATTTTTTGTTATATATGTATTTTGTTATAAATTTTGTTATATTATATAAATTGTTATACATGTATTTTTATATACAAATTTTATATATGTAGGTATGTGTCACTCCAGACGTTAGCTCTCGATAGAATTGAGATTGAAAAAAATATGAAATTTGCACAAAACATCTGTCCTGGCAACCGAAATCGGCTAAGTTCGTAGATGGGCAAAATAGGTCAGTCAAACGGAGTTTAAGGGGGAGGAAGGAAGAAGTACCCATAAATTCCATAATGAAACAGTGTGAAGTGTCACCTCATTTGAAAGGGGCTTTTTACTCTGAACACGACGGTGAAATCAAAATTGCGATATCACATAGATGTTCTCCACGGTTCATCTGCTCCAATCTGATAACGGAATGATAACGGAGATCTGATAACGGAGATATCGCAATTCTGACATCATCTTCGTGTTCACCGTTGATAAACATATAAACTGAGGTGTTTCACGGACAAAAAGGAGACGAAATTGGTTATGAAAACCAGTAAAATGGAGATATTTTACATGAAACAGGTGCACGACTGGAGTATATTATATTATAATATAAGCCTTTTTGGTCAGCCAAGTAACAATTTCAACACTAAGGGAGGTTGATGGTAATTGTTAATACTTGATGATAGTTTTTAATAATTAATGATAATTCATTATAATAATTAATGTATCATTTAGTGATCTAGACGAAGGGTTATCTGCACAAGAAGAATTTGCAGAGTTTTCATCGTAGTTATTGTTACTATGTTGGTACGTGTGTGAATTATCTTTATTGTAAATCAACTGAAGGTGAAATCAAGTTGAAGTACTCGTAGAGTCTAATATCGCTCCAATTCAATAAATACATCATGTCCAAATCCAGGAGCGTAGCCTTGGGGGTACCGCACCCGTTTCACCCCCCTCACCCCCACCCTGACCATACACATTGTAAATTATTGTAAATAGAAATAAAGTCAAAAGTTGTTCGTGGTTGTTATTTTCACTGTATTTCGCTCTTGGTATAGTTCGAGTAGGTACTATCCATATTAAGTAAAACCTCACACAAGACAACAACGTCTATAGTGTACATTTATATACGTCCAAACTCGAGCCAATCCATTGAATTATCAGTCACTTAGCTCTGATTAAACTCTGGATCCCGGTTATCAGGCTCCCGAGTTTCACGAAGCATCACAATACGCCAAATTCTACCCGCTCTTCCGACCTTCTCCGTTTCAAGTGTTTGTTTTCATCCTTCTCAAACCCACTTGAGCTGTCGTGCTCCGGGGAGGAGCGCAATTTAATCAAGTCTGTTCAAGTGGTTTATTGCTCGAACAAATTGACCTACATTATGCCCCTACGATAGAAGAGAAGGACGTCTCGCCTGTTCACCTGAACCACTTTGTTGCGCGTCTGAGCCATTTTGGAGCGCACGCGCACGAGTATTTTCATTCTTTCCCGATTACCGAATTGGGACCTGCGGTTACAATTACTTTTCTGGGCCCTTCTAATTGCAATTACAATTACAATAAATGTCATTGTAATGTTGGGTTTCAATTACGAATTACAAAGAATTGCCAAGTAATTCAACTCTGATTGAAGTTCAAATGTGGTCACGTCGGGATCACCACTATGGTTTTATGGAAGATTAAGACCTGATAGAGACAACTGGTAGAATTGTATTTTTTCTTCCTCTAAAACTTTTACAAAAGGAATATGAAAATTAAATCAAAATCAGGTGATCGATGTCACAAATGGACTGGAGGTACCAGCCACAAAGTGATGGACAGAGACACCAGAGAGCGGTTACGGGCGGAAAGGGTGGGGGGGGGGAGTATTAAGGCATCACAACATTTATTGTCCGTCATTCATTGGCTGACTTCCACCACAGAAATTGAAATTGGGGGGGGGGGGGTAATTGGCCGCACGGTGTCAAGAGTGGCGGGGGGTTAACGTTGGGGCTGATGCAGAGGGGGCGGGAGTATTAATACACCACAACATTTATTGTCCGTCTTTCATTAGCTGACTTCCACCACAGAATGAGTGGGCAGAGGGTGGTCACGGCGGGTGGGGGTGGAAAGGGGCCGGGATAATTAATACACCATAACATTTATTGTCCATCTTTCATTTGCTGACTTACACCACAATTCCAGAAACAGAAAACGGAAAAGTGCGGTCGCCCCTCAATAAGTTATAAAACTTGTGCTGAGGAGTCGCCTTGAACGATTTTAATGGTATTCTACAATAAGATAAAAATGGAACATAAAATCATTCGTCTAGAATCACATTTCGATTGATTTATAAGCAAAATGATCAAAATCAAATTTATCGGGTAGCCTAAACTATCAAGAAATAAAAGTGAAATGTACTTACTCTTTAATACGTATTTTAAAAATTTTAGGACTAACAATAGTTTTTATACCATTGGGAACGTTGTTGAAAAGATTTATTCCATTGTAGGAAATGAAATTTTCAGAAATTTTGTTTTTTAGCAGAGAGGCGGAGGGAAAGTTTTAAATTTACTTGATTGGCCAATCGTATACGGCCGAAAATTCCGAAAATGGAATAAAACTTTTCAACAACGTTCCCAATTAAAATGTTACTGCACAAAAAGGTAAGATTCCCTACCTCAGAAGTTTTAGAATAATTTAATTTTTTGAATGTATAAGTATTTATAATGTATCATAAGTATATTATGAGTAAGTTTTTTAAGTAAGTAATTTATAAGTACAATTGTTTTATAAATATTCTCTACATTCAAGACATTGAATTATTTTAAAACTTCTGAGGTAGGGAACCTTTTTGCGCAGTAAAATTTTAATTATTCGCTGTTGAACAATATATCGAGGGTCTCACGGCAACTTCCCACATCGTCACTTTTGGCAACTTTTCAGCAGAGCCAAAAAAACCATCTGCCAATGACTATGTTTACTGAGTAATTCAGTAGAATAAATCGTGAGATTTAGTGTTACCCAACTTCGGTACCTAACTTATACTTAGTTAGGTCGATCGGCTGGGAGAATACGCTTCGAATGGTATGCATACCTCATTTTGGCCAAAAGTGACGATGTGGGGAGTTGCCGTGAGATCGTCGATATAATGGTTCTAAGTATGACTGATAGGCAGATCCCCACACGAGAATACCGTAAGATATTACGGATTGCACTATCGCATGATAAAACATTCGAAGCGAGGCCTTGGACGTGAGACTTCTAATTTCCAAGCAGAGAGGAATTCCCACGACAAGCACTGATCAGTCACAATACCCAAATACTTCGTGCATGGCACTTGCTTGATACCCGAGGAGTTGCAGATCATTGTGGGACAGCCCGACAATGGACTTGGACGTGGGGTGTAAAGAAGAGAGCGGGGGGAGGTCGGTGGAGGTGATGGCGTGGGTGGACGGGGGGGCGGAGCGGCAGAGGGTGCTCTCGGGTGAAAGGGGGAGGGGGTGGTGGGGAGTGTTCGCCGAACACTGTTCGGGAGGATTAATGCATCACAACATTCATCGCCCGTCATTCATTGGCTGACTTCCACCACGTTAATTGAAATTGTGGGGTGTAATTGGGACGTAGGGTTTCTAATTGGCGTGGTGGGGCGGGGCAGTGGAGGTCGGCGTTGGAGGAGCGTCAGTGGGTGGACACGGTTTCAATACAGAATAGCCAAATTTGGCCGTTTTGGTCCACAAACCCGGGACAGGATGAGGAGAAAATACGAATTCATGAAAGAAACAGGAACAAATGTTATAATTCTCCAATTTAGTACAAATCTTTGGTAAATAAAATCACATTATTGCAAATCGCAGTTAAAATGAAATTACATACTTTGGCTAAAACTGTTTCACATAAAAATCTAATTTTGAACGCTATTTGAACGTTGGCGGTTTTTGGGCGGGTTGCACGCGCTCTAGCGGCGGTTTCACGGGACATGCATCTGGTAGCACTGGTATTTGGTGTGGTATACGACGAATTTGGTGTAGAACGAGAAAACGAGTCATGCAGCATAAACTAAAGATCGAATTTTGCAATAAATCATTTAAACAATTTTATAACCGTGGCAAAATTTTATGATTGGTGGGACTTTTTTATAAGAAATTTTGCTCTGATTTCGTATGTACCATATATTTCTATACTTAAGATACCCAGTACTTCTCACTAAAAAATGAAAAAAAACCCTGTTTGAAGTGATTTTGACACATAACTCCCTAAATTTCTAAATTTGACCCCTGTAGGTTTTGGAGGCACTGGATACCTATTTACAACCACGACGAATGGCTCCTATTAGTTCAATGAAAGTTCATTGAGTAATTAGTGAGGAATACAGCAAAAACATGAAAAGTACCTGTAAAACCTCATTCCTATTTATTTTTGAGAAATGATATTTTGCTAAAAAAATTAGACATGAACTCAATACCTACAACGATGTCGCGACTCCGCAAAAATTGGAAAAGTTCTCTCTTCTTCATGAGTCTGTGATCTGAAATCAGGATGTGATGGTCTGAATCTGATCGCAGATCTATATTTAGCAGCTCTAAATCCATATGAATATACTCGTAGGTTGAAATGTAAGGAAAAAAAGGTATTTCCGATATATTTCCCCCGATTTTCACTGTTATTAACCCATTGTTTGAGGTTAGAAAAAAGTCAGGACACGATGGCTCAATTCTGGTCGCAAATTCGTGCTCAGCAGTCCAAAGTACTACCGATATGACATATCACATCAATATATATATTATATACCTACCTCACTTTTGGTTTATAATCTTCGATAGTTTTGGTTTATTATCTTCGAACCATTGGAATCGACCAAAGAAAACATTTTTTTAACCCCCCACAAAATTTTGTTGGTTTACGTTTCAAGATACGTTAATTCAGAAAATCGAATATAAAAAAAAAACCACTTTTAGCGTTGTGCTAAAATTACGAAATTTGGTTTACGGGTTCGGACCAACCCCACAATGATCCTCGAAGCTTTTCATAACGTTCGGTCAACGGAAAAAGGTTCAAAACAAATTTTGAAATGTTCAAAATCTCATAAATCGAAAAATTCATGTAAAACGGTATAGTGTTCAGTCCATATTTACATAGACTTCATTTTTTAGATTTTTTTAAGACAATCCGCAGCTTTGTACGACCAGCCGTTCGTTAACAATGACATCAGATGAGCAGATCGAAAATCGTCAACATTAGAGTGAATCGTGAGGCAGCCTGTCGAGTCCATTTTCAAATTGGCTCAGCTGATTCAAACAGCACATGGTTTTCGAATATCTAGTTAATTAATAATATTTAATAATAATTATTAATAATGAAGCATAAAAATTATTAATAACCAACAATAAATATTAATCTATCATTTAATAATCTAGACAGAAGGGTGATCCGTACAAAGAAGATAATAAACCGTTGTGTCAAGAATTTGCACAGTTTTGTGTGTGTGTGTGTGTGTGAGTGTGCAATGAACCAAAAATCGCGAAACAGCACTATAGAGGTTCTTCTGATGATAATATTTTCGCTTACTAAATTCGACTGTTGTCAAAAGCGAAGGTGGTTCAATACAGAAATATTAGCGTTCAATGTAGGTATCATGATAATGCGTGCTCCCGAGGAGGGAAGGGGGAACCGTAAAGGAAGAGCACACGTTGAAGGTATCGATCGGGACTATAAATCAACACAATGAAGAGATACAATAAGAGGACAGTCTCGACCTTGGCTTGTTTTATGCTTCTTTTCCTCCTCCGATCCGTCCACCCACTTCTTCGCCCTGTTTCAGCTATTTATATAAATAATCGCTCTATACGTGCTCCGACTATCTCATGAGACGGCAGACTATGATAAATGGCACCTACTACGTCTCAATCGGTGCTGTACGTGTCCTGAGGCGTCTCCGAACGCGTATATACGAGTACATTGCGAAGTGGATAACAATTTGATTAGGTCTCGAACGAAACGAGACAGTCGACCAAGTGGTCAATTTTACTCGGATAAACGAAATAATTAACAAACGTCGACGTTTGACTTCCACGATGTTTTCTAATTTGACGAATTTCAACGAGCCGCAGACTTAACCCTTTAGAGGTCTTCAGGAGACGAATTAGATCACTCGCGACGAGGTCGTGGAAACCCGTCATGGAAAACCGTCGTGGAAAACGACTGGGTCATCAGTAACAAACATGAACTGAAATACAGCTTATTTATAGCTTTTCCAAGTCAAATTGACAATTTTCCAAACCAAATTGAGAATTTTCCAAGTCAAATTGACAATTTTCCGAGTCAAATTGAGAATTTTCCAAATCAAATTGAGAATTTCCCAAGTCAAATTGAGAATTTCCCAAGTCAAATTGAGAATTTTCCGAATCAAATTGAGAATTTTCCTAATCAAATTGAGAATTTTCCTAATCAAATTGAGAATTTTCCTAATCAAATTGAGAATTTTCCAAATCAAATTGAGAAATTTCCAAATCAAATTGAGAATTTTCCGAATTATTTCAAATAAAATAGGCACGAACCAAAAACTTTTCTTCCAAATCTAGGTAGGTAGTAAGAAGGTATAAATCCGGTCGAGAAAGCTTTCTCCAAGATCAAGCTATAGGTACGTGAGAGACGTTCTCAGTGAGTCAGCGCAGATCTCATTTTGAGTGAAGTGATAAATTCTCAATTTGACTTGGAAAATTCTCAATTTGGCTTGGAAAAGCTGTATCACTTCACTCAAAATGAGATTCTGCGCTGACTCACTGAGAACATTTCTCACGTATAGCTTGATCCCCCCAAAAAACACTCCGTGTAAAAATCACCCCGCCAAGAGACCGAAAGAACGAAAGTATAAATGTTGAAACAAAGGGAGGTACAAATAATTTGCACCATAAAAACCACTGAGAAAATTATTCTGAGTCACAGTCAAGGTTTGTTTGGTAGGTAGTTACATTCAAATTTTAGTCTTTATATCAGACTAGGTATACGCAGAAACTTTTAAACAACGGGACTTTGGCCTTAGGTATGCTGACACTTACAACATAAGTATTATTGCAATACACCCGACTAGTCGTAAGAAAAAGGACTAGTAACATACAAAAGAGATACATTTCGAATATTTACATGAACATTGGTACTAGGCATCCACACGAGGTAGACTTCGAATAGGTGCCTATTCAACGATGTTTTACGACATCGATGTTTTTACTTCGATGGTCCATCCCCAGTATGTGGTGTTTAGTTGCGTGTTGAATATAACCGTTGCACACGGTCTCGTAGTTCAACACGAGAAAAGTGGTAGAGAGAAAACTTTTAATAATAGAAAACACCGCGTGCTAGGGAAATTACTGCAGTGACGCGACGACAGGGGGATGTAACCGCAAGAAATTTCCTTCACACTGAAATAACCGAGCGGCGGTAGTGAGGGGACTCCCCGCTAAGGAACTCGGTAGAAACAACTTTGTTGATACTCCCAACTCAAACACCTGGTCCGCCAGGTTCAACAATGGCCTGTTCTATCGCCTTTCCCCCTTTTCCCATCGGGTGCCCATCGCTTTCAACCTTTCAACTTAATCAACTCGACAACAATCGATGACGTCGCAGTGCTACACCCCCCCCCCCCCCCACCGTCGAGTTTGGTAGATGTCGATAATTTTACTGTGATTTCAAGTGTAGAGTATCCTATTGCGACCAAAAATAATATTTAATAATATTTAAAAAATCATGTGAGTAGGTTGAAAAAAGACTTCAGTTCCACAATCTTTGTACTTTAAATCACTATATATTTCAGGCACTTTATGCCCATCATCAGGTGTTCTGAAACAAAAACAGTAAACCAAAACGCTTAGACTTATTCTTATAACCCAAGTACATTATAAATTGCAGCTCATCCCCTCAAAGGCCATAGAGACTCTGCAGGCTATTGCACACAAACATAAGAACAAAAGCTAGACATAGACCAGTCAATAAAAATTTAAAAAATTTAAAAATTTGAAAATTTAAAAAATAATATTTTATTAATTATTTAACATTATTCTTCAACACACGAAAACGGACGTTTCAATTTTGTCACAAAGACCGTGCACTTAACCCTTAAAAACCGAAAATCAAGTCGAAACCTCGCACAGTGGTCCAGAATCGCCCAAAATCGCTTAAAACTCGTATTTTTCATCTATTTCATCCTGAGTTGTCTGCTGCAAATGTGTGTTTGTCACCTTCTGGGGATATCATCTCTTAATTTTCAGGGTGCTAACTTCGCTCAAAGGCCCGTAAGCAATCGTTGGGATATAAAGAATAGCGAATCTTCGCTACCAAAAAATGAAGGAACTCTCTTGCAGTTTCTTCTTTTGACTCAACGTCCACAAACATGTAAATTTTGGGGAATAAATACATACTGAAAAAATAAATGAATAAAATGAATAAAAATAACCAGTCATGCAGCATGACTATAAGAGCGAACTTTCGAAGGAATAATTGGTTGTATGTAAATGGTCTTCATTAAAGAACATGACGTCCATGAAGAACATCTCAAGTCTCAACCACGTTCTTCATATTCAAAGTGCTCCAGTTGGAGTAAAAACCTTTAAAATGTGGTGTCACTTGACAGGCCGTTTAATTTTTGGAATTTATTGGTGAAGAAATCACTGGTTTTATGTTAAATGTCTCCATTGAAGAACATGACGCCTCAAGTATCAGCCACGTTTCTTTACCATCAAAGTGCTCCAGTTTGAAAACGAAATGAGATATCGCAATACTGATTTCACCACGTGTTCAGCTTGAAAAAAACCTTCAAAATGAGGTGTCACTTGCCAGAATGTTTCATTATGGGAATTTATGAGGAATCCCCCCCCCCCCTTAAAACTCCCCCCCCCCCCTAGAGTGGTCCGATTCTGCCCATATACGAACTTAGCCTTTCGATTGCCAAGACAGATTTTTTGTGCAAATTTTAACTTTTTACATGACACATAAATAAAGTGTTATGATCCTGATGACTAGTGGAAGTATATGGATGCGTTGAATGACCAAATACTAGTCGTTGGTTGTGAAGGTCTTTATTACACGACGTTTCCGCCCAGGAACTGGGCCCTATTCATGTGGAGATCTACAAGGAAAGTAGAATTAATATTGTTGTGAACAGCAATGTGGAGAACAGCAGAGATGGAATGCTTATTATGTATGTTACGACTAATGACATTTGTTGTACTAACATTGTGCTAAGTGGGTACTCACATGTTGAGATGAAGTAAATGTCACATAGGGGATTTGAACAGTAACAACAGAAGGTTAAGGGATGCAAGGTTACAATGACAGGGTCACAATTTCGGTGTCTTGGCTGAACCACGACAGACAACAGTTGTTGACATTATAATATAATAAATGTAATTGTTATAGTATAATTATATAAAAAGTAGGGTAAGATTAGGAATTTTATGCTAGTGGTCTAAGTAGGTAGGTGGGTGATAAAAATGTGGTAATATAGACATTGTTACAAAAAATTGTTGGCATAAGTAGGCATAAGACCTGCATAAGACCTTCACAACCAACGACTAGTATTTGGTCATTCAACGCATCCACATAAATAAATATATATAAACACATATAAGTTTTGGTGTCTTTCGGCAGTGGATTTAAGATGGTCTGAAACGGAATTTGGTATGAAAATTTTTCGAAAATTCGAATTTTAAAAATTTTGGACGGAGAACAATAGCTACAGTTTTCTTTGACCATTCGCCAAAAGTGGTCTGTTGTTTTGACGAATCCACCTATTCTTATGTATTTTTTGACGCTGAATCCGAATCTGTATTATATTAATTAAATTATTGGGTCAAATAATCGATTATCCGATTAATCGATTATTTATCGATTGGTAAAAGGTCTCCTATGAATTTCACGAACATCCGATCGTCACTTTCACCTTCACAAGCGCATCTTCTACGAAACATGAATATTTTCTGCCTCTATCAAAATCGTTTCGTCAAAATTATTCAAATATTTTAAACAGCCCAAACGTACATAGTTGTATATTTTGCAAGGATATTCAAGTAATATATACGTTGTGTTTTGTCACCTTCTCTTATAACTCATTTATAACAAATAATGTGAAATTTTAATTGGAACCATCTAACGAACTAATTCGTAGTTTATCGTGATAAATGAATCGACTCCATTAAATAATGTTACACTACTCAGTTATCAGACCACTCAACACCTCTAATAATTTCTACACATTCGATCGAACAATTCCAAGGACAACTGAGTACAACCATCTCAGCCTTTATCAACAATCCAAATAATCTGCAAGGCCGAAGATGACTGAATTTGGATTATTTAATTGTTTTATTTACTTATTTTTTGTACGTATTTCGTATTCTCGTCGCACGAAGAGAAATTAATGAAATTCGTATCTTTACTACGCAAATGGTATTTCATCTAATACGAGATGATGTGTTCACATCGTCGAGTGTTGACAGACATTAATTAATTAGATAAATAACGAGTCCGTGTCATTAGAGCGATTCGGTCTGTCATTCAGTGCACATTCCCAATTTTCGTTTGTTTTAATATTTGCTCGTATCAATTTTTTTTCGTTTTTTGGACTTTTCAAATAGACTTACGTTATGCGCTAAGTATATCACAATCACTTTATTAGCAACAACATGGTAGGAATTTTCGCTTTTAAATAAATAAAATTGTTTTGTTTAATTTAAATATGTAGGTTCATAATAAAATTTATTACTAAATAAAATACTACTATTTAATAGTAGTATTATATTAGGTGTATAGTATATATTACATTATATTATGAAAACGTATTGAGTAAATACTGCAAAAATTAACCGTTTTTATGTAAATCATTGCCCCCATTACTCATTAGGTATTGTCAATGCAAGACCTCCCGTACGTCACCTCAATCAGAAAACTAAACGTAATTACCAGTATACTTTATACATAACCAAACCAGAGCTCAGTGCAGCGACTAAGATGGGAGATCATAAGAATATCACAAATATACCGTGATTATGGGGGTCAAAAACTGTATTTTGGTTTATTATCTTCGATAATGAACCATTGGAATCGACCAAAGAAAAAATTGTTTAACCCCCCTCAAAATTTGCCCCTCCCCCCACATTGCAATATCCACTCGATTTCTCATCTGTAAAATTGTTTAAATAATACCTTTTTGTAATAATACAAATTAAATTTTGATGATCAGCTATTGACTTGAAATTTTAAATACAGGTCAGAACTGGATGACATTTCAATATTCACTCGGTTTCTTGTCTGTAAAATTGTTTAAATAATACCTATTTGTTTAAACAAATTGAATTTCGATGATGAGCTGGAGACTTGAAATTTTAAATATAGGTCAGAACTGGGTGACAATGCAAAATTCACTCGGTTTGTATGACATGGTATATTATTGTGTGGTATGATTCGGTTTAGTACAGTAACTGTTCATATTCATATAATTAACATTATTAACATTATTGACTTAGACAATCCAGACTCAAAAACAATTAAAAAAAAAAAAAAACAAAAAACACAAAAATACTTCAAATAGGTATTGTTCATAAACTATAATAAAAACTTAGAACATCAGACTTAGAAAATCAGACTTGGAAAAGGAATGGTACTTTCATGAAAGAATTTCAAAATTATGGTACAATCCAGCCTCTTTTTTTTCGCCAGTTCAAGTTTGATTTTGTTCTAGTTTTTTGGCGTAAACCTCTTCAGGCCTTGGACAATGTGACAACGTAAGCACTCATACAAAAATGCTACTTTTTCAGATATCAAATTTCAAAAAAATGATAGTGTCTAGGGAGATAGAAATTAGATGTCTCGGGAGGTAAAAAATAATTACGTTGACACATTGTCCAAGGCCTCAAGTGGAAAAGGTTTACGCCAAAAAACTAGAACAAAATCAAACTTGAACTGACGGAAAAATAAGAGGCTGGATTGTACCATAATTTTGAAATTCTTTCATGAAAGAAATTCGTATGGTATTTTAAATTTGGATGTTGAGCTAGAGTTTCATCTAGCTAACAGTTCGTTAATTAGATTAAGGTGATCTGCTCAAAGAAGATAATAAACCGTTGTGTCAAGAATTTGCTGAGTTTTTGTTAAAATACTGAACTTAGGTATAAAAATACTGAACTTAGGTATAAAAATACAATCGAAAGCCGATGTTCACCATAATTTTTGGATATCACTAGAATATCGCATTTCCGATATCGATATACCTAATTAGGTATATTAATATCGATAATATCGGAAAATTCCTACTTCTGCCACGACCTGTTCACCCAGCTTATTCAGACGTATTATCCACGAACTTATACTACGGACAAGGAGCATACGATAAAATTTTTGACGGTATTACGCGGTCGAATGTTTTACGTATACGTTCCCAAAGACGTATTATACGAGTTACAAAGGCGTGAAAGGAAAAACCGCAGGAGACTCGGCTATGAAGGGAGAATAATGACTTCACCCGTCACAAAAGGGGAGAAGAACACACACACACAAAATAAATATATAAAAACCGTCGTCCTCATCGTGGAGAGGCGTGAATGAATAAAATATACGGTAAGGGGCAGAGTCGGTAGGCCGAGCCCGCAATACGAGCGAGCTCTGCCGGTAAAGTAGTTTAGGAAGCTTTGCGTCCACCGTGATGTCAGTCAAATCCTTTTTTACTCGCTCGAACCCGTTTTGTTCAACCGGTCATTACCATATAACATTGTCCGGCTTTTCCGGGTTCATCTTAAACCCAGCGGTGTTTCCCGCGGCCGTGAAGTGGTCGTACCGCCCGGTTTTATGAGAATGTCATATTTTTAACGATTTTCGACAGCGTCGCTTTTATTGTTGCTCCCGCTGACTATAGACAAAATTGGTAACGATGAAAATTTAAAACTCGGTTTTTGCCAGTTTTGTGAAGACTAAAACACGTTCAATGTTAAAAATGTATAATAAATCAAAACTCAGTTATGCGGAAATTGTTGTATCTTAATGAATCGTGAGAACGAAGATGTTAATTCCGTAATAAAATTATGCACCATTTTACGGTTTAATATAATTTATTACAACACATTATGAAGTTACATACTTTGAGTTGTGGAAGCACCGTTGTCGAATATTCGAACGATTCGACGCAAAAAATTTCCTAGCAGAGCGTGGTTTCGATCCACGGACCTCTGGGTTATGGGCCCAGCACGCTTCCACTGCGCCACTCTGCTTCGTGTTTGGAGTCAAATTGAACCTTCTACTCAAACTGCCATCATCGCGGTGTACAAGATTCCTGGTTTGAAACTATGCAGGTCGTGTGTTAAATTGTGTTAATTTTGAAAAATGTGTTATATTTCGTTATTTCCGAGGCAGGAGTGAGTATTCGTTTTCGGCCATTATTCCGACTACACGTTGGAACATTTGATAGCTGTTATTATGAACTGTTACTGTCTACATCCGAATTTAATACCTACTATTATTATAAACTTTTCTGGAAATTGGTCATTTACTAGTTTCTAAGGTGTTTTAAATTTCTCTAAAAGAGGAACAAATTGATTTTTTTTTTTTCAAAGTTTTAACCTACGTAAACGGATCGGTGTTGCTTCAGAACTCAAGTTTAATCGTAATAAAACTTTATGAATATTAGCGTTATTTAAGTTTTACAGGTCAACTTACAGTTTGATTCTTTATGGGAGACTGTGTCTGTTGGTAGTGGTGAGCGTAGTTTTGCAAAATTAAAATTAGGTAATTAAAACTTATATTCCATAAGTTTTAAGCCGACGCAAGAAAGGCTTCAAGGACTGGCCACTACAGTCAAAAACTCATTGCCAGAAAATTGACATTGCAGTTGGGCTGAGGTCGTTTTACATCGTTTACATCGTTTAATTGAATGTTTTTTCATCCGATATTTTAGTAAATCGATATTTTTGATCGATACTATCGGTTGCCAAAAGTATCGATACTGAGCAGTTTGATAAATATCGTCATCGAAATATCGATATGTTGTCTACCGATGGCCATCCCTACCACACAGGCGGACAATTTGATAGATGAACGTAGGTTGGGGGGGGGGGGGGGGGTGTAGCCAGCCTGATCGCCAGATCTTCAGCACTCAACCAAATTTGATACCAGTACTAGGATCAATTATTATTACAATTCAATAATAATAATTGATCCTAGTACTGTTCTGAATCCCATGACCTATTCATTGTTGAACTTGATTATTTATCGAATAATTATTATTAAAAGGAAAATATGACCGGACGTATTAGAACTGATATTTGTTAGAACAGTGGCCTATTTCACCAACGTGATCGGAGTGGTGGCATGTTTTAGGGCTTACTCAGCAAGCCTTGCTGTGGGCAAACGTGGTAAAATTTACTGTTTAATTTCCCCTCACGCACATCTTCACCAAAATAAATGATAAAATAGAACAATAAAAGGAAGAAACCCAATTCAACGAAATTCAATCACATGAAGAGCCTTCAGGTTATCTTTTTCTAGTCCTTACTAAGAACAAGAACTTCTTACAAACCTCTTCTTAGAATGAGGGGTGTGCTAGGTAGTGGTTAGTGGTAGGAGGTAGTACCTGTTCCCTTTCCGTTTCGAGAAATTCCAAAGTAGAAATTTCAAAAACTATCGATAGGAGGTTACTATCGATCAATCGATAGTACTATCTTCGTCAGGAGCCCCTCCGGTGATGAACTGGGAATTAGTGCAAGGTGGTAGCAGGCATCAGAAATGTGAAGCCGTGCTGAACAGATACCCTTAACTGTTATAATGAACTGTTATTCTCTACATCTCATTTGTAGAGTAGATTACGAACTTTTCTAGAAATTGTTCATTTACAGGTTTCTATGGTGTTTTAAATTTCTGTAAAAAAATTTAAAATCCTGTCAGCTGTGAAACGATGGCTAAATCCCCCCACAAACCCCACAATTTTTTTCGGATATTATTTATTTAATAGTTTAGTCGTTTACTTAACGTCTTATTACCCTTACAAATCCCTAAGACAAGGTTTTTTTCAGCACAATACTCCTCCGCATTAATCTAAAATTCTTCGCAAAATGATTAATGATCCTGTAGATGGTTTTCCACACTCCATTCAATTTCAATGAATGGCAAAATTGTTAGTAGAAGGGTTAGTTGAATGGATCACTTCATTATTTCTCACGCTTCATTAATTATTAAATTCCGTCATTTTTTCTCGAGTATTTGAGCCCCACGGAGTTTGTACTACCCTGCTTGCAAACATTCGGGTAGTGTTTAAAATTGATAGTGCACTACAATAATCGAGTATTGAGCAGGTCGAATATTGATCAATCGGGCGCCAGAACTTTATTTTAACGACTGTGCACAGGAGGGGCGACCTTCGGGAATAACTTGACCCTTAGCACAACAAAACCAACTCTGGGGAAGGTCCCTGGGGAACTCGATCGTCTGAAGCCCTCAGATACGGAAAACCCTTCTAAGGGCGAGTTTGCTTATGGCGGTAGGAAGTTGAAGGGTGAATGTTAGGCGGAGATCGAATTACTACTTAGCTGTCAAAGATGGTGGTTTCGGAATTGGCGAACCTCTGCCTTTCAAAGGGTTTCTGGAAGGCGTTTCATCGGATAATGCGATTTGGGGAAATAGCCATTTAGGGGCGACTGCTCTGGGCTCGTTTGACTCCACATGAAGGCGTCGTGGGGTGCTAATGGATTTTTCGTTTAAAAACGCCATTGGATGGAATTTTTTTCTTATTTTTTACAGGTTTCTCGTACTGGGATTGTAGTTTGGGCATTGAGGCCCATCAGTTAAATCTAAACCGTATCCCATCGGCTCATGCCCTTCGAACTATATTTGTGCAAATTTCAGCAACTTCGATGGCTACAGGGATATGGATTTTAATTCTTTATTGTGAGTGATTCTGAACAAAACTGAAAAACTCGTGTTTCCTATTATCTTCAATATATTCCTATATTCAATTTTTTCCGACTGGGCCAGATTGGCCCAATGCACACCATCTTCGTTTTGGTTTATTATCGTCGATAATGAACCATTGAAATTTTCAAATGGAAGCCCCCTTTCTCTTTTAGATTTGGATTCTACGTAAAATTTCATGAAAATTTGACCTCTCAACCGATTTTTTCGGTCGCACACAACTCACGCTGTGACCTGTGAGCCCACCAGGGTTGGGCCAAAATTCAAATTAGCTGATTGAAGAAAATTCTCAAATTGGTGCCCATCCTCCTGGACATAGGCTTCCCATTCAAAAAATCGAAGTTGGTGTGCATTGGGCCAATTTGGCCCAGTCGGAAACAATAATTGTTTCAATTTGGCCCAGTCGGAAACAATAATTGTTTCAATTTGGCCCAGTCGGAAACAATAATTGTTTCAATAATAATTTCAATTATTGAAAATAGCGCAGTTGAATGCAGGATACAAAAATAGAAAACACGAGTTTTTCAGCTTTTTTCAAAATCCCTCACAATAACGAATTAAAATTCATATCTACTAGTTAAGGATCACCCTGTATACTGAGTCTAAATGAATGATTTGAACACACAAGCTTTCTGTTTAGTCTACTGAGTGGTTAGTAACTAATAACTGTTATAGGTTTATTTTTGTCACCTCAGGAAAGGTAATTTTGGTAAAACTGCATACATAGTATTGTGTAATACTATGGAATAAATCAAACATTCCGTTGTTCTCAAAATGCTCACGTTGTACAGCTACAGACTAATTTTTTCATATTTTCGCGATTTCCTACTAAGCAAGTAATCTTTACAATCAGAAGTCGTCAATGTTATTCAATGTTATTCTGCTAATGAAACCGAATTTTCTAAGAAAAAGAAGCTACTATTCTCGGTCCAAAATGTTTAAAACTCGAATTTCCGAAGACTTTCATACCAAAATCCGTTCCAGACCATCTTGAATTCACTGCAAAGACACCAAAAATCATATGTATACATATATATGTTTACGTCTGTATCATTCCAGAGGGTGAAGTCAAAATTGCGATATCTTATTCCGTTCTTAAATTGTAGAAATTTGAAGAAAAAGAAACGTGGTTGTTACTTGAGGTGTAGGGTATTGCTGTCTGGCATGGGGTAGTAACGTTATAAACACCAGACATGATACGACCACTGAGAATAGAATATACTATTGAGAATAGAATATACTATATATAGAATAGTATATTCTATTCTCAGTGGATACATGTCACCATGAACTTTTTTTATGCTGCTAACCAGTTATTCCCTATGCATCGGATCCGGAAGCGAACCAACTTATGTCCTTCCCCGGTCACAGAAACATTCAAAAACGGGAGAAAAGTTCGATCCATTGAGCTGTTTTCGTGAATTTGAAATTTTGATATTTCGTCATTTATAAACCCTCACTCTTTGGAAATTCGCTCTTAAAGCCATGCTGCATGACTGTGGATTTTTTACTCATTTTTTCTATGAGTGTACTATTATTTCGATTTTATAAATATTGCCAATAAAAAGCTTGAATAACTAAATTCGGTTTCAATCCCACGTGCTAATTGAATGGGTGAGTTGAAGAAGGTAACAATTGCATATTTTGGTGAAAATCGGATAAATACGGATTCAACCTCAGGCTGGATGTATCTTTGTATGGGCGGAAGAAGGGAACAGTTTTCAGCTGTTCTCCCGTTGAAGTGGCCATCACAGTTTTTCGATGAGATGAACAAGGTAACAGTTGCTTCAATTATTTCCTTCTTTAACTCATCGCTGAGCCACTCCGGGCGCCACCGTCATTCCATTCCCCTCTGTTTGTGGATTTCCCCCTTTCCCTCCAGCTTATTTGTCTCCAAAGGTTCAAAGTTTCTGTAACCTTTACTATTACCTCTCCATGTCCTTCATTCAGTGTTTTCGTGTTCAGTTTTCAGTGGTTTCGTCAATATATTAATAATATATACTTAATATTAATATCAACAAGTGGATCATGGATGATGAGGATCTTGAGCTTCAGGTAAGCTGTTTTCTTCATTAGATTTCACATGTTTCTTTTTTGAGACGAAAATTCGGTTTTTTATACCTTTCATGAAGGTATAGCAAAAAAAGGACCGAATGAGGTGTGCACTTTCTTGCTCCATTACATAAACACGTTTCTTTCTCCAGACGTTACTGAGCTACATGTGTTCAGCGATGCTTGCGGGGGACAAAACCGTAACCACACACTTATTCGCTTACTCCTCGCACTTGCTGCCACAGGTCGCTTCAAAACTATTCACCAATATTTCCCGAGTAGAGGCCACAGCTTTTTTCCCTGCGATCGCAATTTCGCAGCAATAAAACGCCAAATGCGTAACCTTGACCGAATCTATTCTCCGAACGATTACGACAAACTGATAAGCACAGCCCGTCGAACAGGTAATTTTTTCAAAGTGTACCAAGTGAAGACAGAAGAGATTCTTGATTTTAAGTCTTGGTGACCACCATACTTCAAAAAAACCACAAAATCTATTGATGGTGCAGCAAAGTTTGCAGTGAGTTCCTACAGGCACCTAATATACAGAGCCGAAAACAAAGGCTATGTTGAAGCCCACGAATTCATTGACGGCCTAGTGAAGAAAACTTTCAGACTCATGAAAAAAGATGTAAGTGGGTTTCCCACCAGCAGCGCCTACAGCTCCTGTGTACCCCTCAACTCAAAGAAACTCAATGATCTTCGGAAGTTGCTCCAGTACATACCTGACAAACATCGACCCTTCTACGAAAAATTATTGGAATGGCCAACCACTGACATGGACAACGAGGAAGAGCTGTAATAATAACGTTTAATATTTTGAGTTGATAAAGGAAACAATTCCGCCCTCTTTGTTAGCTTATAATTACCACTCTAAATGAAAAAGTAAAGATTCTGCTGTGAAATTCTGTTTATGATGCTGCTGAGATGTGAATAAAATTGCAATGAGAGCTTAAAAAATTTTATGGCGAAAATTAAACGTTTTTTTCATTTCCCCTAAAATCTGACTTTTTACAACTGTTACCTTCTTCAACTCACCCATTCAATTCTGCCAAACCCGATAAACCAATAGGTAATGGAAAAGCCGCGGTTCGTGTATCCCACGCGTTGTTTGCTCCGTTGTCCTTCCCGAAGGGCCCCGAGACCTTGTTCAGAGGAGAAGGGCCTTTTACGTAGTTATCGCCCTCGCCCTTACGTCCCTCTTCAAAGTGAAAAACTGATTAGTCGTCGAGCGGTGGCTCGGTAAGCTGGACCTCCTCCGAAGCGGAAACATTGAGTAGTTTGTTAAAAAGAACATCTTTCTCAAGGGCCTATCTCAGACTTGCCTTCCCGTCCTGTCTACGGCGGATCGATTGTCGACGTTGTTCCCTCTCGTCAAGGGCTTCTTTTCTGAAGGGGTTTTTTTTTGCTCCTCGCGACGTCGGAAACAAATTACGGCTATTCATAATTTGGCCGGCGACCGCAAACAAGGGCTCTTCCCGAGAATTGTATCCTCTTGTATAAAACCAGCAAATCGTCCAAAAACAAAAGCGAAATACAAGTGAGAATAATTCGTTTTATAAACTGTTTCGTGAGTTATTGTGTTGCGAACCAAATATTGTCTGTCAACAGCTGGAAGTGGCCCAGAGGCCAACCAGACCCTGCGGCACCCAATCGATATCATTCAAAATCACACTGTCACGAAATCTCCATACATCTTTACAACAAACACCCGTCCTTCTGTCTCTTCTCACCTACATCAGATTTACGATGATATTTCAATGAATGGTATTTTGGTTTTCAAACAGGCCAAAAGAACGAATAAACTTAGAGATATCAGAGGAATTGAGAAAACATTCTTCGCGAAACGGAATGGCGAGGGTGCCACAGCAGAGGAGTAAACAAAGAGCGGTCTTTGCAGGTGGTTATGGAGGACCCGTTGTAGAAAGATTGTATTTTGACATTTTATGTCTTTACTTGAGGACATGGACTCCAAATGCGTTGCGTTATAAAAAAAAAGGAACCCAATCGCTTTTCTAGCTCGCATTGGGTAGTTATTGATAGGAATGAACGGTGTTGGTAATCAAGGAAATCATATGGTGTTAAACACAACTAGGGCAGAAGGGTTATCCATAGAGAAATCCCAACAATGCTCGCATAAGAGTCTGCAACACATTGGGACATTTTATGTGTTTGCATAAACTTATATGAAGCTTGCATTCGTGTTGACAATATAAATGATTGAGAATGATCACCTGTGTGTAAACAATTATTTAAACAATCACGCTCATACCGCAGCTTGTCGGCCACGCACTCCGCAGTGGTTAACGTAATATGGTTAGGTAAATCGAGAGCTATCCAACGAGTGGTGAACGATTTTTGTACGATGATTACTGGCGAAGATAAAATTCCGTAGCAACGAATCGGTTGTAAGCGAAAATCATCAGAAATTTTCGTGACGATTTCGTGTGGCGCTTTTCGTGTGAAGCTTTTTGTGTTAAAAGCTTTTTGTGAAGCTTTTTGTGCACATAAAATGTCAAAAACCAAGCCGATGATATTTGAAATTTTGTATAAGTCAGTAGGAAGAGGCGAAAAAACAGGGGTTTAAATGTTCAAAAAGCCACATCTCGGAAGTTGTTTGTACAGATCTGAATCCAGAGACTTTTTTAGATCACCCGGAGAGTTGTACGATCAGCCGTTCGTTCACAATGCGAGCCCAAAAGTAGATCCGTGAAAAAAAGTCAACATCAGCGTGAATCCAACGGTGGAACTCCGGGCCGATGTTCATAATAATAAACTCCTTGGCATGTGCCCCTTGGTATGTGCGCAATGCACATACCAATCTGTATAGTCCGATCTGAATATTCCCATCTGAATTTTCCTTCACACCGATCTGAATATTCCCTACGTGCAAGATATACTTAACGAATGCTACAATAATCTAGACTACCGCATGAGCCTCCACAGAAATCCTCTAGTCAACTCCATGCTGAACTAACCCCGACCACCCAGAACTCGACGTCGACTAAAACGTAAATGGCATAGTGATCTACTAACTAGCTGACCCAAACTTTTCTCAGATTCATCTTCTATTGTTCTTCTCTTTTATCTTCGCTTATGTTATTGTTTCGCTACTTAATGTCATTCCACATGTACCTGTTAATTTAAATTTTCATGTTGAGTTCCAAAATGCTATCAGCTCACCGATGGGTGAGAAATAATACTGCAAGTGACATGTGATTTGTATATATAATATTTTAGCTCACTTGATAGTGGCTCTCACAATAAAGTTACTATATTTAAAAAAAGTTTATGATAATATACGCGGCTAGAGGCCGGAGCAGGCCAAACCCGCAATACGTAAAAGCCCTGCCGGTAAAGTAGCGTCAGTGACCTATATTATGGTAGTTCACTAGTTTACTGACGCTACCTTACCGGTATGGCTTTCCCGTATGGCGGGCTTGGCCTGCTCCGCCCCCAAGCCGCGTATACATCGAAGCTTTTTCAATAATGACGGTTACAGTACATCTCATCAGACGATCTCACGTAGGTTCAAGGAAACATTTGTCTGACAGCTTCTCAAAGTGGTTCATGCCTACACAAATTTCCAAAAATTTCAAAATTCCAACAAACATTCAACGCGAAATAGAAAGAGACCCGCCACACCGCCTTTGACGAATGTGCTCAATGTCAGAAATCTGATGTAGTGAGCATGATGTAATATAACACCCCCAAAAACAACTCTATTGTACAAACTGGCCCGCCAAAAAACCTACTCATCCGCCAAAAGGATTGATATCCATTTTGCCCGCCTGCCACGTATAAAGGATGCTCGGTGCTTCGCACCTCGCTGTTGAGTGTGCATATAGAAACCTGATCCTCATACCCTTAACCACCACCACCAATGTTTTCCTGTTCCCTGTCTTCTTCCCACAACCCCCCCCCCCCCTTAACCCTAAGTCACCCTCGGTTTCACCGAATATGTTTCCTCTGTTGCACCTGCAGGGAGCTTTTCGCTTCTTTCAATGCTGTGGGTGGGAGCTTTTTGCAAGGCTTCTGAGAATAAGATGATAGGTACATGTAGTAGTGGTGGTGGTGATGAGTACTTAGTGGTGGTTCAACAGTAAAGTAATGAGCCATTCCAGGCTTGCTGGCATCACAAAAGCAAGGCGTCTAAGAATTATATAAGTACTACTAGTGGTCACGAGTAATCAGTGGTGGTACAACTACAGTGAAGTTATGCTCCAATTCAGGCTTGTTATCCCGCCAGTACTGGCTGCGTGAGATTTTCTCTCACATGTCTGGATGGAGTGACACTGTGACTTTTTGGACCGCGTAAAGTCCACCAAGTCATCTTTATTATGGAAGGATATTATTTATAGTGTGTGAATTTTCAATCTCGAGCTTGTTACGACACATTATTGTCATTTGAGCAAGTGTTCCATTTCCCAAGCTGAATTACCGTTAAAATTCAAGGGTTTTAAACTGCCTTTTGCAGCTCTCATCCTTATTCTGTTCCTACCACCGACTTCTTCTCCCCATTCGACTGTATTTCATCCTAATCCTTCACAATTTCAATTTTCAAATCCAATTTCTTTTTTTAGAAATCTCATCCTGAAACTGAAAAACTGCCAACTCAATCTTCTCCTAAACTACCTTTGTTGACTTAATCGATTTAACTTGTAAGCCGATGACATAATGTAATATGTAATATTATGTCAGTTCATTTTATTATAATTCAACCGATCGCCAGGAAAGGTCTGCCCTTCCCTACTAAACCAGTGATGTCATTGATCGGTCATTAAGTCATAATATATTATATTTGCATCATTTAGTAGTATATTAATAATTATCGTTTTTTGCAGGTTGGTTGTCGGCGAGGTGATGGCATAATCGCGTTTGACGTTCTCATCTCGTACTGGTGAGTACTAGCTACATCGCAATGGGACTCGAAACAGATGAAAATCAAAATCATTTATTGGCAATAATTCGAGAAATATACGATGAACAATTTATACAAATTGTTCAATTGTTGCCCATTAAAGAGTAAGTTTAGGTGAAGTTGTGATCGTCGGTGGAGTTTGGCGTAAAATAACACAGACAGCGGTAAAACGCCATTAATATTGAATTAAGTCAATCAACAGGTGTGGTTTGTTTTTAAAAAGTTATGAATTTTAAAATAAAAATATATTGCTGCCTTTTCAAACAAAAATCATATTTGTTCCATAAAATTTGGAGTTGACTTTGAGGATTGTTGACTTAGGGTACTTTGATTACCTCCTTATAGTGGAACACGTTATCTACAGCCGTTATAGCGGACAAGTTTTGTACTGCAATAGTTTTGTACTGCCCATTCATGCGCTAATGACGTTGAAAATTAAAGTTTTATATATATAAGTATAAATACTACATTATATTGTTACAGTCCACGTTTATTCCAATAAAATAAGGAAAGGACTTCGAAGTGACTTAGGAAAGCTGGAAATCATTCTAAAACTTTATCATAGTCTTGAAAACGAGTAATCTGAGTTTTTACCCCTCCAGGGGTTGAGCTTAAATTTTGGTGCCCCGAGAACGTCGAAAGTTTCGGATTTTCTTCAGCTTTTCGCTTACAACCCCTAAACAACACATACTAGCGAAAACCGATTAACAAATTAAAGAACATTACATTTTGCGTCGAATAGCCTCTCCCACTTTGTAATTGGACCATAATTACATAATTTAACGGCAAGTTCTTAAGAACACCTGAATTTGCATTGATCCGTTGTTTAGGACTTATAAGCCAAAAATTGAAGGAAGTCCGAAAATCTCGACGTTTTCGGTGAACCAAAAGTTAAGGCTAATGTCCAGTAGGTAGGAAGTAGTGAAATAAGAAAATAAGAGGTGGGAGTGCAATCGCCCAATTTCATATCTCGTTTTTCTCGGCAACCATTCAATATTTTTCAAATCTGAAAAATGGTTTATTCTCAGAGAATGAGTACAAATGAGGCTAACAAATAATATTTTGAAAACCTTTCAAAAACATATTTTTTCACATTTAAATGTACCTAATTATTGTAAGTAAAAACATTTTGTCTGTACATAAACAGGTACAACCTGGATCTGAGTACTCATTACCTAATCAAGCGTTATTGAAACCTGTCTAAAAGAAAATAGCATTGGTAGGAGGTTGAAAAGATCAACTTTTGTGAATAGTTGAAAATCAACAATAACCCCAAGAAAAATACGAACTCAGACTACTCGTTTTCAAAACTACCACAAGGTTTTAGAACGATTTCCAGTTTTCTCCAGGCTTCGAGGTAACACCCCCCCCCCCCCCCTTCACCTTCAGGTCTAATTTTACTGGACTAGTTAGGGAACCAATATAATTTTCTTTACTCGTCCCGCTTGTAGAGAGAGCTTTCAGTATAATATTTGATGATATTTACCAGAATAAATAAAATTCGCTCGTTCAAAATTTTCATTCGCTGTTTGTCCGTATCAGCTTTGATTGTCGTAGAACTTTGCATTTTCCATGCTCTACGCACTATTTCTTACTTTATTTTTCAACTCTTCTTTGTCTTACTTCTGGTCCCTCAAATCCGTTCCAATTGCTTTCTGTGAATCCCCCTCGCTTGCTTAATTGTGCCCGTACTTATCATTTTCTCTTTATTTGATTGAATACACCTTTCTATATAATTGGACTGTTTTAAATCCATATTAATCACTGTTATTACTTATTATTATTTTTTAAACGTTATCTCTTCGCTTTCTGTGTTGATCTTGGAGTATAAATGACGTGGAACGCAATTGCCTAATAGTAACGATTTGAACCTAGTAAACGTTCTCTTGAACCGAGTCTGAGCAGAACGGCTTAGTCTAGAATCTAGTCTGAGCGGAGCCACATCATCTAGAATCTAGTCGGAACAGAGTCACTTAGTCTAGAATCTAGAATGAATGGAGGCACTTAACCTAGAATCTAGTATGAGTAGAGCAACTTAATGTAGGATCTACTCCGAGTAGAGCCAATTAATCTATAATCTAGTCTGAGTAGTAGAGCCACTTAGTCGAGAATCTAGTCTGAGTGGAACGACTTAATCAAGAATCTAGTCTGAGGAGAGCTACTTAATCTAGGATCTATCCTGAGTAGAGCCACTTAATCAAGAATCTAGTCTGAGCAGAGCCACTTAATCTAGGATCTATCCTGAGTAGAGCCACTTAATCTATAATCTAGTCTGAGCAGAGCGGCACTAGGAAGATGGAAAATTTGACGCTCTTTCCATTGGTATCCTCAATTTCGATTTTACAATGTATCCAGAGGGAGTTATGGTCATTTTTGTGGAGGAAGACCGAAAACACGAAAAAAATCTTGAAAGAGAAAAAACTCGTGTTTTTACTGGAGTAATGAAAAAAAGAGTTATAGAGGACACTATCTTACTTGAATTAGTTGTTATTGTAGAAACGATTCCCGGAGTTATGCGGTCCTTAACGTGAGACACCCTGTATAGCGTATCAATATTGATACCAGAAACTTCTTTGCGAAACTTGACCGCGTTTCCCTTAAAACTGTCTCGTTCAACGGCTTTTCTACTCAAGACGTCAGAATGTAAGCATCCACGTCATCTATACTCTAAGATTCAGACACTCCTGTTATGTCCTTTATGTCCCGTTTTGGTTGCAGCCCTGACTCCATATCCCAAAACCCGATCGTTGCATGCGCACTAGAGAAATATGAGAGGGTGTCCGAATGTCCGGCGATCCAGACATTTTGATGTATTGGCGCGACTTTGAAGCTGATTTTGGCGACGGAGGACGAATCAAGCCGGATTGGATCGGTCGGGATTGTCGGTAGCATCTATTGAAGTAAATGATAGATGCTACCAAAACAGAGGAGATTCGGCGTAGGTAAGAACGATATATTTATTACAGATTAATAATGAAAATAGGTATTTGTCGATTAAAAAAAATGTACACTACCAAAATACTCATTATATTGCCCACAAAGTTGATGCTCTGAAAGGATCAAAAGACGTCTGTAATAAACAAACTACACATCCTAACTTACCCCATTTCTTATCATTTTTGCTTTGAACCATATACATAATATGTATCATATCCCTACCTATATTATCAGGGCCTTGTTGTGTAGTTATACCGCACGCTACTCATTGTATCATTCTGTACATCCAGATACGGATGTGTAGGGGTTTTTTTCGTCCCTGATAATATTATAATGTAATCACTTCTTTGAACTTCCTCTTCGCGGTTCCGGTCCGTAGCAGAGGAATCCTCCCACAAAAAGGATCCCATTTATTTTTCCAGGTCGCTCAGATCAAAAACTGAGATTCCTCTTAAGACTTCGCCCGGCTTATGTGTTACTGCGTGGAATCGTTACTTTTTTTTGTTTCTTTTCTATTTGACGAGTAGGTAACTATTTTCACGGAAGTATTGAATACTTCCGTGAAAATAGTTACCTACTCGTCAAATAGAAAAGGAATAAGGAAATAAGGAAATAACGAATTTCGTAGAATGAAATTTATTTAATAACAGTTATTTAATAACTGTTATTTTACAACAGTTATTTAATAGCAGTTATTTTACAACAGTTATTTAATAATATAATTCCAATATTCCCACTACGTCGAACCAAAAATTAGTCTAAATGTCAATAATTCATTTGTAGGGATTTTTTCCTCTGTGTTTGAATGAAGATTTACGTTAGAGCGTTGTGAAAGAGTCGGGAGGAAAACAGCGAGGAAGTCCAAGATTTACTGGTTTCGCTCTGAAGCTACGAATGTGCCCCACGTTTGTCTGGCTGCTCAACAAATCTTCTTTTGCAGGAAGAAAATTAGGAAAAATCGCCACTGGAAAAAAATCTTTTTTTCCCTCAAGTTAACTTACTTGTGTTTACTCGTTTTTCACCCTTGAAAGTTGAGCGGCTCAATCTTATGAAACTTGAAATTGTGGGCGTTTTTGCCGAAATTTCAGCCTAGTGAAATTGCTTAGAGAATTCAATCGATGGAGTGGTAAAAGAAAAATTTGATTCCGGCCAGGATCGAACTGGCGGCCTTCTGCGTGTAAAGCAGATGTGATAACCACTACACCACGGAACCCTGGTGAACAGCAAAATTGAAGGTTTCTCTCATTCTTGAACGTAAGATAAGATTTTGAAGGCTCATTTTAAAGATTTTGAAACCTTCCATCTGCTTATTGCGTTTTTCGAAGTACTCTCGTATTTCTCTTCTTGTTCGATACATAGTCACCTTCATTTTGCGTGTGGCCAACGATAAGGAACTTTTATTGATTTCATGTTCAAAGTTCTGGTTTATATTGGTTCGAGTAGGAAAATACTTATGAGCTATGTATGGATGGACCGCTCCAATCAACTATGGAACACCCATTTGAAGCCAGAAATCAAGAGCATTTGAATTGTTCTTTTCAGTGCAACAAGGCCACATCTCAAGTTGTGGCTTTTTTTTTTCACTACAATATTTCTAAAATCTATTGGTGCATCAGGGTAGGGTTGGAAAGATCGAAGTCGAAATTTCGATTCTATCGAAAAATGAGGTTCGACTTTTTAGATAATCGATATCGAAATGAGCGTTCGAATATTTCGATCTTTTCGAAATTAATCGTCGATTTTCGATCGTACCGGGAAGGTAGCAGTTTTCTTGAAAAAATGGCCCAAACCCTCAAGATAAAGCAACGAAAGTCGTTGAGAACCAGCTTTCCACCCAAGCAAGCTCTGACGATTTCTGTGCTGATTTTGATAAGGATGCTGAGGAGCATACTACACAGAGAGCTGGTCAAGACACTGCGGGTGGACTGCCCATTCAGTTCCGCATGTACCTGGACTACAGAAATACAGAACTTTCTCGTGAGATTTAGTTTATAAACTGTGTATTTTATTTATTGAATCAATTATGAGTAATGGTCAAAAGATTTAAGGCATTTTTTTTTTTTTTTAGAAAAAAGTTCGATTTTTCGATTATAATCGATGGAAATCGAAAGATATCGACGATTTTCGACATGGCATCTAAATACGAGCAAGCGAAAAGTCGATTATTCGAAATTCGACTTTTGGCTTCGATTGCCCAACCCTACATCAGGGACGTATATCGCTGTAACTTAGTAGCGGAAGAGAGTTGAAATTCCGGGTCGAGTGTACTCATAGAGGCGACTGACGCGAGTTCTGAGGCCAAATTATGTACTCAAAAAGGCCATAACTCGAGATATGGACCTGTTGCACTGAAGGTGCGACTTCGTTGATGGGGAGCGCGGTACGAGGGGTTTCCATAGCGAGTTGAATTGGCACTGTAATATAGTGCAATATTTCAATATTTTGGACGATATTTTCGCTTTCAATTTATTTTTATTTTTTTGTCAGTGTCCTCATAAGACATCCGTGAAATATTTTCCGTTTCGTACATTGTCTGATCATTTTTCGTCTTCACATATTGGCGATTATATATAACAACATCACATATCCAATAAAAATTCAATAAATGTGCAAAAGTCCGTTTTTTCACAAAATAGGAATTTAAGCTATGAGATCCAGTGACGAGATACAAGTGAAGGATAACAGTCTGAAGGTTCTATCGAACATCAAAACCACTGAGAAGGGGCAACAAACCGCCCACGGGAAAGACATAAAGATACTCGAGCGATCAAGCTCAGGCTCGATCGTCTGTATCGAATTCCTTTTTTTTCTTCCTGTTCCTCTTCGATGGGCTGCCTCGGTTTTTATTTGTTCCTTTGCAGCTCGTAAAAACGCTATGGATTGTTAAGAATCGGAGGGCGACGTCATCGAACCAACTGGATCGGATTTACGGCTTCGAGGGAGAAAGGTCGTAAAGGCGGTTTGAGCGAGAGTGCTGGGGGATTGCAGAGCTCGCCGATAAGTTGAAGGCTACGTTTGAGAGGAAAATCGAGGATGGTCCAAATTTGTACATGTGAACATTTAAATGCTTGAACAAATTAATGGGGATAAAATCGAAATTTATTTGTACGTATATGAGGCTTTTTCAAACCACATCCTGCATCTCGAGTTGTACCACAGAAGATTTATTAGAATCCAATATTCAGATGATTGTATCTATATTTGATCATTCGAAATCGTGGAAAGTTCCCGTCGACCAATAAGCTTTCTCCGACTTTGGCAGTCCCGAAAGTTATTTCTTTGCCCGTCAAACCGAAACAAATCCCTCCCCTTAAAGTTCACAGGCAAGGGAGAAACTCTAAACTCTCGAACGAGTTTTTCTTTCGAAGCTTTTCCCCCTCCTTCCGACTCGGTTAAAAAGCGATGAAGAGAAGTTTTATGGGGCATTGGCTACCCTGAAAGTTATTAGTAGGTTAACAAAAGGTGCTGATTACATCAACTATGCGTTGAGTTTGAATTATGAGTTAATATTGCTGGGTGAGTGTTGTTGGAAACGTGACTGGAAACTTGTGTGGAAATTAGGGGTGAGCTCCAGACGAGTACAGCAGTGTGATTTAGTTTTAAAAGCTAGAACAAAAATATCTACTTAAATGCTACTTAGACCAACAGAAGCAAAACTTCTAAGTTTAACATGGTACCTAACTAGTCGACTAAAAAATATAAAGGATGATTGTGATAAGTTTGAACTTCAGTATAACGTGATTTACAGTTGAGGCGTTTGCTATCAAAACCAGCCGATTCCATTTTAGGAAATGTTACAGGAGAGACAAAAAACGGGAACTACGAGTAAATCCGCGTTCCATCTTCGTCACCTTCAGTTATTCTTCCAACAAGAAATCGAGGGATATGGATTTCTGTACGAATCACTCATGTCTGGCTATCATAGAAGTGACGTTTGATGGGCCGTTCAAAGAAATTTTGATGGGGAAAACTACCTACCACTAGAAGTCAAGGCCCATCTGGAGAGAACGGCGGAACGTGTCACTGAAAAGGTTTAAGGGGAAAGTGGACGACAAGTGTGCGAGAGAGAGAGAAGACACCAAAAGTTTATGCAAAATATTTCAACAGCCGGTTGAGCGATTTTCAATCTGAAAAAAGTTATGTTCATAGTTTTCCTAAACAAAATGCTGCATCAAAAAAAAATTTGAAAAAAATTTCAAATTCAAATTTTAGAAAACGAATTTTGGACAATTTTAAATTTAAAAAAAAAACTTGGTTCCAGCCCCATTTTTGAGAATTTCCTGATTTCAAATTGCCAAGAACCAAAATTCTGCGATGAATAGCACGATCGTAAAACGAAAAATAAGAGTCAGTGATAGCAGCTTTCATCTCCCCTTTTAGACTGTGAATCTGCTGCGTCAATCATTCATAGGAAAGGTGATGAGTCCGAGATTTGACAGGTAGCACTTCTGACTGTAATGAAGGTGAGTGAGCTGAATCTATTCCCATTCGTCCAACATTGCAGACATTTCCAATGGAACCTTTGAGGTAGAGGAGACTGTTATTAGAACAGTCAAATCTTACACAAAAGAGGCACCATACCATATTCTCACCGTACTCATACCATATCATACGAATTTCTTTCCTATCATACCATATTGTACTATACCAAATCATACATACAATAATATACCATACCATATTCATACCATGTCATACAAACCGAGTGAATATTGAAATGTCATCCATTTCTGACCTATATTTAAAATTTCAAGTATCTAGCTCATCATCAAAATTTAATTTGTTTAAACAAATAGGTATTATTTAAACAATTTTACAGACAAGAAACCGAGTGAATATTGCATTGTGATCCAGTTCTGAACTATTTTTAAAATTTCAAGTCAATAGCTCATCATCAAAATTTAATTTGTATTATTACAAAAAGGTATTATTTAAACAATTTTACAGATGAGAAACCGAGTGAATATTGCAATGTGGTCTATCCCCGACTCACGGTTAAAATTTCTAGACTGTAGTTTACCGGGAAGATGAAAAAAGGTAGTTTTATTCTGGGCGTCTGGCGGTTGACCCACATGACGACCGTTTTCGACGCGAAAGTTTAGTGTTTTTCCTAGACCTTTGCGCGCTGACTGTGAACGAACGGCTGGTCGCACAAAAATCCAATTGGTCTTAAAAGATTCGTAATTTTTCAGGTCATTCAAAAGTGAACTAAAAATTACACGGTTCAGTTGAATATTTTGAGATATGACATCGTCGAAATTTTAAATTTCGTTTTGAACCCCTTCCCCTTGACCTAGGGTTATGAAAAGTTTCGAGGATCATTGTGGGGCTGGTCCAAACCCAGAAACCAAATTTCGTAATTTTAACTCAACGCTAACTGGGCAATGTGGCACGGACGGCTGACGGACGGATTTTTTTTTATTCGATTTTCTGAATCTACGTATCTTGAAACGTAAACCAACAAATTTTGAGGGGGGGGTTAAAAAATTTTTTTCTTTGGGCGATTCCAATGGTTCATTATCGAAGATAATAAACCAAAAATAGAATGTAGAAAGCGAATAATAATAATAATAAACGAATGTAGAAATAAAAATTTTTTTCTTTGGGCGATTCCAATGGTTCATTATCGAAGATAATAAACCAAAAATGAGGCGCTAGTACGAGCGATGCAAGCTGAAATGAATGTATGAGCAAGCCTACCGAAGATCGGAGATAAGAGGTTCGAGACCGCGAAGGGTGGGGGGCGACTTAATGTACATACGCGAGGACTTTGCCCATTTGATGCTATTGTAGGGTTATCGTTTCCACGAAGAGAGACGGATGGAGAGAGGAGTGGTTCAAGAGAACGGATTGACACAATGGCTACCGAGGAAAGCGAGCGTGGTGACCTTGAGCGCCGAATTGGGGTCTGCAGCCATTCTTTTTTCCTTCAAAACCAACATTACCATTTTTCGTTTTACGTCTTGTATATTTACGCAATCATTGAAATGATGCTCTCAAAACCCATCCAGCCATATTGGGAAGGGGGCTTGCACCGGCTTTTTCCAAATTTCAACCTCTAAACCTCAAAATTTTCAAATTTTCCAATTTTAAATTTGTATAAAAATTAAATGAATTGATGCAGCAACTTGTAGGGGCGTATGAAGGCAAACTGCGTTTCCCAAACTGTTATAAATTGGATGGTTCCAAAATGAGATTGCAAAAACTTTTGATGCGTCAGTAACGCCATCTCTTATCCCAGAATCATACTAAGGGCCCGTCCACTTCCCCCTTAAGATTTCCCTGGGGAGGAAACAATTTGATTTTCCCAAACTTTCCTCTCGGCAGTTCTACAGTTCTGCGGCGTCCCTGGCTTAGTTAGTTGTTCGGTCTTTTGGTTTCGGAGTTTACCCGATGTTTGAGTTACAAGGGTTGAGGGGTGGATAGTGGGTTGGGGTTGGAATAGGGTGCTCAATGTGTAGGTGCGAATAAACTTATTTAGTTCGTGGTAAATGGTGGTGATGAGTTGCCATTTACCACGTCGTTTTCTCAACCATCGAGTTACGTATCGGACCTCAGGGATTTGCTTGGGCCTTGTCTTGTTAGGTAAAGTTAAGGGTACGTAGCATACAATTCGTACTGGTTTTCTAAGCAAGTTTGGACGTAGAGCCAGATTTGCTCAATCCAGAGGTGTTGGTTGGTTCCTGCAGTATATTCCGGAGGGCGTCCGTCTCTCTGGAATCCTCCGGCAGGTGGAACACGTGGTGAAGGAGGGAAAACAATATCAGAAAATACCCGACTTCTGCACAAGGGAGAATCGTAACCCCCGGCATCACCCCTCTGGAAAACCAGCTTCTCCAGAGGGAGGCGGTATGTCACCTGTCAGACCGCTGTGTGCTGATAAGCCAGCCTTTCCCCGTTCCCTTCATTTCATAGTCCGCAGTTCAGTTTGAGTCGTCAACCGGTTCTATCGTCGGTGCCGGCCCTATCAGGGTACAATGCTCCAGCTATGCCGACCGAGTTCAAAACCGAACTAGCAGCCCTCGTATTCATCCTCTTGCTGTGGGTTATCGCCAGAATCTTGAGCGCAGGTGAACGGCTTTTAATTTCACGTTCCACCTGATAATATGCCTCAGTTGTTTTTTAAATTCTCCATACCGTGTTATGACATAAGTATGTTTACGACGTTTCTGGTCAATTGCCTCTGATCTCGACCCATTTAACCACGACTACCAGTCCTCATCATTCCAACTCCACCAACTTTCGTCTTGCTGTTTCACCATCATCACCCTCTGCATTGTTTACCTACTTCTGTCTTATCTGCTCCAACAGTCCCATATTCTTAGTGTATTTCGGCCCGCATAGCATCTACTCAAGTACATCTCACTCCTCATGAAGACCAAGTGAAGGTCACCATAGTTAAACTGTGGAAGTACCACTTCTTGGTGTATCTAATTAAACTCTTCACATTCTGTAGTTTACTCCTCATAAAGACCAAGTGAAGATCACCATAGTTACACTGTGAAAGTACCACTTCTTGGTGTATCTAATTAAACTCTTCACATTCTGTAGTCATCACCATGCTATTACGTAGATAAACATTTTAATTTTCACGGTAGGAATATCTTGCCGTAAACATAAATTCTTACGCATTTTCACGTATTTTTCAGGGAAAAAACATGGGATGAGTGAAATGGGCACCCTCTATCTCGTCACAGAAGATGGGAAGGAGTTAGAAGTGAACCTATGCACTGACTCAGAGGCCTTATACAGTGAGTTCACTCGTGTTATTAATTTAAAAAATAGATAATAACTATAAAATGCACTAATAATAGTACTAGTGGTTACAACAGTTCTGATTCACCAATATGATGTTTGTGGTGATTCGTATGCGTGTTACTGACACCTTTTATTCAAGGGCCAGTTTTAATTATTTTTATTGAATCGGATTCATGAGAGATTCAAAGAGACCGGATAATCGGAGATTCAAAACGTGAATTCAAATATGGGAATCCGTTACTGCGCATGCGCAGTAGGTAAGTTGATGCTGAGGCTACAGAGTTGCCTGAAAATCTTTACCCGGAGGTTCTTGATTACGAATCAATAATCAGATTTATGGAATTCCATCATGAGAACTGCGCATGCGTAGTAGGAAAGTTAATGTTGAGGCTACAAACTTGCCTGAAAATCTTCACGACGAAAGGGTTTTATCAGACTAATGTTTACATAAAACGTCGATTTAACGTTTAACCGTGAATTTACCGGTATCATGGAGGCACTGGCGTGATTGCGATTCATAACGTAGTTGTTGGTTGGTTTGTACGGTGGGGCCAAATCCCAAAAACCTGGCCAAAATTCATAAAGTCAATAAATTGATCTGAAAATCTTTGAACAGCGGTTTTTGGGGTCGTTGATTACTAATCCGTAATCAGTTTTAAGGAATTCGAACATGGAAACCCGTAACTGAGCATGCGCAGTAGGAAAGGTAATCTTGAGGCTATAGAGTTGCCTGAAAATCTGTTGTCCTCAAGCCCGAATGCCAAACTCGAATATCGTTGGTTTCCGTGGAATGGAAGAACGTTGTTAAAATCGAGTTTCAATATCGGATTGGTATTTTTAGCAATTAAACGAAACTATTAACTTACCTCAAAAACTAGAACTACAGCGAAAAACGGGTTTCATATTTGGATTCAGCACAATGGAAACCCCCAAAATTTACCTTCACCTCCTCTGCACCAACACCATTTTTTATTTATTTTTTATTTTGGCTAGTGTAATGGATCTATTACAATTATTACGGACATCTCATCGTTCCCAATTCTTATTATGACATAAAGGAGTACAGTAGAAACATAATATTATTCAATATAGGGAACATTCTTAAAATTGGTCTATAACAGGAGGTGTTTTCAAAGAATAATTGAAGTAGTATAATCTAATAGTATGATTAAGAATGAATTGTGTGATCAAGTTCTACGAAAGACGTAAAGTGCGATTAATATACGTAAAATGACTTCAGCTAAGTATTATCTAAATAGAACCGATTCTCTACGCTTCCCGCTTAAAATTTATAGAGGATCGTGGGCTAAAGGAGCACTTCTCCGCTAATTTGTGATCGCGTGACTACATGTTCCAGAAAGCTTTTATAGCACTACGCTCTCATAGCTGTAACCCTATCAAAAGTTGATACAACTCGACTCGCCTTCACGCGATCCTTGGGGCCTGGTAGGTCGTAATTATCATTCTTCATTGATTTTCTTATGCTTTTTTTTCCGTGTGTTTTTGTGGAAAATAAGCTGCTAAACGTTCAGTTAAAACAGTCGTTCGAGTGTACTTGAATTACACTAGCCAATCGTAGATGTCGACGTGAGTAGGTGTACCTATGGGAGTACGCAGTTAAATATTCACATTATATCGATTGACTTTTTGGTGGTCTTCAATCACCAAAACTAATCCAGAAAAATATAAAACTCTGCGCCGTCATTGAACTCACGCTCATGTTAATGATGTTTTATTGACTCTAACTTTGAACCCTCATGGTGAACGAACGGCTGACGGTGGACTTGAAAAATTCTCTAACAGAACTCTATTCAAACGTGATCTAAAAAGTGTACAGCTTCGTTTAAAATTTTCGAGATTTGACGGTTTTTGACACTTCGAAATTTATTCTGCCCTGTTAATCAAACGCCTTAACCAAAATTGTCGAAAAAGGGGTTTTTACGTACCCCTCCTTAATTCAACCTCGCCATTCTAATGGTTGAGTCGAAATGTCAGAATTCGACCCGGAATGGGTTGAAATTAATAGGAGTGAAATCTCAAATAAACTTGATGTTGGGGGAAAACGCCTCAACTGCACGTTTGTTGAGTAGAAACACATCAACGCTTCGTTTGAAACACGATGATTTTATGTTATTTGTTTAGGAAATGAGCCTTAGCTCACTGAAAACTGAGTTGAGGCGTTTTACCTTAACATGGTTGGCTTCAGATGATGGGTTGAGGTGTATAAGTGATTTCAGTATGTTGAGTATCTCAAGAACAAACAGAGATGGATTTTTTGGGAGGATTTTGATGAAAAACGCCACAACTGGTCACCTATTATGAATGGTTTGCTGAGTCTCCCCTGTTCCCGGGGGGGTTAGTCAACATGCCCACCCTGAGAGATATCCAGTCTGCATTCCCAGACCTGGCTATCCTCCAAGCGGTCGAACCAAAACTTCGGGAACCAGGAACACTCAGCAAACCATTACATTGTGAGGGTAAAACGCCTTGACTCGATTTGAAATGTTTATAGGTATTTTACAAACATTCGAAAACCAGACTGATATAACCGATAATCGCCTCAAATGCCGTAAATCGATAGGAAACCCGTTATTTGATGAATCATCCACACCCATCGATCTAATGTCCTACGGGGAGTTTTCACTTGTAAACTTTGAAGCTGATTTCTGAGTTGAGGGCGGTATTTCAAGGATCATCATTGGGCTACTCCGAACCCGTAACCCAAATTTTAACATTTTTGGACAACTTTCAGATTTTTCGAAATTCGATCTTCTGAATCTACGTATCTCGAAACGTCAACTTATTAAGTTCACAAATTTGGGTTTTTTGGCGTTCTTTTGAATTAACTATGGAAAATCAGGTAAATTCAGGGTGAGTTACGAGTTTTTTAATTAAATTTCCGATAGCAGGTTAAAGCGTTATCAGAGATTCTCTTTCTAGTACCTCCAACAAGTAGATGACCTCGTGAATCTCGAGATATCTGACTGACTGGCCCATTTTAACTGCCGGTTCGTTAAAACGGTCGTCCACCTTAAATAGAGACCTCTCCGATAAGAAAACACGAGAAACACTCCTCTAGTCGCCGTTAGAGTTGATGGAAGGTCACTACACAGGGTGAAGAGGGTTTTTTTTCTCCTTCGAAGTTTAACCCTTTGTTTACCGAAAGGCACGAACTCGAACACCTTTAATGCCCCCCACTTCGGCGAACAAACGGGAATCCGTTTACGGCTCGGCATTAAATTTACGACTAGGCACGATTTTCGTATTGTGGGGAACGTACACGATTTTATTTGCTATTCGGGAAACCTTGAGTTGATTAGAGGAGGATTAGCAGACGGATAAAAAATACACTTTTGTTTTTAACGGTACGATTAAATAGATGGAGCTCATTTGGTAATTCATTAAGAATCATCATCTTGGAACGCACGTTTAATGAGAGAACATAAAGTTCAATATAGCACGAAAAATCAGATGCCACCACTTTTTCTCAGCTTAGAGAGTACCTAGCACCTTGAGCGCCACGCCAAAAAAGTGAAAATCACCCCAAGGACCAAGCACGTATTGTCTTACCTTTCCCCTTCTAATCCCTATTTGGATATTCTAGTAACAATTTGTTGAATTTTTGGGTTCATTTTGATCAAAAATGGCGCATGTCCCATTTGGGGTCAGGTGGCCTGTGGGGGAGAAACATGATGCAGTTTGTCACCTGAGGGGCCCATATCGGGGCATGACACATTGTGTCATACTGAAGAAGCTTATGTTTTGGAACTTGACTAGGACCTAACACACCAAATGACGAGGGAGTTCAAAAAACTGCCATCACTACTACTATCTATAAGTAAACAAAATTATACTTCTATTTTTTGCACATACATTTTGTGGCCGTGTGAAGAAACCACGGAGGAATATAACATCAATATCGTATTGCTCCATGGATGTAAGATGTGTTTTCGACACAATATGAGGTCACACATCATGGGAGAATCCCTCCAGTTTAGGAAGTCCAAACATTCTTCCATGACTCGTGCCCTCAATATGTCGAAAATTCCACTTCATCTTCAATTTTTACTTACTTTTAGTCGATATTTGCTCGGACTATACATGCTGTGACCAGCCAAGATCAACTCATTGCAAAAATTCTAACAATATGTGCTCCCGTCTCAGGCATGGAGCTATAAACAGGAAGTTCTTCCCTGACCCATATTGGTGCAGGTGGTCCCCAGCCAAAACTTCTGTAGAAGACCCATAGATGACCCAGATTGGAGCAGGTGGCGCTCAAGGTGCTAGATATAAATATGCTTAGCAAAACATGGGGGCTTACCGCCAAAATGACATTATGGGCATATAAAGCTATTGTCAGGCCCATGGTCACATATGCATCAGTCGTATGGTGGGCAAAGACGAGCCAGGCTACTGGAAAACTCGGGTTTACCAAACTTCAGAGGCAAGCATTACAGGGGCTATGAGTACAACTCCCACAACATCACTACAGGTTCTTTTAGACCTCACTCCTTCGCATATTTATATTCAAGGACAGCCTACCTGGGGGAGGATCAAATTCCCCATTTGTAGAGGTAGACACTTGGAAATATAAATATTAAATATAAATTTCTTATTGTACAGGGCGATTCGGATTCATGGCGAAATTGCCACGGTTGCTATATTTGGAAATTAAGTTTGTATTTTCTGGAAATGAAACTATTTAAGAAAGACAAGAAGGTCGCGAAGAGATGTTCAGTCAAAAACTCCCAAGTTGTTGATGTTGATAGACATTGAACAGTCGGCTTGACCCAGAATCTAAGCATTCAGTTGTGACGCTGAAACGTTGCCTTCTATGTATTGCATTAAACCAGAAAAAACCCTTCCGTTGCCCTCATACAGAAGGAATTGTAAATTTCCACCGGTTCCCCATACAGCCGCGACTCATTAACGGTTCAAGATCACAACCTCCAGAGACCTGCTGGAGCACATTGAAGAGGAGGGTGAGCGAATAGAGTTCGAACAAAGGACGGAGCAATTTATGCCGAAGGACGTCGGGGAATCGGATTAATTTGAATTACTCCGTCCTTCCTGAGGATATTGGAGCACCGCTTGGACGTTTATTATAACGTTAGTTGTAACGCTAAGCGGTATCCGAAGTGTCCGCCCAACTCGAGTGGAAGTTCATCATAGTTAGGTTAAAGGTTCTTGACCACTGGTATTCTAAGGAGTGATGTTGGGAGTATCGAGGGTTGGTCCAAATAAAACAATTTTTCTAGGCCGACGTTTCGCAATAAATGTATTGCATCTTCAGGGCAATTTGATGTGAAGCTCTAGTAGCTGTCTGTCCAAATTGACGATGTAGTTGTCTGAATAATCCTTCCTCTGCATTCTGACGTTGATTCATTTCCTCCATTCTGAGGATTTGGACCAACCCTCGATGCTCCCAACATCACTCCTTAGAATACCAGTGGTCAAGAACCTTTAACCTAATTACACAACATGGAGGAAATGAATCAACGTCAGAATGCAAAGGAAGGATTATTCAGACAACTACATCGTCAATTTGGACAGACAGCTACTAGACAGCTATTATTTAGCAATAATACATTTATTGCGAAACTTCGGCCTAGAAAAATTGTTTTATTTACACCAACCCTCGATACTCCCAACATCACTCCTTCGCATAGTGTCCGTTACAGTTTCTGATTCTGACTACGGGACAACGACGGATTGACAGCTGTTCAACAAACGAGTTTTTCTAAAAGCTTAGGTGAGGTGGATAAGAAACACACTGGGCGATAATGCTTGATTTGGCACTTGTCTCCAGCTTTATGAATCGGTGTGACGTAAGAGGTTTTCAACATTGATGGGAAGCAGCCCGATGCCAGTGACTTGTTGAAAAGCACGCTGAGCGGAAATGATAGAGCAGATGAACATTGATTCAGGAGAATAGGAATACCCTCCTACTCAAGTCCCCTTTACATGCTCATGATGTCGTACTTTTCCATTTATTTGAAGCATTTGTTGACCTGCAAATGAACTTTACCAATTCTGGTATAATACTTATAATAACTATTCATTTATTTGTTAGTTTTTGATAGATTTCCATTCAAGTAATTTACCTCCTACCTACCAAATTCGCCAATTGAGATTAATCTCAACCTACTCGTAATTTGACTTCCTTAACCTCGACGTCACGCGAGACAAGTACGCGATTCCCTTCGGGCCATTTATGTTTCGCTCGTTTAGTTTTAGCGGAAATTCATACAATTATATTATAATGTCTGTGTTTTCACTTTAGTAGGGAATTATTTCATTGCGGAGAGTTTCTTCTGGGGGCGTCTGAGCCAAATTGGCTCAGGGCCAAGCCAAACAGGCTAAAGCTATGTGGCGAAAAAGTAAATATTTCGTCTTGCAATTTCATCGAGCTTCGAAGAAACAGGGCAGAAGATTTTCAACACTTTCGTTGATTTATCACTCGTTATAATTTTTTGATGATGAGAAAGAACCCCGTCGCGGTTATTGACACTATTTAGAAGTAGTTTTGAGTTTTACATACACTCACACAATTCGTGTGGTATGAAATGTATGGATACGCTGGTAACTTTAAGTTAAAGCCCGCTTGGGAGGTGCGTTTTGCCCGCGGCCTCCCTAACTAGATTACCTCGTAAAAGACCTCGGGTCTGCCGAGCGGGTTTTGACCTCAAAAATGAATTATATATCAACTTCACCCGCAGGGGATATGATAAGGGCTGGGGGTTGGGAAAATTCAAACAATTTAGTCTTATTTAGGCCGTAAGGAGGGCGGCTGCGGGAATTGAAGATGAGAGACCGCCGGCTTTTCGGAAGTTGGTTGCGGTTTTCGTCTAAATGTTTCGGGGAGCGCTAGTATCGGCACCTACATCGGGAAGGTTTACTCGGGCAAAATGGAGACTCGCCAAACGGAATATTTGATTTAGCAGTTTCTCTGAGGTTTCGAGTAAAAACCAAAAACCACTCCGTAATTATTACAAGTTCAACTTTACCCTGAAGTACAATTTAGCTCAGTGTCATCTGTAACGATTCTCCATTACATTGTAATATATATATGATGCCTCATGGGCAACCAGCGCCTTTTTTTGCCGCGTCATTACGACGTCCCTAAACAGCAAATATTACCTCACTTGGTGTTTAATTAAAAATTTAAAAATTCTGCAACTTCTTGACACCACGGTTTATTATATTCTCAGTGCAGATCACCCTTCAGTCTAGATCACTAAATGATCATGAATTCCCTAAAAATGTGTACCAATGTAATTCTGGGTTTTTTAACTCCACCTGTCCGCAATAATAAGAAGAACCTACCAATAAATATTCGAAATTACCTTCATTCCGTGAACACGAAAATAATTTCAGAACAAGCAACTCGGTGGGACCAAACTAAGTTTACCCAGGAAGAACGTTGTTGAACCCACTTGCCGCCGTTTGGTAGGTACATGTACGCACGTATCCTCTTGTTGACGGTGTTTCATTGGCTCAACCTTTGAGCCCTCACTGTGAACGAACGGCTTGTCGTAGAAAGGTCTGGATGGTCTTAAAAAGCTCTCCGAATTAAACTGTACTTAAATGTTTACAAATACCTCCAACGTTTCGTATAAAATTTACGAGATAAGACTTTTCCAAAACTTCAAAATTAATTTTCAACCGTAGGGCTATGAACCTAAGATTTACCTTGGGTTATGAAATGTTTCAAGGATCATTGTGGGGCTGGTCCGAACCAGTAACCTAAATTTCATCATTTTAAGACACCGTTAACCGGGACAGACGGATTTTTTGTTTAATTTGAAATTCTGAACCTACTAATCTTGAACCGTAAACCATCAAATTTGAAGTAGAGTAGAATGTACTTTCCGTGGTCGATTCCAATAAACCAAAATCGAATGTTGTTCATATGGCCCACTAAATTTGGTTAATTTTGAATGCCATGCAGTTATTGGATTAAATTGGGCAATCCGAAATCAATCATCTGTTTCCGAACTCCGGGTTTTTGATGGGATTGGCGAAAAACGACTTGTTAGGTGTTTGAAGAATTCCACTGAAAAGAAGACAAGTCAAACATTGCTCCATTCATAAAATGCTGGTAATTGCACAAAAATAATTATTTTTCTTATTTTTCTTGTTTTATTCAACATAGGTACTGTTTCAACGAATGCATAAGAAACAAGAAGTAGATTTTAACAAAGATTATGGGCCAATCATCAGCATATCCATCACTATTGTCATCATTGTCGATATCGAAGTTGTTGGAGTCCTCTTCTTCTCAATCACGAATATGAGTGAGATCATTCAAAAGGTTCACTCCGAAGATTTTGGAAAATATGGGATGATCCTCAGATTCTTGATTTTAGCTGGAGACAGGTTCAGGAGGTTTGTGTGTCTCACTTGGTCTCACGATATGTAGGCCCATGCTCCATAATATGAGTTTTTCAGCTGTCCTCACAAGATATCTGAAGCATGCGAACTTTTGAATTTTGTTCCATTTCATCATTATTTTGACTAGTCGCGTTCTTGTAGAAACACTCATGACTTGTCTTGTTGTTGAAGAAACGCCAGTTTTCCAGAGTTCCCAAGTTAATAACTTGTCTTCAGTAATAATATGTCTTCAGTAGCCACAAGATGGCATCAAAACTCGATTTTCTTGACTAACACGATTAATCGTGTTTTTGACAAATACCCCTCAATTCCGTTTCCATATTGTTCTGAGCATGTTCATATAGAACTGCTTTATCGAAATCACATTTGGACCGTAAAATTTCCACGTTACGTCAAAACGTAAGACTTCGTGGAACATCCGATTCTCAAAGGTAAAACAATCTTTCGTCGATGTAATACCTCCACAATGTAGAAACCCTTTTAAAAACACCTGCCCAAGTCCTCAACGGTGTAACGTCTATAACCACTCAGAACCTTCCTCCTTTTTTGCCGGCATCTGTTCCGGCTGATTACGGCTTCCAAGGGATTCTAATTCCGGCCCTCGACAAACGCTAATAATTCCTCAATTTGGCTCCCTTCTCGAGAACAAGACGATCTTTCGCTTTCCGTCCCCGTTATTGTAATATTCCGGCTTGAAAAACACAAATTTATCATTCAAAAATCTTTCTTGAATCTTTTTTTTTTCCATTTCATTCATTTTATCCGTTCAGTCTTTGGCTACGAGGAGGGAAATGAGTCCCATTCCCTTCGTAGGTAAACACTCGTTTTTTATATTTTCATCATCAAAGTACACAAAATCCCGTATCTACTTATTTGGCTGGTAAACATTCAACGTTTGGGCTCATAATCGGAATGATGTAGAAAACACGACTTACACGTAGGTACTTATGTCAAAATCGTCCTTCACATGCAAACTTGACTAGTCCATATTAGCGAATTTTCAAACAAAATTTTTTAAATTCGAATTTCTGAAAATTTTCCAAACCAAAATACGTTTCAGACCATCCTGAATCCACTGCCAAAAGACAATAAAAATTATATGTAAGGTAATGCGTCAGAAGTCGACACTGCACTAATAGTTGACGGTTTGACGTTTTTATTTGTTGCTTCCTATTATACTATTTCTTCTCAGTGTAGAGAGATAAGGTTGCCTTAGAAACACGGGGTTTTTAAAGGACGCCAGAACGCTCAAAGCTGCTATCGTTCGTTTGACCACGTTTCTATGCTGATTGTTGGCGTTTTGGCTAAGGAGTCCTTAAGAGTTAATAAGAGTGAAAATCACTTACATTTCCAGTGCGTCCTGGACGCACTGGAAATGTAAGTGATTTTCACTCTTATTACCTGACATTTAATAATATCTTTTAAATTTCTGTGTCGTTTATTGCTTCTAGGCAACATTTATTCAGTTTATTTGCGTACCCAATGATGATTTGATTGGTTCGGGGAGGGTGTCGACTACTGACATAAATTTCGGCTCATATTTATTAGTCGACAGGGGGTGTCGACTTCTGAAAATTTGACTTTACTATGGCACATAACTCAAAAAGTGTGACATTACGGTGTGACGAAGAAAGCGTTATGAAAAATTTCTAATGATTTTCACGTACAACCGATTCGTTGCTACGGAACTTTAACTTCGCCAGTTATCATCGTACAAAGATCGTTCACCACTCGTTGGATAGCTCTCGATTTACCTAACCATATTATGTTAACCACTGCGGAGTGCGTGGCCGACAAGCTGCGGTATGAGCGTGATTGTTTAAATAATTGTTTACACACAGGTGATCATTCTCAATAATTTATATAACAATTAAAAAAAAAAAAAAAAAATGAAGTACGAGGTACGTGGCGTGGGTGTGGGAGGGGGCGCAGAGACATAAAATGTCCCTCGTGGTTGCGTACTTGTACGAAAGCTGTACATTTTATGTACAGTTTCTTCGAAAATTCGCTCTTATAGTCTTGCTGCATGACTGGGGACTTTTTATCTCAGTTTGATAACCCCGAAACAGAAACACCGTACTGAGAGTGAGAGTTACACCGATAACCCGCACACAGATGGATGCCAATGCATAAGGGATCTACTAACATTTTCTGGTTAACTCAATCTTTATGTTGCTTATGTATCCCAACCTTTGTATAACGCTATTTACTGAAGTGTTTTCCTCAATAAAAGGCCTCCTGCCAGCCGTCTGACGTCATACGCTCGTGCGTCATAGGCTTTGACGTGCTAGTTAGCCTCCTGCCAGCCGTCTGACGTCATACGCTCGTGCGTCATAGGCGTTGACGTACTATATGCCTCCTGCCAGCCGTCTGACGTCATACGCTCGTGCGTCATAGGCTCTGACGTACTAGTTAGCCTCCTGCCAGCCGTCTGACGTCATACGCTCGTGCGTCATAGGCTCTGACGTATTAGTTGGCCCCCTGCCAGCCGTCTGACGTCATACGCTCGTGCGTCATAGGCTCTGACGTAGTGGCCCGCCGGTCGCTTGTGTTCTGACGTGATCTGAGGGGAAGGGTGAATCAAGGGAACAAATTTTTCCCGTTTCAGTTTATGTGCCAAAGCAAAGACATGAAAATGTCAAAAACTGTGTAAATAGGTACCTAAGTCCAACTGTAATGTCAATTTTCTGACAATGAGTTTTCGACTATAGTTTTCATACCTTTTTACTTAAGTACTTATTGCAATTTGAGACTGATAATGAGCTGTTTGCAAATAAAAAGTCTGATAACTACTTTGTTACATCTTATTAATCTATTTTCAAGTTCCGATTCACAGTTGAATGTATTTTATTTAGATGGAAGTCGAAAAAAGTGAAAACTATGGAATGACGAAACCTGTCGACTACTGACCCAAGAGATACTGTCGACTTCTAACACATGTAGGTCGACTACTAGTGCAAAACCATGTCGACTACTGAAGAAAATGTTGGTCACTGGTGTCGACTACTAGAGCGTTGGGATTTTTTACAAAACTTGTTTTTCCCTTTTCAAACCATGTTGAATAATATTTCCCGCTGCCAGGTCTTTTAGGGAAGGATCTTGGGTACACAATGAACAGGTTTGCAATGAGAAAAAACTATTTCCCTACGTGAAAGGTAAGGTCAAACTTCCTTTAACTTTTCGACTTCTGACGAATTACCTTATAATATATCAATCAAATTTTTTTTTTGGTTTATGTTACCGTGGAATGTAAATTATCAGGGCTTTTACCCCCGAAATCGGTATAAATACCAACCAAAACATCTTGTACTCCCGATAAAACGGGGTATTCAATCTCACGTATTCCATGTTACGAGTATACATTTACGAAGTTTTTCATGAGGTTCAATTTCCTCTCTTCATTCTCTACCTCAATTTTTCACGGCACTAAGTAACGCCCGGTATAATAAGAGTACACCAAAAAGAAGTTAGTACACCTTGCCGAAGAGAGATTTTTTTCCCCTTATCATTTTAATAATTATTAAAAAATTAAAAAAAACTCCGCTGGTTAACGCTGCACAGGAGCTAAATCCGCCAAGTTTTTCTTTATCGCACCCGCCAACGGGGCGAAGGCGTAACACTGGAAGAGATTGGAGTTTGAAATTGGGGCTTTCACGGAGGTAATTCGTTCTCAGAAAAGTGATGATGCGCTGAAGCTTTTCTTTAAAAAGCACAAAAAAAAAGAACTTTCTTAGCTCGAGCGAATTTTCCGTCAATATTACAAAATAGGCTTTTAGCTAAGTTTGGAGGCGAGAGTAGAGTAACGGTGTTTGGTACGGTGAGGTTTTGTGCGCCAGTGAATGGTAGTTTGAAAGGAATGAACAAACTATTTATAAGTATATTGTCTAAGTTTCCAAAATTGGGAAACTTCGATTAATATCAATTTGATACTGAACTCAATGCGACACACTAAACCAGTGAATGATATTAAATATTTTCAACAATTTTTAAAAACAATTCATAAAATCTTTATGATTTATATCGTATTACGTCGATTTGTAGGCGAATACGTCGATTTAGCTGCACGGTTCAGATCTGAATGTTTTGAAACTTTGTCATTTGCTGACATAAGGTTGAGGTTACTAACAGTCAATTATCGATTATTTATATACCTATTTATCCTGGAAAATAAATTGAACATTGCAAGAGTAATAACAAAAGAAATTATAATAAATGAATCATTTCTGAGAACTAAAAATTAAGTTGAAACAGTTCTTTTCCAAATATTTGTGGAGTTTTTTTTTTTTTTTTTTTTTGTCTTTATTGGCATTAGCAAAGGAAACTATACAGCCTTGTGGAGTTACTACAAATGGTAACAGGAGTAACCTTAGTACGCTTAAGTATAGTTGTATTGTTGATTTATTTATTTGTTTATTAATTTATTGTTATTATGATTATTCGTTTTATTTTATTGAGTTGTTGTCGACCATTTCATCTTTATTACTTCAATTTCCTGCTGAAACTATCTGAAACTAACTTCGTGTGGCTACCTGTATGATGCATCCAAATTGAGGAACTACACTTGCCTCATCTTCCAACCAGGTATGCTTATGTATTGTCAAGCAAACTATTCGGTCTGACATCTTTAGAGAGTTGAGACCATGGACATCCCAGAAGAGCACTGAGACTGTTGGGCCGATGGAGTTCCTGTTTGGAAGCGGTGCGAGAGGTGGAATTATAGTGTATGTTGCATTGTTTGTGCAAATTGGAGAATTCGGGTGCTGTATGCCCCTATGAGAATTTACGTCAGTATCGGGCTGAGCGGCAATTGGTTGCTATGCCTTCGGAGGGGGTGATTACATTTCTATGGGACCATATTTCGCCTGTAGGCCCTACAGTGTAGGGAGAGTCCCTTAAATTGTGACACCACGCCCTCGATCTTCATGATTCTCTTACTCTGGCAGAGCTTTTCCTGCTGAAAGTAGCGAGCGGCTCTGTAAACCTACGAGATGTTCACGCAGGATTGTCCCAGGTTCTTAGCCTTTGATCCCTACTTCCCATTTCGACTTTACCCTCCAAATTTGGACCACTCAGTTTACTTAGCTTCAATACTGGCTTTGAGCTTGTCCACAAAATGGAGACAAGCGACATGATCAGGGGATCCACATCATAACTGACTGGAGAGAAGTTGTAGAGATATTCTGTTGTTTCAAGAGATATTACGCACGAGGGTGTCCTCATATGGAGTTGCAAAATAATAATTAATTATCACGCAGTTTCGGAAGGAAGAAATTTAATTATTTAAGAAGTGCTTTCATTTCTTGTGGCACCTAATGGTTCTTATACACTAAGCTGGAGACAATGCTTTTGGCTTTTAGCCTGGACAAGTTTTGGTAATATTTTGGTCCTTCGAGTTTCTCGCTTTTTAACAAGTGAGAATTTCCTAACTCAACTGTTAATTAGTGAAGGGTCGTTTCAATACTTCCTCCGAAACGGCCCACGGGTCTCCCAATACGCCCGCCGTTATTAAATTCCTACCGGAGGCTCCTCCCTCAAGGAGTCGGAGCCGTATCGGAAGCTTGGGATTCCTTGGTGGATTTCGAAAAATGTTTTCTTAACGTGTATAAACCTCATTAGAACAATCTCCGTCGGTGGCGTTATAGAATGAGCGTTCCTGTTGAACCACACGGCAACCAAAATCGCTGAGAATGTCGCCTTATTTGTGGAGGATAGCAGCCACATCTGTCGGTGCGAGCTGTGACGTATTTTATGGACGGAAACCTTGAACATTGAGCTCATAATATGAGTGAAGTTTGACGGAGTAATTATTTAAATAACCTATCAATAGTTATATATAAGACGTAGCTATAAATTGTCGGGATGCGACAGAAACTACATAATATAAGTCAATTTTTGGTAATATCTGGGTTACATTGTTGCCTACAATAATAGTTAATGTCCGTTTTCGTTTCAATGGCGGTTAGGGGTGGTTATAGACAGTTAGGGATGGTTAAGGATGTTTTGACATTTTCATGTCTTTCATATGGCACATAACAAAAAAATCGTCACGAAAAATCGTCACGAAATTTGCTCACGAAAATTGTCCCAAGTCGCCACAATGATGATTATGACCATCAGAAGTGAAGTTGGAATTAGGTAGGTACTTTACAGTTTGTTATGTCTTTGCTATGGCACACAAACAAAAAAATCGTCACGAAATTTGCTCACGAAAATTGTCCCAAGTCGCCACAATGATGATTATGACCATCAGAAGTGAAGTTGTTCGTTATTGGAATTAGGTAGGTCCTTTACAGTTTGATATTACTTCCCAGTTTCGGCCCTGATCATCCTAGAAAGCTGATACTCGGTATACAAACTCTTGAGGGAACTCTAAATTCGAATTATGATATGCGCATGACTTGATACGAAGTTTGTTTGCACACAACATGAAAATGTCTCAATGTGTTGCAGACTCGTATGCAAGCGTTTACTTTGGTTTAAACAAATCTCCTGTCATCCATTTTTGTCTGGATGTGTCGGCAGCGGGTTGGGGTATCAGCAGTAAGTGGCCTGTCAGGAGCGGGTTGGGGTATCCCCTACCGATTTCAGTGGAGATATTGCCAAACAGTCTCCCTCCCGTCTGTTCTCTATGGTTCTCTACGCTTCACATGGGTATCAACATGTTATATAGCCTCGCAGCTGGGAATTTCTCAGCCAAGCTCCATTTCTTCAGACGAAGATCAAACCACCTTTGCCTCTGCCAAGGTGAGGATGAAACGGCTGAGGCACGGTATGAGGATCTGGTCAATATCGGCTGGAGACAACAGGAGTGAGAGTGTTTGCAGGAGACCTGAGGCAGTTGGTAGCAAACATTGTCAGTACAAGGAGTTGATGAGCTTTGGAGCATAATACAGAGACAGGACAAAGAGGACGATGTGGATGACAAAGAAGACCTCTGCCTCCAAATTCCCTATACAAGCCTACACCTCCACATGGGTCATCCTGGATATGTTTGAACATAACTAACGCCGGAGGAGGCCAGAACAAAGGTAACCTCCTGTGCTGAATGGTAAGTGATGAACAAGCGGCTTATGAAAAAGAGGACGATTTTGATGGGCCCTTGAGACGACGATGGATTCACGTGGTTCAACGCGATCGACGTTCGGTTTCGACGGTCGGACCCGTTTGTACGAGTAGGTTTGCATCGGAATATCGTTCATAATGACCCCCGCGCCGATCACAACTAAATACGCGGGTTTTCGGGATAAATGACGAGAACTGCGAAGAACGTATGTACTTAACCAACTTAGTGCCTAAGGTCAATGTTTGCCACTAACGCACACAGTCGACAGGAGGAGGGCGGAGGTTTAGAACAAATATTGAACGAGGGGGGTCTTGGGACGTTAGTTTAGCGGAGCAAATATGCGAAAGATGTGGGGCTTTCTGGCGCAGAGAGCGAACGCCTATGGAATTCCATCTTTTAACCCTCGTAGTCCCTACACGTGTTATTTGTTCGAATATCACAAATAAAATTGAAAGTCTGCATGTGAGTATTCGTGTATTTACGTGGGACCATTGCACATTAAAATGCAGTTATTTGTGCAAGTTCCACAACTGTAAGCTGAAATTAAAACACTCTGATCCACGTTTTCTCACAAGGAAACCGACGGGCCTACGCTACTGCACTTAGTGTATCCGTAACAAAGACCCAACAAAGGTTTTAATCAACGTTTACTTACAGGTAATTTTAATAGCGGAGTTTCGTCGACCCCGTTTAAGATCGTTGATGAAAAGAGGCAAATCGTCGTTTAGAACTAACCACCCGAATTTAGTTAAGCGAGAACAAATACAGGTAAATCCGCGTTTAGTCGTTGAATCGACGTTTTGAGAAACCATTGCAATAGTGTACGACTTGACCCGTGAAATTTCCGATTCGATCGAAACATTGGTTAGGAAGAATTGGTGAAACCGGCCCTTGTATAAAAGTGTCTGTAACATGCATACGAATCACCGAAAACATTTGGATGAAGTTATTGCGTGGATTATTGTGTTCAAATAGCTGAATTTGGTTACCGAGCGTTCTTAATCAACAACTTACCATTCAGCTTTTCGAACTACTCGTACTAACTTCATACTGTGTTGAAGTTTGAGAAATGCAGATTTGTGGTCCTTGAAAATTATTACATTGAGTGGGATGTTACTCGCGTTTAAGGAAAATGGTTCAAGTATGGACGACCGAGGGAAATGGATCGAATACGTGGAATCACTGCTCCCAGAGCCGAATCGGTAAAAATCTAAATCAGTGGTAAGACCTGTGGTCCTTTATGGAGCGCTGGTGTTATAAGGAAGGTGGATTGTAATGTATGGCTGCTGAATCCACTTGTTCTTTAGGCAATATTCCCACCCAGAGGGTAGTTCGGTCTGTGTTTCTACAGCCGTCTAACCCCACATCGGTCGAAGAAAAAACTCGAGAACAGGGCTCAGCAAACCTTCACAGGATCAGCAGGGTGCGTGTAAAGAGCTGGGTTTAGTACAGAGATCTGTCTTCTGATTACCGGGACCATCAGGAGCGCACCCACAGTAGGAATGAGGAAATCCGCTGACAATCGATAGTTAAACTATCGATAGTATCGATATTTCAACCCCACTATTGGGAAGTGGTGCAGGATGAAACTGCGCCTCCTCTTTGAGTGTCCAGAACTCTCCATCCTGAGTCCCTGATACAATCTAGTCTAATCTAAATCGGATGTCGCGGATTTCGCGAAATCCGAATTTCAGGGAACATAATCACAGTGCTGATCAATCATAGTGCCGGCTCGCATGTTTCATCACTACTCTGAAATAGGACGTCGGGAAATGGTGTTAGTCCCCCGTGGGGTATTTGGGGTAGTCCGCAGATGTCCGAAACGCCCGCCCTTGATATTTCCACTTCACAATGACGGACTCTCGGGGGAGTTTCGACTTATCTGTGTGATCCTATTGTTCGCCGAACGAGGAGAGTTTCCGCCTCTCGAAATAGTTTGAACCCACGCGCAGATGTGCGCTTGAGAGCTTTGTTAGGGCGAAACAAATTTTCGCGTAAAACCAGAGAAGTTGGGGTTCTGGCAAACAGCTGTTTCTGGTTTACAACGTGACAAAATCGTCTGTTTCAGGCAGATATTGAGTTCAGAGTGCAGTAACTCCGAAGAAACAGAGATGCACTCCAGGAGCTTCGTACCAACTCTACAGAATTTTCAACTGAAGAAGGGCAAATAAAACAACATCTTTGTATTAGAAGAGCAAATCACTGCACCAAATTCAAGTCAATACAAAATAATAATTGTAAACATAATCCATGACAAATTCCTTGGCGTTGGGTTTTAGCAGAACCAATACTCGTCTTTATAATGCCCCTCAATACTTCTGGAAAATTTGAACAGTCTCCATGTTGGACTTTTCCGTACAGCCTCAACAATGATAGCTGAATCCCCCCAAGCTCTGTTTATAGGATGCTCCGCACGATAACGTGCATAATCGTAACATACGATATCGTAATTTCTATGATTTTTACGTCGTTATTATGATTTTTTTCGGTATGATGATCCTACAACGTCATTATTCAGTCTGAAAAAATACTACGGAAATCATGTACCGGGTCACTGGGTCATGTTATAAAGAAGGTCAGTGCAAAATTTCAAGTCGATTGGTCGTCTTACCCATGCTGTAGACTCGTCAAATTGGCTATTAGCCTAAAATGTCGGTTTTTTTGTTTCTAAAAATTTGGATGAGATAATGGGTTAGATATTTTAAAAGGAACTGTTTCAAGCTGAAACGAAGCTCTATGCAAAATTTCAAGTCGATCGTTTAAGATGGGGAGGCTGTAGCCTTGACCGTCTGAATAAGAACAAGAAGAGCAAGGTAAGGTCTAAAAACAGGGTTATTGAAGTTATTTAACACCGCTCCCTTTAAAACTAGCGACTTGAAACTTTCGGGGCTTCCTAATATCCACACCAAGAAGATCCAAACCAAATTGCAAGTTGATCAGATAAATGGGAGCCCAATTGTGGACTCCTGGAAAACGCGTTTTGTGACGTCCCATAAACACACACTAAGTCTTGATACCGTTCGTTCTTCTCAACTTTTTTGCTTGGCGGGACGGAACGCTACCGCGTTCCTAGCTAGGAACAGATCATCTACCATCCAAGATCATCATGATCTTATCTTGGAGAGATCGCCTGAATTCAACTTTAATTTAGAATTCGACGAAGGCACCTCCCGGAGGAGCTTACTCGTTATGGCGATCTTGAAAAAATCCAAGGCTCGGTTTAAACAAAAAAATCTTTTTCGAAAAAAAAAGGGAATTGAAAACCAAAGAGAGAAGAAAAAAATTCAAGAGAGGGAGATAGCGAGAAATACGACAAATGGAGAAGAAAAATCCCTCTCGTGAGTCGATTAAACGCGGAAATCCAATTAAAGGGTCTGTCTCTAATTAAGAAACGATAGAACTGTTCTTAGTGACGAGGTGGAAAAAAACGGGGTCCATCGTCGCTAATCGGTGACAATAAAGAGCTTCGAGGGAGAAAAAAAAGGTTGGCGGATCTGAAATCCACTTATAGCTTGGAGGCGCGAGGGCTTTTAGATATTTCGGTACGTTCGGGGAAAGAGTTTGTACAAATTACACAACGCGCTTTTCAATGTTTTCAATTATTTGAAAATTTGACGATTGGTTGGGGTTTTCAGTAAATAAGAACTTTATTGCACAACACGTGCTTGTCCATTTCCACATCTGAGTGTCTCCTCGAAACTTGCAACTTCATTTGCCAGAATTTTGTGCATCAATTTCCACCATCGTCTCGCTGTGGCTTCAAGATTCCTTGACACATTTGTGAAAAATCTTATTGAACATGGCGCAGATATCATTCTATCACATTAGGAAGCTTCCCAGCCACATCACAATAAATTATTTATGAAGGACTAGGACTGTCTACTGGAATTTTGACCACAGCTGGAGCCACCAAGGCCCTTCGACTATAAGAGTCTTAGAAAATTCCTAGTCATCAATATTATCTAGTCCTTCTAGTAATTAATTCTAGGCATTCCTTATTTTATCCTTAATCTTCAATGGCCACATTAGACTCCACCTACCAAAGAACAAGGAACAACCAATTACCTGTGTAACATGAAATTAGTATTTTTTCCACGTTTCATCTCCATTAACACAGTTTCAAATTTGGGCTCCTTGGGTTCATTGAGGTGGTCCTTCTTTTTGTGTTCTGGACATCAGTAGCAAACAACATTGTCATTTCTGTGGTACATGGAGAAAATCAGGGTGTTTTCGATAGAATGAGGTGCATTTACGTAATATAGTGTTGACTTGTGAAGACATTGAAGAAGTTAAATAAGTCATCACTTTCGAGATTGATTTTTGAAGTATGTTAAGAAGCTCTTACCCAAGTTAGTCCAAAGCTGATGAAACTCTGACCAAGAGCTTTATACGTACCTTTATGCGCTTTATACGGTAATTATAATGGTTTCCTGGTTAAGATACCTTCGCAGTTTGTAGAGTATGTACTCAGGATTCCCTTTTCAAGTCCACATCGATTTTACCCTCAAACATTTTGTTCATTCTACATACAAAATGAGGTTTTAACGGTATTAGAATCCATTAAAATCCATCCAAGTAATTCTACGGCGTTCCATTCCATTTCGAAGGCCCTCGCCGATAAGAAACCCACGTGTCGCATGTGTAGGGCATGTTCTCCGTAATCGGGAGGAAACCGCCTGGATCCACTCACTTATTGAGATGGTCAATTTCATAGAGTGATTCTCTCTTCCCTGGCCTATCGCAATCTCGTCTCGTGACGGCTCCGTTCCTCACAATGATCCGTACTTTAGAATATTATAATTCGGACCGGATGGCCGTTCAGTCCAGATTATGCAGCAGTTGACGCCGGACGCAGGTACAGTTTTCCGGCTTCGGCATTCCTGAAAATTTCAGAACCGGAATAAAAATAATACTTTTTGGATATACAAATCGATTTATTTAGTATGTACGGTATATAGGTAAAATGCAAAACTTTTGGTACGGGAAGTATCACTGTTTCAAGTGCACTATCAGGTAGAAGCACGAGGGAATCTAGAAAAGGTTGTGGAAGGGGAAGGATTAGTACGTTGTGGATGGGAAAGGATTAGAACCTGGTCGATCACCTTCATCATCGACTACGCGAGGTGTAAATGCTTAATGTCTGTCTCCTCTTGATCCATTGTGACATCAGGGATTTGCGTAGGTAAGTCATCGTCAGATAGTTCATAGAACTTGATACCCATGATGAAAGCACACAATACTGTTCTGTTACTCTAGGTTCGCGTGAAATCACAAACTACGGGAATAAACGACTTATCCGGCTCGAAGGACCAATTTGTATGTCGGTTTGCCACTTCTGTGGAGATGACCTGCTGAAAATGTTCGGAATTTATCAATTGGCTTAACCTGCGGAGTTCATTTGCTGCTCCAATAAAATTGGTACCTCGGTCTGAACTCACGTTGGCTGCATCATTAATGGTGCACCATTTAATGGCACAGACGCTGAAGGCATTAGGGTATAGAAAAGCCACCAGGTAGACATTTTTTCTGGTTCTGATTCTGGTTGGCTGCTGAAGATCAGGTCTTACTCCTTCTCCTCCCGGAGATCAAGTTTCACCGCTTATGATCCATAAATGCAATTTGGAACATAATCATTATAATTCAGTAGATTTAAGAATTCAGTTGTTTGCATTGATGAAATCAAGTTCCATCCGACATCAAGGCATCGCAGAATCACAAGTCTTGTTCCCCTTCAACTTTATCAACTCTAACGACTGATTTGACCCATCACAATTGATAAAGTCGCTAGTAATGTAAAAAGCTTGATACTTCACCCAATCTCCAGGTCTCCCCGTTAGAGCCTGTCTTCCACACTATCCCAGTTCGGATTATACATGTAACTATCTCAATTGCACCGTAGTATTTCGAGGGTGAAGTGGCAACATAACCTAACTCTTTTACCGAATTTTAATGAAAATTTAGCTATTTTTTTCGGACAAACATTTTTAAAACTCAAATTTCCGACATATTTGTACGCCAAAATCCGTTTCAGACCATCCTGAATCCACTGTTGGAAAACGCCAAAATTGATATGTAGGTGTATTTATGTGTGTGTCACTCCGGACGATAACTCGATAAAATTGAGATAAAAAGTTCAAATTTGCACAAAAAATCCGTTTTAGCAATCGAAAGCCTAAGTTATGATACCCAGTTACCCCGCTCGCCTTATTCAACACAAATCTTAAACCCTTTTTAATGATCGTTTATCATAATTGTTTGAACGGGTAAACGAAATAATCACGAGTAATAAACACCGGATAACAACTCTTTTTATTTCACACGAGAACGGATGAAACTCGATAAAACAAACGGTATTATAATAATGATAACAGTACAGCAACTTTGATAGTGATAACAATCGGTCTTTATCAACGAGCTGGGACGGGGGAACAGGTTGGACAGCCGAACAACGGCTCCCACCAGCCATCATGGTGAGCACTCTGTTGGGGCAAGTAATACCTACTACCTACCAGCCCAAACATCCTCCCCCCACAATGAGGCACTCATTCTAACAAATTTAAGAAACGGGCACTAACAGTCCTTTGGTAGCGGGCAGAGCTTGACTAACGGGCGGAGTTTCTCCCCAGTACCAGACCGGACTCTAGCTACACGGGTTACACCATCTTTACCAGGAATCAGGTCCACTATCACACCCATGGGCCATGACAGAGGAGGAATATTGTCTTCCTTAATCAACACTACATCCCCCACTGTAGCAGGGCGATCAGGGGTATTCCACTTAGATCGGGTCTGGAGGTCTAACAGGTACTCAGAGTGCCACTTCTTCCAGAATTGACTTACCAGATTAGAAACAAACTTCCACTTAGGAGCTAATCGGGAGCTGAAGTCAAACACATTGCTCTCAGGTAAAGCAGTAAGCGGGCGTTGAACGAGAAAATGAGCAGGGGTAAGTACCAGTATGTCATCTGGTGAGGAGGATTGGTGAACTAACGGGCGGCTGTTAAGAATGGCCTCAATCCTAATGGCAACGGTGCTGAACGTTTGAAGCGTGGTGGTTTGGTCTCTTAAATTGACCTTCAACAGTCGTTTAGCAGACTTAACGGCAGCCTCCCATAACCCACCAAAATGCGGTGCCCTAGGTGGAATGAATTTCCATTCCACCCCTCGGTTAGCGAGTCGTTCAGCTACTACATGATCAAGGGGGCTAGCAGAACGGATTTGGTTGAGTAAGTTGGATGACCCCAGGAAATTACGACCATTGTCGCTCCAAATAGCTGAAGGAACGCCTCGGCGACCCATAAACCGCTCCAAGCATTGGAGAAACCCATCGGTACTAAGATCCATAACAACTTCAAGATGGACGGCTTTGGTTGTGAAACAAACAAAAACGGCAAGGTAAACCTCAACGGCTCGAGCTCCTCGAAGACCGGCAATAGAAACAGTGAACGGGCCACAAAAATCAACTCCAACCTGCTCAAAGGCAAAGGCACGGGTGACTCGGGCCTCAGGCAGCTGACCCATCATGGGCTGAAACGGTCTCGGTTTAATTGAAAAACAACGGGTACACCCAGCTAAAACACGATTAACGGCATTTCTCCCATCAATCACCCAGTATCGGGTACGCAGGTGGGCCAGCGTGGCTCTGGGCCCTACATGCATGCATGTAGTGTGCGCGTAACGGATGAGCAGCGGTACCAGTAAATCAGAAGGTTTAAGCAAAGCGGGGTGCTGTGTCTCAAATGACCCAGGCATATTTGATAAGCGACCCCCTACTCGGAGAGTGCCTTCAGAATCGGAAAATATAGCCAACTGTTTCATCAGTTTAGTTGGTTTAGCTCCTTTAATGGTGGCTTCTTGGATCTCAGACAAGCTGCGACCTTGAGAACGGCGAACTAGAACTGAATCGGCTTTCTGAAGCTCAGATGTGCTTAACGGTGGTCTAGTCTGAGATAGCAAACAGGAACGGCGGATTTTACAATTATTAATAAAGCGGATTATCCAAGCAGTAACTCGACGCAAAACAGTATAAGAGCTAAAACGGGCTTCAAACGGAGTCTCAACAATAGTTGCAGCTATTACTCTCGATGAAGCTCTGATTTCACTTGAAACAGAATCGGGTTTCAAATCAGGGCGAATCCTCCTCACTGGCCACAAGGAACGGTCGGAAGCCAACCAATCTGGACCATTCCACCACAAGGAACAGTTCACTAACTGATCAGGTTTGGCTCCACGGGAGGCAACATCAGCGGGGTTGTCAGCAGAACGGACATGGAACCAGTGCTCTTTGGGCAAGTGGGACAGGGTTCGAGCAACCCTGTTACCCACAAATACCTTCCAAACGGGAGCGGGGTCAGCGGTGAGCCAGGATAGGGCAACTGTGCTATCAGAACAGGCAATTATTGCAGAATTGGGAACAGAAGGATATTCGGAACGGACACGAGTCATGGTTTTACCCAATAGTTCCGCCGCTAGCAGTTCTAATCGGGGAATTGACTGAGGCTTCATTGGAGCGATTTTTGCTCGAGCCAAAATTAAACGGGCAGCAAATTCACTGTTCATCTGAGATACATGATAAACTGTGGCAGCATAGGCCTTTTCGGAGGCATCCGCAAATCCTACTAACCATTGAACGGGGGCATCCACTCGTATGTGACGAGGGATGGAAACAGACTGAAGCAAATTGAGGGTATCAGCAAGGGCAGCCCAATCATGAACAAATGAACCTGGTAACGGATCGTCCCAATCATACTTTGAACGACAAATCTCCCTTTGAATGAAACGAGCTTGAACAGAAACTGGCATAATCCACCCAGCGGGATCGTAGATCCTTCCAACTTGACTAGCTAACTCTCTCTTGGTGTGAACAGTAAGAGAAACGGGAACCTTAAAGTAAAACTCATCAGTGGTAGGGTTCCAGGAGATTCCCAACATTTTTAATGGCTTTTCATCATCGGAGGTCAGACAAACAGGAACAGAGGGGGCAAGCCGGTGCTCTTCTGGAATACCAGAAAGCAACTGATCAGAATTGGAGGCCCACTTACGGAGCTCCAACCCAGCAGTAGCTAACAGTGATATCAGTTCATTCCTAGCCTCTAACGCTGAGTGCAGGGAACTCCCCCCACCATGTACATCGTCAATGTACGTATTTTCCTTCAACAATTTGGAAGCAATTGGGTAACTTTCCTCATTTTCATCAGCTAAGTGACGGATGACCCGGTTAGCTAGGAAGGGGGCTGAAGCAGTTCCGTAGGTAACAGTTGTGAGGGCGAAATCTTGAACAGGTTGATCAGGGGAGTTGCGCCAAACTATTCTTAACAGGTCCTGATCCTCAATTGGATGTTGAATCTGCCTAAACATTTGTCGTATATCAGATATAAAAACATAGCGGAAAGAGCGGAACCGGGTTACCATAACGGATATATCGGGTTGCATTTTTGGTCCAACTAGCAGAATTTCATTCAAAGACCGGCCATTGGAAGTGCGCTGAGACGCATTAAATACTACGCGGATTTTTGCAACAGGATCACCTTCACGATGAACAGAGTGATGAGGAATGTAATAATTGGGGGAACGGGGGATTTCTTCTGAGCTTAACAGCCTCATATGTCCCAATTGGGTATATTCTTCCATGAACGAACGGTAAGCAGTGGCTAAAACAGGGTTACGTTTTAGTCTGGCTTCCAACCTATACAATTGTCTTAAAGCAATGTGTCTGGACTCACCCAGAGCAGTGGGAGACTCAGACAACGGAAGAGCAACAGTGTAGCGACCAAACTTATCTCTACTAACTGATTTCAAAAAACGGTTTTCAGCCTGATGATCCTCAGGCGTCCAAGGGGAGACGGGTTCAACAGACTCAATTTCAAACATCTGGCGTAACAGATCATCAGTGGAAACGGGAACAGCTGCTACCTTAACAGAAACTTCATCGGTAGGTGCAGGTATATCTTCATCTTTGATTGGGAAACACACTACACTGGGAGATACCAATTGGAAATCAGACGTGCAGACCTGGGCTGCGAGCTGGAACAAACTAATTGGGTTCTCAACAAGTTCCATGGGTGGAGCTACAGAAAATAGATTTCGAACAGGGGTTGAGTGATTGGGCTTAACTTGACTAACAGTAGACTTAACATTTTGATTGCTGAACGGGAACCGGGGAAACGGCTTCCGTTGGGGTTTAGGATTGGCAGCTACTACCTCCAAAACGGTAGAGAGCTCCTTAAGAACTTGCGAGTGGTAGTCCTTAGGCAAGAATTTAGGAACAGTGAAAACATGGGGTCCCTGTGAGCAGGGATAAGCGGCCTGGAATCTAGCTTGAACGAGGAAGGGGTGGGGCTCTATCTTGTTAACTGGCTCTTCGCTGGAGTATTTCATTTGATGCGCATAACGGCTGAATTGAACGGACTTTTTACAGACGGGTGGAGTGGCACCAGTAACCAGAGTTCCCAAGTCAGTTTCCCATAGACCAACCTCAGAGGAACGGGGAAGCAATCGGGAAAAAATGTCAGCTCCGAGAATAGCCTGAACATAGTGAGCAGTGTGAAACTGTGGGTCAGCAAGTTGGGTTTCCATGGATGTGATACTGGGCCATAAAGCAGGGTTCCAACTACGGCTGGGCAATGGCGAAAGGGGGCTCTCCATAACGAGCGCTTCAAAAGGAATTACCCTACCAGAACGTGTGTGAAGCTGAGCAGTAACGGAACTGTGAATGGGGTTTGAAGAACTCCCAATTCCCTGTAAACTGCCCTTCATGGGAATCAAACGGAGTCCCAACTTCTTCACTACTAACGGGGAAACAATATTGACTTCACTTCCTGAGTCAATCAAAGCTCTGAATTTAATTATTTCCCCTCTACAGGAGGAAAGGGGGACTACAGCAGTAGGGGTGAGCCCAAAACGAGATAATTTTAAACAGGACTTACGGGTGACGTCAATTTTACTAACGGGTTGGGATGAGCCAGCTACGCCTAATTTGGATGACTCAATCCCAGGAAACAGGCCCCTGAAATTATTCCTAGGTGCTAACATGCGCCTAACATTACCTACAAGTTGACGTCGAACGGCTGAACTCTTAACGGTTAAAGACTTAACGGGTAGTGGGCTCCTGGCAGTAGTGCTCACCAATGATACCTTGGAAGGAACCGGCTGAACGCCGTCGTACCTTCATAACGGGGCTGATGTTTCTATGGGGGGAGAGGGGGACAAACGGCTGAAACAAAGGGACCTTTGGCTTGAACTCATGGGATGGTAGTTCATCATGGCCCTCTCTTCTTCTTCTTGAACGGGTCTTGAAGCGGGTGAATTGTGCGTTGAAACGAAACTACCTGAGTTTGATCCAGGTGAAACCGGGCGATTAGAAACGGTTGGAAGCAGTAGGTGGAGCCAGGGATGATGCGGCTGCCCACAGTGGCATCTTCGATCTGAACGGCATGCTTCCACCCGGTGGAGTGTGGAGAAACAGTTCTGGCATGCCCGTAGCTTCTTAACGGTTTGTATGCGCTCAGGTACACTCAGTTCCTTAAACTCTGGGCAACGGAACAGGAAGTGATCCTTCCTACAATAATTGCATTTTACTGCACGACGGGGAGCAGGGTGAGCAGCACTACGAGCGGGTGACGGCTGTGGAGTGGAACTGGTGGCTGGAACGGCTAACAAGCGGAACGGTGAGGGTGAACGGGCTCTCTGAACAGTGGTTGGAGCTTTTTTATTCCCCTGCTTCTCCTCTGGGACTAGTCGAGCTATCCTTAGCTCCTTTCCAATAAACCGAAGCAGATCAGAGTGAGAGGGGATGGCATCCATTTGTTCCATCACCTCCCGGTTGAACTTCTCTTTGAGTTCAGCGGATAAGCGAAAAAACAGGGCTTCAAACAATAAGTACTCCCGAAGATTGGGAGTGGGGAGGTCGAGCATTGATCCTACCCATGAACGAGCGTCGTTGTGGAAATGTTCCAAGTCAGCAACGTTGGGCCTTTCCAAACGGGGTAAATGTATGCGCTGCGCAAATACTGAACGAGCCAAACGGTATTTTGAGGTATTTTCCGCTACCAGGGCGTCATAAGCCTGCTGATAGCTGCTACCGGCAAATGATGATCGGAGATCGGGAGAAAGCTTGCTCAACAGTTTTTCAAATTTAATTTCATCGGGTATGTGCTTCATGTTATGAACTGCACCATCAAACAGTTTCCTAAACTCCGCAAAGCGGGAGATTTGACCTTCAAATAACGGGACGGTTGTGAGCAGCTCATTCATCATTTTAATCTGAGCGTAAGCGTGTTCATGACTGAGAACAACTTCGTCATCAACCTCTTTCTTAGCGCTAACTGGATTAATTTCAACGGGGACGCGTTCAGCCAAACTTACAACAACAGAAGTTACCTGATTAAGCAGATTTTCCTCGATCTGCTGATCGAACTGAGCCTCCTCAACGGCATCGAGGAACATTCTTCCTCGACGGAAATCGTCCTTGATAGACTCCGCCAGTGCACTTACAGGTTGTCGTTTTAGAACTGCATTAGCCCTGATTGACCAACGTCTGATGTTCTTCAACAGGTCTTGCTGAGGGGCACTCAGCAGATCAAAAACAGCGGGATCAAGTTGAATAGACTTATTCTTGACGACATCATACGAAGAAGAAACTGGATGAACCGATTGAACGGGTTGCACAGGCTCGTCCGTGGAAACAACCGCATCGTCCAGCGGAAAATCCGGGTCCGATTGACGGGATCTACGCTTCTTCATTCCTTTTGGCGGCATTATTGGACGGAAGAACGCGAAAAACGGGGAAAAACGACGGTAAAACGGTAAATGGAAAAAACCCGATGTAAACAAAGTCGCGAGGTAAACTAGGTTAAATTCGGACACGCTCGACATTAACCACAATCCGCGGGTTTACGGCACCAAAATGTTTGAACGGGTAAACGAAATAATCACGAGTAATAAACACCGGATAACAACTCTTTTTATTTCACACGAGAACGGATGAAACTCGATAAAACAAACGGTATTATAATAATGATAACAGTACAGCAACTTTGATAGTGATAACAATCGGTCTTTATCAACGAGCTGGGACGGGGGAACAGGTTGGACAGCCGAACAACGGCTCCCACCAGCCATCATGGTGAGCACTCTGTTGGGGCAAGTAATACCTACTACCTACCAGCCCAAACAATAATATTATTATACAAGCTAAAATGGTTTAAAAAGCCTCCTTCAGTGTTATAGCTATACACTATAGAGTATAATGAACTGTTGTGTTAAGAATTTGCAGAGTTTTATTCTTCGTGAAGGATTATACTGTGTATTATGAATTGCTGTGCTGACATGGGGAGGGTTTTGGGTTGTTGAAAGCCAGAACCGAGAAGCTCCCCCTCGTTCGTTCGATCAGAGCAATCGCCCCAACTTCCACCTAAAACCCGCCGACCATAATTTAAACTTCCGGCCGACTCCGCTAGTTTTGACGCGGGTCGACAACTCGAGACGTCAGCGGAAACCCCGCCGTTATCTTCGGCAACGATCAAAAGCCCTGATGAATCGATGAGGTCCGATCAAACCTCCTTTGACCCTCGTCGTAACCGTCGGTTTGCTTGTTGAGCCGAAACGCGACGAGTGTACGAGCGATTAGACCCCTGATCAGGGAATCCGGTGGTTTCAGGGTGATCCTTGAGACGGCGAGAAGTCGCTAAGGTCACGGGAGAGTTCTATTAACAAGTCCTCAAGCCTGTATGGACTTACGGGTGTCACCTCTGGGGCTTCGCAGCCGAAAGTAACGTATAAATCTATAGATTTATATATATATTTTCGTGTTCCTTGGGTATTTGCGAAAAATTTCACTACAGTTGTTCGTTTCGCGTGAAATGGAGTCGAACCATGCCGATTTTGAATTTGGTGTCTGTCTGTTTGTCCTGCAATCACGCAATAACGACTCGATGGATCGAACACCTCTCCCGTATTTGAATGTTCCCGTGATCTGGGAAAGACATAGGGGGGTTCACTTCCAGATCGAAAAAATATATAATACTGGCCTGCATGGCTCTTGTTGATGCTGGAATAATGTTTTGCAAATTTGCGAGTTGAAACGTAAACATTCAGGGAAATCATTGGAAATTAATATAAAAAATTCAAGATAGTAATGTAACCACTCAAAAATTTTTCTCAATTTATCCAACAAAATTATCGAGAATTTTTTCAAGTCGCTAGTTATAGATGGAGAAGGTGGCTAGACTTCCCTAGAAACAGAAGTCATAAGCCGCTTCCCTATAAAAAATAATTTAACGACACTTTCAGCAATATTTGGGACCCAAAACTCCAAATGCGTTTTCCCAACATTGTGGATTTTCGACTTGTCACACTCCTATAATTCTTGATCATGATGTAAATCACTTAAATTCTATAGATAGATCTCTCCCAGTTGGAGGTGTGAGGGAAATAGGCTTTGGGGGATGCATTAAATTGAACCATTGTATGTGGGTCTATCACCAATAACATTTATAGGTTATCGAACTCCCTTATAAACACACGAATAAATCGTAATAAAATCGTGGTTCAACCTCACCTTTTGGGAAATATCACTGCGTGTTGTACACTCATGAAAACTCATTAACAAGGAACCTAGAGCTGAAAGTTCTGTGAAATAGGTCATCCTCATTTTGGGGGGAATCTGCCACAGTGTTGCCAATCATGTGATTGGCGCCAATTTCAAAAAAATTGTAAGAGGGTCGCATGTATGGGACAGGTACCTAGATTATGGATCATAACTTTTTTCTACGTCTAATTGCGCAATCTATTCTAAAAATAAATAATTAAGACCCCTGAGAAATGACCCTTAAATACTCTTGACATAAAACCCCTGGCGTCCGATAACTTCTTAGAAGCAATTTCGGTCATTTCCAAGTGGCTCGCTAGAAGCGCTAGTTGCACCAAAATGTCATGTTGGTCCGATAGTCCGAACGCAGTAATATTCAACTGATAAAAGTGTTTATATAAATTCTCACTCAACCAGCACATAGTACACTCGAACCACAGTATTTACCTGACCCACAGAGAACCTCTCAGTTTCCTCCAGTTATGTCCGTTACCTTTTCCTTTTCCCTCCTCCCTACACGGTTTTTAAATTAAAAATCGACATGACTGCTCCGTAAATAAAGTAACTCACAAAAATACGTCCCGAAGTTCGTAACTTGTTCGGGAAAATAATGTTTACGGACTCCCAGGGCGTTGCGAGAGCGGATCGATAGGTAATTGGACCCAGGTTCACTTGATATCAACTTCTACGTCCTACGCAATCCCTTTAACCTTTTCCTGCCCTTATCGACGTATAGTCCTATTCAGATTTTTTCCCCCCTCCCTTTCGAAAAGAAGGGCCAACGTTATCTGCCCCCAGACGAATTCCCTTGGGTTTTTTGTGTGTGCCTTGTCGTCACTCGTGAACGATGTACCGATGATGACAATTGAAGAGCATATTCGGAACGGGTCAGCCTCCGTACGGGAGTAAATCAAGGAAAATATATCCCAGTGTCCATATGTCCCAGTTGTATTTCAAATAAAACCAACCAATTTTGGTGACATTCAATCTACAATAATTGTAGATTATTAAATCATTTACAATAATTACACAATAACTACAATAATTTAAATTATTACAATAATTCTGCTGTTTTAAAGTAAAACCACTGATCTCCAAATTCGTCAAAATTTGTGAAAAATCGTATAAACCACCCATCTTGTGGGTTTTCCATCTAATTTAGAGGCAGAACAACTGTGGTAGTTTGCAAGCAAAACCACTCGTGTTCAATTTCAACCACTTATCGACATTTTACGTCGTCCAATTTGCAGGCAAAACCACTTATCAACCGAAATCTGGTGACAATTGGTTTTGCCTCGCAAGTGATTTTTTCATAGCAAGTGATTTTTCGCTTCACACCCAAGTGGTTTCTCCTGCAAATTTACGAGGACGGTATTTCGGGATGTTTTCGTGCATAATTGAACTTTCATGTAAATGTATTATGTCAACAAGCAAATTACTAGTAAAAAATACATGTAAATACGTAGGTACCTACGAAATGAAATTAAAAAATTCAATATATTTTTTTAAATTTTTTCCAAATATATTTATGTCTGTGTAGTTTTGTGGAAAAACATTTTTTTTTCTTGCTCCTTTCTTCACATGACATATGTCCACAAAGAGAAGTGATACAAAAAAAAATCCGAACTTTTTGCACAAAGGAAGCCTCTATAAAAAATGATTTTTTATTCCTTCTGACAAAATTATGTGAATTGGGGGGGAGTCATTATTATTATACTCGTAGGATGCAGAAAGGAACTCACTCCATGTCGGTATAATCGAGTCCGAAATGGATCGATGTACAAACGATCACATTTTTTTAGAAGGTGTGAATCACAGTTTTGCACGTCGTGGTTTCTGTACTTCCTCAGGGGTGTTTCTTTTTTTGCCAAACGAGGTGCGATGAGTTGCATTAGAAAATCAAAATCCCGTTTGGACATACGAAAGAAATTTAGAAGTAGCTTTCCTTCCAACATCAGCTCTGACGCAGCTGACCAATCTCTCCTGCTGAGGAAATCTCTATGCCCCATCTTTCTTCTTCTCCTTCTTCCTTCACTGGCAGCGACAATCACGACAGCAGCAGCGATTTTGGCCTCTTCTTGATGCATTTCGTGAGCTACTGTTTCCAAATCTCTCTTTCAAGTGTAATCGTAAACGTAAAAATTGAGCAATTTTTATGGAGCAACATTTATTGAGTAACCTCCGGCAAGAAATGTTGCTTTCAACGTGGAATAGTTGTGGCAATAAATATTGCCTTGAATTGCGGCAACTTTTGTAGGCCAATCTTCTCAAGTCTTGCAATATTTGTTGCCTGTGTAAAGGGCCCTTAACTGAATTGTAGCTTGTTGGCAACACTATCAATAATTTCCCAGGGAGGAAGTTTTTTCGAGAAACTGACTTCTCCAGCCAAACGAAGTACACGATGTCTAACTCATTTTAGCGAAAAATTGACTTACTTATAGCATGCAGCTGTTTCACCGACGATATACAATGTCCATTTGTTCGTTTCTGCTGCATAAAAATGTCACTGTTATAAAGTTAATAAAACTATTATGCTCGTACCTATATACATGTTGATGAGAAGCCAAATGTATTTACTGGATGTTTTCAATATGGGCGTGACGTGATTATTCACAGTACAGCCTTCAAGATGTCGTGTCTTTTTCGAAATGAGCCAAAATGTCGTCCATGTTCTGATTATTCCGCAAGTACTGCGATACAATTTCTTTATTAATCGGGTCCCAGACCTCTCCCGTGATTTTACCCGTGAAAATCTCTTTACAAACGACCCGCCGAGCCAATTTCGGTTCGCACAATTTGTTGTAAAAATGTAGAGTTTTCGCGTCTTGAAACACTTGTTCTTGCAAACACTTCAGCTCCGCCGTGTAGTTCCTTTCGGTCAGAGCGTTTTCGTTGCAGGACTCTGTCACTCGAAGGCCGAAAATCCCGTACGACGTTCCGTTCGAATGGGTCAGTTTGAAGTCGGTATCGTAGTTGTGGTAGCCGGCTATGCACATCGCCAAAGGGACGTCATCTGGGTGAATCTCCGAGTAGTAGAGGTACTTGAATATCATAGACATACCGCACGGGCCGATGACGTACGCGGCGGACGAACCGAGTAGAGACGCGTATAGGAGTAAATTGATGGTCGACATCTCGAAGGGATCAAACTCGAAATAGAACGAATTAGGAAAAATAATTGACATCCAGATGTTATCTGACAGTTCCACCAACATACCAATCCACCTTTACGGTAGAGATTGAAATAACATCACCCTCTCTTCACACTAGGGATGCATCATTGGAACCAAATAATCGTTTATAACATCAAATGATTAATCGTAAGCTAATAGTCGATGTGACCGATTAATCGGTATTGAATAATCGATGTTCGATTAATCGGCAGAAAATAGTCGATTTTTTAAGTACCACTTATTTCAAACGCATAATTATTAGCTTTCCAATGGTTTTCTTCGTCTATAGGTGACGACCTATTGTTAAATTACAAGGCTAAAGAAGGTTTTCTTCGTCTATAGGTGACGACCTATTGTTAAATTACAAGGCTAAAGAAGTGCCAAAACGAATAAAATTGCATGAAATAGTTTTTTATTATAAATTATTATAGTATCATAAATTGAACTGAACGAAGGGCAGGTTGTACAAACCTCCGGAAGGCCATAAAAAGTTCTAACAATTGAACACTTCTAAAATGTGAAACTAAACCGTTCCATTTGAATTGTTCCCTACCACCAAGGGGGGGGGGGGGGGCTAGAGTTCAAAGAACTTATTATTCAAATCCCATCGTAAAAAACTTTCATTAAATCAAATTTTGAAACGGTTGATTATAATCGAAAAATCTAGACATCCCCCATCCCCCGCTACCAACCACAGGGGTAGTGGTAGGGGTATCACGGGGTTGAAGACAAATGGTCTTTGTTTAGATGCCGATTATTTGTATTAATCGATTATTATTACTGATTAATCGGTTTTTGAATACATCAGGATTTGATGCACTCTAATATGCTTAAAAAAATGCTTTCAAATCCTGATGTATTCGAAAACGGATTAATCAGTAATAATAATCAATTAATACATATAATCGACAGCTAAACATCGATTAAAATTAATTAATTATTAGGAGTCAAATAATCGATCATCTTATTAATCAATTATTTATTTGCATTCCTACTTCACACCCATGTAAAACCTGTATTTCTCTATATCGTGTTATTACCAGACGTTTCATTCGAAACGAAAAATTTATTCACGAATTGCAACCTCTCCCAATATACTTGATCCAAAATTTTCGAAACTTGAGATATTTCTGTGTAGGTTGGTAAAACTGTTCGTGTCCAACAAGATTCCCGAGGGTCAACTCCGGTCAAAAGTCAATGTTTTTCCAACTCCACTAATTAGCCGCATTATCTCAGCGATACGAACTTTGAGCTCGGCGACATTCTACAATGTCGAATAATGAACGAATTGAGCCGCCCAAGAATGTAACACTGTAAATATCCCATTTCCTACCTAATGCTATTTATAGGTTTTAATCAGTCTTGTACGCGCACGATGTGTGCACAGCGTGACAAAATATCCACGTATCATTCCGGCAACTATCCACGTATCAGTTTGTCTCGAGTTCTAATAATAATAATGAGACCTTATTTATGTTTATCGCTTGTTACGATATGTGGTAGTCTGTGACAAGGACGTTAATTGAATTGTGGGATATAAATGCACTATGTCTTCGTTAAATCTTCGATGTTCGATTTTAAAGGTTATTTAAAAAAAAAAAAAGGTTTTCTTCTTCCAAAAATCATAATATGATGTTATGATAATAATATTATAATAGATATAATTTGATAGTTTTTATGGTGGAAGCGCTGAGTTTGTGGAACTCCATTATCATGTGAGTAGGTTGAAAAAAGACTTCAGTTCCACAATCTTTGTACTTTAAATCACTATATATTTCAGGCACTTTATGCCCATCATCAGGTGTTCTGAAACAAAAAACAAAAACAAAAAAAAAAAAACTGTTTTACTGTTTTTGTTTCAGAACACCTGATGATGGGCATAAAGTGCCTGAAATATATAGTGATTTAAAGTACAAAGATTGTGGAACTGAAGTCTTTTTTCAACCTACTCACATGATAATAGATATAATGTTATTATCATAACATCATATTATGATGTGTGGAAGAAGCAAAAAAATTTTTTTAAATAACCTTCTATGTACTACATTGTTTTCTGGGAACAGGGAAGAGAGGGCCTTAAGGCCCTACTGTTATCCCAGGTTTATTAAATAAACGCTTCTATCTATTTATTACAATACTATTTAAAAAATCGTCAATTTCCACTGAAATATATATATTTTTTCGGTGATTAAGCCATCTTCAGTAACAAAACAATACTGAAGGTGCATTACAGAGTGGTGAACTTATCTATAGGGACCCCAAACGTGAAAGGTCGAGTATTGGTTGATCATAGTGAAAGGAGAAAAACATACTGTTATTGGATCCTGTGGTGAAGGGGAGGGGGATGTGTTCGTAGGGGGTGGGGGGGGGTTACGAGTCAAGCTGTTATAAAAATGGACTCAACAATGGAGAAAAACTTGAAGGAACTACATCATTCAAACATTTGCCTAACCTATCACTCTTAATAATTTCGAACTTTTCAAGTAGGTACCTACATCCAACATGCTTCCTTTCCGGCACAAATTAGGGAATTCGATAAATTGCCTGTCTGCAAGATCAAAACTGAAGCCATGATTTTTCAATTCATTCAAGTGACGTGCAAAAGCTGGTTCACCCTTACTATCCCTAAAATCCTATTCGAGTTCCTTAATCCTTTCCCTAAACTTCCTACCAGTTTGCCCACAATACACAATAATTCATAAGCCCTACTTCTATCCCGCATATTAATCTTATCCTTAACTGAACCTAATAAAGATTTGGCATTATTTTTAGTTGTATACGCTACTCTACACCCTTTAGAAGTCAATATTTTACCAATTCTACCTGAAATTTTCTCATAATACGGTATGCTCATCCAAAACGTTTCCTCAGCGGAAGCTTCACTCACCAAATTTGAAATTCCTTCTTTACTCTTTTTCTTAAGAATTCTATTTCATATTGAATCAATAAGATCTCCCTCATACCCACTACTCAGTATTGTTTTGTTACTGACGATGGTTTATCCACCGAAACCGGTCTAACAGTGTACCTATGTACTCATATTTCGGTGGAAATGGACGATTTTCTTAAATATGTACTATTGTTTTCTTAAGAACTTGTATTAACTTACTAGGGAAACCTTACACAAAATAATTATTAACCCTGAAATTAATTGTACTATAAACAGTACATCGTGGGCTTACAAACCGCCTGCTTGAGGTTCAAAGCTGATTTTTTAGGCTATCAGCAGTTTAAGATGTAGATACGTCAAACTCAAAAATGTAACTGATCAATTAGGACCCCCCTGTAGAGAATTTTGATTCATCGAACATCTACAGGTACATTTTCAACTACCAACGGCATATCCTACGTTGGAAAGTAATCAAGTAAGTTGAGTGCCCAGCGATATCTCTCCTCTATTCATACAGACTCTGAAACAGTCGTATACCTTCCATTCGGTAGAGACGTAGCCCGTAATGTATAGGCTTTTTCTCCTCTAAAACGTAATTTTATAGCGGTATTTTTACGTCGTCGTCCGCTCCATTCATCGTCTATCATTTTCATGTTTTTACGGTCGAGCCAGATTAGGCTACTTCGATACGACATGGGTCGGACGTACAGAATGCGTCTGTCGTCGTAAAAATTCGTATAAACCGAGTTATTCGGTATAAACCGTCGCAATATTTCATCATTGATATCAAATAAGGCTGACAAAATTATGGGAGTAACTGTTTTAAAACTCCTTTCGTGTTTATTGGATTCCCTCGTGAACTACCGTTCTTATTGGAATTCACGAATAACACGAGTAGTGGAAGTGATGATATCTGATTGGTAAATATTGTGGTTTATGAAATCAGTGAGTCAAACTCCTGGATGGACTGCAGGGTTGCCAAACGCTGAAGACATTCATAATATTATTGTTCAATAATAGCGTTTCGATTGATCTACTGTGACGTCACGCTCTCTACATTTTCCGTAGAAATAAGGACTTGTAAATCGGCTTGCGATTAAACAAAATCCTTCTCGTAGTTCGCTGCTACGGATATTTCTTGACGGAAACGAGTAAATGGTATTATTTCGTGATATTCGTCCCACGCTACAGCAGCACGACAGCTCAAATTGGCCATTTGTAAACCCACAATGTCGTCGCGTTATTTCTTCATTTCCTGAGAACGAGTATTTTCCTGAGGGGTCTTTCATTGTTTCGTGCGACTGTTATACTTATTTAGGGAGGGAAATTAAATAGTTTTGGAAGAAAAATGAAATTGTTTACAAATAACGTCAAAAGAGGTCGAAATCAATCTATAAACAGGTGCTGTCCTCAATATAACACCTGTGATCAAAGTCAAATCAAAACAAAAGTAAAATTCCCCAGTCATGCAACATGACTATAAGAGCAAATTTTCGAAGAAATAATTAATTTCTCCATTAAAGAACATGATGTCCATGAAGAACATCTCAAGTAACAACCACGTTTCATCATCTTCAAAGTGCTCCAGTTTGAGAGCGGAATAAGATCTCGCAATTCTGACTTCCCCTTGTGACTTTACACGCTGACTTATTCAGCGTGTAAAAACCTTTGAAATGAAGTGTCACTTGTCAGACTTTCATTTTTCGGATGAACACCCCCCCCCCCCCCCCGCCAAACTCACCAAAACCCCCCTCAGCTTTTGGACATTTCAACGCTGAACACGATGGTGAAGTCAGAATTGCGATATCGCATTCCGTCGTCAGATTAGAGCAGAATAACAATGAAAATCATATCTAGTAACAACCACGTTACTTCATCTTCAAAGTGCTTCATTTTGAGACCGGAATGAGATATTGCAATTCTAATGTCACCATCGTGTTCAGCTTGAAAAAAACTTTAAAATCAGGTGTCACTTGTCAAAATTTTCCATTTTGAGAATAGATATAGGTATGAGGAATTCCCCCCCCCTAAAACCCCTTAACCCCCCCCCCTTAGAGTGGTCCGATTCTGCCCATCTACGAACTTAGCCTGTCGATTGCCAAGACAGATTTTTTGTGCAAATTTGAACTTTTTATCTCAATCCTATAGAGAGTTATCGTCTGGAAATCATATGGGGCCATGACTTGCTCGTAATCTAACGCACGAGGGTGCTTATGAAAGTACATGAGTGCGGATTTGATATGACCCTGTAGTTCAAAAAATATTTTTGTTACGTTCAAATGCGACGTATTTCGTGTTTTCAAGCGGTTGCCCGCATTACTCGATGCGGTCAGCCGGTAGGTGTGCGGTCCACGTTCCCCATGAACGGCTAAAGAAAGACCGCCGAGGGTCAACCCTGCAAAGGGTAGAGATTAAGTGGAAAACAAGAGGTCCCGACAGCGGAGGGAGTTTCCACGTTGTTAACTTAACCCGTCAGCGGTCAATGAGCACAACGTGACAACAGGAGGGCGTTGGGTGACTGTTGAATCCGTTTTTGAACAAAAGCGCCGTTTAGCCCGTTCGTCGGCTTGTGGTCCGTTTTCGTATTTTTAACGCCGGTGGACGATCGTCGAATGCGGGGAAAAAAAAATCTTTTGAAACCCCGAGGGAGAGAGACGAACAGGGGAAGCTTACAATGCTCACATATGAAGGGCTCATATCATGAGAAAAACGACCTCAGTCCAGTTTTACCACAAAATGAGCTTGAGATGCCATCTAGTAGCAGTTCGAGACTACTAAGACTTAGTATAACATGCGTTAATCATAAGCATAAGTTACCTGTATTTCCTCATTCATACATGTAGTGTGATCGGAATATGTGCCTGATTAATCAAAAATACATGATATTACAGGCCGGGTAGAGTAGGGACATAACACGGGGTACAATGAAGAAAGATAGGTGGTCCAATTCATAAAATCAAAATCATTACCACAGTTTTCATATTTCTACATGTTTCAGAAGGGTCAACAATATGAAGGGCTCAGGGAAAAAATGTCCTGATTTTGAGAAAATTAACAATTCATAGTTCCAGCGCTAGGAAAAAATTACCTAAAAATCACTAGTGGTTCGTAAAGCTTTTATTTAATTTTTTTTTAAATAAAGATCACACTTCAGTTTACCGCATTTTTTGCGTAAGTGTATGGATTCGTGTCAGTCTTCCAAAGGATCAGGCGTCACTATGACATGTCCACAAAATATACCAATATGCCGATATCCACATTGTGGATCGTCCACGTAGTCATCTTCACTGTTTTCAGGTTGATTGATGTAAGTCAATCGCTGGCAGAACTCTTGGCGTCCGGTCTTTCAAGAAATTTCGTGAGTTCTTGCAAATCATCCGATTTGGCCGTCTTGATGGGTACTTACTTGTGTGGAGTAGGAGACCTACTGCTTTTTCAAAGTTACCTTTTTTTACGCTGAATCGTATGGTGACACTCCCGAGCCTGAAGGAGGCTATGAGCTTTTTTTTTTTTTGAATGATAACTTTATTGTAATTTTCCCATTACAAATGAGGGTCTATGAGCGTTTGAAAAAAGTGGCAATTTCTAAGATTTGACAAATTTTCGTTTTCAAGCCGATTTTTCACCCGTTTTGGGGGATCAAAAACTTCTTTTTTTTTTCATCAGAGGGATAGGAAATTATATGTTCTTTCTAATGGCGTAATTAGATTTGAATTTTCATGTAAATTAAGGGAGTTATGGCTATTTTAGTGTGATATAAAGTCAAAAACACGAAAAAAGTCCTAAATGGAAAAAAATTCCTTTTTTTAGCTGAGTAAAAAAAATTCTAAAGGACATTGTCGAGCTGAAATTAGCTGTAGAATTGATTCCTCGCCTGTGACCGTCAAGAAATGAAACACCCTGTATAAAGTAAACACCCCCCTCGCCACGTGTACTCGTGCGTATGTGTAATCGCGGCGTAGGAGGTAAAGGAACGGCTAAGAGACAATGGATCGCATAAGAAGGAATGGAACGGCTAAGAGACAATGGAACGGCTAAGAGACAATGGAACGCATGAGACGTAATGGAACGGCTAAGAGACAATGGAACGCATAAGACGTAATGGAACGGCTGATGGAAAGCGTAAAGCAGGGATCACAGGCGTACGGCTATCCATAATTGCCTTCTGCCCGCTGACTGGCTGCCGCTAGGGGGTGGTGGGTGGCAATCTTTTCCGGAGAGGCACACATCATAGGCTCGGCAATACTGTTATTTCTTGCTGATAGGGTATCAAGTAACAGCGACCGTCTGGTAATAGCTTGTGGTATTAGGTTATTTTTGGGTAATAGGTTACCGGCGATTTGGAAACCTTTCCAGCGCCCAACGAAAGGTTCTCGAATCACCGGTAACCTATTACCCTAAAACCTAATTTCACAACGCTATTACCACACGGTCGCTGTTACTCGAAACTAACTCAATACTCAAATAACATGTCGACAGTTATGATCGCACACCTTTCACGCATTCGTTTTCCGTCACATACTACCTGGTACCTATTACCTAGAATAAATCATGTATGACGATTAATTATGACTAGGTTAATCATGAGCGACTTTGGAGGGTTCGCACTATAAACCCACTGACCCTCATCCTTGACCTAGTCTAATCCGGGATTACTTGCACTTAGCAAAATCGAAATTTTAACGCTTCAAAGCCCCCAGAGATGGAAAGCTCATTGCCAGCCCGGGAATCGAACCTGGGATCCCTTCTCCCCCAAAACTGAGTAGTTTCTAATGTGTATAACACAAAAAGTAATTTTCTGGCAAAATGGAACTTACGAGGTCCTTTGTATTCACTGTCGATACTTGTAATGTATGGCTGCTGAGTCTCGGAGGGTTAGGCATTATGCCCACCCAGAGGGATATACGGTCTGCATTCACAGAACCATCTATACCCAGAGAATACAGAATACAGAACGTTTATTATCAGAAGTTAGGTCCAATACAAGTATTTGGTCTAAGGGCTAATACATCAACACCGGCCAGAGGCCTTATTTGACATAGGTATTAATGGTATAAAGGTTAGCATCTGGAGTTGTACTTAATTGCGTAGAGGTAGAATGACGTCAGGATGGTATACTTAATTAGTTAAGGTACCTTAACTACTATGTACAATATAAAACCTAAAATACTATAATTACAATATGCACATTATTTACAATATGTAATCGAAGGGGGAGGTTGTGACGTCTATACCCAGAGCGGTCGAACAAAAACACCGAGAACAGGGGCTCAGCAAACCATCACATATTAGGTACAAGTTTCAATACAAGTCACTGGTAGTTGTTGGCTCCTACTGTAACATTCCTCAACATGGTTTTACTTGGCGTTGGTTTCAGAAAGGCTGAGAGAAACAGTGCAAGCGACCCCGGAGTCCGCTCTGAAGTTGAGGCACCCAGACTCGAAGAAGGCCCTTCACATCTCACCTCGGATCGCCCCAAACACTCCGGACTGCCGCTACATCATTTCCGTCTTCCCGCCCAATGGTGACTATAATGAATTTTAGAACTCATCGCTCATATACTGTCATGGATCACCTGTTCCAGGTTCCATGCACTTCCTCCAAACCTAGCCTACTTTGTAACCCGGCGCCTCCTAGATTAGATTTCTGTTTTTGTATGGTTGGCTATATTGTCCGACCCCTCCCCTCTTCAAGGGAACCTTCTGTAAGAAAAGTCTCCCTCCAGCATTCTCTTCTCTGAAGCCAGATACATCTATCGTTTTGTGCCTAGTAAGCCAACTAACTCACCATTTTCTTTTTTCCATCTTTGATTTTCAATCAGCCTAGGGCTCTTTTTCTTTTCCTTTTCACTAAATGTAGTGAAAGTATTTTGCCACCTGAGTTTTGCTTCTTGTCAACAGCCAGTTTTGAGCATAATTTAATTTTCTTTTTCACCGTTGTGCCTTTTCATTTCCATTTTAGGTTAATTTCCCTTTTTCTCAGAGGTTCCGATTTTTCCTTTATTTATTTCCACTGCGCATTTGTCTTTTGCCCTTTTACAACAAGTACAGTTTATTTTTCCCTTATTTATCTATTTTTATTTTCATACCTATTTATTTTCCTTGTTGCTAAGGTTACTAGGCAATATTTTTCTGAATACATATCCAGTAGTAGCAGAACTCTGCCAGGACAGTGGGTATTCATTTCTCAAAATTGGTCACCCATTGTCACAATACTTGGAAAACCGTGTGTGTCTGGAGGAGGAATTTGGCCTGTGAATATAATACCAGGTATTAAATGGTAAATAGGTCCTATTTGACATAAATAAGGTCGAATTTGACTTGGAAGAGGTAGAATTAAATTCTGTCTTGGAAGACAAATTTTGTCTTGGAAGAGGTTGGATTCGACATGGAAAAACTTGAATTAGACTTGAGAAAGCTTGGATTTGACTTGGAGAAAGATGGATTTAACTTGGAAAAAGTTGAATTGGACTGGGAAAAGGTTGAATTTGACTTTGAAAAGGTTGGATTTGACTAGGAAGAAAAAGTTGAATTTGACTTGAAAAGGTTGGATTTCACTGGGAAGAAAAAAGTTGAATTTGACTTGGAAAAAGATGGGTTCGACTGGAAAAAGTTGAATTTGACGGGGAAAAGGTTAAATTCGACTTTGTTAAGGTTGGATTTGACTGGGAAATCTTTTACACCACCTTTTGCAAGATAATTTGTATAACTACTGGACTACAGAAGAATACGGTTTAAATGATACCTTGTGTCTGCATTTTAATGAAAACGAGCAAAATATTCAACTACGGGACGAAAAATACTTGAATAAATAATATGAGCCGCTTTCGCCTTTTTAGTACAACATGTACGATACTAGAAATGTATTCTACGAAGGTATACATGTGGCTGTGAAGCAGAGATGTACCTTCCAGTCTTCACTGAATGATGGAACATTGAAAATCCGTTGAACTAGAAAAACCTTCACATTGGCTACCAATTAAGGGCGTGTCTGTTTTTCCCCACACGTTTTCAATTCCTCTAATACAACTCGCCTTGTATCATCCCTGAATTCCCGGGACTCTCGTCGGTCGGTGGCTTTCCTCATAATAAATGAGCGCAAATTCACGTTGGCACGGGGCCGACGCCGGCACGCGATTTGTGGATAAAACAACCCGCACAAAAGGGATCATTTGTCAAGGTTAAGGCGGGTTGTTATTTATTTTTATTTTTTCTCTTTCTTTTCTGTTCTTTTCGGTAGGGAAAATTGGGGAGAGTAACACGATGACACAGATAGTAGCTTTCGTGAACTTTTGCACAACAAGTTGCTATATTTCATCTGGTGTTTCCCTGTTGCTATTCGAATCGGCAGGAAGTCATCGAAAATTGGGCAAACAAGTCGTCAAAAGTGAATCTCAATTCATCCACGAATTTCATATGTGGTGTCAACACTTACCTCAGATGTCCAGTAAGAATCTGAAATTGTACCAAAAAATAAAATAAAAGGACCTGCGTCATACAAGGTCAACAAATTAGCGTCAGTATTCACAACCGAGCTAATTGCAATGGTTAAGGCTCTGGACTACATTGAGCTGATTGAGATACTACCACGAACCGTCCTAATCGTCTCTGACTCAAAGAGTGTGATGGAGAACCTTCAGAATCCAAAAGCTCTATCAAAAAGTTTATATCTACTCGTTCTCCTGAAAAAGCGCGTCTACGAGCTCCGGAAATTGGTTTAAAAAAATCTCGGATTTTTAGTTGAGTAAGAAACATAAAACACAAACGGTGGGTACAGCTTTCGTACAAGTACGCAACCACGAGGGACATTTTATGTCTTTGCGCCCCCTCCCATCAGAAACTTATATGAAGCTTGCATTCGTGTTGACAATATAAATGATTGAGAATGATCACCTGTGTGTAAACAATTATTTAAACAATCACGCTCATACCGCAGCTTGTCGGCCACGCACTCCGTAGTTGTTAACGTAATATGGTTAGGTAAATCGAGAGCTATCCAACGAGTGGTGAACGATTTTTGTACGATGATAACTGGCGAAGATAAAGTTCCGTAGCAACGAATCGGTTGTAAGCGAAAATCATCAGAAACTCCGTTACATGTCCCGCGTTTCATTCCCGCGTTTCATTCCCGCGTTACATTTTCGAGTTTATGTAGCAAAGTAAAGACATAAAATGTCAAAAAGGCGGAATAAAATTAATTTCATTTTATAGACATCACTTCATAATATGTATCATTCACAGGAAAGAGAGAGACCGTCTCAGACGGCAAGGTTTGCTTCTTGCTTCATTGCCAGTTATCCGGCAGTCTCCTCGAACCCACCAGTACGTCACCTGGATCCCAGACGTCCCAAGCTGGTCCAAGATCCATTTATGAATATTTGGAGAAGGTCTTTCACCCTTGTCTCATCCAGGAAAAAATTCCACTCCTTGTAATTATTTTCATAGACGGACACTCGTCTCACTTAACAGTGCATTCCAGCAAATTTTGTGATGATAATGGAATCATTTTAATTGCACTTTACCCTAACGCCACCCATATAATCCAACCTTTGGACGTCTCAATAGCAAGCCATACACGGACGGATTTCTCCAACGGATCTAAATCCGTGCGTTAGTGGGGAAGCAAGGGGGCACGGTTTTAAGGGCGCGGACTGTTAAGGATTTTTCCAGGGATTTTCGGCTTTAAAATCCGCGCGTTAGTGGAGAACAGGGAGGGCGCGATCTGAGACGGATCGGATCCGGCGGGCCTGGATCCGAGTGTTCCCCACTAACGGGCAGATGTCCTTGAAGGAGGGGATCCGTCGGATCTAATAACTTACCAACTAATAACTTACCTAAAAGAAATTCAAAGTCGCTTTCATTCATCCGCAGGTAGTTTTTGAAGTCTTGCGGTTCATTCATCTTCAATTGTTTAATCAAAGGCATATGACTCAGTTGTTGCCTCATAGCTACCCATGATTTTACCCACTCCTGGCGATTTCTCCTTTTCCTTAAGATATGATACACTACACACATACCACCGGCAAGGGCAGCAATTTGACGTGAGGAGGTACCCGAAGGCATCGCTTACCCAGGGGAACTAGCACACTAGATCCGTGGCGGATTTCAGAAATCCGACGTACATGCTCGTAAACCTGGATCCGTGAGATTTGGTCTGTGAACGGTCCTAGATCCGACGGATTTGCCCCACACACGGGCAGATTATCGACGGATGTGGCTCGACGGTTTCAAACCTGACAAACCAGAACGGTTTGGTTAGGAGCAGAAGAGATTAGATCCGTCGGATCCGATCCGCCGCGGAGATCCATCGCAGATTTTCGACGGATCGGGTTTGACGGATCGGAGGTAATGTTAAGGGACACATCCCTCAAACCAGATCTGCCGGATCAGATCCGTAGGATCAGATCCCTCAACGAAATCCGTCCGTGTATGGCTAGCTAATGTTCCGTACACTCAACGAAGCATGGCAGCAATGGAGGCTCGAGCATATCAATGATCCTATTCTTAAAAGGAAGCAGTTTGCCTCCCTACTGGAGAAATCTTTAAGGAAAGTTCCTCCATCAGCAGTCATCAATGACTTCCGCTAATGTGGGTTTGTGCCATGGAACCCAACAGCAGTGTTTTCCTCCGCCTCAACGTCACAAGACTGGTGACATTCAGAAAATAATTATTAGACTAGATATTTCACGTAGGCTGAGGGATACCAACATTGTACCAACGTTAAGAATCATAGAAGAAATGATTGGTTCGGAAAAAGCAGCCAAACTGAGGAGTTCAAAAACTTGACCTCATGGGAACGAAGATAAATCCCTTCATGACTTATTGTCCAAACTTCAAAATACCTACTGTTGACATTTTCAGCGTCCAGATGATATATATCAGTCATATATATTCAGTCAGCGGATGTTGTCCGTGAGGAGGTCCTTGAAGATTGCGAACGTCAGGACTCACCACAGAAACCCACCCTAAGAAGAAACCAAGTAACAGGAAAAGCTTCCCTGGATTTGTCACTTCTCAGTCATGACTATAACACAGATAACTCAGACTATAACACAAAGAAGGAACTGAAAAAGAGAAAAAGAAATTAAACATTTCGGGAACGGATAATCGTAGGGTCCTGGCATTAGTCTCAATGGACTCGGGGAAGAACATTACATCAAGTTAAGCTTTGTTTATCCTTATTTGAAAGAAAGATAAATAATTTAAATATATTATATACTTATTTAACTATATTCTTGCTCTGTTTCAGGGATGTTAGTGGATGAAGTAAACATGGACCTAGTGACCCTTGAAAACAGGTTAGTACCTCGTATTGTTTTAAATCCCCTGCCCATCTCCATTATGGGTACCACAGGAAACACCTACGTAAGGAGATTGTCGGTTTTCGGTTAAAGTTTGTCGGTTCAACTAATTTGAACTTGAACTAACAAATACCCGATCTTTGCTCAGGGCCACTGATACAGTCTGTTATCCACTCTTGAGTAAGAAATAATCAAGTTAATATTCTGATTCAAAACTGATTACATTGACTAGACTGCTTTCGATTTGTTCTCGACAATTCGATGTTTATTGAAGCCTTTAACTCTCACTTATGCACAAAAAACTAATTTTCTCCTTGTTCATTCCAACTTTATGAAGATTGATTATTCATTTTGAAAGTCTTTTTCTAACTTCGGCAAACTTTGTCTTCCACATCTGAAATCATAATTCAAAAATCTGCAAGTTGTAAATCATTCGTCGTGTCTTGTAACTAGATTGAAGTGTTGAATAATATTATTACCTGAATAAACCATTTCATGAGGTCATTGTGTTCATTTAAGTTACTCGTGTAGATCTGCATGTTTAAAATCTCGTTTTCAAGAATCGCCATTCGTTCTTCGGCTTTCTTCCGTTCTTCAGCGTGATCTTCCAGCTGTTGTTTCTTTTTAGTTACCAAATCATCGAGAACTTTGTTGAGACTCAAAGTTACCTGGATGAATTAGACGATATTTAAATCCACACGAAATTGTTGTTCATAACTTCCCTAACAACTTCTTTGCACACGCAACAATCATTCTTCAGAAACATCTCTAATCCACGGTTGCCAAGACATGGATTGCCCCCCCCCCCCCCCCGAAATTTACGCTGACAGGGATTTTTTGGTGGGAAGGAATGTACAGGGTTTGTCTTGTTATTTTTTCCTAGTCATGGTTTTTTTAGGGGGCGAATTTCACTGATGAATCGAAGGTAGCGACACTGAAACACCAGGCTTCTTTAGCTTGCTAATCAAAGGACATTGGAAGAGGCTCGCTTGGCCATGTGTGCTAGTTCCAACTTGCCCTCGAAGCGGGACAATTAGGTATGTCTAAAGAAGTGGGTTAATCTTTCCAGTGTGACCAATAGGCATGGCTAATACGGTTGTTTCTTGGTAATAGATTCTCGATTCGACGGTAACCTTACCTAATACCCCAACCTATTACCAAACGGTCGCTGTTACTACTAACTCAATACTCACTCAAATAACTCGTCGCCAGTTATGATCGCACTCCTTTCACGCATTCGTTTTCCGTAACCTATTACCTGGTATTACCTGGAATAGTCCCAGCCAACCTATTATTACGGAATCCCGAAAGGCCTTTCCCCCAAGTTCTCAAAACAGTTATTCCAGTAATAAGGTTTTTCTGGTAATAGGTTACTGGACAGTATTAGGTTATTTGAAGCGGTTACGTTAAATAGTCCCCACCCCTAGTGACGAAGTTCTGGGTTGAGGTGTATGGCGACGTCGACAGCGCAAAAAGCCATCGTTTCAGGAACATTGCGCTGTCAGCACTGTCGCTGATTTCGCTCCCCATTTCGAACGCGTACGTTGAGAGATGCTTCTCTGTGTACAACCACATCAAATCGAAACTAAGGAACAGGCTTTCCCTTGATGTGGTTCAGAGCATCCTCACCGTACGTTACTTCCTCCGTGAAGAGGAGATCACATGTGCTCACTATCAGCCAACAGAGGAGATGCTCTCTCTGTTCAATGAGCTTAATATGCTGTTTTATAACATATTATGTACGATCTTTAGGGTTATTTTCTCCTAGTCAGGGGGTTTTCGGGGTATTTTATTATAGGTCAAGCGGGTTTTGAGGAAAAAAAGGTTGGCAACCGTGCTCTAATCATCTCAGAGCCACTCGAACCCTCATTCACCACCCATTACCAGTCAAAACGATTACACGTCGTAATGCTTGTACAGATCCCACTTACTTTCTTCTTTTCCGCCTTATTAACCTGTTTTTCCTCGATTTCCTCGCAAATCCGCCGGTAGCGCTCTTCCAAAGACGACACGTAGGCCCACGACGTCGATCGGACGACTTCCAGAACGTCGTTGGCGTTCAAACCGTCGTTGTGTTCGGTTTGATGTCGGTCTCCCATACTGTCGTTTATGACATTCGTTTCTATTCTAATAGCTCACTTGTTGGATGTATCCTGGAAACAACAAATTATCGTCTTCAAACTGAAGGTTTTTGTACATAACGATGAATGTACAATGCCATTTCTGTCGTATTCAAACTCCAAATCTTAAATTTGAAAACAAGGATCTGGGGGCTGCTGAAGACGAATTAGTGGCTCCTGAACAGGGGAATGGGCTTTGGAGCTGATTTCTGTCGTATTCAACCTCCAAATCATAAATCTGAAAACAAGGATCTGGGGGCTGCTGAAGAAGAGACAATGGCTTTTAATCAGCAGAGTGAGAACTGTAGCTGATTTCTCTCTTGTCCCAAATTAGGAAAAAATATTGGGAAATTCCACTAAAAACACAATAAATCTACAAAAAAAAATTTTTTTAAATAATGTTACTGTTTGTTACTGACGCTGATCATCAAAACCGGTAAAAAATTATTTCTTGTACAGTGAGAAATTCCCTGGGAATAAAAAAATCTGCTTCTTCTTTCAAATGAGGTTTCTAGGACTCCACCTCGAGTGATTTAGTTCTTGTAGTTCTTGACGTTATTTAATGTTTTTTCTTCAGATTGAAAAAAAAATCATATTAATTAAAGGATTATTGTTTATTTCTTGTAGAATCACTTGGATGAGAATGAAAATAAATTTATTTCGATCTCTAGTTGCTCGGACTGTTACAGGGTAATAGAGCTGGAGCGGCAGCTGGTCGACCGGTGTTCCCCTCTCCCGGCAGCCGTCCAGGACCTGAAGCACGACGTCGAAAGGTTCAGGCACAAATTGGAAACCACCCGCCATCTGTCCTGGCTCAGTGAGTTTCTTCTTCCTTGATTCACCACGATAATACTCCGGTCGTATTGATAACGTAACTGAGACCTGTAAGTCCATCGAATCTATACGAGTCGGACATCTTGTATTGTATAAAAAATCAACCCCATGTACCCAATATCAGTATTAAGTATTGTTGAAATCGATCCACAGTCCTTCTACCCTGCCAATCCATGGTTGGATTTCCAATATTCTACAGTTGTCAGAATTCAATTTGAACCCCCAAGTTCAACCCATTTTGTGCAGTCCAGGTGGGATCTGCCACAATATTTAAACCCCACCACTATACTCTTCTGCAAGTACGTTCTACTTGTAAACAGGTAGACCCCACCAAGGGGGTCCCAGATGCGCCCATACAGAGCGCTCAGCGGGAACCCCAATCCACCAGGGAAGGGGTTATGCAAAGGGTAGCAATGGAGGTGGACCCAGAGGCTAGGGAGATGTCAGCCCAGACCATTCTCTTCCCTCCCCCACCACAACACACCCACCACCACCATGAGGCCCCAAACGGGACTTCGGTTCCTGCAGGCGATCCTCCACCATGCCAAAGCTGCTTCAGCAGTGGTATGCAGCAGGTTCGAGGAAGAAGGGCTGGATGTGGCCTTGCTGCAGGAACCGTGGCGTTGGAATTACCACGTGCATGCATTCTGGCTACTAAACATAGTAACTGTAATAGTAATGCCCTGGACAACATATCAGACAGGAAAAAAGTCACCTTGGTGTGGGTCCTGGGCATTCAGGGCAAAAGAGGAACGATGAGGCGGATTCATTGACCAGAAAAGGGTCGGAGACCGCCATCATGTAATGTAATATCCAAAAGCCCCAGGAAAAGCACCACAAAAGAGTGGTTGCTGTCAGAAACTCAAGCTTCGTGGAATATATCCACAGGCCAGAGGCTTGCGAAGAAATTCAAAGGTGTACCCGCGCATGCAGCTACGGCAGACCAGATTGAGGATAACGGTAGGCCTACTGACCGGTCCCTGCCGACTCCAAAAACATCTCTGCAGGATCGGGGTGGCCAAGGACACTGCCGTTTCTGCTTATAGGAGGAGGAGACGGCAGAACACCTCCTATGCCATTGCGATGGACATGCTTGGTCCCTGTTTCTATCCCTAGGCAACGAAAAACCAGACCCAGAATACTACGAGTTTATGAGGAATCATAATGACCTCTGGAAGCTCACAGAAGATATCTAACTACTGGAAAGGGACATTATACTTTTCATATTATTCTAAACCTTCATAATATGAATACTAAACCTTTATAATATTATTATATATACGAGGTTCACGATTTTTCAGATTGCTACAAGGAGCTCCCGCCTACCTGTCGAAGACTGCAGTACAGGCGAAGAAGTGATGCCAAGCAAAAAGTGGTGCGGGAGCAATTTTTGCAGATTTGGTAAGTCCAGATTCATTCCCTTCAAATCTCCTCCAAATCCACAAATGTTCAAATATTTATCGTTGCTGAGCGTTCGACTCGGGGTGAACGCTTACCTGATTTCTCCTATCAATGGCTATTTGAAAATGACGTAGAAAATTTGGTTCACGACGTATAGCCCCGGGGCTGTTTAACAATCTTAATCACGTGAAGGATTGGAATATGGGAAACGAAATTGACAGTTGGACGCTGGCGGTAGCTACTCTAGTTCCTGTTAGCGAATTTTCGAAGAAAATGAAGCTACCTATTTTTCTCGGTTCAAAATGTTTAAAACTCGAATTTTCGAAAAATCCCTACACCAAAAACCATCCTGAATCGACTGCCAAAGACACCAAATGTATGTGTCACTCCGGACGACAACTCTCGATAAAATTGAGATAAAAATTTCAAATTTGCACAAAAAATCCGTCTTGGCAATCGAAAGGCTACGTTCGTAGATGAGTAGAATCGAGCCACTCTAAAGGGGGGGGGGGGGGGGGTTACCCATAAATTCCCAAATTGAAGTACTCTAACAATAAACCCCTCATTTTAAAGGTTTTTTTTTAAATGCTGAACACGATGGTGAAATTAGAATTGCTATAATATAGAAGATATTTAATGTTGTTGATGGGGTTTAATAGAAGATATTTAATGTTGTTGAGGATATTTAATATAAAAGATATTATCTTATTCCGTTCTCAAACTGGGGCACTTTGAAGATGAAGAAACTTGGTTGATAAATGAGATGTTCTTCGAAAATTCGCTCTTATACCCATGCTGCATGACTGTGGATTTTGTTGAGGTTTGATACCTCACGGTGTTTTGAACGTTATAAACTACTTAAAAAGTAAACTTTATTTAATAAAGACACCGTTTATACAAACGTCCACTCGAGAGGTACTAATGGTATGTTACCGCCCCACGTCAAACTGTCGGTTTTGATACGAAAACCCCTCGACTTCTCAAACTTCACGCTTAAAACTCCTTCAGTTAACGAGTCGCAAATGCCTCGAGGTTTGAACCCGCCGAAAATCCTTCACCTTTTCTCAAAACCTCGGAAACCCCCGGCGTTATTTTGATAACTTCTCAATGGAGTTGGACGTTTAGTAACGCTAACGTTATTCAAAAAGTAACACGCCATTGCCCTTTCTCAACTCGGCGATACGGTCTGACAGGAAGTTCTTCAACGACGAGGGGGAAACATGTGATACTCTAACGTCGTGATCCGGTTGACAGAGGTTTTCGCAGAAGGGGCTCCCACGAGTAAGATATCTCGGTTAATGTCATTACTTCTCCGTGCTTCTCCCCCATCTTGCTTTTCCTTTTCTGCAGATAAATTGAGTTACCAAGCGATTCCTTGCCTCTTCGCTCTGTCAACGCTCTCGGTGAATTTTTGAATAAATTTTTTTGTTCAACCTCCACTAACAACTCACCAGAGCAGAACAGTTTCAATGTAATAACTTAAGAATTGATTTTATATTGAAAGTATAAAGTGCTTATTTACCTATTACCCACTTTTTTGTTGTTTCTCAGAATAATGATGAGATTCTGTGATAGTTGAGGAACGATATTTAGCTTGCTAGTTTGTTCAATCAATCTTGGATTTCCGATTGTACTAGTGTACTATGGAAGGTACTATTAGGCTATATAGGTTACTATTAAACTAGCTAATAATGTACGATAGAAGGTACTGGGTGCCGTACGAACAACCCCTAGGTCGCCTACTGCATGATGTTGCTATACAAAACGCTTTGGTTGTGATCACACCACTTGAGCCAACACATTACCCTGATAGCGGGACCACCCCAGATATTATGGACTTCTTCCTGGTGAAAAGAATCTTACAAGCAATGTCAGAATTTTACGTCTTACAAGCAATGTCAGAATTTTACGTGGACTTAGTTCAGATCATTATCTTGTACTCGTTGACATTGTCTTATCGCATCGATCACCACCGATTGGAAGAAGATTAGTAAACCATCCATTCGACTGGATCCACTACTCTCAACAACTGCAGGAACTAATCAACTTACAAATCCCTCTTAAATCGCCTGCTGATATCGATGCTACGGTGGTATCTTTCACGGGGATGATACAGTTAGCCTGTGGAGAGGCGTCTTCGCCACATAACTATCTATCCTGGACGTATCACTTACTCGAGTCCCCCAAAATTAAAGTTTTACTAGCTGCAAAACGAGCGGCAAGAAGAGCAACCGCTGACGTGAAAATCGCAGCCAAAGAAGATAGAGAGAGGGCTTGTATATTATAATGAACTATGTTTGCTTAACGGACAGGACAGCTCGCTCTGTATTAAGCAGACTTGACGCATGACAGAAGTGGCATTCCTCCCCTGATATACAACGGGCGTTGGGTCAGAATTATGCAAGGGAAAGCTAACCTCTTCTCAACAATATCAGCTGGCCAGTTCTTCGCAAACTGTGAATATGACCCTGATCAAACTGAGAGGATAGCTGAAGAACTGGATGAGTCCCTACAGCTTAGCCCCTTTGCCGATTATCTAAGATAAATTGCCCGACACATATTATCGCCTTATGCTATCCTACCTTCGCTGAAGAACGTTCTCGGTGAAATACCAGCAAGCTGTCTTACTATCAAACCCCATTCTGGCTGGAGTTCTGCAGGGTAGTGTGCTGTGTCCCTTCCGGTACCTCACCTACATATACGATCGGCCGCAACGTGAAAACAATATGACAGCCCAATTCGCTGATGACCTAGCTATTCTGCAGGTGGCAGTAACGTTCCAGGAGGCTGATAAATGGTGTAGAACGTGGAGAATCAAAATGAACCCACAAAAATCAGTGGTAACTGTAGACAGTAGAATCATTGAGTTGATAATAAGTAAAGTTTATTGTTTCAAAAAAAAAATAAATAAATAAGAAGAAGGTACTGTGGAACACTGTTACACTAAGTGTTATTGTACTATAGGCAGGGGAATGTTGCTAAATCTGATCACGAAGCTTCCTCATTCTACTTGTGGAGCATCCCCGCAATATCATTCATATTCATCAACATCGTATTCAAGCTCGGACTAATTAGTCAGGCTCGCCATTGCAATTCGGTCCCAGGTGATCCTCGGCCTGTCATTGTCAAGCCCCAGCAGTGTCCGGCCGCTCCCATCATGACATCTCTAAGTGAAGGTCCCTTGTGTGGGAGGCGCCGCGTTTCGTCATCGATTGACTGTCTTCATCAGGGCTTTGAAAGGGAGAGGGAGGGTAGGAAATGTCCATGTCTTGCCGCACGGTGTTTTCCCATTCGTTGTCTTCCGTGATTAACCCTCACTCAATCATCGTCTTACGATCTAAACACTACGTTTCTGTCTCTCATCACCCACTACTGCATGCTGTGCCACCAGCTGGCGTGACTTCACGCGAGGGCGTAATATCTCATTCGTTGGTCTCAGAGGGAAGTTTTGATGTGGTGTGACGTGGCAGAACTTGATACCAGTCACAAAGCCGTGTGTCACATTTAGTCTCCCAGTGAGACATTTATTCAAGTTTTCGTAAGTTATAACAAAAGCCTTCAGCTAAGTGTAATTATTTTCGCTTTTGGTTGGAGAAAAATGAAAATCCACAGTCATGCAGTACACAATCACGACCAAATGGCGTCCATATATACACTGTAAATACATTTTTTTTCGGAAATTCGAGTTTTAAAAATTTAGGACCGAAAACAATAGCTACATTTTCTTCGAAAATTCGCTTAGGTACAATGTTTTTTATTAAAAAAAAAAAAAAAAATCTGAATTATCAATCAGAACCTGGTTTTCCTGATTCTCAGAAGATCAAAAAACCAACTTCAATTTTTGGTGTTATAGGACCGTCCACTACTCTCAGAATATTCAGGTTGTCTTTTGTATAGGTACGAACTAAATCCTACGAACTAAATCCGTATTTCACGAGTTGACCTCCACTGATATCGTCATTCGGTTGACTAAGGTGCTGTGAGGACGCGAATTTTCGATTAACCCTCGAAAAAACCGTTTTTCAGGACATCAAAGTTGAGAAGGTCGAGCCTGGACACGGACTGAGAATGACGAATTGACTATTTAAACTTTATTTGAACTCATTATTAGTCAAAATGAGAAAAGTGGTTCTACGAGTAGATAAATTCAAATCCAATCATTTAAAAAATTTCACCTCAAAAAATTATGAAGAAGAAGAAGAAGAAAATTTTTTTCTTTGGGCGATTCCAATGGTTCATTATCGAAGATAATAAACCAAAATATGCCTTATTAACATAACTATTTACATGAATATGTACTATTCACAATATATACTCCACAACCTATCATAAACAGAGTCATCAAATATTTTATTATTAAATTTTTCCTAATTATATATTTAAAGTTAACATAATTATAATATACAATTAACACAGTTTAGATATAGATATATTCATTATTATATTCACGTTTGACCCCAACAACAAGTTCATGAAAATTGAATGAAAAACAAACAAAAACTTTGCTTTAGCATGTTATACGACAATGGACCAAAGGTCCTTCTGCCGGAGAGTGTCCAAGACAAGGATACCAGTTGCTTTTTTACCAAAATATTCGAATTTACAGTTTTCACTCTGAGTTGAATCACCAGTTGAATTCATTTATCAGTTCTGATCTATAACGCCATGCCACCCGACAAAAATTCGCCAGCCGCCCCATACCATCGCCATTCAGCAGCTGCATGACACGCTCCCTACTGAGCACCGAAGCACCCAGACAGGCGCTCCTGAACTCTCCCAACACGGGACAGACCCCAAGAAAATGATGAACATCTTCCAGTGCCTTCATATTGCACATAGAACATTCTTCCCTCATGGCTATGGCATAAGCTAATGCCAAGTGAATTTAAAAAAAAAAAAAAAAAACATTCTTCCCTTCTATCTGTACCCGGGAGACACGGGCGGTGATCAAAAAATTATGATGGGGCTTGGAAAACGCTACGGACATCAAAGTGTCGCTTTCTGGTGGACCCATATAATAAGACTAAAAACATGCAGGAAATGTAAACATATTTTTCTTCTCTCGCAAACCAATTTTAAGAAGTCATAACGTTTAACTGAATTGACGTAGAAAAATTTCAAAATGACCAGCGTGTTGAGCAGATTCTCTACTGTAATCTGCTATTAACTCAATTTCGTCGAATGGAAGAGAAAGCTTCTTTCCCCCACGGACGGTCACAATTGAGTTGTACCGTTAGCGGACGCAGAATGTACAAACTGTCTCGTGATTGGTTCAGAAGGCGACTTCGGCAGCGGATCAGTTTCTGATTGTCAGTGTTAGCGTGTTAGCTGACCCACGAGATCATCGACCAATTAACCTCGGAGCGAGGATGTACGTTGAAGGATCGAGGGATACGATAGAGGACTTGGAACGGCTCCAGAGGAGCTTTTTACTTCCCACAAATTACACCTTCGCGGGGCCGTTGTTTACAAATAAAGCTGCGCGTTCGAATCCGAAAACTTTCGCCCCGTTTGTTTGCCTTTGAACGGTAGGTAGGTCTCTAGGATATTCTAAAACTCAATTATTAATACTTCTCACAAGAAAACTATTAGAAAATCCACAGTCATGCAGCATGGCTATCAGAGCGAATTTTCAAAGAAATAAATGGTTTTTATGTGAAAACCCATTGAAGAAGATGATGTACATGAAGAACATCTCAAGTATCAACCACGTTTCTTCACATTCAAAGTGCTCCAGTTTTAGAACGGAATAAGATAAGAAATCGCGATTCTGATTTCACCGTCTTGATCAGCATGAAAAACCTCGATTCGATATGAAGTCGACTTTTTTCGGTTTTCTCGATGTATTGGAGTTGACAACTGCTCTTCTTGAAGGTCCATTCGATCTCAATCAAACACTTCGATTCGATATCAAGTCGACTTTTTTCGTTTTTCTCGATGTATTTGAGTTGACAATTGCTCTTCTTGAAGGTCCATTCGATCTCAATCAAACACCTCGATTCGATATGAAGTCGACTTTTTTCGTTTTCCTCGATGTATTTGAGTTGACAATTGCTCTTCTTGAAGGTCCATTCGATCTCAATCAAACACGTCGAGTCGATATGAAGTCGACTTTTTTCGTTTTTCTCGATGTATTTGAGTTAACAACTGCTCTTCTCGAAGGTCCATTCGATCACAATCAACATCTCGATTCGATATGAAGTCGACTTTTTTCGTTTCCCTCGATGTATTTGAGTTGACAATTGCTCTTCTTGAAGGTCCATTCGATCTCAATCAAACACCTCGATTCGATATGAAGTCGACTTTTTTCGTTTTTCACGATGAATTTGAGATGCCAATAGCTCTTCTCGAAGGTACATTCGATCTCAATCAAACACCTCGAGTCGATATGAAGTCGACTTTTTTCGTTCTTCACGTTGAATTTGAGATGACAACTGCTCTTCTTGAAGGTCCATTCGATCTCAATCAAACACCTCGATTCGATATGAAGTCGACTTTTTTCGGTTTTCTCGATGTATTGGAGTTGACAACTGCTCTTCTTGAAGGTTCATTCGATCTCAATCAAACACCTCGATTCGATATGAAGTCGACTTTTTCGTTTTTCTCGGTGTATTTGAGTTGACAACTGCTCTTCTAGATGGTCCATTCGATCTCAATCAAACACCTCGATTCGATATGAAGTCGACTTTTTTCGTTTTTCTCGATGTATTTGAGTTGACAACTACTCTTCTCGGAGGTCCATTCGATCTCAATCAAACACCACGATTCGATATGAAGTCGACTTTTTTCGTTTTTCTCGATGTATTTGAGTTGACAATTGCTCTTCTTGAAGGTCCATTCGATCTCAATCAAACACCTCGATTCGATATGAAGTCGACTTTATTCGTTTTTCTCGATGTATTTGAGTTGACAACTGCTCTTCTCGAAGGTCCATTCGATCACAATCAAACACCTCGATTCGATATGAAGTCGACTTTTTTCGTTTTCCTCGATGTATTTGAGTTGACAATTGCTCTTCTTGAAGGTCCATTCGATCTCAATCAAACACCTCGATTCGATATGAAGTCGACTTTTTTCGTTTTTCTCGATGTATTTGAGTTGACAACTGCTTTTCTTGAAGGTCCATTCGATCTCAATCAAACACCTCGATTCGATATGAAGTCGCCTTTTTTCGTTCTTCTCGATGTATTTGATTTGACAACCGCTCTTCTTGAAGGTCCATATGATCTCAATCAAACACCTCGATTCGATATGAAGTCGACTTTTTTCGTTTTTCTAGATGTATTTGAGTTGACAACTGCTCTTCTCGAAGGTCCATTCGATCTCAATCAAACACCTCGATTCGACATGAAGTCGACTTTTTTCGTTTTTTTCGATGTAATTGAGTTCACAACTGCTCTTCTTGAAGGTCCATTCGATCTCAATCAAACACCTCGATTCGATATGAAGTCGACTTTGTTCGATTCTCCACGACCTATTTCTATCAGGTTTTCTTAATAGACGCCACCAATTTCTTTTATTCGAATGTATTTAGGTATTCGAATTAAATACGTATTCCAATAATATTATTAGCTGTCCGAAATGGTCAACACTTGCTCCTCCGTCCATCAAGCGTGTTTTTCTTCTGTCGAGTCAAATCCCGTTTTTGTTGATGTCGGGAAATCCGAATCTCTCAACAGCCTCAAAATAGAACCCCCCCCCCCCCTCTCATGACCACCGTATCCCATTTGAATTACATCGTTCGGCCGAAAGTGGAAATTCGTCCATTCGCAATAACCTAATGATGCCGGCCATCTCCCTTGTTTCCCTTTAAAATATTCATGACGCCGAATAATTTCTCCCGTCGCGATCATTGTATTTAACGTCACGGGGCTCACCATCGGATGAAATGTAATTTTTACTTCGGTTACTTTCCCTGTCATTTACCCCTCCGCGAAAATCATTTCAAAACCGTCATTTCATTCGGTCTCCCGATCGTTCAATCGATGTTTCGCTCTCATACGTTAAAATTCCCAATTCGCTCTGTATTATTCGAGAGCCTTCTCTCGCTCGATATGAGAGAAGTGAAATTGGTGGAGTCGCATGAAAATTTGTAATTATTGGACTACAGATACTTTTGACTACGTTGTGAATTTTGAAGGAAATTTAATGGTTTAGAATAACATTCCTAACAATAAGCTACAAATAACAGTCCGAAAAAATCGCTACTATTGAGAGGCGAAAAGAAAATCTTGTTCTGTACACCTGACTTACCTCCGAATGTTGTGCAAATCGAAGATCTTTCTGCCTTGACGTAAACTCGTCATTTGCTGAATTATTGTGAAATATTCCGTGTATCGTCAAATTTCATCTTCCCTCATTTGAGAAGCTCAAGTGGAGACGATCTCGGCTTTGAAATTAAATATGGAAAAAAAGACTTGTCGGGAGCAGACAACAAACTCTAATTGCAGCGTCTCTTCAGTTGTCTGCAAATTGAAAAAGTTTCACCTCTCGAATGATTTGCTACTCTGGAGCTCCCTCGGGTGGAGCTACGGCGATTTCGGAAAATAGAAAGCTTTCATTCGGATAATGTCTTCAAGGGTTATTGCAAAGGTTGTTATTTCGGAGACCTTAAGTGGAATTTTTTATTGGAATGTAGGCATACAGGGTGTTCGCCAATTGGTGTAAAAGAAAAAAACATTGGGTAAAACTAGACTGAAAATGGAGTAGAACGCCTCCAACTGCACCTTTCTATCTCAATCCGTTCCTAAGATGTGATTTTTTTAAGCTATTTTTCAGAAAACCACGTTTTTTGCCATAAAAACCCAAGTTTTTTCACTTTGAAACAACTTTTTTCTACTGTTGACCACTTTTTTGGATTCAGCGTTAATTCCTGTATACGCCTAATCTACATTCGTAATCAAAAACGAACTCCTAAGGACCGCAATTGCAGTTCAAGCATTGCCAATTTTAAAAATACTTTTACGTTAACTGCATTTCCAAAAAAAGTTGCTGGAAGCTGTCAAATTTCAGGAAAACTTGCAAATTTAATCAGCTTTTCAGTGGTATGGTCAACTTTGCCGTTCCTTACCGATTTCAAGGAGAAATTCATGTTCGACTGCGAAATACGTACCTACCTACCAGAACATTAACAAACGGATTCTCAATTTTTTTGTGTTTGCCGTTGTAGTGACATGATTCAGATTGATAATTTCAAGGATATCAGGGCAAAATGCAATCCTCGTTGTAGGTCTGAGGTCGTTTTAATGAAGTTCAGTACAAAAAATAAGAAGGTAAAAATAAAAGTTCCACTCTAGACAAATACGATGACGGACGGTGGCTGTTATAAGGCACATACTTATAAAGTATTTTCGAAATGGCCCCCGTAGTTTAGTACACAAGCCCATCATAGATCTAACCGTAACATTGTACGTGAGACCTTGTTGCAGCGTAGCGGTTGCTTCCAAGATTCTTCCCTTTAGAGAAATTCCATCGAGAAATTTCTCCGCATGAAAATTAATTTTCGTCTTGCAGGTTTGAGGTCTCATACTCTCCAGTTAACTGCAGCTCGTACCTTTAGTTTAAGTGCTGCTTGATGTAGTAAATCTAATTGTTCATAATTTATTCAACGTACGAAAACAGGGGAGTCGTTGTTAATCATGTCCGGTGCCCTAATGGCCCTCGAGGGCTGCTCAACCCCTCATTTCCCTTGTCCTCAGCGCCGCTTAGTATTTTCCTGGTTATGAAATCCGTCTTCTTAGTCGACGTGTCACATAATGAAATCGGTTACATTAGACGGTGTAAAACGGAAATGATGTGACATTAGACGCAGTAATATGCGTTCAGACGAATTAAACGGCCAACTTAAAGTGGACCGTTTTTCTGCAGTAAATTCGAAAAATTGTGATTTATTTGCTGCAATGCCCACCGTTTTTTAGCTGCCGTTAGACTAAAATCAGATCAAGAAATGGAGAGCACCACGTCAATCAGCTTAAAAAATCTACACAAAATCTGAATTTCGGCCCAATCTTGGCGGGTTGTGTGCGACCGAAAAAATCGGTTGAGGGGTCAAATTTTCATGAAATTTTACGTAGAATCCAAATCTAAAATTAAGAAAGTGGGTTCCCATCTGAAAAAAAAAAAAGTTAGTCTGCATTGGGCCAATTTGGCCCAGTCGAAAAAAATTGAAAATAGCGCAGTTCAATGCAGGATAAAAATATGTCGGGGTGGAGGAAAAGAAAAAAAGCGAGATAGGGCGAGCAAAAAGCTTTTGAATGTTTACACAGACGTAAATGGGCTGCCTATAATCGTTAGGGCTTCGCTCCTCGCAACTTCGGCCACTTTAACCAATGGTGCCAACCGTGAGGTCGGATCCCCAAAAAAGGAGAATCACTAGCGTCTTTGAAGATTCGAGGAGTTTGGTTGGTGTCGTGAGGGCCACCGAATGGTTGATGGGATTTTTGAGAAACTGGACTATTGTTGTAAGTTGGGCTTGAAACTTGTGGTTAGTCGAACGACTATTATTTGGTAGAATAATAATTATATCCATAAAAAATATGAGCAAAATCCTCCAAATTCGCATCTAATAGATAGATTGAATTCTTGCGCGGGAAGGGAAAGCGTGGGATTCAATTAAAAAGCAGTTTATTCAGAAAAAAGAAAGGGGACTTGATCAAAGTCCTCGAAAAAGTAATTGAAACAAAATAAGAGGAAGGATTACTGCTTGTAAACTAAAACTAATATAACAATCTGTACGAGAAGTAAATCAGATTTGCTGATTAATAGGTAATATGACTTTACAGTGATTTAATATAGGTATGGTTGGAAGGATCAAACACTGAAGATGATTATGTATCCTTGAGACTTGCAGTCCTGTCTTTGCATTTACTCGAGGAAAAGCGAGAGAGAGATCGGCGAAGTTTGCTCGTGCAAGAATAACAGCCCTTCAAGTGAACTTCGAGAAGGATAGGGAGGGGCAGGAACTTACAAGACCAGATTAGGAGATCATAAAGAGAGTTGAATCATTCGCTTGAAGACGATGGTCTGAATGTAGAAGAATGAAGTTAAAAGTTGTGAGCGTTACAGAATCGACGAGCAACAAGGTGATTGGTGCAGTAGTTTCAGGAGTATGACGATCCTGGCAGAGATCAACTTGGAACTGACGACGTCCCTGGCAAAGGGCGTTGATGGCAAAGGGCTCTGTTCTGCTGTACTTGGACAATGCTTGCTGACCCCCAAAGTCTTGATGCATACTGCCTTATGGGTCGTATATGGGATAAGTAGAGTAGGCGTTTGTTGCTAAGGGATGGAGGAGAATGGGAACACAGGAGTGTCCTTAGTTGCCGTATGCGTTTCACCAGCTCGCCTATGTGTGTTGAGAAGGTCATTCGTTTATCGTGGTGGACTCCTAGGTATCGTGTACATTCTGCATCTGGTATAGGAGTGGAGTCGATACTGATTGGTAGATTATTAATTCTTCTGCGGAGTGTAAAAATTGTCTTGGCTGAGACATGGGTTTGCAGGTTGTGAGCAGTTGTTAGCTCGTCAAGGTTGTTGCTGAATGTGGCTATGTCATCTGCAAACATTGCTATGGTTGTATTAGGAGTTGACGAAATGTCGCTTGTGTCGCTTTGTCCTACGTTATGTAATCTGTTGTAATACACTCATAACATCATTGATCTCCCCTCGACTTATTGTCACTGAGATAAAACATCTTTCGGCGGTTCTCGTCGTAAACTTCCGAAGTGACTTAAATCCCGATGTTTTCCTCCAACACTTCCTGCTCCCCTTGTCTGTCCTCTCTCAAGAAAGAAAGTCGTCCAAGTTTAATCTGTTTGCACTCGTGCCACAGTTCACTTTCGTAAATGGTCCCTCGTTAGATGGGGAGGTTCATTTTCGCTCTCCGCCAACTCATTCTTTGAACACGCCTTTATCCGGACGTTCCACCTCAAGTACGCACAATCCTTCTTCCTCCCGTCATCCATACTCTCCCTACTACATAAAGAAGAAATTCTTTTCTTTGTTCTCCCTCAGGTTTTTTCCTCTTCTTTCAGGACTCTTCAGTGATCGATGATGAGGGAAAAGACCTAAAATAAAAGTCTGCGAAGTGTCCTCCAGCAGTGTTGTAAATCACTTTCACGGCTAATATCGGAGGACCGCACTTTCGTCCAAATAGGTACCCAGGGTTTTATAGAGCCCTTGAAATGAAAAAGAATTCCAACGCCCTCGCCTTGAACTAATACAGACACGAGGGAACCTACACGCTCCGCAGGATTTCTCAAATAACGTGGGCAACCCCTCTCCCTTATTAGGTTGTCTAGACAAATAAAAATCGATTTTCACGTATCCGAAGTAACGAAGTCATTTTTCATCTCGGAACTTCGTTTTTCAAACTACATTGGAAAGCTGAAGAGACTCAAGCACTATCTAATATAAAGACATCAGATTCTGTCTTTTCACTGCTTAATTATGGACCAAAACCTGTTCCACCAACTTTTAATAATCAAGGATTTACTGTTAAGTAATATTTAACAGTTAAATATTACTTAACAGTAAATCCTTGATTATTAAAAGTTGGTGGAACAGGTTTTGGTCCATAATTAAGCAGTGAAGAGACAGAATCTGATGTCTCTATTTATTTATTACTACAAATAGTTACTATTTATTTAAAACGACATTACTTACACCAACAATTATTGTCGATGTAAAAATGTCGTTTTTCAAATCCTTCAACTTTTTGTCTTCTGAACACTGCCCTGTTGAATAAAAACGCCTCAAGTCCAATGTTTACAAAAATGGGGTTTTTTTACGAACCCCTGGTCCTTTCGGGACCTGGTCTTTTCGATGGTGACATCCAAATTTCAAAATTCGAACCGGAAACGGGGTAAATTCTGACCATAACCATACGAAAATTGGTCACAATTTAGGTAAAAAGCCTCAACTCTAGGATGAAAATGCCTCAAAACTCAACTACTTTCGCGCTAGTGTTGAGGTGAAACGCCTCAACTCACCAAAATATTGAGATGAGGCGTTTTACCTACAAAAATGCTACGTAATGCTATTGGCTGAATGTCTTTGAACATTCAGCTGCCTAAATGTAAAACTGAACGTGCAAAAAAGAATTGTGGTTATAAAGCTTTACTGAACGCCCGCAGATTAATCATGATGTGTTCTGCAGTCTGCCGAAATTCAGGAGGCGAACTCTCAGTAAACTAAAGGAAGATAATTCAGTGTAGGTAAGGAATGTAGGTTTTAGTCTGGGCTGAGATCTGATCCACCAGCCACTACAAGTGCCTCTGAACTTATTTGGTTGGTGGGCAGAAAGGAACTGTGTTTGTGATTGTGACTACGCGTATGGCATTTAGTTTTCTTTCTGCTAATAAATTCGTATTCTACTCTATTCTATACAGCTTTTGGAAGGCCGCTACTTGGGCGTGAGGAGGCATTGGCTCTGCTGGATGGCGAGGGGTGGGGTGAGCTGGTGATTTTTTAGCCAACTAGCGTGGCGGTATAGGTAGGTCAATGATGGTGACTGAATTTAATTTTTGATTTTGTAAACTTTGTGATTTTGTTCCAGTTTCTGTTCCCTTTCAAGTCAATTTATTTCCATTTATTATTCGGGGCCGACACTACCGACAGACGGTTTAATACCATGTTGTATTGTTTATTTTATAAGAATAAGAACAATTTCATTTGATTTATTTAATAAACGTTTTTCTTCTTCTTCTTCTTCTATTTTATACAAATTTACAACATTTTCCTAACAAAACATCCGTTTGGTTGAGTTGTTAACGTTAAGGTTGCCTCACGAGCAAGTTGACTGTTTGACTGTTTATTTATTAACCTGCACAAAAATTAGGGCCATAAGGCCCTCTCTACCACTCTGGCAGGAAACATGATTACACAAATACAAAGAAAAAAAAAGAAATCAGACTTCATAATTTTGCGCTCAGGGTTCACTTCACTCAAAGTTCTACAGAAATATCACTCTTCATCAATATTGAGGCATTTTACCCAAACAAACCATCCCAAAACGGAAGCTGGACATTTTAAAATCGCCTTAACTACATTTAATCGATTATAAATCGATTAATTTGCAAGTTTTTCTTCCACTTTTGAATTGGTTGAAGTCATATCGATATCTCACCAAAAAAAATGGAGTTTTTATAATGAGTTGCATCATCTGTTGTTCAAACTATCCTCAATCAACCCCCCAAATTTGGATCCGCAAGCTTCAATCAGTTTTTCACGAGATCAGTTTTCATTTTATTTTCAATTATTATTTTCAATTTTATTTATTTAATTGATTTGTTTGATTTAATTTGATTTGCCGCCTATCAATTCATATTTTACCGAATATTGGCGAATAACCTGCCCTTCTGAACCTACCTTACAGGAATATTGATGAGCTGATATTATTTTAATAATAAAAAACTTCTCTCCTAATTCTATGCCGGCAAATTTGAGCCTTTATCCCGACCGATTATTCACAATAAGGGTCAAAATTCACCGGTCCTCCGTCAATTTTCGGCACCTCCTTCTCCGTCACTCGTTCCTTCTCCGTGAAAGGTTACAAGCGAAACGAAGGGTTGACAGGTATTGTGTCCGCTATCAACAGGTATCGAGCGTTTGGTTGAAGGCGGCGACCGCATCGAGCGCTGCTTTCGCTAAAATCCTCCCCACAGCCCCCTTCCATAACCCGACTCGCCATTCGATAACCTTCTTCACCTACCTGTTGCCTTTTTTCTTTTTTCTTTTCTTTTTTTTTCTTCTTTTTTGGTAGAGGGAAACATAATAAATTACACGCCATTATCCCACGCCCTATTTCACAAGTAATAAACCCACTCAATCTCCAAATTGTGTTTTTTCTCTCTGTACCCTGTCTCTAAGGGACAGATATCCTTCTGAAAAAAAAAGAAAAAAAAGAAAGAAAACAACACGGTTTCGAATTTAATAGACAATGAGTACTTTATGGTCTACTTCTTCCTTACGGATTAAGCAAGTCACGATTGATCTCAATTCCAAAAAGTTATTGTCGTCCTAGAAGTGGTACGTCCTAGAAGTAATGACAAAAGTACGTTTTGAGGGCTTGGAACCGGTTGGATACCTAAAAATCCACACTCATGGAGCATGACTAGGGCGAATTTTCGAAGAAATAACTGGTTTTATGTAAAATGTCCACATTGAAGAACATGATGCCCATGAAGAACATCTCAAGTATCACCCACGTTTCTTCATCTACAAAGTGCGACAGTTTGAGAACGGAAGAGGATGTCGCAATTTTGATTTCAACATCGTGTTGAGCATAAAACCTTTAAAATGGGGGTCACTTGTCAGAATGGTTCATTTTGAGAATTTATGCGTAATCCTCTCTCCCCCCCCCCTCCCCCCCTTAGAGTGACCCGATTCTGCCCATCTACGAACTTAGTTTCGGAAAAATCAAGTTTTCTTCAGTCGAATTAGGTTTATTGAGAGAAATTCTTGAGAAACATCAAAAAAAAAAAAAAAAGAACGGATTCAAATTTAATATAAGATAAGTACTTTATCGTCTACTTCTTCGGATTAAGCAAGTCACGATTGATCTCAATTCCAATAGGTTATTGTCGTCCTAGAAGTAATAACAAAAGTAAGTTTTTGAGGGCTTGAAACCGGTTGGATAGCTAAAAATCCACAGTCATGCAGCATGGCTATAAGAGCGAATTTTCGAAGAAATTACTGGTTTTATGTAAAATGTCCACATTGAAGAACATGATGCCCATGAAGAACATCTCAAGTATCACCCACGTTTCTTCATCTACAAAGTGCGACAGTTTGAGAACGGAAGAGGATTTCGCAATTTTGATTTCACCATCGTGTTCAGCATAAAACCTTTAAAATGGGGGTCACTTGTCAGAATGTTTCTTTTTGCGAATTTATGGGTAATCCTCTCTCTCTCTCTCTCTCTCTCTCCCCCCCCCCCCCCCCCCCCTTAGAGTTGCCCGATTCTGCCCATCTACGAACTTAGTTTCGGAAAAATCAAGTTTTCTCGAGACAAATTAAGTTTTTTGAGAGGAATTCTTGAGAAACATCAAGTTTTCTCCGACTTGTGTAATATCATTCTCTTCTTTTCACATTGAAATGGATCTACTTCTTGCGTTTGGTAGACTATTTCGACTCAATTTCCTACAAGGCTCAATATTTCCAAATATTCGTCAACGGTGTATCAAAATCAAAATTGATTTTCTACAATCAGAGTTACGATCGAAGTTATGGAGTTTTCACGGACCGAAGTTCTGCGTCCGTGAAAACTACCCGTCACCGAATGCAATTTCATCATCTGTCAGCCCTGAAGCAACACATCATTTCCGTCATGCTCTCTCGTCATTACTTTGAAAAGTTCATACTTTCAGGCGGTAATTAACCTTCGAGGGTTCGTGTTGTCAACGATCTTTCGAATAATTTAAATTATACACGGGAAAACCGTGGGACGTCTCACCGTTCGTACAGAGTCGACCTGCTATCCTGAACTTTTGTACAAATTAACTTTTTTCCCCGCAGTTATGTAGGAAAAACTGCTATTTTTCCAGTTCACTTCTAACGACTGTTTTCAATTAGCTAAGAGCTTCAACGAACTCAATTTTCATCAACAAGTGCAACCTCTTATTAATCAGAATCGATTATAACCATTTTTCGACGGTTTTCAATCGTTTTAGGTCTTCAGAAGGTCGATTTCATCCTAAGTGAACCACTCAATTCGATTCAATTCAACATTTTTCCAGTTTTTGAGACGTTTTCGAGTTGAATTTTGGAAATTCCGATGAGTCACTCTAACTCAACTTTCTTCCTTAAAATTAAGGAAATCATTTTATCAATGAGGCAACGATACTGTAGCATCATTGTTCGACGATTCTTTAAGCAGAAACATAGAATTGTGCGATGAATGTTGGAGAATTAATTCAAAATGACCTATTCCATGGCATAAATTTGGAGTGAATATTTCATTCCAATGGCGAATGTGTTTTTAATTCACTTTTTCGAGCGGTTTTCAGGGGAAGGAATAATATTTCAATGCATAAATCAAAGGGAAGACAAGAGAAAAGTTGAACTTTTACAATGAAGCTGTAATGATTCAGGATCCCTACATCGTAAAACTCGAATGAAGTCGACTTCAAATCGACTCGAGGTGTTTGATTGAGATCGAATGGACCTTCGAGAAGAGCAGTTCTCAACTCAAATACATCGAGAAAAACGAAAAAAGTCGACTTCATATCGAATCGAGGTGTTTGATTGAGATCGAATGGACCTTCAAGAAGAGCAATTGCCAACACAAATACATCGATGAAAACGAATAAAGTCGACTTCATATCGAATCGAGGTGTTTGATTGAGATCGAATGGACCGTCAAGAAGAGCAATTGCCAACACAAATACATCGATGAAAACGAATAAAGTCGACTTCATATCGAATCGAGGTGTTTGATTGAGATCGAATGGACCGTCAAGAAGAGCAATTGCCAACACAAATACATCGATAAAAACGAAAAAAGTCGACTTCATATCTAATCGAGGTGTTTGATTGAGATCAAATGGACCTTCAAGAAGAGCAGTTGTCAACTCAAATACATCGAGAAAAACGAAAAAAGTCGACTTCATATCGAATCGAGGTGTTTGATTGAGATCGAATGGACCTTCAAAAAGAGCAATTGTCGACTCAGATACGTGGTAAAACTCGAAAAAAGTCGACTTCAAATCGACTCGAGGTGTTTATTTGAAATGGAATGGACCTTCGAGAAGAGCAGTTATAAACTCATATACATCGAGGTGTTTGATTGAGATCGAATGGACCTTCGAGAAGAGCAGTTGTCAACTCAAATACATCGATAAAAACGAAAAATGTCGACTTCATATCGAATCGAGGTGTTTGATTGAGATCAAATGGACCTTCAAGAAGAGCAGTTGTCAACTCAAATACATCGAGAAAAACGAAAAAATTCGACTTCATATCGAATTGAGGTGTTTGATTGAGATCGAATGGACCTTCAAAAAGAGCAATTGTCGACTCAGATACGTGGTAAAACTCGAATGAAGTCGACTTCAAATCGACTCGAGGTGTTCATTTGTAATCGAATAGAAGAGCAATTGTCGATTCAAATACGTCCTAAAACTCGAAAGAAGTCGACTTTAAAAATTTTAAATATTTAATATTACAACCTATTAGCGATGGCCATCCCTACAACGCATTATTCCAAGGCCTGAAACATTCCAGTCTCCCTTCAAACCAGAATGATTATTGAGAATGAAACTGAGGACAAACGTCGTTTATTGAAAGTTAATAGTTGTTGATTCAGAAGTAATTTTGTCTGGAGCACTCCATTTGTTTTTCAGTTTGTTATTGGAACAAAAAACTACGGGAACAACACTAGAAAAAAAATGAACGAAGAAACAAGAAACCTCACCTAATAACGACAAAGCAGGATTAGATTTTTTCCATGAATAATTTCAGTAATTGCTTTAACTGAGGAGGATAAGCGAAGTCAAGACATAGGGAAAGGTTTTACAATGTAAATTTACCTTGAAGATTTAGTCGGGAAGTTTTTTATTGGATCTGCTATAAACAGAACGAAAATATCGTTAGTGGGGTAGTGGAAAGCGAGTTGGTTCAAGAGACGTAGAAGATATTTCTGAAGTAGGGTTATTATCGTTGATCACATTGAAGTTACAATGATTTGTATAATATTAATCATAAATAGTATATTATACAGGGTGATTCGCTCGTAGATGCAAAAACATCGCGTAATATGGACCATACATCAAATATGGACCATTCATTATAATTAACTCGTTTGTTGGTACAAGTACATCCACGTGTATTTACATCTACTAGGATGTCGTCCGATGTATTTTGAATCAATTTGGCACTTGTCTCCTGGTTCCCATCATATCCCTGTTATTGTTCCCAGTGTTTATCGTTTGAGTGCATCACAACGACGGGGAGAGACCTGATGCCACATATGAGAGGGAACTCATATCCGTATAGCGTTGAGGTAATGACACGAGCTAATTGGTCTTCAATTCTGACCAATCGGGTTGCACGTGGGAAGCCGCGTCAGTCCTGTTGTTGCAGCTGTTGCTTGTTTCGTTGGTTATATACGGTTTGAAATTGCCGAATCAGCGATATCAGTTACGAACTAAACGACCATATCTGATATGTACAGTACCGGTAACTGGCTGGATCTGAGGGCTGGCGAGTGGGAGAGAAAATTAGGAAAATGTTGAGAAAACTCTCTCACAGCACAATTGCCCCTGGTGGGCGTAATATTGAGCCATTTACTAACAAATGTCATGTGGGTCTATAGCAATCTGCTGATTTAACCTCTTTCTAAACCTCTTCCTTGCAGAACCTTATAGTGGCTAGTTGTAAAATACTAACTACCATAATAAAATGTCAACTCGGATTATCTCGGAACACATCAAAGAATGTATATGAATATGAATAGGAATAAAGCCATAATCACATCTTCCTGTAAATTTTACCAGAAATTCACATTTTTTGTAAAATTTACTGTATTTTTCGTGGATTTCACTCAAATTTTCCTATTTTACGAAGAATTTTATTTGAATTCGAGTTTTTCCACAAAACTTCTACAAGAATTCACTTTTTTCTGTGAATTTCCCACAATTCATATTTTTTTGTAATTTTTCCCACAATTCCTTTTTTGTGAATTTTATCAAAATATTTGCCATTTATGGATGAATTACATTAAACTTTCTCTTTTTTACTGTAAAATATTAGTAGAGTTTATGTTTAAAAAACTTGAATTTCAGTAAAAGTCATTGTAAAATAGGAAAATTTGAGTTACATTCACACCAAATACAGTGAATTTTAGTCAAATTGATGTACAAAATTGGAATTTTTGGCCAATTTACAGTAAAAAGGAGAACGTATAGTGTAATTCACCCATAAATTGCAAACATTTTTTTTATAAAATTCACATAAAAAGGAATTGTGGGAGGAAATTCAATAAAAAGAAAAAAGTGGAGTTTTGTAGAATTTTTGTGGAAAAACTTGAATGGAAATAAAATTCTTAGTAGAATAGGGAAATTTTAGTAAAATTCATTAAGAAAATGTGAATTTCTGGGAAAATTCCCAAAAAGATGTGATTATGGCTTTATTCGTATTCATAATTATATCTGTATTCGTATTCATATTCATATCTGTATTCGCATTCATATTCATATCTGTATTCGTATTCATATTCATATCTGTATTCGTATTCATATTCATATCTGTATTCGTATTCATATTCATATCTGTATTCGTATTCATATTCATATCTGTATTCGTATTCATATTCATATCTGTATTCGTATTCATATTCATATCTGTATTCGTATTCATATTCATATCTGTATTCGTATTCATATTCATATCTGTATTCGTATTCATATTCATATTCATCTCTGGCCTGACGTATGATGAATGTCAATTCTTAGAATTGCTGAGCCTTGATGAAACCAAGTCGATAGGAATCGCCAACTTTTGGATTCTCACTGTATCGACTGTGAATACGAATCACAACCACCATTTCGCCCCAGTTCACGGCCCCGCCAGCACCGATACACGTATCGATACAACGAGCTTACCCTCGTCATCTAGGAATTTCATCTCGGTCGAGACAACCCACTGCATACAGGGGGAGTAGAGGGACCTCCACAGTAGATACATGTATATTAAACCCGCTTTATAATGGATTCCATGGAATCGAATACAATGCGACCTCCGATTGTATGTAGAGGCCCAGTTTGAGTTGGGCTTGAATGATGAATTAACCCAGCACCGCCCCTCATCTTCGGGGAAATATCGAACGGTCTGGTACGGAGACTTTATATACTCACTGGAGAAACTTAGCCCGTGAATTACGGTATCCATCGGAATTTTCGTGAGTATACGACCTATGGTGTACCTTGAACATTAAAATGAATTATTAAAATGAAAAGGGGTGGTGCAAAGGGATTTTCTTCCGTGGTCTTCTAGGATGGTTCCTATAAAGAAAAAAAAAAACTCTGCAAATTCTTGACACAACGGTTTATTATCTTCCTTGTGCAGATCACCCTTCTGTCTATACCAGACTGTGTTGCAAATCGGCACCATACCATATTCTCACCGTACTCATACCATTTCTATCCTATCATACCGTACTGTACTATACTAAATCATACATACAATAATATATCATACCATGTCGTACCAAAATTCGTTTTGAACCCCTTCCCCTTGACCTAGGGTTATGAAAAGTTTCGAGGACCATTGTGGGGTTGGTCGAAACCCATAAAAAAAATTTCGTAATTTTACCTCAACGCTAACTGGGCAAAGTGCCGCGGACGGCGTACGGCGGACGGATTTTTTTTTTTTTTTTTTAATTCGATTTTCTGAATCTACGTATCTTGAAACGTAAACCAACAAATTTTAAGGGGGGGGGGGGGTTAAATTTTTTTTTCTTTGGGCGATTCCAATGGTTCATTATCGAAGATAATAAACCAAAATGAAGTTCGAGGTACGCGGTGTGGCCTCCTGCCAGCCGTCTTACGTCATACGCTCGTGCGTCATAGGCTCTGACGTACTTGTTAGCCTCCTGCCAGCCGTCTTACGTCATACGCTCGTGCGTCATAGGCTCTGACGCACTGGTTAGCCTCCTGCCAGCCGTCTTACGTCATACGCTCGTGCGTCATAGGCTCTGACGTACTAGTTAGCCTCCTGCCAGCCGTCTTACGTCATACGCTCGTGCGTCATAGGCTCTGACGCACTGGTTAGCCTCCTGCCAGCCGTCTTACGTCATACGCTCGTGCGTCATAGGCTCTGACGTACTTGTTGGCCTCCTGCCAGCCGTCTTACGTCATACGCTCGTGCGTCATAGGCTCTGACGTACTTGTTGGCCTCCTGCCAGCCGTCTTACGTCATACGCTCGTGCGTCATAGGCTCTGACGTAATGGCCCGCCGGTCGCTTGTGTTCTGACGTGATCTGAGGGAAAGGGTGAATCAAGGGAACAAATTTTTCCCGTTTCAGTTTATGTGCCAAAGCAAAGACATGAAAATGTCAAAAAAACTACTGAAAATTATTATAATTTATTGTTAGGTATTGATAATTCGTATTTATTATTAATAATAATTATTATTAATTATGATTAATTAATACGATATAATTCTGGGGTTTTTAATGCTACGTCGGTAATAATTTTTCTATAAAAGAAATACCTACCAACAAACATTCGAAATTACCTTCATTTCCGTAGCACGAAGCGCACCTCAGAACAACAAACTCGACATCACTTAAGCCATATGATGTTCCAAAGAGCTTGTTAGTATGAAAATGGACCCGTATTTCAACAGTTTGATTCACGATCGGGTTGTGAGGCACAATCTTTGAGCCGTCATTGTGAACGAACGGCTGGTCGTACAAAGCTGCGGATGGTCTTAAAAAATTCTACGGAACAAACTCTATCTAAATATGAAATAAAAAACATACCGTTTGATGGGAATTTTTCGAGATATGGAATTTTCAAAATTTCAAAATTCGTTTTGAACCCCTTCCCCTTGACCTAGGGTTATGAAAAGTTTCGTGGATCATTGTGGGGCTGGTCCAAACCCAGAAACCAAATTTCGTAATTTTAACTCAACGCTAACTGGGCAAAGTGCCTCGGACGGCGGACGGCGGACGGCGGACGGCGGACGGCGGACGGCGTACGGCGTACGGCGTACGGCGTACGGCGTACGGCGGACGGACGGATTTTTTTTTATTCGATTTTCTGAATCTACGTATCTTGAAACGTAAACCAACAAATTTTGAGGGGGGGTTAAAATTTTTTTTTCTTTGGGCGATTCCAATGGTTCATTATCGAAGATAATAAACCAAAAATATGTAAATAGGTACCTAAGCCCAACTGTAATGTCAATTTTCTGACAATGAGTTTTCGACTATAGTTTTCATACCTTTTTACTTAAGTACTTATTGCAATTTGAGACTGATAATGAGCTGTTTGCAAATAAAAAGTCCGATAACTACTTTATTACATCTTATTAATCTATTTTCAAGTTCCGATTCACAGTTGAATGTATTTTATTTAGATGTCGTAAAATTCGAAAACGATGGAATGACGAAACCTGTCGACTACTGACTCAAGTGATACTGTCGACTTCTAACACATGTAGGTCGACTACTAGTGCAAAACCATGTCGACTACTGAAGAAAATGTTGGTCACTGGTATCGACTACTACCTAGAGCATTGGGATTTTTTACAAAACTTGTTTTTCCCTTTTCAAACCATGTTGAATAATATTTCCCGCTGCCAGGTCTTTTAGGGAAGGATCTTGGGTACACAATGAACAGGTTTGCAATGAGAAATAGATGATAATAATAATTAATCTAACATTTAGGATCTAGACATTTAGACCTAGTGATCTAGACAGAAGGGTGATCTGTGCAAAGAAGATAATGAACCGTTGTGTCAAGAATTTGCAAATTCTTGATTAATTATTATTATGAATTATCACTAATTATTAATAAGTTTATAAGATTAATTATTATTATGAATTATCACTAATTATTAATAAGTTTATCAAGTAGATACCTAGTAAAAACTATTATAATTTATTGTTAAATATTAATAATTTGTATTTAATTAATACGATATAATTCTAGGGTTTTTAATACTTTTTAATTTTTCTATAAAAGAAGTACCTACCTACCAACAAACATTCGAAATTACCTTCATTTCCGTAGCACGAAACGTACCTCAGAACAACAAACTCGACATCACTAAAACCATATGATGTTCTAAACAGCTAGTTAGTATGAAAATCGAGTCGACCTGTATTTAATCGACCTGTATTTCAACCGTTTGATTCAAGATCGCGTCGACAGGCTTAACCTTTGAGCCGTCATTGTGAACGAACGGCTGGTCGTACAAAGCTGCGGATGGTCTTTAAAAATGCTACGGAACAAACTCTATCTAAATATGAAATAAAAAACATACCGTTCTATATGACTTTTTCGAGATATGAGATTTTCAAATTTTCAAAATTCGTTTAGAACCCCTTCCCCTTGACCTAGGGTTATGAAAAGTTTCGAGGACCATTGTGGGGTTGGTCGAAACCCATAAAAAAAATTTCGTAATTTTAACTCAACGCTAACTGGCCAAAGTGGCGCGGACGGCGGACGGACGGATTTTTGGTTTATTATCTTCGATAATGAACCATTGGAATCGCCCCAAGAAAAAATTTTTTTAACCCCCCCTCAAAATTTGTTGGTTTACGTTTCAAGATACGTAGATTCAGAAAATCGAATAAAAAAAAATCCGTCCGTCCGCCGTACGCCGTCCGCGCCTCTCTGAATCTACGTATCTTGAAATGTAAACCAACAAATTTTGAGGGGGGGTTAAAAAAAATTTTTCTTTGGGCGATTCCAATGGTTCATTATCGAAGATAAACCAAAAATTCACCAATCTCATTACTGATATAATATTTTATCCGTACTGTTTATAAATAAACTAAAGACCCACACTGAGCTGTGATATGACCTAGAACAACACCTACTCGCATTTCGCAAAGGCTTTTGACAGTGTCTCCCATCCTTGAATCAGCTTGATTGTAGTAATATTGACAAAATACAGGGTTTCCTTTTGAGTTCCAAGAAAGTGCCGGGAATTTAGCTGTCTACTTCCTCTACTTGATCAACATTCACGATTCTCCTCAGGTAGATGGGATTTTCACAGCAGACTTTGCTGATGATAAGGCAATTTTGAACAAAGGAGAGGTGAGTAATGTCGTGAGAAGCGAGTTGCAAACATGCCTTGAGAGGATCGCAGATTGGTGTGATGATTGGCGAATCTCAACAAACCCTCAGAAGTCGGCAGCCATCCTCTTTACCCTTCGCCGTGAACAACCTTCGGACAACCTCAAATCCCATTCCAGACATCAACCAGATATCTGGGCGTTCATCTGGATCCAAAACTTACATGGGAGGTCCTTATCAAATACCTGGTTGGGAAAATACGGGGCAGAATCAGGCAACTGAAGCACTTGATGGATAAACGGTCAGGACTCCCACTAGTCAAAAAAGACTTCTATACCTCACACTAATCAGACCGATATGGCTTTACGCTTGCGGAGTATGGAGATCAGCTGCAAAAACCCACATTAATAAGATCCAAGTTACGCAAAATCGTGTACTCCGTCTCATAACAGGAGCAGAATGGTACGTCCGAAACAGTACGATCCATCAAGACCTCGACATTCCTATGGTGGCAACTTGGATCAGAGAGCGATACGCAAAAATCCATGACAGCATGTTAGATCATAGCAACCCACTGATAGAAGCTATTCCAATCAATCTGCCTCCACATCCAACAAACCGCCGCTTGAAACGAAAGTTACCCCAAGACTACTTATTATAAATTCAAAGTGCAATTCAGAATAATTTAACGTTATTTACTTCAAAAAGTATTTCATGGGGTGCTCAGGTTTAAAGCCTTACATCAGCTGAAAAGATTCGCCTACCATTTTCCACAGTATGTGAAAGCAAGACTTGTCAAGCTCTAATAATGCCGCATTTTCTTTATTGTTCATGTTTATATACAGACATGCAAGAAAAGCAAATAGGAGACTTGCAGAAAACCCCTAAATGCTGCAATAAGGTTCATCTATGAACTGCCTTATGATGCCCATGTGACGCCTTATTATAATCAGCTAGGTTGGCTGAAAATAAAGAATGTTTTCGAACTCAACGCCGCCACCTTGATGTTCAGAATATTAAATAACAGGGTGTTCGGCTACAGCCTCTCACCGCGAAAAAATAAATAAATCAAATACGCTTCCAGATGAAATCTCCATTCACTGTCAGTTCAACCACCTGCAGGTTGTCCCGTTAGCTTACCTAGGTTATAAAACCCCTATGAGCACTGCCTAATGCATTCAGTCAACCAACGCATTCACTCTATCACTTTCGATCTAACTGATAACTGTTTGTACCCGACCTACTCTGTTACAAGTGACTCAAGTCTCCTCAGTGTAGTAACCCCTCTTGTGTTCAAGTGCATTCACTCTACATAAACTTGTATTTTTCTACAATCGTTCATCTATTCATTAAGCTGTACATATCGACATCTCATAACGCGCACGATCATCTGTAAATATATATCAGCCATCGAAGTTAAACTGATTGTCTCGTCATTCCATCCCTGATCTTCCCGTTGGTAGAGCAGACAGCCCTACCCAGGGGACCGGCTTACTTATTAGAGAGGTTTGAAAAACATATTTATATGCTCGTTTAACCTTAACGTTAACAACTCAAACAAACGGATGTTTTGTTACGGAAATGTTGTAAATGTTTGTAGGTAAAACGCCTCACCTCAATATTTTGGTGAGTTGAGGCGTTTTAACTTAACAGCGTGTCGTTGAGGCGTTTTACCCTAAGATTGACCAACTTTGTATGTTTTTGGTCGGAATTACCCCCACTTCCTGTTCGAATTTTGAAATTTGGACTTCACCATCGAAAAGACCAGGTCCAAAACAGGGGGGTTTCGTAAAAACCCCATTTTCGTAAACATTGGACTTGAGGCGTTTTTATTTAAGAGGGCAGAATTGTTCTCGCTCCTTCGGTTTTTAAAACTCGAATTTCCAAAAACATTTCATACCAAAATCCGTCCCTGACCATCGTTATTCAGTTATTCAGCCAAAGTCCGCGTCGAACACCGTCATTATCTATTCAAATAGCTTGTCAATGATCGTTATACAACTACAGTTACTCACGCGTTTCTGATTGGTGCCACACTCAAAACAACATACCGACGAACAAAAACTCCCTTCATCTCCTTTTCCTGGAGAGTTCTGAAGCTGACAGTAAATCAATGGTAGAGCCTCCTCGTCAGTATTCAGAGGCCGTTGGCAAAGACGCACAATTGAAGACAGATGGAAATGTTCGGTCTAATGAGAGTGGCTTTTGATTAGTAATTACGGCCCCTTGTCAGATCGTAATTGCGAAGCATTCAAAGGAAATCTTTTCAATGTCCGTGACAAGTGTTTTGAGAAATCAGGATTTTACTGTCTGCTTTGATATAAACAGGTGAACATTTACGAAATCGTCCCATAAAGAAAATGAATAAATGATGCGGGAATTGGTCGACTCTGTACGATCATTCAATCGATACATGATGTTTACGCCGGTACATAAAGTGTTAACCCGCCAAAGGTGACACGGCACGGATACACACTAGGGATGCAACATCGGAACCAAATAATCGATTATAGCATTAAATGATTAACCGTAAGCTAATAACCGATGAGACCAATTAATCGGTATTGGATAATCGATTAATCGAAAGAAAATAATCGACATTTCAAGTAATATCAATCTAAAAATCCAATGGTTTTCTGTAGGTGACGACCTATTGTTAAGTTTTAAGGCTAATGAAGATAAGGGACTGCCAAAACGAATAAAATTGCATAAAATAGTTTTGACATGTCTTATGGGGGTCATTCCAAAATTGGCACGATAAACTTTGCGTGATATAGAAAAGTGAGACGTTTTTGGACTAACCCCTTAAGCAGAATCGACCCAGGATCAGCTGAAGGACGGACATATCCATGATCAGATAAATTGCGATAAAAGTGTCAAGTATGAAAGTAGAAGACAAATTTTAGTTGTCAAGACAAAATCCTTATCCTTGTGCATACTACTTCCATGCTTATGCTCTTTCAAAATCCTGATGTATTCGAAAACCAATTAATCAGTAGCAATTATCGATTGATACAAAATAATCGATAGCTACAAATCGATTAAAATCAATCGATTAATCGCGGTAATAATGACTCCGAAAATTGGATTTTATGGGTACATTAAGAGAGAATTTAACACATTTCAGGACAATATGGTATAAACTATAAGTAATGACTCCGAAAGTTGGATTTCAGGGGTAAAACCGTAAATATCTTCATGAAATAACAGATATCTTAGCAAATTGGGGAATCTAGCAAATTTCCGAGATCTAAAAATAGATAATACAAAGAATAAGATCAAAAATATGAATATAAGAATAATACAAAAATAATTATTGTAATCAATCGCGCTGCATCTTTTCTCTCTCCTAGTTCTTCATTCCATTTCCTTATTAAATAATGAAGAAACGTGGATGTTACTTGAGAAGTTCTTCATAGCTCATCTGCTCTAATCTGATAACGGACTGAGAAAATTGTGCTCCAGTTTGAGAACGGAATAAGATATCGTAATGCTGACGTCACCATCGTGTTGAGCGTAAATAAACCTTTAAAATGAGGTGTCACTCGTCAGACTGTTTCATTTTTGGAATTTGCGGTAATTATTCGCCCTAAAAACTCCCCAAACCCCCCCCCCCCCCTAGAGTGGCCCAATTCTGCCCAAAACTTGCACGCCTTTTCATTGTTTAAAAAATTGTATGTAGTTACTGAGAGAATCATCAGACTTTGATAAGTAAATATTCACATTGTGCGTATATTATTGACCTCTACTAGTCTCTATGGTATCAACTTGACGGCCCGAGCGGAAAGCTTACCTTGTACATATATATTATCTCATATACTTCATGATACCCCTCGTACCCCCTTTCCTTTTGTATTTTCATCGTGATATCGACATCTATCTCGGCGCAGAAATAGAAAGTCTCATCGTATATTTATCTTCCCTTGAGATGGGGGATTCGGGAGCAAAGAAAATTAGATATACTGGGAACCCTCTCAACGAGAAATGGGAATCTGATAAAATTCGAGACCTTCTCCTTCCGGGTGGCAATTGATTTCCAATATATTTTACGCTGTTGTCGCTGTAGGCTCGTATCACATTGTCGTCGTGCGACGCTCGTATTCAATATCGTGGATACTCACGGTTCCTCTTATACGGCCCCAATATTGAGAGTTTGAAATCACCCTGTGCAAAATTATCGGGAAATGATCACAAGGGAAGTTATAGCAGTTACAAGCGTTTAGCAGTCGTTATAAAAGTGATTTCTTCTCGGATTACACATCCAATAACGCGTTTTTCTCTCGTTATTTAAACCGAATCTCCAACCAATCCGCCTCACTCCTCGGCACTATTACTTGTAAATAATAATCACGTTTTAATCACGTTCTTAGATTTAAGTAAAGGTTTCGATTCCATCGATCGAGCCTTGCTCTTGGGGCGTATGCAAGAAATTGGTATTGCTGGCTCGATAGTCCTATCATGGTTTTCAGTTACTTAGGGCGTCGTAAGAAAGTTGTGGAGGTGGGTGATCAGAATGGTCATGTGAAAAAAAAATAAACTATGGGGTGATTTTGGGAAATACTTTAGGACCTGTTATATAGCTTTTCCAAGTCAAATTGAGAATTTTCCAAATCAAATTGAGAATTTTCCAAACCAAATTGAGAATTCCAAATAAAATAGGCACGAACCAAAAACTTTTCTTTTAAATCTAGGTAGGTAGTAAGAAGCTATATTAGGTACGTGAGAAACGTTCTCAGTGAGTCAGCGTAGAATCTCATTTTGAGTGAAGTGATAGCTCAAAGCATCCCAACCATTTCATCAGCTGATTGTACCAATTGGATGATGGACATGTTCGTACAGTTAACAAACGCAGCTGCTGGGAACCCACTACATTGATTATCCATGTACATACTAGCCTACGTAAATACCTACCTCATTTTACTCGAAATATGGAAAATTGATTTATTTTTAAATTGAAAAATGCGGATTTCTTTCTTTCAACTAGGTACCTATACCATGGCTAAATGGTACCTTGTACCATTTTATTCATAATTAAAAGTTTTGATTTCATTTGAAAAATTGTCACTTTAGTTTGGATAATTCCTCTGTCTTTATTTTTTTACAGAAAATTCTCCTTTGAAAAATTCTCAATTTGGTTTGGAAAATACTCCAATTGATTTGAATAATTCTCAATTTGATTTGGAAAATTCTCAATTTGATTTAGAAAATCCTCAATTTGATTTGGAAATTTCTCAATTTGGCTTGGAAAATTCTCAATTTGACTTGGAAAAGCTAAAAAAGGTATATATACATATATATCTAGTACAGTATATATATATTTAATTCAGTACTCAAACATGTTGCCTTCTGTACTTCGTTTTGGACAAGTTTTTCTTTTTGTCGATGACACAGCTCTTTTGGTGAAAGGTGCAGTGGTGCAGTTTTCCAGCAGGTGCAACAAGCATTGAATGTAATCTGTCGATGGATGGAAGAGAGCTTACTAATTATAAATATAACTAAGACAAAATATATGCTGGTAGGTAGTCAACTCAATATTTCACCTTGCCTTAATCTCAAAATTCACTCGTGTAGCCCATCTGTCTCTCTTGTAACTAAATAATGTTGACTTACCTTCGTCGTAAATCACCATTTCCGCCCCCTGAATCCGTGTGTTTCCCCATTCGGCTCGACTCGTGATTATACAGTACTCTCAGGACCGCCCGGTGTTGCAGGTTTAGTATAACCCAACGAAAACCTTCAGATTCCTAATCAATCTTCAAGCGGCCCTAGTGGTCCAAAATGAATTTTGAAATTTTAGTACAAACAGGAACTAAAATTTCAATATATTTAATATAGGTCAGAACTGGATGACAATGCAATATTCACTTAGTTTCTTTAGAATTCCACTTCAAATCGTCTCTATGACCACTTGTAATAACTTGTATCTTAGGAACCTTCCACATTTGAAAGTAAGACCTCGTATGTTAGTGGTGTGCAACATTGTGATTGTGGCTCCCACAAGAAAACTCTGCAAATTCCTCACACAATGGTTCATTATCTTCTTTGAGCAGATCATCCTAATCTAATTCACGAAACGATAGATGAAACTCTAGCTCATCATCCAAATTTAATTTGCTTTAACAAGTAGGTATTGTTAAAACAATTTTACAGCCAATAAACTGAGTGAATATTGCCCTGTCATCCATATATGACCCATATTTAAAATTTCAAGAGTTCGAGAGGGTATATTTAACGTAACCGCTTCAAATAACCTAATACTGTCCAGTAACCTAATACCAGATAACCCTATTACTGGAATAACTGTTTTGAGAACTTGGGGGAAAGGCCTTTGAGGGCCTCTTTGTCGCCGGTCATTCGGGATTCCGTGATAATAGGTTGGCTGGGACTATTCCACGTAATACCAGGTAATAGGTTACGGGAAACGAATAGGTACGTGAAAGGTGTGCGATCATAACTGTCGACGAGTTATTTGAGTGAGTATTGAGTTAGTTTCGAGTAACAGCGACCGTCTGGTAATAGGTTGTGGTATTAGGTTATTTTGGTAATAAGTTGCCGGTGATTCGAGATCCTTTCCAGCGCCCAATGGACTGGAAACTCGATAACCTACTACCAAGAAATAACCGTATTAGCCATGCCTATCCTCGTTGCTCGTTTATTTACTCAATCAATACACAACACTCGTATATTCTTGTAACTTGTCATTTATTTGTTATGTATAAACTAAATGTGACGTTTTTGTTAACAGTGAAGACGCGATATCAGAAGAAGTGGTCCAGTGCCTTCGGTTGTCTTCCTTCGACTCAATGCAGTGGTCGGATGAGGAGCTCTTGGCTCTTCTCTACTTCATGTTTTCCGATTTAGGTAAAATATACGATTTCTACGACTCAAGCATTTTTTCTTACTGGTAGTAACAGATTTTGCCTACTATTCATAAGGAATGATACTGTTTCAGGCCTACTGGACGCGTTCAAGCTAGACTTAGTCACCCTTCGAAACTTTCTTTTTCAAGTCTACAAGAACTACAACGAGGTTCCATTCCACAACTTTAGGCACTGCTTCTGCGTATCTCAAATGGTAGGTTGAATCGTCTCAATAATGTAGAGAAGTAGTAGGTATATGGTGAAATACCTTCATCAAATGTGGTAAAATCGAAAGGTACAGATTGTTAGGTGTAATTACGGCGTTAAAAATATTCTGCTCCAAATATTCACCAGATGCTATAATATATTTTGAGCGTTGTTCTGGAGGTATTGCCTTTTTTCAAAGGCAAACCTCAAGAACCTCCTGAGTAGTGCGGGATTATTATTAAGAATAACTTGTTATTTATATTATTTACGTAGGTGGGAAGGGGAGGAGGTTCTGCCTTCGCTGTTGGAGTAGGGAATATTCAATGTTAATCCCCTTGTAGCCTTGTGCCCCTTGTAGCCTTGTTATTGCATATTAAAATTGATTAGGAATTCGTGACGGGGCACTAAAGTTGGTGTTGCACCTTCTAATTCGCACAGGCCCCACGGTATGAATTATGCGTTTATGCGTAAAACGTTATTTTTTGTACACTTTTCTAAAACGTTTCCTCCCCCGAAAGCAATCACCCACCCTGAACTTAACTTGATTTTCAGAGCGTTCGGGGACGGAATCGCTGAACCGGGATCCATTGTCATTTTAATCGGATTGAAAAGGCCGGGAAGTGGTATCTCGTACATAACAGGTTTACCGTCTTCGCCGTTTACATCGAAGGGCTTGATAAAGTTTCGCGGGGTTCGGACCCTTTTACGAATCTTAGGTGGTTTCAGGGAACCCTCTGAAAATTGGGTGGCAATTGCTTCTTGGTAACTGAAGGCGATCAGATGTACACACAATACATGAGCGCTATTCATGTAAGTTACTCAAACAGTAATTATGCGATCAGCTGCAGTAGCGGACTCAAGGGGGATCATGATTGAGGGACATGAGGCAAATTCCTGGCTACGTTGCTGATGTACAAGCAGGAGTTAGGTAGAAATTTACGTCTAGTTCGGTCATTTTGAAAACTGAAAACTTGGCCAAAAGGTAAGATAATCATCATTTTGGTGATTCCTTTTGAAGAGTGACAGTCAGGGTTCATATTGGGAAGTTTGGTCAAAATATTCAGGAGTGCCCCAACACGATTCACTCGGGTGGTCGCAGTGGAAGTCGTGAAAAAGCGAGTGTCCTGGTATAGAGTTCTGTCTGAGCTAGCTGAAAAAAATGATATGACTCTCAATATAAATCCCGACAACCCGAGTGACATTCTAACCCAGTGGGAAAGGTTGCGAGATAGGTTAAGACAGTCTTTCATTGAGGGGTGTACGATTGATGCAAGTAACGCACGGTTTCACGTATTGTATAAGAACTTGAGTCCTCCTAATTATATGAAACAGGAGCATTTAACATTTAATGTTGTAAAAATTATATGTAAAACTAGGTGTGAAATGCTGGACTTGAACTGTAAATTGTGGATAGAGGATCGGATTTATACATGTGCTATGTGCAATTCTGGTGAGGACGAAGACCTTCTGCACTTTCTCGCAAGGTGTTCTATTTTGAGTGGATTACGAAAGAATCTGTTGGGCACTGGGTTTATGTCCGATCAGTTGGCGACAGAATTTTTAAATGGAAAGAATTGGATTAAGCTGGGTTGGTTTGTGATCGCTGCGATGAGGTACAGAAAGGAGTGGATTGACAGGTATAACTTCAATAGTTGATAGAGTCTGTCAGAAATGAAATGAAAATTAATTTATTTCTTCTACAAATATAATCTAATGAAATGTAATGAAATATAATCTCCCAATATGGGCAACAAGCCCGCGCTAGGGAGATGAGTTGGTTAGGCTTAGTCGGTACCTTTTTCTATTGAAAAATTAAAAACAAAATATTACATTAAAATTTAATGCAAATATGCATGAACAACCTCCCAAATCATTGTAGTGGCTCATTTTAGATTTATTTAACCATATTTAATTCAATTTTGCAACGTAGAATTGAACTTTTCTGTCCACGTAAATAATATACACATAAAGTTCATCCTGGCTTGGTCCTCATAAACCCTCAACGTTTACAGGATTACCTCAGGACCGGGCAAATCTCCACTAACACCTCGAGCCTCATTTACATACTTCCCTTCGGGGGAGGAGGTTTTTGTTATTCAAAAAGCCTTCATTTCCTTCCCCTGTCCCACTTCAAGATGGACAGGAAACGTAAACATGTTGATCCGTAGCGTGTAAAACCGCGCCATCGGTACTCGAGGGGCTGTAGGTCAGGACAAGTTTTAAATATGAACTACGTCAATGCTGGACTGGAAACAGCTATGACTGGTGCGAAGCGAAATCATGCCTGTGAATGCAAGGAAATTTGAATCTTGAGGAAGAACCTTGTGATGTTTCAACAAGAATTCTGTGCCCAAAGGTTTGTGTTCTTGTTAAACCCAAGGGGCAGATAAGCCCAACCCTAAGCTAACAGTACTTAGAATTATAACCAATTACTGGAGAATGTGATTTGGATTAGTACGAGATTAGTAGATTAGGAATATATAGAATAACAAAACAGATGAAGTTTTCATGTTTATTAATGATAACCAGTGAATATCTTATGGTAAATGGAGCTCCCTACCTGTGGCCACTAAAGATATGGTGAGATTGTATTGTAGGATGGAGCCAAAAAAAAAAGTTTCCTCGAAAAGTCGTGCCCCCTTAAAGTGGGCTTAAATTGTGATAATTACTCCCAAATGGAAGGCCTCAAATTTTCAAGTCTGTAGGTGGTCAGGGAAGTTTGCCAGTAAGGGCTTAAAGTTTCGAAATTTAGGGGAAACCTCCATTTCTTGATTTCCCTCCCCAATCTTTTTCAAACGAATTTTGTAACTTCCAAAAGGTCATGCGTTTAGTAAATACCATTTACAAACGCATAAAAGTACAGGTTTTCACTTATATGCATGAGTTTAGAATTAATTGATGCTACCAGGTTAGAAAAAAAAGCCTAAAATTAAGGGAAATGTCGATGGGTGGTCAAACGACAAACGTGTCTAATCGTGCCGGTATGAACATGTTGCGACAAGATTTTCCTGAACTACTAAGCTAGAAATATTTAGTCCTTCATTGTCTTTTGGGGAGTGCATGCATCTCTTTATCTCTCAGCTAAGTCTATCGGAAATTTACTCCTGTCTGTAGAAGAAAACAGGAATAAAATCCCAAATTTCAAGAAACGTACTCTCGAAGATTCATTGTGATTGGTCACTGAGCAGTGCAATAAATACCGATACCTATCTCTATTCTCATTACATAATATGTAATGGGAATAGAGATAGGTTGTATTTTGTTGTATAGGACATAATATTATTATGTTGCATTCGTAATATAATTTAATCAAATTTCAAATAAACGGTCCGTTGTAAAAGTTTTGGTACTTATTGATAATTATTGATAATCAATGATTCATTTTCCCTTCACTTGAAGCTATGTTCTGATTTTGATTATTTATTTCAATTGATCATTTATCAAACTCCTAAGCCCTCTATTGTGGTTTATGAGTAGGTATGATACAACGATTCAGAGTCGAAAAAACTAGTTTCAAAAATATTGGGGAACATAATTTTTTTTAAAAATGGGATATTTTGAAACGTTAAGCCCCTACTTAATGGAAACCTTCCCCGATCACCTGCAGACTTGAAATATTGAGGTCTTTGGGGGCAAATGTCACGATATAAGCCCTGGGGGCACGACTTTTCGAGAAAAGAATTTTTTTGCTATACTAAATAATAATAATAATTTTTCATAATATCATTCATAATATCATTCATAATATAGGTATAATTTTTTTTTGCTCCACCCAATAATTGTAGTGTACAGGCTTGAGGTTCTTCTGGCCTTGAGGTACACCACCTTTTAGGACGATTACTTTCTTCGAGGCTTGGTGTATACGCACAGCCTGGAGTAGTGGATTTAGGGTTTTGAACGGTTTGATAGCAATTGGTCTTATTTTTTCAGTGAACTATAATAGTGGGCGTAGTTCCTTCTGGACAACCACATTCAATTTATGTTATACGACGAAAAATTCTGCAAATTCTTGACACAACAGTTTATTATCATTTTTGTGCAGATCAGGAAATGAAAGATGAACCAAGTGAATTGCATTGTCATCCATCCTCGACCCATGTCTAAATTTAAAGTCTCTAGCTCATCAGGAAGTTGAAAAAAAAACTTTGTTCAATCTTGAACTGAAATTTCAAAATTTGGGATGGGGGGGGGGGGGGCGTTTCTTGGGCGATTTCCAAACCCGATCCTTTGAGGAGGTAACACTCGCCATTCTGCCATGACTTCACAACTCGAAATCAACTTCAAGATCGTACTTTTCTGTGACTTACACGTCATAACCGTGTAATACTTACCTGTCAGTACCTTGTAATACGTACCTGTAATTCACATGAATTCTCCGTGTTACCAGATGTACGCCATGTGCGTGAAAGCCGATTTACCGAAGAGAGTCGGGGAGCTGGAGGTGCTCATACTTCTCGTTTCATCCATCTGCCACGATCTCGACCACCCCGGCTACAATAATATTTATCAGGTACTGTCATCCAAACTTGTTCATTTCAAAGTGTACTCATTTGACTTCTCATGGTCGGCATATTTCCAATAGCTAATTGCCTTAAGTATCAATAACTATATACAGGGTGTCCCACGAGTTGTTCTCCTAAAATCGTCCAAATGGGAGTAAACCAAAACATTTTTTTTGAATCTTCATATTTTTTTTGCTAGGATCTCAAATATCATATTAGCGCACCCCGCGCAACTGCGCAACCATGCACAAGTGACACTAACTTTCTTATCTTAGATGGGAACCCCAATTTTTTATTTCAGATTCGAATTCTACTTCACATTTCATGAACTTTTTATTTCGACAACTTTTTTTTTTTCATTGTGCGCAACCCACTCAACGAGCGCTCAAAGATGCGCAACCCCACGGTTGCAGATGTACGAAGTACCCAAGTATGGCACATGATTTTTTATTATTTTTTTACGCTGAATCACGCGGTTAAGTCCGTTCCCTGATTTTCATGCATTTTGATCAAATTTCCAACGAAAAATCAATTTTTTAAAAGGAACAATGCATTTTTTAAGGGGCAAAACCAGCGTGTCTACTTGGAAACCTCTTTCCTAGATAATGGGTCTTCCATTGCATATTTTCGTCTACGAGAAATTAGAGATTGATGAGAAGGTAAACAGTCATCTGCTCTCTGTTTGTACCGGCCGAACTCCTGGTAGGGACAAAAGGTCGCGTGAACTTCAGTAATTTCCAAAAATGAAACGGTCTGTCAAGTGAAACCTAATTTTTAAGGTTTTTACACGATCGTGAAGTCAGAATTGCTATATCTTATTCCGCTCTCAAACGGGAGCACTAAGTGCTCCCGTTTGAGAGCGGAATAGGGGGTTATGTAACATTTTTGGCCATTTTCATGTTTTAGTAGTTTTGGGGTTTTCATAGGAGCATAGAAAATTTTTGAAAAATCAGAATATTCGAGGAAATGTCAGAATAAACGTTTTGTAAATGACTATAGCCAAAAATGGAATAATTTACATCTTTGAGGAACCGGGGAAGTTTTTTGAGTTTCCCCGAAAATTTGGAAATCGTTACATAACCCCTTTAAAAAAAACCGATTCTAAGTAGAAGATGAAGAAACGTGGTTGATACTTGAGATGATCTTCATGGACATCGTGTTCTTTAATGGAGACATATTACATAAAACCAATTATTTCTTCGAAAATTCGCTCTTATAGCCATGCTGCATGACTCGATTTTTTTGTCTTTCTTCAAACCTGCGTATCTCAATTTCTCCTCTCAACTGACCTCTGCAGCCTACAGGTCCCCCAATGTCACCTAACCCTCACCCATAAGGTCACCTAACCCCCCTCACCCATAAAGTCAACTCCCCCACAAAGTCGGCTCCCTCACCCACTTTCCCCAAAGCTTTCCCGCCGCTCGTACTTCACTCACCCATAAAGTCACCCCTACCACCAATAATCCACGGGACATCTCTCACCGACAAAGTCACCTTTGTCCTCCTCACTTCCCCTAATGTGACCATCGTCCATGGAGCGGCTTCCCCTCCACACATTGCCACAACTTTCCCCCGTTACCTCAATCCCCCCCCCCCCCACATCAATCCTCCGTCTTTTTCTCCCCGGTACCCCAATCCTCCATCCCCCCCCCCCCCCACATCAATCCTCCGTCTTTTCCCCCCCGGGACCCCAATTCGCCGTCTTTACCCCCATTACCCTAATCCTCCGTCTTTTTCTCCCCGGTACCACAATCCTCAATCTTTTCCCCCCCGGGACCCCAATTCGCCGTCTTTACCCCCTTACCCCTATCCTCCGTCTTTTCCTCCCCGGTAGCCCAAATCCTCCATCTTCCCTCCCCCCGGTACCACAATCCTGCGTCTTTTTCTCCCCGGTACTACCCCAATCCTCCGTATTTTTCCCCCATTACCCCAATCCTCCATCCCCCCCCCCCCCCCGGTACCACAATCCTCCGTCTTCCTCCCCCCGCCCGTTAGACCAATCCTCCGTCTTTTTCTCCCCGGTACCCCAATCCTCCATCCCCCCCCCCCCCCGGTACCACAATCCTCCGTCTTTTTCTCCCCGGTACCCCAATCCTCCGTATTTTTCCCCCCGGTACCCTAATCCTCAATCCCCCCCCCCCCGGGTACCCCAATCCTCCATCTTTCCCCGTAGTTGAAATAGAATAAGCGCTCAGAACCGTCGTTTTCTAGTCATTTTCTCCTTAATCTTCGCAAATCTTTCTCCCGTGAGGAACTCAATTAGAAACCTTTTTAGAAAACGTTTCCCCCTCGACCCAACTTGTACCTAAACTTAATTTCACGCTTTTTCGAGTTTCCCTCCCCTTGAAGGGTTTATCAAAGCTTCAACGACTCATTCGGTCAAAAGACGTGTTTCTTATTTTTAATTTTCCCGTTTTCCCGCTTCTTCTCCGTATCTACCAAAGTGTCTTTTTCTTTGTTCTCGAAAAAAAAACCCTCGCCTAATTCGACTTGGTGAATTTAAATGGATTATACGTGTTAATTATCTCGGTATTCATTTTTTCAAGCCAACGCCTCAGGACGTCAAAACACGCTAATACACCCCCTGAAATTCATGATGTTCACAGAAATATTCAAAGGCTGATTCCGTTTTTAGATGTTCCAAATGAGCCCCTAGAGAGCACCCGACTTTTGTGGTTAATGTCCAAAAAAGGTATTTTCCGTAGCAACGTGTTTGAAAAGAATTAATTTCTACACATTTATACATATATTGATACGGTTTTGTCATTCATGTTATTAATACTGACAATTATACTGCCCCGTTGAATAAAAATGACTCAAGTCCAATGTTTTCGAAAATGGGGTTTTTACGGAACCCCCCTATTTTGGACCTGGTCTTTTCGATGGTGAAGTCCAAATTTCAAAATTCGATCCGGAAGTGGGGGAAATCTGACCATAAACATACAAAAATTGGTCAATGTTAGGGTAAAACGCCTCAACGACACGATGTTAAGGTAAAACGCCTACACTCACCAAAATATTAAGATGAGGCGTTTTACCTACAAAAATTTACATTATTTCGGGCATTTTCCTAACAAAACATCCGTTGGATTGAGTTGTTTACGTTGACTGACTGCCTCACGAGCATGTTGAGGCATTTCACCGAACCAAACAATCCCATTCGGTTTTCATTGTTTTTGGAGCATTTAGCAGTCTGTAAAGGGGTGGTGTGGCCATTCCCGCCATTTCGACAACCCACCTCTATTATGATCATCCAGTTATAATTTTTGTATCTTAACAATACAAAGCTTCATAATTTTAGATTTTCATATTGTTCATTACTACTCAGGTTTTTGTACAATAAAGCTGAATTTCTTATGCTGAGTTTAATACAACCCCATGCCAGTTGATTGAATTTGGCACTCACTTTTAAATTTTCTATTTTTATTTTCATTCCAATAATAACGTTTTTATGCTGATGGTTTCATTTCATCACAAATACATTAAAAGACTTTGGTGCATTTTTTCAAGATTTAAATGTTTAAATTTAAATTTTTGAAAATGTCCACTTCAAATTTCACGTTTTTGTGAGAATGACCCATGTAATATATACCTATTATATGGGTTATCAAAATAAAAAATTTAAATGTGAGTGCCCAATTCAATCAACTAGCAGGAATAGCCACACCACCCCTCCACAGACTGCTAAATGCTCCAAAAACGAAGAAAACCGAATGGGTGAAGGACCGACGCTAACCTCTGTGACACTCACATTTCATTATGTTTCACATCCTAAATTTATTTACAAAATTATGAAGTTTCGGATTATGAAATTCAAGACAACGCCTGATGATTAAACACAGAAACACTATGTGAAATATATCAATCAGTAACGTTGCTGGATGATTGAATTTGGCAACCAACAGTGTGCGACATGGGTGAAGGACTGAATTTTCAACATTTAATGAATTTTTTAGTAATTAAACAATTACTTCAACACTCTGAGAGCATGTGCGCTGGCAAGTACGCGAAAGTTTCTTTTAGTACCGAAAACCATTTGTTCAAATCTTACCGGTGACCATAATTTCGCGTTTTCGTGAGAACGACCCTTAGGTACATACCCACATAATATGTGGGTATGTAAAATTATATTATAATTTTTGGTGTCTTTTGACAGTAGATTCAGGATGGTCTAAAACGGATTTTGGTATGAAAATTTTTCGGAAATACGAGTTTTTCACAATTTTGGAACGAGAACAATAGCTTAATTCTCCTCGAAAATTCGCTACAAGATACCATTAAAATTTTTTTTGGAGTGTATTCCCTCACATGTGTGTAATACCGCCCTCATTCCGTTAACCTGATTAGTTTATTCCCTTCAAGTCAGTGTAAATCTTCTTAAAAACCAAAAACACGCTATTGTCGTCTCTCTCCTCCGTGAGAATGTGATGAAGACATGAATTCCAAGGGAGGTGAGAAGCCAGGAGAGCGCATAATATACTTAGCTCTTCATCACATCAACGTTAGCGTGAACTCCATACGGTTAGGGATAGGGACGAGACATGGAGGAGGTATAGGCGAAGGGGAAGGAGAAGGTGACATAGGTGATGGAGGGGGAAGTTAATTCACTCAAGCACGGCACGCTCATTGTGACGTCACGGGGACACCTATTCAATTTAGTTTCCATTAGTAACGCGGTTATTAGAGTCGAGTGTTCCTGACGCCTTGGAAGACGATTTTCGAGCCCTTGTTCCGGTTTGAATTCAAAGACAAGACGAAACACCTGCTACATAATCTATTATATTTCCTGTGTAGGTACATAATATTATTGTACCTGTAGAAATTTTCGGGTCTGGCGGTAATACCTAGTATCTGGCACATAATCAGATAATACCTAGTATGCAACTTTGGTGAGTTTAAATTCTAATGTTGCTTTGTAGGGGAAATTCGTCTAGCTTGGGACAAATTTTATCGAATTTTAGAAGAATACGTAGTTTTTGTTCTCGGTCCAAAAGTTTTAAAACTCGAATTTTCGAAAAAATTTCATACCAAAATCCGTTTCAGACCACCCTGAATCCACTGCCAAAAGAGACAAAAAAATTATAGGTATATATATTTATGTTTTAAATTTTAGAGAAAAAGAAAATAACAAGAAGGGGTTTTCAAGACTCACTTGATAAATATATGTATTTATGTATGTGTCCAAACGATAACTCTCAATAGAATTGAGAAAAAGTTCAAATTTGCAATAATATCTGTCTTGGCAATCGAAAGGCTAAGTTCGTAGATGGGCACAATCGGACCACTCTAAGGGGGGGTTTTGGGGAGTTTTAGGGGGAGATTCCTCATAAATTCCCGAAATGAAACATTCTGACAAGTGACACCTCAATTTAAAGGTTTCTCTATGCTGAACACGATTGTGAAATTGGAATTGCGATATCTCATTCCGTTCTCAAACTTAAGTAGGTACTTTGAAGATGAAGATACGTGGTTGATCCTTAATACGTTCTTCATGGTTAGTCTGTAGTCTGCTCTAATCTGATGACAGAATGAGATATCGCAATTCTCACTTTGTCGTCGTGGGGGGGGGGGGGGGGGGGATTACATAAAACCAATTGTTTCTTCGAAAATTTGCTTTTCAACACAGCGTTCTTCTATAATTCTAATATTACATAATAATATTATGTAATATTAGAATTATAGAAGATATTATGTATTATGTAATTGCAAAGTCTAACGGGGTTTTCCTCCTTTTTACAAAGACTCTGTGTACCTACTCCAAAAGTGAATTTTTCAAAAACCATATGTTGTCCCAAGGTGCAAGCCCGTCATAAGGGGAGTTCGGACAGAAGGGGAGTTCGGACAGAAGGGGAATGTGACGTAAAAATAAGATGCGTGAACGTAGAAAATCTATAATATTTTCAAAAATGATAATATTGTAGGTATAAGACTGAGTTGTTTTAATATTGTTAAAATTGCTCGGTCTTATACCTATAAGCTCAGTCTATACCTACAGCTCAGCCTTACAATATAAAATAGCTCAGTCCCCTCCAACTGCCCGCTCCTCCCTCACCGTACTCTCCCGCCGTCTCCTCCGCCCTCCTCCCCCGACGTCTCATCCTCCGCCGTACTCTCCCGCCGTCTCCCCCGCCCTCCTCCCCCGACGTCCTCCCCCGCTCTCCACTTTACCGCCCTCGTCCATTCACCACCCACGTTTTCAATTTAGAATTTAGAGAGTTCCAGGCTACCACGGTGGCTGTTAGTACGCTACCGTGGTGGGCGTTCCAGTAGTGTCAACTGATCCGAAGTGGGCGTTCCAGTAGTGTCAACTGATCCGAAGTGGGCGTTCCAATAGTGTCAACTGATCCGAAGACGGCCGACAGTTCACGAATTTTAACGAAGATCGTGGGTATGTCGAACCACCGCGGATGGGCCTCGCTTCTCATTCAGTCCCGCGGTAACCTGGAACTCCCTATTAATCGACACCCTCACGGCAACACCCCATATCGTCGTTTTTGACGAAAATGAGTTATGCATATCGATGGACCCGCCCCATCGTTGCCCATCGAACTAAGTAGATTTTACTAGAAATCCTCAGGAGGGAGCTCGTTAATCGACTTTGAGTGAACACCCCTTATCGTCAAGCCCTCACAGAAATCCCCATATCATCAGTTCGATAAGGTGTTTTCTGGTAAAGAGTGACCGGAACAGACAGACAGACACCAAATTCAAAATCGGCATAGTCCGAGTCCATTTCACGCGAAACTAATAACTGTAGTGAAATTTTTCGAAAATACCCAAGGAACACGAAAATCCTCTCTTCCTCTCTCTTTTTTTTTTTTTTTTTTTTTTTTGGCATGAATAGTTTTATACAGCCATAGACCTAAATAAATAATTCGTATGTATACAGCAACTAAACTTAAAAATTTATGTATAACCTTGTAAACTTTATAATTTCCACTTTGCAAAACTGTTAAATAGTTGAAAGGTTGTTCCAAATGTTTTACAACTTTATCAAAAAACTCCTCACGTTGAACTTGGAGGGGGGGGGGGCACTCAATAATCAAATGTTGTAAGTCCCAATCACTCGCGCCGCATCTGCTGCACTCCGCTGATTCTTGCTGTCCAATTCTGGCTAGGTATGAATCACAAACACCATGGTTCGACCTCAGTCTGCATATCATTCTTCCGAGATCTTTGTGTACTTCCTTTCGATGGAACCATGGTCTAATCGGAACAACCGGCTGAACTCTCTTGTAGAAAATTCCCTCAATTGTCGTGTTAAATTTGCAGCTGCCATTCAGACCGATAGATACCGACAATCGATGGGAAGAAATCCTCCGACTCAATGGCCAAATCTAATGGTACTCTTCCTTTGCTAAACGGTCGACCGTTTCATTTCCGATAAGTCCCACGTGAGCTTTTGTCCATAACAAATGCGCGTTTATGTTGTTGATTCGGCACGTATGCAGCAGATGTAAAAGCTGTGAAGTCAGTCCGTTCGAAGCACGCCGGAAGGATGCTAAACCAAGTTCCTTCATAACATTCAAGGAGTCCGTGCAAGTGATATGAGTTGATTCTCCGTCTCTTATTCTCAATAAGAACTCTGGGCCTTGATGATAGCCACGGTTTCCGCATGGTCACTTGTTGTCAAGGGAGGCAATTTAAATATTGCTCTATGATTTCCTTTCAAGTTCCAAAACGCACATCCAACTGAGTCCCCGCTCTTTGTCCCATCCGTAAAAGTCAGATTGCCATCCGGCCATGTAGATGCAGTGAATGCAAAGAACTCGTCATTTATGTTGCTCAGGTTTTGTCTTGCATCTCTAAATTTACTTATATAGATAATCTACGGACTCAAATGAAAGTTGTTGGCAATGAAATTTGAAAAATTAACGTTTTTTGAACCCCCCTTACCCATAGGGTAGGGAGGTTACTTTACGACTTATTCTCACACCTACCTAATATAAATACCAACACAAATACAAATTACACCACATAATACACAATAGTATACAAATTTGCGTGCTTTACAAAATAATTATTACAATCTACCATTTAGCGATTCAGACGGAAGGGTAATCTGCACAAAGAAGATAATAAACCGTTGAGTCAAGAATTTGCAGAGTTTTTTCCAAGGTTCAAGCGACCGAAGGCAGACGACTTTCCCCTACGAGTTTGTGGCAATATTTGTACCAAATTTCTCTCATTGGCCACTATTAGTAACTATATCTTAATTTTTTTTTTCTCGGGTAATGTGGAAAACTTGAGCAACAAGCAGTTTCACAATCTCACTGGTAGTTGTCCAAGATGAGTCGCACTAATGGTCACAGAGCTCTGTGATTAGGGAGCGGGTCCGTATTAGATCAGGGTTCGGATAATTATAGTACAGAAATTACCGGGTTCAATGAATCGTTCGGATTAGCCAAAGTAAACCCTCGCTCGATTGACACGAGCTCGTTCGTGTTGTTCACCTATCAATTTCCCATCAGAGATAAGGCGATTATCCCCGATTATCGGGTTATTCATCCTCCGAATTTCCCATATTTAGCGGTACTTGTGTTCATCCCCGAACAGCGTTAATTTAGTGTGTATGAGGAGGAGATACAATCTGCCTGAGAAGACCGGGGTGGTTTATTGTACAGCGTGAACCAAAACCAAAAATCCACAGCCATGCAGCATGGCTGTAAGAGCGAATTTTCGAAGAAAACCGGTTTTTTGGAAAACGTTTCCATTGAAACTGCACTGATTGTTTTGGCTAACCCTGTATAAGAGCAAATCGTCTCTACAATTTGTAATAAAATGAAGTTGAAACACATTCTTATTCAAAATTTCACGCTGAGTAGCCTGGCGTCGTCATAATTTCAAAAATCGGCCGCCAAAAGCTCAAAGATCACCAAAATGTGCTTTGCAGGACTATATTTCAAAGACTGAACCAATTCCAGTTAACCAAGTTTAGTCGAACTTTTACCGAGGATTTTGGATGCGCGAAACCCTTACCACGTTGACTGCCAATTAGACCCAAAATGGGTGTAATCACGTGAGGCCAAAAGACCCACTGTTTATGTCACAGGTGGTAGTATTAGTACTTTCTTGTGATGATAGTTTTTTTTTCGTTTTATTTGACATTTTACATAAAATACAGCCATGTAGATGCAATTAAATAATTAAACACTTAGGTATACAAATGAAAACCAAAAACTTGAATCAAAACTTCAATCCACAGTTGGTTATAAACTTAAAAAACTCTTTATACAAGAAAACATTTCGCAATATACAACCATACCCGCATTGTAATGGCACTCGACCAATCGGAGAATTAAAAAAAAAAAATAAAAAAAATCGTCTCTTTGATAATAGTTTTTCTCAGTGATAGTAGTTTAATAAGTTTATATATATAACTTTAGTATAATAACTTTTCTCGGTTATAATAGTTTACTGTACACATTATATTGTATGAGGTAATGGATTACCTTCTCAGACCCATTTTGGGACTTATGACCCCGAACCACGAATTCCTTCCCTGGGGCCAATAAGACCCAAAATGGGTCTAACAAAAAAACTGATTTTTTTTTTTTTTAAGTTAAATATGGAGAAATGGAACATTGTGACGAATAAATTCAACTTAAAATAGCTATTTGAAAGTTTTAGCGGAAACCAAAATTTTGGCTTGAGGCTAAGGTTCCTGTATTTTAGCTTGGCAGTCAGTGATTGTTCTTAATAACATTTTCTTGTCTCGTTCACTCCTATGGTGGCATTTGATAATTGTAACCATTTTGCAGTATTTTATTGATTGAAGTCAAGTGTTTACCTGTACAGGTAGAAACACTAAAAATCACAATCATTTCAACAAGAAAATTTTAGATGAAGAAAAAATCCCCTGAAGCAACTCCACCGATCTTGAGCCAACATCACCCAACCCTCAAGAATTTTCGATCGGAGTATCAATTCCTCAATTTTTCAAGTAAATTCAAAAGTAGTAAATTTTAATGTAGTAAATTCAAAATTAGTAAATTTTAATGTGAAATCACTGTTTTTGTCTTTACTGAAATACTGGGAGAAATGGGTTAGGCTGTATGCATCTGTACTTCATCAAATTGGTATGGGGCTTTTGGTGTTGGGAGTACCCTAAGTATGGCAAATGTTTGAATTGAACTTCCAAACTGCTTGCTAAAAACTAAGAATCATGTATCAAATGTTGCCTTCCATCTCGGTGCTTATTCAGTTATTTCAATCAACTGTTTTCTAATTTTTCGAAATTGATGTTTCAGATCAACGCACGGACGGAATTAGCTTTAAGGTATAACGACATATCACCGTTAGAAAATCACCACTGCTCCATCGCCTTCAGGATCCTGGAGCTCGAGGAGTCCAACATTTTCAAGCACATGACCTCGGAAGAGTTCAAACTAGTCAGAGAAGGAATTATTCGGTAAATACTCTTTTTACGTAAAAATGATTGTGGTGTCGAGAACTGTAATTCATGTTCCTCAATAGGTAGAGTTAATGTTATTAAACATCTTATTGACATTGACCAGCATTTGAGATGGCATAATATGATATTATCCACCTTGAGCGTACGGGGTAGGCGTTGTAACAAACCCGTTCTCGTCAGATCACGGAAGTTAAGCAGCGTCGGGCGTGGTTGTTACTTGGATGGGTTACCGCTGGTAAGTGGGTCTCCCGTCCAAGTGATTTTATCACGCTTCTGTACGGCGATCCCCTCTCAACTCAAGGGGGCAAGGCAATGAGTAGCTTTAAGCGAAATCATCGGAACAATTCTGATCCACCTAGGTGGACAGCCGATGACGTCCGCGACGCCAAAAACGGCAGTTGGACGAAAATTCAACCTGAAATGGTTGCTTATCCACCTTGAGCGGTTGACAACACGCATCAGAAAACTCATTCATGTTCTTGCTAGGATTTTGCCATTTATTTCAGCGAATTTCAGCATATCCGTGTATTATGGGCTGGTACAACCACTTTTACTATATAGGATTCTCGCTTGGGGAAGTGCATCTCAAACTATATTATCCGCGGTTTTTAAAGCTCAAAAAACTAATCATTAGAATAATGGAATGAAAACCATACCGAGAACATACTTTACCTCTATTCAAAAAACTCAAGATATGCAATCTCCGCCATTTGTACGTCAAATCCTCTATAATCCAACTTAATAAGAAATCAAAATTTAATGTCATTAAACATGAGATACCTACTCGTTCAAAAGAATATGGGATAGTGCCTGTTCCTCATTTTAAAGTCTCAACGACACAGAATTAGTAGGTACTTTTTTGTTGCTATTAAATACTTAAACAAACTTCCGTTAGAACTGAAAATTGTTAAGAATAAAAAAAAACTTAAAAACCGTCAATTCTGAGTTCTTGATCAAAAACGAAGTTTTATAAAAATTCTATCTATCCCGCCCCCTTATTTTTCTTCTCTTGAATCAATAATATCAAACACAACTTCTGCGCAATTATACTTAACCACGTCGGTAATTAATTTCCTTAATTAGAAGCATCTATGGTTTTGGTTTATTATCTTCGATAATGAACCATTGGAATCGACCAAAGAAAGACATTTTGGCCCAGATGATTCGAACAGCACAATGTGCACAATGTTTTCAAGTATCGAGTTAATTAACCATAAGTAACAATATTCATTAATAATAATTAATCTTTATTATTGATACCTAACTAACAGTAATTATTAGCCATTAGCAATTGATAATAATAATTTACACTACTTGATAATAATAATTTATCTATCATTCAGCGGTCCAGACAGGAGGGTGGGTGATCTTCACAAAGAAGATGAACCGTTGTGTCAAGAATTTGAAGAGTTTTTTTTTTTTTTTTTTTTTTTTTTTTTTTTTTTTTTTTTTCCATGAAGAGATTGGACAGGACCTATATCGCACGAAATTCCAGTCTTTAAATTACCCCAGAAATAGCCGCAGAACTAGGGGGGGGGGGGGGGTTTCTTTGCTAACAAACAGGTCCAATATCATTCCGAAATAACGCTTTTCTGATGTATGATAAATATCAACACCTGGGGCCTATTTTATAAAACTACAATAATTGTAGGTTCCTGTTGCCTGTAATGCTCAGTGTAAAAGTACAAGTGTTTCATAAAAATATTCTACACTTGTAAGAAAGATGACAATGTACAGGAGATTTTTTACAGGAGAGGTTACGTAAGGCAGGTTATGTTTATGTAGGTAGATAATCAAGAACAACAAGGAATAAATAAATTTGGAAGGTTTCGAACGGTTAGCGTAGCGTATCATTACAATCGTCTTCCACAATGAGTACAAAAAAAGAGGGCCGTATTGAAATGTTTAAGTTAATGAGAGAGAGGAAGGAAGTGTTGATGGGAGCGTTCTCATCAACAGTGGCGAATGATGAGGAGAAGAAACTAAGGATTAAAAAACTTGAACTATCCATAGAAATCATGCAGAGAGAAAAGTACATTAAAGATTTGGAGATCCTTGAATTGGAAAGGGATTTGTTGATCCCTGAATGCTCTCCATATACTCAGCACTTTCCTCGGATTGTAGTGGAGTGTGTACGGACCAAAACCTAAGTATGTACTATTTTGTGATCTCTTTGACCATTAAAAGAATTATACTCTCATGAAAGGTTGTGATTTTTGAAAATTGTAATTAAAGAAAATAAAGACTGAAATTTGAAATTTCATAACTGTTTAATTCCCAACAAAAATTATCCCATTCAGTTACTTATAGAAAATGGTTGATTAATTCATTAACCTCCACATACGTAATGGAATGAAATCAACCTGTAAACCTGTAATATTCACTGGAACTTACAAGTCTACTGGTGTAGCTTTATGAAACGTCTGTACGTATTTTTCGCCTGTAAATTGTGAAAAAATGCCTGTAAAATAAGACTTGTAGTTTTATGAAATAGGCCCCAGGAGGTCATGTCGTACGACTTCCCTAAAATCAGCCATCAAACGATAAACTTCTTCAACTACATCCTTTCGATCCTAATTTATTTGGCGTTTCGACTCGGCCGTAGACCCCCTCCGATCCAAAACACCGGCTCATTCACCTCCCTCGGATCAAACTCTGAAGAGGCGGCCGTTTAAAGGCTCATGAATATTCACTGAGCTCCCGAAAACCTTTGCTGCGTGAAAGTGATACCGCGACAACTTCCCCCAACCCGCGATAAATCGACCGGGAGAAAATTAGCATCTCGACCTTCCTCGTAGTCAGGTTAAGAGAATGTTCTACGACTTCGAAACATGCAGCAGCGGTTAAGGAGAAACGAAGCTGTTCAAAATTTAACGAGCTATCGATGGCATCCAATACTAACAGTTAGTACTAACTAACCGTTGAGTCAAGAATTTGAAAAGTTTTTATTCGTTTTTCTGCATCTACGTATCTTAAAACGTAAACCCTCAAATTTCGTGGGGGTTTACGTATCTTAAAACGTAAACCCTGCAAATTCTCCTTTTAAACCCTTAAATTAACGTGGGGTTCTACGTATCTTAAAACGTAAACCCTGCAAATTCTCCTTTTAAACCCTTAAATTAACGTGGGGGACTACGTATCTTAAAACGTAAACCCTCAAATTTCGTGGGGGCTTACGTATCTTAAAACGTAAACCCTGCAAATTCTCCTATCTTAAAACGTAAACCCTGCAAATTCTCCTATCTTAAAACGTAAACCCTGCGAATTCTCCTATCTTAAAACGTAAACCCTGCAAATTCTCCTATCTTAAAACGTAAACCCTGCAAATTCTCCTATCTTAAAACGTAAACCCTGCGAATTCTCCTATCTTAAAACGTAAACCCTGCAAATTCTCCTATCTTAAAACGTAAACCCTGCAAATTCTCCTATCTTAAAACGTAAACCCTGCGAATTCTCCTATCTTAAAACGTAAACCCTGCAAATTCTCCTATCTTAAAACGTAAACCCTGCAAATTCTCCTTTTAAACCCTTAAATTAACGTGGGGGACTACGTATCTTAAAACGTAAACCCTCAAATTTCGTGGGGGCTTACGTATCTTAAAACGTAAACCCTGCAAATTCTCCTATCTTAAAACGTAAACCCTGCAAATTCTCCTATCTTAAAACGTAAACCCTGCAAATTCTCCTTTTAAACCCTTAAATTAACGTGGGGGACTACGTATCTTAAAACGTAAACCCTCAAATTTCGTGGGGGCTTACGTATCTTAAAACGTAAACCCTGCAAATTCTCCTATCTTAAAACGTAAACCCTGCAAATTCTCCTATCTTAAAACATAAACCCTGCAAATTCTCCTTTTAAACCCTTAAATTAACGTGGGGGTCTACGTATCTTAAAACGTAAACCCTCAAATTTCGTGGGGGTTTACGTATCTTAAAACGTAAACCCTGCAAATTCTCCTATCTTAAAACGTAAACCCTGCAAATTCTCCTTTTTTTTAAAAAAAAAATATAAATGCAAACGATCAAGAACAATAAAAATTGAAGAATAAAATATAGGGACAGATTATGGCAGTAAGTCGGGAGGCCGTTTTCTCATTTATCTCCGGTGATTTGGCGGGGGTGGTGGATGTCGTGGGATGCGCGAACTATCGGGTTTGGATGATCCAACATTTTGCTGTGAAGCTTTCCATACGCCTCCATAATTACGTCTGTGACGTAAGGGATGTTCAGATCAGATTCTGCGTGGAGCGTGGCATTTCTGACGTACGACGGTGCATTGGTAATCAGGGCTCGATTTCGCACAGTCTGCACTTACTTACTTGGGATTTGGAAGCAGATCCTCACAACTCGCAGCCGTACTTCCTGATAGACTCGTAACAGAAAGGTACATTCGTAATTTTAGGTGCCGTGGTAGAGGTGATTTGTTGTTAAGCAAAAAATGCAGCTGTTTAAGACGGAATCTGGTTTTCTGTACAATATTTTTAATATGGCTCCCCCAAATTAGCTTTTGAACTAGTTATAGGCCAAGGTATCGAACTGTGGCTTGTTGTGGTACTGGTTCCCCTTGAAGAATGAATTGTTGTTGTTCCAGGATCCTTTTGTAAGTAAAATCTAACAACTTTTGATTTACTGGTGCTTAACTTAGTCTGCCACTTGTCACATCATCGTCCCACCTCTTCTGTGAATGCTTGCAGTTCTGTAGATTCTGATTCCGATGTTCCATGAGTTAGGACAGCCACATCGTCAGCAAAGTGGGCTATACTCATCAGAGGGGACGTTGTAATAATCACATGTGTAGACTATGTGTAGCAGTGGTCCCTGCGGTACACCTGCCTCAGTAGGTTTGACTGTTGAGACAGACTCGTTACAACGAACAGAAAATGTTCGGTGGTTGAGGTATGATAGGAGTAATCTGTAAATTGTCTCCTGTAAAATTCTGTAAAATTCTCCTTCAACAAATTATTATTTCGTACAATACATCACCATGATCTACCAAGATCCATGTTCTATCTACAATCAACTAGACCTGAAACTGCATAGGGTCTGTTGGGGTGGGAACGAGTGGTAGGACAAGAGAACCCCAAGTTACTTCCTGGTTTACTCAAGTGTACTATTCATAAGAGAATGGAGGTACCCTAACCATCCCATCCCTCTGTGTACTATTCATAAGAGAATGGAGGTACCCTAACCATCCCATCCCTCTGTGTACTATTCATAAGAGAATGGAGGTACCTTAACCATCCCATCCCTCTGTGATTCATAAGAGAATGGAGGTACCCTAACCATCCCATCCCTCTGTGTACTATTCATAAGAGAATGGAGGTACCCTAACCATCCCATCCCTAACCATCCCTCTGTGTACTATTCATAAGAGAATGAAGGTACCCTAACCATCCCTTACCATCCCTCTGAGTACTATTCATAAGAGAATGCTGGTACCCTAACCATCCCTAACCATCCATGTTCTATCTACAATCAACTAGACCTGAAACTCCATAGGGTCTGTTGGGGTGGGAACGAGTGGTAGGACAAGAGAACCCCAAGTTACTTCCTGGTTTACTCAAGTGTACTATTCATAAGAGAATGGAGGTACCCTAACCATCCCATCCCTAACCATCCCTAACCATCCCTCTGTGTACTATTTATAAGAGAATGAAGGTACCCTAACCATCCCATCCCTAACCATCCCTCTGTGTATTATTCATAAGAGAATGGAGGTACCCTAACCATCTCTTACCATCCCTCTGTGTACTATTCATAAGAGAATGAAGGTACCCTAACCATCCCATCCCTAACCATCCCTCTGTGTATTATTCATAAGAGAATGGAGGTACCCTAACCATCCCATCCCTAACCATCCATTACCATCCCTCTGTGTATTATTCATAAGAGAATGAAGGTACCCTAACCATCCCTTACCATCCCTCTGTGTACTATTCATAAGAGAATGAAGGTACCCTAACCATCCCATCCCTAACCATCCCTCTGTGTATTATTCATAAGAGAATGGAGGTACCCTAACCATCCCTCTGTGTACTATTCATAAGAGAATGAAGGTACCCTAACCATCCCATCCCTTACCATCCCTCTGTGTACTATTCATAAGAGAATGGAGGTACCCTAACCATCCCATCCCTAACCATCCATTACCATCCCTCTGTGTATTATTCATAAGAGAATGGAGGTACCCTAACCATCCCTTATCATCCCTCTGTGTACTATTCATAAGAGAATGAAGGTACCCTAACCATCCCTCTTCAACCATGTTCGTAGCTCTCGTAATATTATGTTGTGATGTTAAATGTCACACAAAATTGGTTGTAGGTGTATAATGCGGTACTCATCAGTATCAAATTGTGGCCTTCAAACTTTGAAACTTTGTAATCGTACACTTGAACAGATTAGAACGCCGTGTTGAACATTAGTCGACCGGTTATTGTTTCTCTTCTGAAAATCTCTCGATAATTTCTCGCGTACCTGACGCACCATCTCGAAACCCTTTTCGACCAGCTAAAATAGACTCTCGCGTTTAGTCGAAAAGCGGGATAACTTGGCGAGCTTCAAGTCCTTGCAAAGTTGCCAGAAGCGCTTCATCAGTTCATGCGGGTTTTGAGGGAGAGGAGGGAAAACGTTGGAAAAGTTATAGCGTTAAGTGATCACTCTTTGATTTATTACTGCCTTGAGGGGAGGATTGAGTGAGGAGAAGTTCTATTTGCTCTCTAACGTGTTTCGGAGGGCGAAGTATTCACATATTCGAATTCCTCGGTGTGGAAGAGTAAATTTGCTTGGGTCTTCGTGGAAGTTAGGAGTTTTTTGCGGAATTCCTGCATTTTTTTGAAACTTCTGCTGCTCCTTGTATCGGGGTCAAACCTAAATCATAAATTAATTTTTGGTAACTTCATAAATAAATCAATAAAATGAATAAGGGTAAAATGTATCTTTATATAATATTATTATAACAATATCATATCAAGAGATTCATGTCTTATAATATTATCCTATTGAAGTAACGAGGGACTGTCGCTGGACAACCACCCTCATACATGTTTCACTGTACCTACTGTACTTGTGTACGTATAAATTATCTCGCTAGTTATCACAACACTACGGTATTATAATATACAAAAGTTGAATAAAAGTTGAAAAGAAAAAAATCATATGCATATAATCCAAATTTTTGCATTGCGCAATTTAATATTTGCGCATTTTTCTACGCGCATTTTTTATGTGAGCAAGGTGAGACTTATTTTCCTATGCATAGTAAATAAATAAATAGGTAATAATTGAAAATAATATTTTATATATATGATAATTTATTTATTTTATCATATAGTTTATTTATTTTATAATATAATATATTATATCATTCAAACCCATGACATTGTATTTCAATAAAATAAAATAAAATTTATTTTATTTTATTGAAATACAATGTCATTAATGAAGAAAATAGGTATACCTACCTCAGGTTGAACAGAGTGGGATAAATATTCGCTTTTGTAATCGATTAAAAAAGAAGTCGAGTACGAAAGTAGTCGATTACACAAAAGTAGTCGATTAACGCCCTACTCTGCCCGTAAGCCACCCCTGCAGGGAATCAAACTCCGTAGATATCCTTACAGATATCCGTAGAAAATTTCCATTTTCACTAAAGTTGTGTGATAATTAGCGTGATATTAAAATCACATTGTGATGTTTTTGGACAAATTCCTATGGTGGTAAAGGTTTTTTAGGCCTGCTAAATTTACCTTAGTGTCACTGATTTTATTGTTGAATAGGGCTCGTCCCTTATTTTTTTTTTAAATTTAAAATTGTACCGTTATATTTCTAGGTGTATACTCGCCACGGACATGGCACGACACAATGAAATTTTGGCTCAGTTCAGAGATGCAGTTCTACAGGGTTTTGACTACTACAACAAATCCCACATAAATTTGGTAAGTGACGGAGAACTCTGAGTGGCGTGAGTGTAGTTTGATGTGTAGCATAAGAAAAGTATTGTATGTGTAGTGTAAGGGACGTTATGAAACCTGAGGGACTTGATAATTTTCAATAAAATTTTGAGGGCCTGTTATTTGTACCAAAAGGCAACATAATTTCATTATTCCAATCCAAATTTCAAACTTTCGAAAATTTGCACCTCCCTAATGAAGGTACTGAAGGACTGTATACCTAAAGATTGACGACCTGGCAGTTCCTTAAGACGACTGCCTCCTGATGATGCCCTCTCCCTTGAACCGACACTTGTTACACGACTGCTGAGGGAATGTACATTGATATTGATATCGTGTGAGATTCCTAGCTCATCTACAATTAGACTCCTCATTAGAAGAGATGGTGTCAATTCACTCCGTCGTTTTTCCGATATTCTACCAGTTGAAATGATACCGTTGAAACTGACCTCGTTGAATCCCGCAGCATCGCGTTGAAACCGTCCTGGCAATCCCCCCCCCCTCTCCACCAACCGCTCATATCGATTTCGCTATTTATACTTCCCGTTTATTGTATTGATATATTTTTCACCTCTTCGTTCCCAGGCTACGGCCAATAGAGTGGAATCCTCGTTGATCCGTCTTTCGGATTTCCTTCGGCGTGAATCCGCACAGCCTCAGATACAGGTGATGGTTGGAGGGGGGTGGGGGGACGAGACGTTCAAATGATATTCATAATATTCAAGAAGTTGCTTTCAAAGAGGCTGATTTGGTATTCAGGTTCCGGGGTTAGTTTTCAGTGGGGAACCAGTGAAGGTGTGATCTTTAGCAAGAAATATAGTGGGACATACCAACTTGCTTAGTCTGCATTTCAATTTTCTACACCTCTGCGGTTGGCTGATGGAATAAAACAAACCTGCGTCAAAGAAAAACGTTTTGCCCAATTCCACCTTAACTTATTGTTTTTTTAGTGCGCTGAAACCAGGGATGCAACATCGGAACCAAATAATCGATTATAACATCAAATAATCAATCGTAAGCTAATAATCGATGTGACCAATTAATCGGTAGGTATTAAATAATGGATGTTCGATTAATCGATTGTTAATATTAGTTGTCACTTTTTCACTCTTTAAAAATCTAATGGTTTTCTTCGTCTGGAGGTTACGACCTATTGTTAAATTTTAAGGCTAATGAAGGTAAGGGAATGCCAAAATGAATAAAATTGCATAAGATAGTTTGACATGGATATGGCTAGGGGTCGTTCCAAAATTGGCGAGATACAAACAAATGTGACTTTTTTTGGAGCAATTTCCGTGGTGTTATGAACTTGAAATTTGGTATGAAGCCTCCTTAGGACTTACACTTTAAGCAGCATATGCCCAGGATCAGCTGAGTGGTCCCTACAGCTAATTTCTATGCTATTCACTCTATGAAGATGTAATTTGGTATGTAACCTCCTTAGGACTTCCACTTTAAGCAGAATAGGCCCAGGATCAGATGAGTGGCTTCTAAAGCTAATTTCTATGTAATTTGGTATGTAGCCTCCTTAGGACTCAAGTCTGAAGCAGAATAGGCCCAGGATCAGCTGAGTGGCTTCTAAAGCTAATTTCTATGTTATTTGGTATGTAGCCTCCTTAGGACTCAAGTCTTAAGCAGAATAGGCACTGGATCAGATGAGGGGCTCCTACAGCTAACCGACATATCCATGACCATACGTTTTCCCTAGTAAGGGAGACATTTCATTATAAATTGAAGGTTTACCTAAATAGAACCAATAAAAGTATCAAGTATGAAAGTAGAGGACATAAAGATAAAGACATACCTACCTATTTGAAGACAAATCGTCGATGTTATTGTTACTACCTTCATGGATTCCTCATCCTTGTCCTTATGCATACTACTTCCATGCCTATCTCAAAATCCTGATGTATTTTGAAAACCGATTAAATAGTAATAACAATCGATTAATACCAAATAATCGGTAGCTATACATCGATTATTCGGGGTCAAATAATCGATTTGCATCCCTAACTGTGAAACACTTCATTTTTTCAAAAACTTGCTTTTATATTTCATGCGACAAACAATTCATGGCTACCTCACCCAACTTTCGACTCCATTTATTGTGATTTGAAAACCTTCCAAGAGTCAAACAACGAGAAAGAGAAGAAGAAGAGTGTGAATAATGGTCAAATCGACTCCGAAAGCTTCGCATCAAAGGCTTCACTAATCAAGTAAAATTGTGTTGCTAGTGGCAAATATGAATTAAAAACTAATAATTAACAAATTTCTCTCATTTGGGTTCCAGCTTTGTATGGTTCTGATCAAGGTGGCCGATATTTCCAACGAAGCTCGACCTTTGGATGTGGCCGAGCCCTGGTTGGACCGCTTATTGCAGGTACCTATTTTGGCCTTAGCTTGCAAATTTTTCAAAACGTCGATGTCATTTCAATTCAATTTAATTTATTCAAGAAAACAGTGCACAATATATATAACAAACATTTTACAAATTCACTTTGCTCGTTCTTGTCGCCCTATCTACAATACGTTACGAGTATATTCCCCCACAATACCTGTGATGGTTTGCTGATCTGCTGTTCTCGAGTTTTTTGTTCGACCGCTCTGGGGATGGACGGCTGTGGAAACACAGACCGCAAATCCCTCTGGGTGGGCATATTGCCTAACCCCCCGAGAACAGGGGAACTCAGCAGCCACACATTACATACCTCAATGTAATTTACAATAGTTTCTGTAATTTAGTTTCAGATATGTTCAAAATTAGGTACTTTAATAAAAAGGAATACCTACTCAATTTGTTTCAGGAATTTTTTACTCAAAGTGACGCTGAAAAGATGGAGGGCTTACCAGTGACGCCGTTCATGGATCGCGAGAAAATCACCAAACCCTCGTCCCAGTGCAGTTTCATCGGTTTTGTTCTCCTCCCACTCTTCGAAGCTCTCGGCGAACTCCTTACAGAACTTGTTGTGAGCACATTTTTTGCCATTAGCAATTAAAACAACTAATTCTGTATCAGTATTCAAACAGCTATCATTTCAACACTTGATGACTCAAATAAATGCAAAATCCATCATCCTTAAATTTCAATTTTGAAATAAATTTCTTCCCTTCAACTGCCCTAAAAATGACTTTTCATGCATTCGTGTACTTATTCTGAGCTACTTTCAGATCATTTGAGTTTGCAATAAAATCAGTATGAGACTTATATTTAGGTCTGGATATCGAAACCCTAGCAAGCCTTTGTTTTACAAATTACAAATTAGGTAAGTAGGACTTATCAAAAATTTTAATTTTTCAAAAAATGACAAATTTTGTAATTTTTACCCCTCGACTTACTTATGGGCCAAATTTACTCCAATACTACTATAAATATGAACTTTCTAAAATCCCTCGATTACATGGTATCACTCGACTTCACTCGGGTATTATGGTACCGATCGTTATCCCAAGAGTAATTTTTAGCTAAGGCAATTAAGTATGCTATTTAGGTCCTAGACTTTTTCATAAAGCCCTCCTAACATCAGAAGACAGTAGACTCATCAAAAGATTTAGCAATTAAAAAAAGTGTTTATGAGTTTTTGATGCATCAGTATTAAATAATTTTTAAATTCCTTTATTCATTTTCCGTTACTGAACGGTTTTCAATGATATGTTTTTCTACTTAAGGTAATGCGTCAGAAGTCGACACGTTAAAGGAAGTTTGAACTTTGAGCTTACCTTTCACGTAGGGAAATAGTTTTTTCTCATTGCAAACCTGTTCATTGTGTACCCAAGATCCTTCCCTAAAAGACCTGGCAGCGGGAAATATTATTCAACATGGTTTGAAAAGGGAAAAACAAGTTTTGTAAAAAATCCCAATGCTCTATTAGTCGACACCAGTGACCAACATTTTCTTCAGTAGTCGACATGGTTTTGCACTAGTAGTCGACCTACATGTGTTAGAAGTCGACAGTATCTCTTGAGTCAGTAGTCGACAGGTTTCGTCATTCCATCGTTTTCACTTTTTTCGACTTCTTATTTTATAGTTGTTAGACTTTTTATTTGCAAACAGCTCATTATCAGTCTCAAATTGCAATAAGTACTTAAGTAGAAAGGTATGAAAACTACTTATAGTCGAAAACTCATTGTCAGAAAATTGACATTACAGTTGGGCTTAGGTACCTATTTACACAGTTTTTGACATTTTCATGTCTTTGCTTTGGCACATGAACTGAAACGGGAAAAAATTGTTCCCTTGATTCACCCTTTCCCTCAGATCACGTCAGAACACAAGCGACCGGCGAGCCACTACGTCAGAGCCTATGACGCACGAGCGTATGACGTCAGACGGCTGGCAGAAGGCCAACTAGTACGTCAGAGCCTTTGACGCACGAGCGTATGACGTCAGACGGCTGGCAGAAGGCTAACTAGTACGACAGAGCCTATGACGCACGAGCGTATGACGTCAGACGGCTGGTAGAAGGCCAACTAGTACGCCAGAGCCTATGACTCACGAGCGTATGACGTCAGACGGCTGGCAGAAGGCCAACTAGTACGTCAAAGCCTATGACGTCAGAGGGCTGGCTGGGTGATTGGGTGGTAGCGAAGGGAGGTGGTGATGACGTCAGAGGGGCCAGAGGGAGGCAGATATCTGAAACCCCCATTTCTTCCTCACTACTTTCTTGATCACCGTGAAATTTCCTAAAGGATCTCCGAGTCCACCCAAATTGGTCAGTCTGCCCATCGACATCTAATAAATCTTTTATTGAGGAAAACACTTCTGTAAATAGCGTTATTCAACGGTTGGGATACATAAGCAACATAAAGATTGAGTAAACCAGAAAATGTTAGTAGATCCCTTATGCATTGGCATCCATGTGTGTGCGGGTTATCGGTGTAACTCTCACTCTCAGTACAGTGTTTCTGTTTCGGGGTTATCAAACTGAGATTAAAAGTCCCCAGTCATGCAGCATGACTATAAGAGCGAATTTTCGACGAAACTGTACATAAAATGCAATAAACGACACAGAAACTTAAAAGATATTATTAAATGTCAGGTAATAAGAGTGAAATACACTTACATTTCCAGTCCGTCCTTAGCCAAAACGCCATCAATTAGCATAGAAACGTGGTCAAACGAACGATAGCAGCTTTGAGCGCTCTGGCCGTCCTTTAAACCCGCGTGTTTCTAAGGCTACCTTATCTCTCTACACTGAGAAGAAATAGTATAATAGGAAGCAACAACTAAAAACGTCAAACCATGTCTTTATCCTTAGCTTGTGCCCACTTTTGAAGAGGGTGTCGACTATTAGTGCAGTGTCGACTTCTGACGCATTACCTTACTTTATGAGTCTTTTTCTCTAGGACTTGATTTGATTTTTTGATCATTAACGTAAGTTTAATTTATTATTAATTTATATGCAACTCCTGATCTCCGAATAATTTCTTTAAATTTTGGAGATCAGAAATTGCCAAATATTTTTGTTATTTACCTACATAAATTTGTACTCATGAATAATTTTACTTCAAGTACCTATCCAATACTTTTCTTTCTGTACTATGCGTATTGTGGTAATAAGTGAAGGGTCAGGGGAAAGATCGTACTCAGTCATTTTGTGTTCGGAATTGAGAAAAACGCATGATATTGTTTCAAACTTTTACCAAGCCCTCACCTGTCGTAAAAAAATTTCAAAAAATTAATTGATTAAAAGGCTAGAGTGGGGTTTTCCCATTTCTGACACCTTCATATGATGTAGTTTGTTACACTGAATCCAATGAAATCAATATCTCAATTTAGAAAACCAAATGACTTAGCACGTTCTTTCCCCTGACCCTTCAAATCGAGGGTCTCACGGCAACACCCCAGATCGTCACTTTTGTCCAAAATGTGTCATGCATTCCATTCGAAGCGTCTTCCCCCGGCGGACTTACCTCACTAAGTATAAGTTAGGTAACACTAAATCTCTCGATTTATTTTTCTGAATTACTCAGTAAATATAGTCATTGGCACAGGTCTTTTGGCTCTGCTGAAAAGTCGCCCAAATGACGATGTGGGAAGTTGCCGTGAGACCCTCAAAATGGCTTTAAAACGTAAAAAGAAAAACAAATTTGAAAAAATAGAACTCCCACTATTTTTTAAATTATTATAGTGTAAGCTCATTGGATTTGCTCTTCATTAGACAATTCACCACTGACATTCGACCGTTCTTTTCAGCCTATGATGGTCGACCCAGTCAGAAGCGCTCTCGAGTATTACAGGCGATTGAACGAAGCCCACCACAAAAACTCCATCGCGGATGCGGCCAACTCTAGCAACGGTCCGTCTGGACCCTCGTCGCCAACCAAACACGTGTTGAAAAGTCAAAGCAGCTACTCCGTGCGTAAAACCAGCATCACTTTCTCTCAGGTAGACCCAACAATACCCTAGAGTACCCTAACAGCGCCTATCGATTGTGCTGGTTCTTTTGAGCTCGAACTTTGTTGTATTTCTTGTATTTTATCGAGTTGAGGTGAGGCCATACATTTGGTGGTTATACTACCTGTTACTTTTCAGTAGGTCCCATCAGGGGTGGGTGTCATAACCTAACCGAAGTTTTATAGCTGAATAACTGCATTTCTAACTGGCTGGGCTGACACAGTGTCAGTGACACTTCCCTGGTCTCAACCATGGCCTCTGGGTCCATTTCCATTGCTACCCCTTGTTTGACCCCTTCCCTGGTGGATGGGGGTCGCGCTGTGGGCTTTGCGTGGGCCCATATGGGACCCCATTGGTGGGGTCTACCTCAATTTGCTCCACCAGTTCTGGGTCTGTTGGCCCCTCGTTCTCTCCAGGGTCCGCCACAGGTTCGTCCATTGTGGCCCTGTCCTTCTGGCAGAACCTGAGTCTGGAGCCCAGGCCGAAGTAGCTACTAGGGGGACATGTCCAGGTCCCTGAGGGTCCCCAGGGATTCGCCGTCTATCGAGAATGTCCACACTCGGCCATTCCCAGACTTCGAGCTCTCCCATGGGGTCCACAGGTCCGTGTACAGGCCTACATTCGCCACACTGAGCCTGGCAAGGATCCTGTCCTTGCTCAATGCCTCTCCATCCTCATCTGGGACGTATACCTTGCATAGGAGAGATCTTAACAGGTCGAGGTGCTATACTTATCAAAAGACTCCCACATCACATCTCATCTTACCTATCTAACATGATTTGTTTAGATTCCAGACCGCCTAGACCCTCCCCTCCCTGCTATGCCACTGTTATACATGGCCTAATCAACGTTTTTGAGTGATTTTGCGTTTTGGGATGCTTCAATTTCTTGAAAATCAAGATATCCTGCCGAAAAGTTAGCAGCCATAGGGGGATGGGGAATATTTAACGAAACCGCTTCAAATAACCTAATACTGTCCAGTAACCTGATACCAGATAACCCTATTACTGGAATAACTGTTCTGAGAACTTGGGGGAAAGGCCTTTGAGGGCCTCCGTCGCTGGCCATTCGGGATTCCGTGATAATAGATTGGCTGGGAATATTTCAGGTAGTACCATGTAATAGGTTACGGAAAACGAATGCGTGAAAGGTGTGCGATCATAACTGTCGACAAGTTATTTGAGTGAGTATTGAGTTAGTTTCGAGTAACAGCGACCGTCTGGTAATAGGTTGTGGTATTAGATTATTTTGGTAATAGGTTACCGGCGATTCGGCAACCTTTCCAGCGCCCAATGAAACCCAGTTCGTGTTTGGCGCTGGAGAGGTTCTCGAATCGCGGGTAACCTATTACCAAATCAACCTAATACCACAACCTATTACCATACGGTCGCTGTTACTCTGCAACCTATTACCAAGAAATAACCGTATTAGCCATGCTTAGCAGCCATTGAGTGCTCATTGGTTCTTCCACTTGAGCCCCTCTAGTAGTGACTGTTCCGTCATGCCAAGATGGTGCCTAAGTTGTATCCAGTCACATTTACGTGAATACAAATAGGTTATCACACGGAGTAGGAATACGTGGATGAAGACAAGTTTAAATTACAAAGCAGAATGTTGAGATTGGTGGATGGTAGTTGCAAACTCATGTCATCTATACAATCCCAACTGATATAATAGTGTACAATAACGCATCATCGAACTTTACTACACAGTGAGAAGTTAGGTGTGTACCTAATCTAGTATTCATTACACCAGTGGCGGATCCTGCCTTGAAACTCAGAGGGGGCATATAGATCAAGAGGGTGATCGAGAAGGGGGCGGGAGAGGTGCTTTTCTGAGCCAAATACAAACTTCAACTGGGAGCAAATGGAATAAATCTTGTAAGCTTTCTCATCTTCAAATTACAAATGTGACTCAATAGGTACTTACTCGTACAATAGACATGGAAAATGTTTGCAGGAACCAAACAAAGCGAAATAATTTATTTGCTCACCTCACACACGCAAAGCCTTCATCTTTTTGTAATATTTGGCGTTGAACTTACGTCACGAATATGGACGATTGACGAAGTGACTGTTTCATCAGGTATTCGATAAAGATAGACTCTAATTTACGAGCAGTGAAAAAGTCGCTTATTAATCAACCACTTGCCAACACATTACATTATACTCGTAATATCCGTACATGCCAAATCCACCAGGAGAACACATACACTCCCGAAGAGTCAAGTAATAGTTCAATAGTTCATCGTGGAAGTAAATGAACTTCTGTAGTTGTGTCCCAGGCCGCTGGTCGCGACTTTAACACCTCCCCTCAAGATTTCAATCTTGATATCAATTCTGGCGACATCGGACAGGCCGGAGAACTGGTCTACCAGAGCGACTGCTAGTCCCAGGTAGTGGCTCGGGGGTGCGCCCAATAGAAGATCCAGGGCCGTCAGAATGTCTTGGTTTGACTTGGTCCATAGTAGGATGTTTGGTAGCTTCTTTGGGGATGGCGGTAGTGATCCTCTTGGTCTCTGATCTATTTGAGAGGGTGCAGTAGGCTGAACTGCCTCTTCCTGATGTTCTTCTTGAGGCGCTGGTGATGGTCTGTCAGTTGCTGTTTCCTGAACCTGAGGGATTTCATCCAGGTAGGGTGCTGGGATGGGATGAAATCGGTTTCTTCTCACCGTCTGCCTTTCAGTTCTTACCAGGTAAGATCTTGGCTCACTCAGCACTGCAACTACCTGGCCATGTTGCTTGAGGTCGCAAATTCACACATACCTACTCGCCAATCTGAAGTGGCTGCTACTCATGACATTGATGACGCCAATCATAGTTTCTTTTGTATTTTGCGAATGTTAGGGAGTCACGGAGCTTGCGACCGTATAGAAGCTCAGCAGGGCTAAATCCAAATTCCAAAGAGGGTTTTCTGTAGGCCATAAGAGCTTTTTCCAAGTTGTCCTTATTCATAAGTCTTCACTGCAGCTTCAGCGGCCCCATTAGCCTGATGAAAGTGTGGGCTACTAGTTGTTGTCGACAAGCCCCATTCACGAGCAAAACGTTGAAAGTCAGACGATTGGATTGGCTGGAACTGTGAGCCACTGTCTGTGCAGACCTTTACAGGTATGCCATGACGGGAAAACAAGTCCTTGCAGATCTTGATTATGTCAATTGATCTCATCCTCTGAAGTCTAGCCAGTTCCAGATATCTTGAAAAATGATCCAGGACAACTAAATACCAATGATCATCAAATTTGAACAAATCCACTGATATCACCAGCCAGGGGAAATCAGGTAAAGTTGTAGACAAAAGTGGCTCATGACGAAGTTTTTCCCTGGAGTGTGGATTATGTCAAAGTCATAGCGCATCGTTCTTAGTCTGAATCGTGCAAACGTGGAGTAAGGTCATCCAGATGTTCGGTCTTGAATGGTCCAGATGGCCAGTTTCTATAACAAAGGGTTTTTCAATCAGGGAATTCCTTAGCTGCTAACTTGCCCAAGAGCGTATCCTTCTGCAGCAGATGTAAGGGTGCATGAGATGTAAGCGACAGGGTACTTGTCGCTTCCCTCACCTTGCAGAAGCAAGGCGCCAAGGCCCTAAGATGATGCGTCACAGGTCATCATTGTTGGTTTAGTCACATCATAAAGCTTCAAACAGGGTGCAGAAGTTAGCTTCTCTTATATCTTCTTGAATGCATCTTCCTGTGGCTGCCCCCAGATGAAGTCATTTTTTGGTGATAGCAGGCTGGATATGGGTTCCACGATGTCTGACAAGAGGCGGCCGACATCACGAATCTTAGCCTTATCTTCCACTGACAAACGTAAATAGTAACTATTCCCGTTCTGTTGAGTTTGATGAACGCCACTGCATTACACAAAAACAAAATTGAACCTATTAGAAGGTAATCATACAGAAGTGATTAAGGGTGGTACTTGCAGTTACAACAAGGTAACCTCCTTCAAATGTATGGCCTCATCTCTCCATGGTACCTTCTCCGTTTCATTTACAATAATTATTACCTCTGGCCAAACCGACTTGATCATGTGCGTCTGTGTTAATTTAAATTTTACAGGGTGTTTCCCTTTTTCCCAACCGTTTGTTGAGAGTTTCATGGGGCTGTGCATGACGTTAAGATGTACTTGTAGACCAACACAAGCCAGTACCTAAATTTGGGTATAAGTACGTATAATGATAAAGTGCCTCACATGGAACTCTGCCAAGTACTCAGCAAAATTGTATTTCTGTAAATATGAACTTTCCTAAATCACTTGTTTTGATTTCATTTTCCAAGTGTTTCTACGTATTTAGGTGTATGAGTGAGTGGAATGCAACGTTTGACTTGTTATCACCCTACATATTAGGTTGGGGAAAAAGTAATCGATTTTTGTAAGGTTCATTTTGAAAATTTGTTTACAATAGGTACAGTCACTGATTTTGACTCAAGTATGCCCCATCTTCTTCGAAGACTCCATCCCATTTAGAAGGCAACTTCATGATGCCACTATCCCAAATCGGTTTTTCCTTGGAACTGAAGTAGCCAGGTTTCACAGGCACTGCCATGGGGAATGACGATGGTAGTCGGTTGGTTCCAGGTCTGGACTATAAGGTGGGTGCATCACAATCTTCCAGCCTAGCTCCTTGATGAGGTTTGGCGTTGTCCTGGTGGAACATGAAGCCTCTCCTATTGACCAGATCTGGACTCTTCTAGTCGATCGCCGCTTTCAATCGGTCCAATTGCTGGCAGTAGAGGTCCGAATTGAGGGGATGACCATTAGGGAGCAGCTCATAATGAAAAACCTACCTGGTCAATTCTGAGGTTTGTTTGGACAGACAGTCCTGGACCGTTCTTACCATGCCACGCCCTTTTTAGCACGTTTGGACAGCCCCAGAACTGATCCTGGATCGAGACTTGGCTGTTCAGACAGACAGTCCAGGACCGTCCAGGACTAGTTCTGTCCGTCCTGGATTATTTTAGAGGACTGTCGATCCTACACATGCGCACTAGATGCTTTCTACCTTATCCATGGAAGACCAGCTTATCCATGGAAGAAGTTCTCATCAAAACAGCTTTTTGTTCATACTGGATTATTTGTGGCTTGACTGTGTGTAGCTATTTAATTTAACTGAAAAGCGTAGGGATAGCTTCAGGTTATCCGGTTGGAATCAGATGAGCGTTTGGACAGACATAGTCGTGGAATCAATCCTGGACTGTACTATCCTCTCTTTCTTCAGAACGCAGTTCGGTACTGGAATGGTCCAAGACTGTCTGTCCAAACAAACCTCTAGTATTGCTAGCATTTGGCGCTCTTCACCAGCCTTTGACCATGATCCTTGTCGCTTGAAATTGTCATGCGTGACCCATTTCTCGTCGCCAGTTACCAATCTTTCAAGAAACGGGTCGGTGTTGTTCCTTTTGACTAATGATTTGCAAATTGAGACGCGTTTCATCCAGTTTTGGTCCGTCAACTCGTGAGGTTCCCAAACATCAAGTGTTTTTTTTTTTTTTTTTTTTTTTTTTTTTTTTTTTTCAAGCTCAGCTTCATGTAAGTGGTTCAGCACAGTTTTGTGATCGATATTCTCCTGGGCAACGCTGCGACAGCTCTCATGCTGATCCTCCCTAACCATCTACGGCAGGCTTCCTGAACGTGGAGCATATCAAAATTCATCTCAAAATCAAAATTCATATCAAAATTTCCTGAACGGAACCGACGAAACCAAATTGAGCATGATTGGCCGTTACCGTATCGGAACCATAAAAACTACACAGGGTGGTCCATTTTAACCTGTGGGTCTCTGCAGACCCCAGAGTCATTCAAGACGATTTGCGCACGCGCAGATTAATAATCATGTATAAGATAATAGTCATTTTCATTTATCCGATAACATAAATACTAAACAAGGTATACTAGCCATCTAGCTGCAAAATAATGGATTACTTATTCCCCAACCTTTTATTTACGTCCCATACACCCATCAACAAGTGTGAGGGTCCATAACCCCAAAATCCTTTACGTTTGAACGTACAACGTACCCTCCCCCCACCCCCTGTTCATACAAATATTTTATTAACTCTTTCTTCATGCATGACTAACGTACCTATATCATAACCTATCTACCTGTTATTTAGGTACTTTCCGCTATCCGTAGATCACTACCAAAAGTATGTACCTCCGAAATAGATTCGTTCATTACATAAAACTCACGTATTCTACCTGTCAGTGAATTTTTGCCGTTTTCAACTTCTCAATTTGGACGTTCCAGCACCCCGACGAAGAGGACGAAGACATGATAGCGGACATAAGCACCGACGAAGAGGAAACCGTGACTGAAGTCGCTGTAAGCGAGAAAACGCTGAAATTCAAAATTTCCACGGAAAGCTCAAGGTAAATTGTTTATATTACTAGGCCAGTCGTCGCGGATGTTTAGGTCCAACAAATTGCACGAAGCTGATATTTTGGTATGATGTTAGGACGTGGTTGAGTAGAAGTTACACCAAGTTTGCAGCTTCAAAATCCCTAGGGAAGCCTTTTGGAAGCCAAAAAACCTCGATATTTCCGGACTAGTTTCAGTTTTTGCCTCTTACCTTGTTAAAGGTGTGTTTTATACGAAAAGACCAGGGACCTTGTCAAATCAACACACCTTATTCCTTCACCATCTCAGATTTTGGTGTAATCTGGTACAGAGGTTATTTTTATAGAAACTAAGAAAAATACCTAATTTTAGCTCAATACCTCAAACGGCTTCCAAAATATGATTCTAAATATGTTTCCAAAATTTGGAAAATGTTGACCTTCCTCGTCATTTTCAAATGGACATAGCAGCTCTCCTAGACAAGATAGAGAGTTGAAATTTGTCCCATTTTAAAGTCATTTATACGGGTTTTCATATGATATGCACCTATAGGAGTTTGAAGAAAAGCTCACATGAAATTTATGGTGGGAGAGCAATGGGTTCATACTTTAAAAAATTATTGAAAAATGTCTATTATACTCGTGGATGAAATAACTAGACAGTAATCTTACCTCTAATACTGATGAAAAGATACCTTGTAATTTTCAATATACATCATATTCGCAACTCCCTAAATGCCTGTAGTAGCTTGTGTTCTGGCCCAAAGCTGCCAGACCGAGCTGACTTACAGCCCCAACACTCTCAACTGACTCGTTCAAGGCTGGTAGGCTACATCAAGCTGGTTCATCCCCCAACTGCTGTGATAAGGTCTCCAACCGCAACGACTCTCTCAAGCAAGGCGTTTTGGTGCCTCTGTATCAGCAGCAGGATTCCCATACACTCTTGGAGCTTCAATGCCCATTTGGCTAACCTCCTCCCCCGTCCTATCCACAGAAAAGTTGTTCTTCTCAATCACTTTGCCACCAAGTTTTCCACTGCTGTGTGTGGCTCAGCCAAGTACACTCCTTTAACCATCGTCCCACCGCTTCCACCATTTATGTGCAAATCTGGCCCAAAGGGAGAAAGCAACTCCCTAAATGCCTGTAGTAGCTCCCTTGTGTTCTGGCCCAAAGCTGCCAGACCGAGCTGACACACAGCCCCAACACTCTCAACTGACTCGTTCAAGGGACTCATTCCCTGCTGGTAGGCTACATCAAGCTGGTTCATCCCCCTACTGCTGTGATAAGGTCTCCAACCGCAACGACTCTCTCCAGCAAGGCGTTTTGGTGCCTCTGTATCGGCAGCAGGATTCCCATACACTCTTGGAGCTTCAATGCCCATTTGGCTAACCTCCTCCCCCGTCCTATCCACAGAAAAGTTGTTCTTCTCAATCACTTTGCCCACCAGGTTTCCCACTGCTGTGTGTGGCTCAGCCAAGTACACTCCTTTAACCATCGTCCCACCGCTGCCACCATTTATGTGCAAATCTGGTCCAAAGGGAGAAAGCACAATGCTACACAACCGAGTAAAAGGGCAAGTGTGTAGAATGAAACCGATTAAACTCAAAAGTAATATAATTGAGCAAACTGATATTATAACTGGCCAAGCGCATGTCTCTGGCCGGCTGATCCGCGCAGTGGTGCCAGCGACTAGGCAGTGGATGATGTCCTTTCTCGCTCTCAAACGTCATACCGAAGAATCAGCTTTCTGCAATTTTTTGTGGACCTAAGGGAATTTTTCATCTGTTATCTGGCCTATACGTCGGAAACCTCGATTTCAACCCACTTCACCATATCAGATACGGTGTTTCAACTACGTACTTCTTTATCGCATTTTGTCAGCAGCGATCGGAAGAGCATCGCAGGGAGCAGAAAAGGCTCGCGAGAGCGGCCAGTTGACGACGACGATGACCGAATATGTGATTCATGCCATAGGAGAGACACTGTAAGTAAAAATAAAAACACGGTATCTGTATAATCCCGTATTTTTAATATTGAGCGTAGTTTGTATCCATTAACCCTTTAAAGAATCCTACACAAACTTAATGTCATCATCCCTCGTCCTTAATCGAACTTCAAGGTCTGATCAAAAGGTTCCAGGTCTTTCTCAAAAACGCTCTATTAACATTTTTAAATTATTTTATTTTGTCACCTTCAAAGTAATCTCCTTGGAAACTTTTTACAACTCGAGTTTCCGAAAACATTTTATACCAAAATCCGTTTCTGTCCAAAATACACCAAAAATCATACACTGAGTGGCCAAAATTTATAGGACCAGCTGTTTATCCAAGTTTTTCCGAACCTAAAAAAATTCAATTAGTAACCCCCTTCAATTTTTCACGGGAAATTCAAATATCACATTTTCGGGATTCGCGCATGCGCGCAAATGCGCGATATTCGCATCAACTTCATTTTATCACATGGGAATCCCGATTTTTTATCGCAGGTTCAAAGTGAAAACATTGAAGTTACAGTTTGAAAACAAAATTTGTAACAATTTAATAGCGTTATTACTCCTCCTCCCAAGTTTTTAGTTTGTTGTTTGAAGTTGAAATCTTAAACTTGTATCGCAGTTCTTATTTATTTATTTTTATTTCATTGGTAGTTAATTTTATTTCCTACTCAGTCTTATGAATCACAGTGTGTTCCGTAGTGGTCATTGGTGTCTTTACCACGTTGTTGAAGCGGTACTTAACGCTTAACCTTCAGTACCCCTCCCAGTCAAATATTTAATATCACACTTTACTTCCACCGATTTTTTCCAAGCACATTTTGGATCAGCTACTCGTTTTTGATCACCTTTTCTTTGTGTTTGTTTTTTCGATAAAGCTGCCGAACCTGAATGGGTGTCAAATCCCCAAGGTACCCAAGGTCACTATTAACTCTGGCCTTAAATTCAGTGTTTCTCGTTCAAATTGTCAACGTTATGATTTCACATTATCGCTTTGCTTCTCGCACGGGTCCCTCAATTGTTTTTTCTGGCTCTCTCTGCACGTTTTGAACGTTTTCATAAAAATGTCCGATACGGAGTTAAAACCGCAGGGCTGCCAACTTCATGCGAAATGTGTCTGCTTTTCGTTGTTCGTCAGTGGATGTTTGCGTACCTGTGAAACTTACGTTAATCGTTATGTTTTGAACTTTATTGAATTGATTTCAGAACGACTTCCACTACAGAATTTGGTTCAATTTTATTTCTAGGTAGTGCAAGAGTTTTGAGCGCACTTATAGAGCAGCTGTGCACTTTATTGTGGAATCGAATGTGCGCTATTTCGTATTGATTCTATTTTTAAGGATTTGTTTCATTTTTTAATCACTTAACGTAGAATGAGGCAGTGAGGGCAGTATTGTGTCCAGTCATGAACGTTATGGTTGCGAATTCGAATTTCTATGGAGGGACAATAATTGTTATGAAATTTCTTACGCCTAATTGTAACAAAATGTTAAAAATATAATAATTTGATCGTTACTGAGAGTGGGTTCACACCGGTATGTGATGCAAAGCAGAGCATACAACTCTATAGGCATGGAATGAATATCTTGATGAACATCTGGGATGAATATCCAAGTTCAGCATAGAACAGGAGACACTCAGTAGATCCTGGGCATATGCTGCTTAAAGTATAAGTCCTAAGGAGGCTTCATACCAAATGACAGCTTCATAGAGTGAAGAGCATAGAAGTTAGCTTTAGGAGCCACTCAGCTGATCCTGGGCATATTCTGCTCAAAGTGTTAGTCCTAAGGAGGCTTCATGCCAAATTGCAGCTTCGTAGTGTGAAGAGCATAGAAATTAGCTTTAGGAGCCACTCAGCGTATCCTGGGCATATGCTGCTTAAAGTGTAAGTCCTAAGGAGGCTTCATGCCAAATTGCAGCTTCATAGTGTGAAGAGCATAGAAATTACCTTTAGGAGCCACTCAGCCGATCCTGGGCATATGCTGCTTAAAGTGTAAGTCCTAAGGAGGCTTCATGCCAAATTGCAGCTTCATAGTGTGAAGAGCATAGAAATTACCTTTAGGAGCCACTCAGCCGATCCTGGGCATATGCTGCTTGAAGTGTAAGTCCTAAGGATGCTACATGTCAAATTTCGAGTTTCTACTCGGACGGTTTCAGCCAGTTATGTGAAGGCTAAAACATGTTGCACGTTTGTGATGGCTGCTGTCCTCCTGTTCTCGATCTTTTTGTTCGTTGGACGGTTCTGGGGCAGCACAGACCGGAGAACCTTCCGGGCGGGCATGTTGCTTAACCCTCTGAGAACAGGGGAGCTCAGCAGCCATCCATTACACGTTAAAACAGTAAAATACTCAGAAATGCTGGAGCATGTGCATTGGTGACTGTTCGAGAGCCCAAAATCGTACCTATCATAATTGCTATCGAAGCCAACCCCAATTTGGCGAATATCGATTCACTTTGCACTGAGTCGCATCGCATTCCGTGTGAACCCGCCCATAGACTCTGATCTCAAGGAACAGCCAGAAAAATTGGTTCAGCTAAAGATAGTAAAATTTGAGTTTAACCCTTTATAAAGTTCACCGTAAATGAGAAAAGCGAGCTAAATCAGTATATCATCATCATATTATCTTATTGGCCATTTTTTCATTTGGAGGGTTGTAGGAGGATCGGTATGAAAGAAGGAGCGTTGTTCCCAAGCTTTCGGCTTTATTAAGCCATCTTCAGGGCTGTCACACAGAACGACAACCTGCTGTGAGGTCTGACCATTGTTGGTAGCAATGATTTTAAATTCTAAACGATTTTCAATATAACAGTTACTTACTTTGGTAGGTATTTCCTCCTAGAATTTCAAGTCAATGCTACCGACAATGGTCAGACCTCACTGCAGAGGTTCTGTGTTGCAGCCCTGAAGATGAAGATAGTCTAATAAAGCCAAAAGCTTGGAAACAAAAGAGAGTTCCTAAGAGATAAATAAATCCATTCAGATGTGGACATATCTCGTGGACACATCTAAGGCGAGCAACTTCTGAGTGCTAACCAATATGGCGGAACTGATCACATGTTAAGTAACGTCAAGTCACCTTAGCAAAACGCGAAATCCATCCCTTAGGCGCTGCACTGTTATGATAACAGTGTTATCCCGGAGTAAGGATACTCGTTAAGGAAGGTTATTCGTTAAGGTTGAGTCCGGAAAGAGGAATAGACACATGTATGTGTCCGGTTGTGATCGATTCGAAGCAATGTGTCCGGACGCAGCCGACGCGCATGCGCAGTTGAGATAAGTTCAAATTTGTGTCCATAGGAATATGCCCCGTTAGGAACTCTCTAAAGTTCCTTCTTTCATACCGAACCTCCTTCAACCCTCCAAATGAAATAATTATCATATTGAGATCATGCAAGGTTTCCATTGTTTTGAAAAACATCTACTGTGGTTTTTGAAAGTCGTTGTGTCCTGTTGCTGGCTACTCAATTAACACAGCAGCTAACGGTTTTCCTCTTGCTCGTTTCAGGCCAGATCGCATTCGCTGGTCGAACCCGAATGGCGGTACGGAGGCGCTGGCTCGCCTTCTGCCAATAGCGACAAGGGACGTCGCTCGGCTTCTACAGGAAGAGAAGAGAAAAAAGAGTACAAAAGCGCTCCAGCGTCACCGGCTCCGCCCAAGTCACCGGGTATCGTATCGCGACTCAAAAGGCTCGGGTGGCGATCGACTGGTGAGGAAAAGGTGAGGATGATGGTCCTGGGCAGTGGGGAGTGATGAGATTCATACTGTAGAGATGCACCACCAAATTTTGTAGATAGAAGTCTTGTTGTATCCACAGGTCATGTGGGTGTTTCTCCGAAAATGTGTATTTTTCAAGGAACAAAATTGCTGAATTTAAAACAGTAAAACTCACTTTTTCCTTTCAAATCTATGCTCTGTGTGAAAGATGGTGTTTTGAAGGCGGTGTGGTCCCCCTGTTTAACTGACTTTCGTCTTCTACCAGGGGGCCCTGCCCAACATCAACGTTTGGAGGTGAGGGGTGTAATGGTTTGCTAACTTGTATACAAAATTAGAAAAAGTTTGAAAATTTCATAACAACAGTGAGATATCGACACTGGACAAGAAAATACACATTCTCGGAGAAAGACCCAATCACCACCAGAGTAACAACTCTGAGTGAGTTGCAGGGTACCAACTTTTGACTCTTGAAATTTTTAAATCTAACAAACCAGTCGACTACGAGTTTCTGAAGAAACGAACCTACTAATAATTAGTAGGAATTATAGTAGGAATTATTCCTCTTGTACAGGAGCTTGGACTTTGTACCATCCATGTACGTCAGTATGAGATCCATAGCAGTAGCTTCCCTCCCAAAACAAAATGGCGGGTAGCTCTGTTAAATGAATAATTTATTAAACATTTATTGATAATTATTATCAATATGGCGTTGGTCCCCAGGTATTAGTGATTGGCTATACTGTGAGTTGTTCATAACAGGTTCTATTTCATAGATTGGGTTGAACACAGCCCCACAAAAAAAAAGTTATGTACATCGAACCGGACGTATCTTTATGTTTTTGGGGTCGCCGAATCCGGGGTCGGTTTGACCTCATCTGGTCGGTGTCAAGGTCATTTGAAGGTCAAATCAAATAAAAATTCTCGAAAAATTCTTAAACTTTTCACACGTTTTTCTTAGCTGATTCCAAGAACTTTTTGTTCTATAACATTTTTCCATTAAGCTTATACTTTTTGAGTTAAAAAATCCCCAAAAACTAAGGTTTACAAGTTTGTGAATTTTTTACTCAAAAAGGATCAACTTTACAAAAATATTTTATACAATAAAAAGTTTTTAGAATTATTCAAGGAATACGTATGCGTTTTTTCAGATTTTTCTCAACATTTCAAATTTTCTGAACATGAATGTTCAGAAATAAAATTTGAAAAAATGCATACGTATTCCTTGACTTATAATTATTGTAAGAACTTTTTATTCCATAAATGTTTTAGTAAAGTTGAACCGTTTCGAGTAAAAAAATTCACAAAATTGTAACCCTTATTTTTTGGGATTTTCTAACTCAAAAAGTATTAGCTTAACGGAAATATGTTAGGAATAAAAAGTTATTAGAAACAGTTAAGAAAAACGTGAAATTTTGTCAGAATTTTTCGAGAACTTTTATTTGATTTGACCGTTAAATGATCTTGACCTCAACCTGATGAGGTGGTTTAGTAACAGAGTGACTGGTCGCGAGCTGTTCAGGGGTTATTAGTGAAGGATGATAAGTACAAGGGTGGTATCTCTCATTTGATGATGACAATAGTAAGAATAAGACATTAAATTTTAGAAGTAAATTTTAGATTTTAAAGACATTAACTTTTAGAAGTAAATTTTACTTCTAAAATAGGAACAGAGTGCCCTCTAAGACTTAGAAATACAGAAAGTTGCTATTTCGTTTGCCATGTTTGGAGCAACTGATTTCTGATAAGGAAAAACCTCTTTGAGAATCGCCATTTTCTTAACTGTGATTGGAAATCACTCTCAACTGGCCTTAGGCATGTAGCTATTTGAAGATCCCTGTACCCTCAGGAGCAGGTAGGAGTTAATTGGGAATACTCCTGTCCAGAAACAGGTAATTTAGTCCTGAGAAAATGAATTCCCTCCCCGTCTACCACTTATTAATCCTACATACTACATACAACCGTCGCTAACCTGTGCATTGCACGGCTATTGAATATTTTCAAAGGTGAACTCCTAACAGTGACTAACATTTCATCGACGACTGGTTCTTTTAGGGCAAAGTGAGCTTTACCAGTGAAATTGATCAAGTCTCGCGCATCAAGTGTCTTTCTTGCGATATGGTGGTGAGAACTATCTAACGAATACTTGTACCTAATCGGTTTTTTTATTTATTTATTTATTTTTTTTGCTCTTAACAAAATTTGACGTATTTTCCCTTTTCCACCACTGACCGGTTGTCCAAATTTCGGTCCCCTTTTTGGCTCGTTCAATCCTTAATTGTGTGTGTTCCGGTTGATTGAAAGGGCGTAGTTTTCTTTGTGGACAGGTATTAACCCTTAATCACCACCCATGTTCCTCTTTTACCCCTGTTTCGATTTGACTTAAAGTGGGCTGTGAACGTGCAGTATTTGAATACCTGAAGTCATTCAGGGAGTGCAGGAAGTTCATGAACTTAATGATGGAATCTTCGGGGTGGAACGCACATCCATTGTCAGTTGAACTGGTGACTGCGCCAAACATGTTCATTCTTGTTCATTAACTCTCACTCGTTGGAACGAACCTAACATCTGATGCTCCCATCACCCTTTTAAGAACCACAATCGTGTATAACCACTTGGACCGTGTACAATGTTAGCCTGAATTGTGTGCACATTTACTTAACTTTGGTGCCCTATATCTAAATTATTGTATTGAGTACACGAATTGAGTGTTTTAAAAACATCCTGTACTCTTCAGAACGCCCTAGTACCCTTGCTCAAGTCCTACCGACTGCGCCACTTATCGTATTGAGTACAGGAATAGACTTTTTAAAAACTGTTTTATTTCATTTGAAGTTCACACTTCGAAACGATGCTATAAAAACGGGCAGAGTAACGTTGTAGACGAGTGACAAGAAGAGACTGACTGGCCCATGCAACTGGTTGAGCTTTTATATGCTTGAGTATCCCCTACACGAAAATTAATAGTACTTATCAAAAATTGCGAAACTTATGCATCCTGAACTCATCAGAACGCCCTAGTGCTTTTGCTCAAGTCCTACCGACTGCGCCAGTTGTCGTATTGAGTACACGAATAGAGTTTTTAAAAACTGTTTTATTTAATTTGAAGTTAACACTCTGAAATGACGGTAAACAACGGTCAACAACACTGAAATGACGGTATAAAAACGGTCAGAGTAACGTAATAGACGAGTGACAAGAAGAGACTGTAGAGAGTGACAATAGGTCGAGCTTTTATATGCTCGGGTTGCTGCTTCAGCAGTTAATCAGCAATTCTGTCATATATAACATCTATACATAGATAATTATTAAAATAGACAGGTATGAACTTCACAAATACAAATCAGCAACGCTTATGGCCCATTTTAGTCACTCCTCTTTTGTCTTCTACATGTTTTTGATAAATCCAACTTGTTTTGTCGAGCATGAATATTTCATACACCGAAGATCACTCACTGCCCTGCCGTACTATTTTGTGTTCCCCTCCTCCCCCACTCTTCACTCTGACGAACGGCTTTACGTTGACATTGAGAAACTCAAGTTTTGCTGACAGATATCCCCCGGGTCGCCGGCGAGCCTCAAGGGCCAGCACGGTTCGGACGAGCCTCTGCATCAAGGAGAACGTAGAGCTTCGACGCTCCCAAAGGTAACGTTCAATTGAATCTGCGGTCTTTCTTAACGTCTTCGATTTCTACAGAACTTTTTCCCCCTCCCCTCGAAATTAAAGGCTACCAATTCCATCCAAAGTGGAGGCTATTTATGCTGCTCAAAAATTGTAGTTAGATATCAAGAGTCGACTTGGTCAGAAAAATGGACGAATAGGTACAAAGTACTCCCCCCAGGCAGGCTACAAATAAGGGCTGAGCCAAAAATTAAACACTTTCACAAGGTACCGAATCCAATTATATGACCAAGCCAACTAACTTGTAGTATTTTGCCTATTTCTGTTTACAATTCCTACAAACTAAAATTTGTCGCCCCAACAAACGATCCCTACATAAATTCAAGGAAGTGGGCATTGGAATATTAACAATAAATTATCTGCATGCAATTCAATCTTGTCTTCGTTGCATTTGATTATTTCAGTTCGTCCCACCTATTCATGTTTGAAAATTGCTCGTAGACAGTTCACATGTAACGTAGATATTACTGCCGCTCCTGGAGTGCGTAGAGTTAACTCGAATTACTGTAGAACTAGGAAGCGTGGTATTACATGTCCTCACATAGTTTAAACCGACCAAAATCTTACATTTGAACAGACTGAACACTAAATCTATTTTTGTGGTCAAAATGGATTAGTAAACCTGTATTGGACATTCCCAGGGAGTAACACTGTTGCGTTGCCTGAGGGCAACCCTGTTGCATTACAACAGAGCAACACTGTTGCAATGCCTGGGAGGAACACAGTTGCATTGCCAGCAAACAACCCTGTTGCATCACTACAGAGCAACACTGTTGCATTGCCTGATAAGAACCCTGTTGCATTACTAGAGAGCAACACTTGCATTGCCGTAGAGCAACACTGTTCCATTGGCAGAGTGCAACACTGTTTTAGTGCCAGAGAGCAACACTGCTGCATTGCCTGAGAACAACCCTGTTGCATTGCCTGAGAACAACACTGTTCCATTCCCAGAGGGCAACACATTTGCATTGCTTGAGAACAACCCTGTTGCATCACCACAGAGCAACACTGTTGCATAGCCTGATAACAACCCTGCTGCATTACTAGAGAGCAACAATGTTGAATCACCTAAGAAGGACACTGTTGCAATGTCTGAGAACAACACTGTTTTAGTGCCAGAGAGCAACACTATTCCATTGCCAGAGAGCAACACTACTGCATCGCCTAGCAGCAACCCTGTTGCATTACTAGACAGCACCTTGTTGCATTACTAGACAGCAATACTGTTATGTTGCCTGGGAGCAACACTGTTGCATTGCCAGAGAACGACACATTTACTGTTCCATTGCCAGAGAGCAATATTGGTGCATTGAAAGAGAACAACACTGTTGCGATGTCTGAGAACAACAATGTTCAATTACTAGAGAGTAACACTGTTCCATTGCCAGAGAGGACTGTTGCATTGCCTGAGAACAACACTGTTGTATTGCCTGATAACAACCCTGGTCCATTACTAGAGAGCAACACTGTTGCATTGCCTGGGAGCTACACTGTTCCATTGCCTGAGAACCTCACGGTTGCATTGCCTGAGGACAACCCTGTTGCATTACTAGAGAGCAACACCGTTCCATTGCCTGAGGACAACCCTCTTGCATTACTGAAGATTTTTTTCCTTCCACTTAGTCAACCGTTCATACACTGTAATAACAAACATAATGCATTTATTTATCACTATATTAGAAACGCGAATAGCATGCCATATTTTCGATTGCACTAAGTAAATCATTTACGATCCCACAAGCCTACAGTTGTTTAACCCGATCAAACTGCGAAATCAGGGGCTTTGCACTCCATTCACTGCCACAGTCTCAATTTCCACCTCAAACGAATTATTCAACTTATTAGTTGTCAGTTTTGGGTCGCTGGATGAGCACTTCCTACGACCTAAATTGTCACTATTGGTCAATTAGGTTCAATTTGAACCACACAGAGCCTTATTAACACCAATTTTCTCACTGGTAGCGGTTAGTTTAGTGAAGTCGAATACTTTCACTTGTCTCTCAAGCACTTGGTTAAGCACCCTTAAAAACCACCCACTGTTTATGCCGACAGCACGATATTTTTGTATATTATCCCAAGAGACACTCAACTAACATCAAACTGTTCCAAATTAAGAAATTGTGTTTATTTCGACACGATTATCGTCACTTTTGTCTTGTGTTTTGTAGTTCTCCAAATAGTTGGCCCACTTAAGAATATTAATCCTGCACAAATCACTGAAAAATTACGTAGAATACTAGATCATCCATCAGCGCTTAGATCGATCAATGCAGCTTCATAGAGAGAGCGCTCGCGCTTATTACACAGAGCTTACAAGTATTTTTTTTGTGTGAATACATTTTCTTTGATTGGTCCTGTTTCGTACGGTTTCAGCTCGAGTGCGTCATTTGCTGACAAAGTTACCAACCCCAAAGGCTAAGTTTTGCAAGGTACCTATTAGATTTAAATGTTGAATTAATAAAAGTGAGTAGGTATCCAACGTTCAGAGAGTTAGTTATTAGGTTCACTCGTTTGTTTAGGTTCGTAGTCCCATCGTTCAACGTGGACTACGTAGAAGCACACTACATAGTGAAAAGTACGATAGTCAGGCTGTGACACTGTGCTCACTTAGCGACCTTGGTGGCGGAAAGGATAGCGACCTCTAGAGTATATAATCCAGAAAATTACAACAGCTGTTGAAAATCGAAAAATTGATATATTCCAACCAATTTGACAGGATTCGTTAAAAAAAATTGCGTTTATTCCTCTTCAGTTTGTGCCCAGACCAGCTGTTAGCGAATTTTCGAAGAAAATGTTATTGTTCTTGGTCCAAAATTTTTAAAACTCGTATTTCCGAAAACTTTTCATACCAAAATCCGTTTCAGACCACCCTGAATTCACTGCCGAAAGACACCAAAAATTAGATATACGAAAATTAACAAACTTGAAATCCCCTAGTGTCTCGTACGTATCAAAAACTTCGAAACCAATGTTGGCATCTTGAACTCATCAGAACGCCCTAGTACCCTTGCTCAAGCTCTACCGACTGCGCCAATTATCGTATTGAGTACACGAATAGAGTTTTTAAGAACTGTTTTATTCAATTTGACGTTAACACTTTGAAATGATGATATCCGTTTCAGACCACCCCGAATCCACTGCCAAAAGACACCAAAAATTAGATATATATTTATATATTGATGTATGTTTCACTCCAGACGATAACTCTCGATAGAATTGAGATAAAAAGCTCAAATTTGCACAAAGATCCGTCTTGGCAATCGAAAGGCTAATATAGTTCGTAGATGGGCAGAATCGGGCCACTCTAAGGGGGGTTTTCGAGGAGTTTTAGGGGGGTGGGGGGGAAACACGATGGTGAAATCAGAATTGCGATATCTCATTCCGTTCTTACAGTGGAGCACATTGAAGATGAAGAAACATGGTTGATACTTAAAATGTTCTTCATGGACATCAGGTCCTTCAATGGAGACATTTTACATAAAACCAATTATTTCTTCGATAATTCGCTCTTATAGCCATGCTGCATGACTTTGGATTTTTTCATATTCAATTCAACTTTGGTAGGTAATTTTGATAGAGTACTGACACCCCCCCCCCCCCCACTATTAAGATACCGAGTGTGGATACGTTTTGAGTTCAGTATTTCGATTGGCAGCTAATTTAGGGGGTTTCAGTACGATTTAAAAACTCAAATTTGGATACCTATCCAATTTTGGAAAATCCAAAATTACACCAAGTGTGGGTACTTTTCCGGTTCAAGACATCATGTAAGAGTCGTTTTTGAAAGTACCTAAGTTTTTTTGAATAATTGAGGTTTCAGTGTGGCGGATGGGGATAGGACTCACCCGAGTTCATGCTTATAATCTGATCTAAATACATAATTATACACAGAAGATTCCAGTATCGATCAAACCTTTTAAATTACGTCTGAAATGTTGAGATCTGTAAAAAAAATAATAATAATAAATAATAATAGTAATAATACGGTTTCTTTTTCATTGATTATACAGGTATACTTACCCTCAGATATCTTATTCTTGTCGAAGGGCTCTCCAGTTAAGACCTCCTCACAGTCTGCGATTCACTTTGTGTCTTAGCAGAATCTAACGTTACTGGCTGCTGAGGGCTTCCAAAGGTCGTCAAAATGTACAAAGTCACATTAAGTTGGTATAGAACTCTTAGGTATACAGTTGGTATACTCATTGTTGTGATTGGCAGTGCAAACCCTTGATTCTCCAGTGGAAATAGGTCTCCTGAAACTACTTTGGAATCCTATAAAAATATCATTAAGAAACTCCCACTTTAAATGGCGGGTTTAAAAAAGCAACGAAATCCAACTTCAGCATGCAACTCAATCTCTACTCGACTTTAACACCTCTCTTGTAGCATATTTTCAACTTCTCTTCATAAGGAACCCTTCCATGTTTCTAATACCTACCTACAATATCTACACCTAACTCAACTAACTATTTAGCGATTTTTGTGGTGTTTCGCTTGACTAACTCAAATGTCATTTTTTTTCTCGTCTTTGTGTTGTCGATTTGGGAACCTCAGGAGAACAGGAAACGTTTCGCTTCGGAAGCTCGCAAAGGATGGCGGGGCCTTTTAGGGAAGCGCGACGAGCCAACGACATCTAAACCCAACGGACTCTCTACGGAGTCCATAGGTAAGTTGTACGACTTAGTTGCTTACAGTTTCTCAGTGTACGAAATTTTGCCCAGTTAGCTTTGAGCTAAAATTTCGAAATTTTCGTTACGGGTTCCGACCAACCCCACAATCATCCTCGAAACTTTTCATAGCCCTACGTCAAGGGGAAGGGGTTCAAAACGAATTTTGAAATTTTGAAAATTCCAAAACTCGAAAAATTCATATAGAACGGTATGTTTTTTATTTCATAGTTAGATGGAGTTTATTTTGTAGAATTTTTTTAAGACCATCCACAGCTTTGTACGACCAGCCGTTCGTTCACAATGACGGCTCAAAGTTGGAGCAGATCGAAAATCGTCAACATGAGAGTGAATCGAAAGGCAGCCTGTCGGGTCCATTTTCAAACTGGCCCAGCTGATTCAAACAGCCATGGTTTTCAAATATCGAGTTAATGAATAATATTCAATAATAATTATCTGTTTGGAGGGTTGTAGGAGGCGGTAAGAAAAGAAGAAGTTTTTCCGAGCTTTCGGCTTTAATAAGCCATCTTCAGGCCATCTAATAACCTGACATGTAGTTTATTCTGAACGAAAGAGACCGAGTTGAGGAAACAATACCTACCTACCCCTGAAGATGGCTTATTAAAGCCGAAAGCTCGGAAAAACTTCTTCTTTTCTTACCGCCTCCTACAACCCTCCAAACAGACAAAGGTTTTTCAACCAAAGGAGATAATGAACAATACAGAATAATAATTATTAATAATGAAGCATAAAAATTAATTATAACCAACAATAAATATTAATAATTCACACTACTTGGTAATAATTACTAATAATTAATGATAATTTATAATAATAATTAATCTATCATTCAGTAATTGAGACAGAAGGGTGATCTGTACAAAGAAGATAATAAACCGTTGTGTCAAGAATTTGCAGAGTTTGACGATTACTTTTGTAATCGATTAACGCCCTACTCTGTGTGAGGTGTCGAGATGAGAGCAGAGAGGTGGTCGGTGAAGCAGGATGGAGGGGGGGGGGGAGGAGTGGGTGGTAGCTGGTGAAGAGTGGAAAGTGGGTGGGAGTATTAATGCATCACAACATGCATGTGGAAAGGGGGTGGGAGTATTAATGCATCATAACATGCATGTGGAGAGGAGACAGGAGTATTAATGCATCACATGTTGTCCTTCTTCCATGATCTGAGAGCGGGGGAAGCCAGTGGTGACCGGTACTAGGGTGGAAGGGGTTGGGAGGTTTTGGCAGTGGTCCGCGGTGGGTGGGTGGAAGTTGGCGGTGGTCCGCGGTTGGGGGGGGGGGGGGGGGGTGGTCCGTGGTGTGGGGGGGGGGGGGATGTTGGCAGTGGTCCGTGGGGAGGAGAGTCTACAAGTGCTACGCTCACACGTCACTTTGGAGGTATTTAATAGAAAAACGTCTTCAATTCAGACCGCAAACGTTAATTCATAATGAATTTGATATAATCCTTTTATAATAAAAGAAAAAAAAATTCATCTTATCAAACGATAATTTCTAATAGTTATTAATAATAATTCACACTACTTCATAATAATGAATAACAAAATTTGTTTTTAATTATTATAAAGTAATTATTAATTATTATGGTAGTGTGAATTATTATTAATAACTATTAGACTTGTCACTCAGATCCTAATAAATACGTATCCACGGGGACCCGCCATATTGTTGTTTATATTGTTGTGTTTGGAGCGCTGGAATTTGCGACTGTTGTCGAGAACGCTACTATTCCAAGTCGTTAAATAGTATTTTATTTAATATATCTCAGTATTTCGCATGTAATTGGGCTTTTCATTTTGGGCGTATTGTTTTTGGCGTTATTTGGGTAACACTTATTTGAAAACCCTGTAAAGTTTATGTTATTGTCTGTTCCTATCATGTCGTCCATTCAAATCGTACGTTTTTTGGGTAGATCATTAATTGTGAATGTTTCTCATAGAGAATCTGGGGGAGTATTGTAATTCTGCATGTTTGGTCAGTGATCGAAAACTTGACGATGCGATCATTTTCTACCTTGTAATGTATGGTTGATGTGTGCCCCTGTTCAAGGGTGTTAGGCAATATGCCCACCCAGAGAGATTTTCGGTCTCTGCTCCCACAGAACCGTCTATCCCCAGAGCGGTCGAACAAAAAGATCGAGAACAGGGGCACTGCAACCATCACAACCTGAACATTTTCTTCACCATTTTCACCCTAATATTTTCATTTTTTTGTTCACTTTCTAGGAGAAAGCGTGGACTCCTCAGTCAACAATAACCGAAGGAAAAACAAGCTCTCAGTAGACGGATCGCCACACCGTCAGCGGTGGATGACCTCTCTCGTCTCTTCGTTTCGATCGAAAAAGTCAAAATCGGTTCACGACTCACCTAAATCGTGAATTCGACCCCCCCATAATTCGTATAAGTTTTTATATATATATTCTCTTATTGGACGTATCCAACTACAAACCCAATCATTTAAACACAATCATAAAGCCTCAATCAGTTTTCAGTCGTTTTAAACAGTGGATGAGTCAGTTAAAATATAATGGGTTTGACGCACATTTTCCACTTGATAAATACCAGGGACCGAGTTGAATTTTCGTTTCAAAATGAACAGAATTTGTTTGAAAAGTCAGTACGACAGGTGAATTATAAAAAATAATTATGTACAAATCCGCTTTGAGGCATTCTGAATCCAACCTCGTCGCCATATAATGATTGGAGAAGATCTCGAATTTCCTCAAAAACCAAATGAGCAAAATTAAGATTTGAGTCAAATTTGAGTTTTAATGGGTCAATAACAAAATCTTCATAAACAGTAGGCGTTCGAGAGGAGTATGGAAGGCCTTACTTGATAATTCATCCTGTACAATGGCGTGTAGTATGACATCACACATGACCATGTTCTGCCTTCTCCCAAGCAGCTGCTGGTCGATCTCATCACTAAAAAATCAAGCAAAAATCAATTCAAAATTCATTCATGAAATTTCAAAATATTTACCTAATTCTGATTTCAGTAGACGCCCATCTGTTATATGGAGTGTGTACCAACCTCATAAATATAAATAATTTGGCACTAAATGCTTATTTCAGGCAGAAAGTATTGAGTGTGGTAAAGCCTTCGAAGTTTACTAGGCTTAGTCACAATGTCTTCCCATAGCCCTTTCAAGCTACTTATCAACTTTGGAGTAGTGGAAATGGTCATTTTTGAAAGTCTAAATTCGATTAACGTTTTGAGTCAGTGCTTCGAACTACTTCACATTTTGAAATTGATTAAATTTTTAATACTCAGCCACGACCATTTGCTAATTAAAATGAACCAAAATGAAGGAACAGAATTTCTAGTGAGTCTGCAGGGCTTTCCAACGTTCAACCAATAAATCTGTATTGGAACACACTCAAAGTCGACATAACCAAACCTGCCGTTTTTTTGTTCACCATAATGGGTGACGCCTAGTAGATCACTTAGAAGTTCACGAACAACTTTGGCGCAGTCGCCACACGCAGGATATTCATGTTCCAGCGACATCAAGTGCGATGTTTGAAGTGGCTACACTGGAGCATCACTAACATGAGTTTTGAACTGAACTGAAAAGATAACCTCACTCAACTATGTAGAACCTTCCTAAATGCCATTGTTATGTCTAGTGATTCGGCACTCCCTGTTCACTCCTTCAATTCTCAACTACATTTTAAACGATTCGACTCATAACTGATCAAGGCTGTATGAACAATATGTGCATTATTTAAAACCTTCGCTAGGTCTTTGAAAACTACTGTAAAGATTACGATTCCCACATGCTGTTGTTGTTTGTTGTTACATTTATTAATTTGACCACCATTTCAAAATTCTCCAATAAGGGGTAAGTGTTTGAAAAATCACAACTTTGTGTTTCCTCTAAAATACGAAACGGTACGACCATGATGTCATTTAAATGGATTTTTACAGTTGTATTGCTATTTAACGTACCTAACGGTCTAAAATTAAGTACTGGTACTTCTTATACTCCATAGCAGCAATATTGAAATTTTGATTTTACTTGAAACACTTGGAAAAAAAAACACTTACCGTTATAAATTATTTTTCGATAAATGGATTTACGTACCACTTTATAAGAGCTTTTGATGCCCCAAATCTCATTGCAAGACATGATAAGCCATCTCGAAGGTGAAGTGGCAACATGACATAACTTTTGAAAAACCGTATTTCTCGCCTTATAAATTCTAACCAAATGCACTTTCATCGAAGTGTTTCATATAAGACGAAAATGCTGCTGTAATAACATAAAGTTCAAGTTTTAGGCTGAGATAGGTCGAGTTGTTTGACATTTTGGGTGAGATAGGCCAAGTTGTTTGAAATTTAGGCTGACATAGGCCATGTTGTTTGATATTTCGGGTGAGATACGCCAAGTTGTTCTGTCGATAGAGTCATACGCCTGTTTGAAATCCACAAACAGATGGTGCATATCCTCATTAAACTCCCAGGCTTTCTCCAGCATTTGCTTTCTAAACCCGCATTGGTACTCCCCAACTTCTTTCTCCATAAACTTGGCCAGTCTTTTGTTCAGGGAGCAGTACAGGACTTGATATGCCACAGCCACCAGGGCAATTCCACGATGGCTGGAGCACAGGAGCTTATCTCCCTTTTTGTAAATGGGGCAAATGGTTGCCTCCGTCCATTCCTTGGGCATTCTTTCCTCAGCCCAGATTCTCACGATCAAGCGATGAATCTCGTCCCCGAGCTGCACAATTGCTGCTGGATCTTCTAGCCTTGGGAGTACCCAAGAAGCTGGTCAGGTTGGTGAGAGTAACTCTGGCTGATTCCAAATGCTGCATCAAACAGCAGGGCACGTTGTCACAGGAGTTTCCAGTGGACGTGGAGCTGAGGCAAGGTGACTCTGAATCACCGACCCTGTTCAATCTTGCCATGGAGAGGCCAATTCGGGCGATAAGAACCGACCCTGGAGGTGCGATCTGTAGCAGACTCACTCAGCATCTGGCATATGCCGACGATGTGTTGACTGCACTTTCAATACTGGCCTTGTCTGGAGCTCTGGAGGAGTTTGAGGGGGCGGCAAAGGAGCGTCGTCTGCTCATAAGCGAGAAAAAGACTGTTTATATGCATTCGACCCCTCAGCCCCAGAGGACATCGCTGCAGGTTGGAAATCAAATTTTCCCGCCCTGCAGTGAGTTCAAGTACTTCGAAGCCCCAGCTAGGTGACGTCGATAAGGACCTCAGGATTCTGAATGTCAAAAGATGGAGAACCGTTGCTCCGGATCGGGATTTATGGAAAAGGACAGTTGTGGAGGCCAGGGATAGACAGATCAACATGTATATTTGAGAAAAAGTAATTTAATATTCAGAATATTACGACTATGGGCTAAGCCCGCCTGTCAAAAGACTTCATAGAGACCGTCAAACAATATTATCCTACAAAAATTAATATTACCTACAACAAATGCAGTATACGATGTTATTAACAAATATTATTATTGAACCACTTGTTACTAAACAAAATTTTAGTGGAGGCCAGGGTTCCATCGGGACTGCAGCTATCGAAAAAAAAAGATAGGCCAAGTTGTTGGAAATTTAGGTTGAGATAGGGTACCGCTTTTTTTGTAATCTCATAACCCTCCTAAATTTTTTTGTTTGTTTTAAAGTGACGATGGAGCAAATCGCAATTTACTATAGGTATAAAACAGCCGAGATGTGACATGTTTCAATGAGATGTGACATGTGTCAGACAGATGATGTGACATGTGTCAGTCAGATGATGTGACATGTGTCAGTCAGATGATGTGACATGTGTCAGTCAGATGATGTGACATGTGTCAGACAGATGATGTGACATGTGTCAGTCAGATGATGTGACATGTGTCAGTCAGATGATGTGACATTTGTCAGTCAGATGATGACATGTTTCCTTTTGTTTTCCTGGCGAGAAATTCGCTACATTGCCAAACCTCTAACTCAAAATAGGCACAAAAAAATGACGTCACGTTGCCACTTCACCCACGATCTAAATTTGTACGAAAACGCTTCTTAAGCCTTCCTATGGTGGAGTTTCACAAACGAGTATTGAGAATGAAAAAATCGTTGAAACACGACGTTTCGTCGATTAACAAATTATTACGTGTATAAGTAGACACTACAGGTTTTATTGTGGCCCTGTAGGAGTTTAACTCAGAAATGAAATAACATGAAAATAAATTTAAAAAAAAGCCTATGAACTTCCTATTTTAAAATGAAATGTTCACCGTTTTCAATGTGTATTGTAGTGTATTTTGTCGGCCAAAACGAGAAAAAAAAATTAATAATAATAATGCAGTAGTCCGGTTACGTGTACCGATCGCGTTGGGACCAAGAGGGCTTGATTGTTGTATGTGGGGAGTAAAAATGTTGAAAAAAGTCAATTTACCTCAATTGGAGCAGTGATTGTTAAAGCGAACGAATCTACTTCGGAATACTAAAATTTGGGCAGGTTCGAAAAAACGGCCAATTTCGTAGTGGTTTTTGATATTTTTGAACATGTTCACATTTACTTTTACTCTTCACATTATTAATTCATTTGTTTATGACGACATTGTGATGGTGTGCTGATCTCCTGGTCTCGAGTTTTTTGTTCGACCCCCTCTGGGGATGGACGGCTGTGGAAACACAGACCGCACATCCCTCTGGGTGGGCATATTGCCTAACCCCCCGAGAACATGGGATCCTCAGCAGCCACAATATGACAGACCGAACAGAAAACAGATTGATATTGCCTGAAGCATTTTGATCGATATAAACGGGCGATCGTTATAACCGCGAACGACATAATGTATTAGGACTACTGTATTAAATAAATTTAAATATTGAAAAAAACAAAAATATGTATATTGAAAAAAAAGCTTGGTCGTATTATAAAACGAATGTCGCATTGTATAATTCCATGTGGGGTTCGAAAGGCCGAATCAAGTATTTGTGTAAGTACTAAGTTTACAGCCACTCTGTATTCTATCGCTGTATCGACCACAGGTCGGATATCACGTTTAATCGATAATTTGTACACTTTTTATTTATTAATTGTTTTCGTCTCTGTATGAGCGGGTACGAGTGCCCCCGTCATTACCAAGTTTATCGCTGGTCGATAATCGGAAAAAAAATCGGGGGTTCTCGTAGAGTATCGATGTTGTCTTTCCTAATAGTAGGGAATGATGGAATTCCTGAAATTTGCCTATTGGCGCTAATCAATAACAAAAACAACACACCCTATCGACAATTTGTTACTGTTCGTGTAAATTAACCAAAAAAAACCCACACACAAAAAAAAAAATTAAAAGTGAGCCTAATTACAATCAAATTGTGATAACTTGAGTCACAGTGACTTTAACAACTATTGAATTCTCGAATTCTCGACAACATAACGAGTCATTGTCCCGCGGAAGGATACAACAAAAATTATTTAAAATAAATTGAAAATTGGTTTACAAACTTGTAATATTGCCAAAGAACTTCCATTTTTCCATGTTTAGTGTAGCATTTACAAAAAAATGAAGTGGGGTGTATCACCAACTTTTGTCGTTTTCTCAAAAAATTGAAGAAAAGTACCATTATTGTAAAGTATGAAGTATCTTGTTGAGATGCGAAACAGTGTACGTCACCGTATTTATAATCAATAAATTTTTTTGTTAATTTTTTGTTTTTGGCAAAATGAATAGAGGAATATTATTACAAGTAGCGTTGTACCGAGTACGTTTTGTAACGAACTTGTAACAAATTCGTACGGTCATGTAGTTATTTGTCGTAGTACATTTTTTTTTCAGTAGGTAGGATCTGTGTGCGCATTAGAGGGCTTACAAAATCGAAACCACGTTTAGAATGTAGAACTATATTTGTACGAGTCAAAGAAACGAAAAACACGATATATATTTAAAAAAAAGAAAAATACTTCAGATCAAAGATCAACTTGAGAAAATTTCAGAAAAATATTACTGCTGGGGGAGCAGAAATCTCCCTACAGTACTTCATGGTGGGGGGAGAAAACTGGACACAACATTGGATATTGAACATTAACACCAACAAATCTGCCTTATTCAAGTCGACATTAAGAACATCAGCATGTAGTGTTCACACCGAAACAATAAATTTGTTACATACAGAAAAAACAGTTTTTTAAATTTTGAACGTAGGTACCTACTTAACACTCGTCGATTTTGAATGTAACCCTTTTTAACCTGTCGACTTTTAACCTGTTGACTTAACCTGTCGATTTTGAATGGTTTCAAATTTCACCTTTTTTCAAATTTTGAACGGTTTTCATTTTATTTTTAAATTGAACGTTATACCTTGTAACGTAATAACGTTACACTAGTGATGCAACGTCAGAACCAAATAATCGATTATAACATCAAATGATTAATCGTAAGCCAATAATCGATGTGACTGAATAATCGGTATTGATTAATCAATGTTCGATTGATCGAAAGCAAATAATCGATTTTTCACGGGAGTACTTATTTCAAACGCATAATTACTTGCTTTCCAATGGTTTTCTTCGTCTTTACGTGACGAATAATTATTAATAATTAACTTGCTATCTGAAAAACCACGTGCTGTTCGAATTAGCTGGGCCATTATGAACATAGACCTGACAGGCTGCCTCACGATTCACCCACATATTAACGAATATTGATCTGCTCCGGATGGTCATAAAAATTTGAACACTTCTTTAATGTGAACTAAAAACTATACCGGTCCATTTGAATTTTTCCCTACCACCAGGGCGGGGGGGGGGGGGGTTACCTAGGGTTCAAAAAACATTAATTTTTCAAATCCCATTGCCAACAACTTTTATTTGAAACGGTAGCTCATAATCGTAAAATCTAGACACCCCCCCCCCCCCCCCAAAAGGGTAGTTGTTATTGTTACTGCCTCACAACGACGATTTGTCTTGATTTGTATTAATCGATTATTATTATGATTAATCGGTTTTCGAATACATCTGGATTTTGAAAGCAGTTTTTAATCATATTAGAATGCATCAAATCCTGATGTATTCAAAAATTAATTAATCAGTGATAATATATTATAATCAATACAAATAATCGTCAGCTAAACATCGATTAAAATCAATCGATTATTTAGGGTCAAATAATCGATTATGCGATTAATCGATTATTTATTTGCATTCCTGACCTACACCATTTCTTTTTTTTCTTAATTTTGAGGGTTTTACACCATCGTTTTGCAAGAAAAAAAATTGAATTTGAATGTTGTACAATGGCTGCCCCATTATAACATCATCTCCACACATTATAACAACCCTCCCCTCCACCATATCATGTCTATTGACTGTTTCAATTTAACGTGGTTTTGATTTTGAACGCCCTTTTTCGTCCTCTATTTTTTCACTGATCCGGCATAAGCGAGTTTCCATGACCAAACAAACCCCTGTGAAAAAGTCACAGACCAAATTCGTCTTAACGAAAAACCCTTCGTTTCAGTAAAAATATTTGATTTTTCCAATTTAATTCCTCGTTGTTGTGATCAAAATAAAGTTGGTGTTTATGGTTAGGAAGTAATACAAAATATATATGCATATATACTTTTCAAAATAAGAACAAAAAATGTAATATTGCCAAAAAACTTCCATTTTCCTTCCATACTTTAATACGCAAAGTTGAAATATATGTATAGTATATATAGTATATATACGGTAAATGTGATGCTTTGTGTACATATATGTTACTATGAAAAACCTATTAAATGTACTGAATTCAAAAATTGCGTTTTTAAAAGTGTCAGTGTTTGAATAAGTAGTAACACTGAAACATTTGTGTAACATATCGAAAAGTGTGGTTCAATTGTTGACAAAAAAAATTCGTGGAAGAACTTGAATTTCGAATGCATTTATTAAACAAAAGAGAAGTGAAGTGGGTATTTTTTTTTGTTTCTTTTCATTCTAGTCGTTGGTAAAGTTATTAGTGTAGGTTCATATTTTCGTGTAATTTTGAGAGCATTGTCAATTTTTCGTTAATTTTTTTGTTTTAATTTTTAGATCGATATAAACCGCCCACGATATAAATGGAGACACCCACTGTAGTTTTCTTGTTTTCTTTCAAGGTTCGTCTCAACTGGTCGTTTTTTTTGGTTTTTTTCGATCTTTCAAAACCCTCTGTCAACTTTCTTCTCCCACCACAAATACACAAACTGCCTTTTGGTGTTCAAAATTGAAGGATGAATTTGGATTTTTTTTTTTAAACAAAGCTTATGGACACAATGATGCGTACATACGCCGTTTTCAGAAGCCTATGGGAGGTATAGATCAAAATTTTCAAAAGTTTCAAAATTTTCAAATTTCGTATTTTTCACACTGTTCTCCTCTTTTTTTGTACTTCATTCAAAGAACAGTAAAAAATATAATATTTTATATCCGAGTACTTACCTATTATATTAAAATATTATACAGGGTATCAAAATAGCCCACAGAAATTATGGGACAAACTCGAGAATCAGTTCTACGGCTAATTTGCAACAAAAAGTGCCTCATGGTATTTGTTCATTGCTCAACTAAAAAACCGACTTATTTTCACTTTTAAGATTTTTTTGATGTTTTCGACCTTGTCTCAGTAAAACGGCTCTAACTCCCTTAAATTAATGTGTAAAATAAAATTTCAGGATACCGTTGGAAAGAGTGTTGAATTTGCTATCCCCCTGATATAAAATCCGATTTTTAAGAAAAAAGCTGATTTTTAACCCATTCAAATGAAATCTTCAAATTTTGGACTTAAGTCATTTTCTTCATCAATTAGGACTGTCTCAAAACATCGGATTTTATATCAGGGAGGTAGCAAATTTAACGCTTTTTCCAACGGTATCCTCAACTTTTATTTTACACATTAATTCGAGGGAGTTAGAGCCGTTTTACTGAGACAAGGTCGAAAACACGAAAAAATCTGGGTTTTAATTGAGCAATGAAAAAATACCATGAGGCACTTTTTGTTGCGAATTCGCCGTAGAATTGATTTCTTGAGTTTGTATCATAATTTCTGTAGACACCCTGTATACTATATAAATATACATGTAGGTATATGATATGTACATGTGCCCAATAGGCGAAAACGGCCGTGGGCCGAAAAGAGTAGACATTCCTTGGAGTTTTCATTTTCATATGCTCAATCCTAGAATCTTAGTTTAGAGTCGTTTTAGAAATACTGTTGGAGTGGTAGACCTGTTTCGGACTTGGATCATTAGAAATTAGAACAACCCAGTGAGCGAATAAAAACGGCCGATCTCCGTCAAAAAATACTCTTAAGGCCGAACAGTCAGATTTAGTGGGTTCAAAGGATGGCTGCCAGTAGCCAACATTTCGATATTCGATAGTATTGGAGGTGAGGTATCGAGACGATATTTATCGTATAGGTCAGTAAAAAACGGAGGTATAGAGTGAGAGAGTCCATTTCCACGAAAATAATGAGTACAATTGTTAAATCGATTTCGACGATTAGGTCATCATCAGTAACAAACATGAACTAATCGTCGTATAGGTACTGATGATGACCTAATCGTCGAAATCGATTCAACAATAATTGTACCCATTATTTTCGTGGAAATAGACTCTCTCACTCTATACCTCCGTTTTTTATTGAAATGGATTTCCACAACCTCGTCGCGAGTGATCTAATTCGTATAGGTCAGTATCGATACTTTGTGCAACCGATAAAAAATATCGATATGTACTGAAATATCGGTTGAAAAAACATTCAATTAAAAAACTGTGTAAATACCTAGGCCCACCTGTGATGTCAATTCTCTGGCAATGAGTTTCCTCGAGTTTTTCATGCCTCGACCAGCAATGTTCAGTTTATGCCTGCTTCATTGATTTTGAGAAGGCTTTTGACAATGTGAAGCATGGACACTTCGTGCGAATTCTGGAGGAGGCTGGGCTTGACTTTAAGGACTTGCGACTTATTAAGAACCTGTATTGGGAGCAGCGGGCGCAAATTCGAGTGGATGGTGTCCTATCCCACCAGGTGACTGTGGCCAAAGGTGTCAGACAGGGCTGCACGTTATCCCCATTGCTTTTTAACATTTATTCGGAGCAGGTTTTTAAGGAGGCCCTGGATGAATGTGACATTGGCATTCCAGTCAATGGTGTGCCTGTTTCGAACCTGCGTTACGCGGATGACACGGTGCTACTTGCCCAATCTGAGGCTGAGCTCCAGGTTCTCCTGGATAGAGTGGCGGTAGCTTGTAAGAAATACGGCCTAGCTATTAATATAGCCAAGATGAAATCGATGGTCATCTCAAAAAGGGCAGGCAATGGTGTGCGGCTGCTGGTCGACGGGCAAGTCATAGAGCAAGTACCGCGTTTCAAGTATCTGGGCCAGTGGGTATCGGAGACATGGTCGTTGGAGGGGGAGCTGCGTTGTCGGATCGAGGTGGCAAGGACAGCGTTTAACAACATGCGTAGCATTTTATGTCGCCGGGATCTAGGTTTTTTGCTGCGATGGCGCGTTGTTAAGTGTTACATCTGGTCCATACTTTTGTACGGAGTGGAGACCTGGACATTAAAAGCCAAGGACATAAACCGGCTGGAGGCTTTCGAAATGTGGCTGATCCGACGTATGCTGAGAATCCCCTGGACTGCTAGGCTCCGGAATGATTACATCCTTCAGCAGAACTCCCTGACCCGTGAACTTCTAGTGACTGTGAAGAGGCGTAAAGTCGCTTACTTGGGGCATGTTATGCGTGACTCCAAGTACGGTCTGTTGCAGACTATAATGATGGGCAAGATCAGGGGGCGTAGGGGAGTTGGAAGGAAGCGTGCGTCCTGGTTGTCAAACATACGCAGTTGGACAGGAATCAACCGAGCGGCAGATCTATTTCACCTAGCGCAGGACCGCGTGAGTTATGCAGAAATGATCGCCAACCTTCAATGATGGAGAAGGCACTTGAAGAAGAAGAAGAGTTTTCTAGTTTCATTTTTAAACATAAGTACAGGAATAAGTAGGTACCTACTTGTTGTTGATAATATTATTGTTAGTTGGTGAACAAAAACGCTGTACGAAAGCATCCCTTATGTTCCATTTTATTTACACTTCGTACATCTTAACTCATAGGATTGATACTACTCATGGAGGTTGGAACGTCCCCGGAACTTGTGGAAAGCACTACTAGTTCACCCACAACACTAAAACTCAGATTTTTTCCTTTGACTCAAGAATTTGGGAATTTTTTTTATGTATCGGATAAAACAAAATATCGTCAAAAACTATCGGTTACTCAAGTATCGATACCATCGGACTATGCACTATCGATATATTCATGGAAAATTTCGATACCGGAATCCCTATTGGGTTCACTTCACAACTGATTTCGTACTCATCCTGTAACTTGCTCCAAAGGTATATGCACACTCCAAGAATGACCACTTTTCGGTCAATGGCCTTTTATCACTTGAGGGTACAACATTTTATATACCTATATATATTTTCGATTACATTTTTTATATTTTTATTTTATTTTTATTTGTTTCAGAAAAGAAACTATATTTATTCTTAGAAAACCTAACGTGCCTTTTCTAAGAATGGTTCTATCATAAACCATTTTGACAAAAAACCCTTTACAGCACTTTCAAATATAAACACGAAATCCAACGCTAATTCTTGCAGTATCTCCAAAACATCCTCGTACCTTCAAAATCCTCCCCCATCCCGACTTCGAACTTTTCACTCTTCTCTCCATACGCCATTTTAATTTTCAAATGGAACAAACGCAGTAACGCCGTTCATCCGCCGAATTGATGAAATCTGGTATTTTCTTCTTTTTTTTTTCAAAGAGAGAAACATCCTACTGTAACAGGACTAAACACGGTCAAAAAATCGGAACTAGAGGTTTTTTTAAAGTTCTTGAAGAAAACTTGTTGGGGCGGCAAAGGCTGCTGACGCGTTTCGTTTTTTTTTCACGATCCAAATGAATTTTTGTACGCTTGACGTTGAAAAAAATAACAATAATAATTTTTTATATATATATATATTTGTATTGCCGTTCGAGACGGTTCAAAGTCGGTTTAGATGTTCATTCGACATTTCGAAGCATCAAACGGTTGAAGGCCAATGACGACAAGCCAATCGTGTGAAATGTGATCGAAAATGGTTAGAAAAGTGGGTAAAAATTTGATGAAGATAATTTTTCTTCAATATACCACGCAGTCAGCCTATTCCGTTTCCAATTTACCGAAATTAGTTGTGAATTCATCCGGATTGTCTACTTGTACTATTTACTAGCTGCGCCAAATGAATTTCCGGATGTCGATTCGTTGATTTCAACTGTAAAAAAGGTTTTCTTGAAAGCCCCAAGTAGAGTGAGCGTTTTTAAGGAGGCATTCCCTGAGTTACGTCTACCTCCTCAACCCGTAATCACGAGATGGGGCACTTGGCTAGAAGCAGCTGAATACTACAGCAAACACTTTGAAGAAATTAAGGACGTCATTTCACGCTTGGATGCAGACTCAGCTGCAGCTATTCCGAGAGCAAAAGCATTGTTAGATCAGTCTACTTTAATACATGATTTGGCATTCATCTCCAGCAACTGTGCTTTCCTGGGAAGAACAATAACTCAGCTGGAATCCCAAGACGTGTCGTTGGCAGAAAACGTGGAGCACATCCAAACCACAGTCCAGAAGTTGGAAACCATCCGTGGAGAAACCGGAAAGAAGATGAAGAATACAATTCGGGATGTTTTAAGCAAAAATCCAGGGTGGAATGATATTCTGTTCATCAACAACATCATCAGTGGTAAAAATGTTTCCGGACTGTTGAGTGTTGAACTTAATCCTTCAGAAATCGCTGCCTTCCGCAATGCTCCACTAACATCTGTTGATGTGGAACGTTCGTTCAGCAAGTATAAATCGATATTAAGACCGAATCGCCTTCGATTAACGTTTGAAAACTTGAAAATGCATGTTGTAACAAACAGTAACTTCAAAAAATAATTGTTTGTGTGCAAAAATGATGTTTTTGTAGTTACATATTTCGAGTTCCAGAATACATATTTGCCTGTTTATAATACATATTTTAACTTTTTAATTACATAAAAATCCTATCTCTACTAATAACAATGTTATCGTCCAGTGTGAAAGCACCTTCAGTCCGTAGACCTACTAACCACCTCAATATGGTAGACACCGTCCCTTGGACCGCACTTTTGATTTCTCCCATGTGTTGATATTTTCATGTCCTTCCTCCCAAAACCCCAAAATCCCTTACGCCTCTTTGAAAACAGTCATCACATATTTTTTGGAACATTGTAAGCAAATTGCATCTTCTCACACAAATAAGTGGTTTTTCTCTTCAATTTCGGATCACATCTTCTGCAAGTTTTCCTTTCATGCCTTGCCAGCCGCTTTCCTTCTATGGAATGTGGTCTTGGACGGTGGTCTATCTCCGGTTTAGCAGTTGCGGTGTTCATTTTAGCTCGGAAACGACGCCCAGACATTCTGGAAGGGAATAAATGAATATTTAGAAAAATGTAGACACGTCCCTGGGACCGCTGGTCTGTTCCTGGTAGACACGGTCTGGGTCCCCAGTGGTTGGGAAGAGTTTGTATTGGTTGAATACCAGGGAAACAAACAGAAGGAGTGAAACCAAAGTACTTACGATGCCTTCTTCAACCGGAGTCAAGAGCGTACTGAGAAGAAGAGCGGGATGTCGTGTCGGCCATGTTGCCTGCTCCCATAAGGAATCAAATTATTCTACCGTGTATCATAAATCCTCGAATCTTGAACCGATTTCGAATTTGTTTTAATCTCCAAGTTAGACCAATCTCTAGCGATCGGCCTTGGTATATTTGCAGAAAAATGTCCCTGGAAGCAGCAATTAATTGACAAAGTCACGGCTAAGGGGGGTTGCTCTCTTAAACTGATATATACCCCCTCCCAACACTCCAAATGTTCCCCAGCGGTCCCTCGGGCGAGTCTACGGACTGAAGGTTAAGATCGAATTTCTCCCTCCTTGTCCATCCGCCACATATTCCACCAGTCGGATATTGCGGTCAAATTTGGCTCAAATCCACCGAAATAAACGGCGAAAACTGTACTTTTAAAAACAACCGCGCGACAACTCAAACGGTTTGTAATGGTCCGCCGCTCATACGAATCGCTTCATCGCTCCAACGCTTCGCTTCATCGCTCCAACGCTTCACCTCTCTACCACTTATTTAACCTCTTCGAACAACGTGCACAAAATAAAAATTGAACGAAATTGCGCCAAAAATACACTATTATGCGCGCGCACCTTTGCCGCCCCCTTCAAATTTTTAATTTCATTCAACAAATAAACAGTTCAAACGGTGCATTTAATAGATGTGTAAGTGAAAAAAAGTTGATGTGAATAATATAAATAATTACGAGAAACTAAATATGTGTCAGAGCTAAGTTATTTATTATTAGGTTGTAGTGTACGTGTACATGTCGTGAACAAAAACAAAAAAATATTTAAAGAAAACCACTTGTGTACAAGGCCTCTTTAATTTTTAATCAGTCTTATCCTTATTTACCTTTGTATCGTTTTTATTCATTTTTTTATTTACTCGCTCTTTATTTACCCTCTTTATTTTTTTTTTTTATTTTTTTATTTATTTTTTTTTTTTTTTGGTTCACGTTAAATATTTGTTTGTACATATTTTTAGAGAAATTTGATGGATTTACCGAAAGCACCGCCCCAAATGGGTTTTTATCGCTGATATTGCAGTATTACTTATCTTTGTTTCAACTGTGGAAACAATCGGTCTTGAAAACCTAAATTGTGTACATTTGTTAACATTTGAGTCAACGATACGAGTCGGGTTTTTAAAATTTCGTTAAGAGGGTTGGAAAAGAACATTTTATTATCGGTGTTGAAAAGAAGCAAAGTGTGAAAAAAAATTAATTAAAAAAAAAACGGGTATGATTGGAACAAATTGAAATTGTTGAAATTATTTAGCCGATGGAAATCGTTTATAGTATAAACATATTATGTTTGATTTTTCTTGCCTTTGTTCGAAGTTAAAGAGCTTCCTCTCCACACCCGTGTTGTGTTTGGGTATTTTTCATTGTGCATTCAGCGACGTAATGGAACAAGAAAACAGAACATGTAATAAATGTATTTTAAACATCGCCCGTTGGTTTCTTATTTACCTGTTATTTACCTGTTAGCTAGCGAATTGAGTTTATCTCAGTGGCGTAGCGTGGGGAAGGGGGAGGGGGGGGGTGCAGATCCCCCTTTTACCCGAAATCTTGAGACATAAAAAAATTAATTTTTTATTTGAAAACTGAAGTTTTTAGCGAATTTTTGAATGAAAGGAAACTATTATTCTCGGTACAAAATTGTTAAAAATCGCATTTCCGAAAACATTTTATAGCAAAATCCGTTCCAGACCATCCTGCATATATCTGTACCTTGGCACAACAACAACCAATGTCAATTTTTTCGATTTTTTTTTAACGGTATTTCCTGATGTTTTTGACCCTGGAAAATCGATTGGAACAACAGCCAATGTCCCTAGACTGTCAGAAAGCCTCGATTTTCAAATCTTCTGCACCAATGTCACGAGCGGATCTGGGAGCGGAACCAATGTCATTTTTTGAAAGGCTAATGACTACATTATCGATTTTAAAACCATAAAAATCTATTTAAAACGGCAAAAAACCCTGGGAACACCATTCTGGGGCTGGAACGCTATTAATCACCTTTGAATAGAAAGTTGAGCTCGAAAATTCGAAGTCAGATTCCTCAAATCAGCCATTTTGTACATTGGTTGTGGTTGTACCAAGGTACAGATATATGGGGAATTCTTTTTCAAATCAGCCACCCCCTCTGTTCTAACCTCATTAAACTAGGTAAGTAATTGAAGTAAGAAAAACAATTTTCAGTAAAAAATGATTGAGCAATTTTTAATTTCTCAACATTTTTGACCAAATTACTCTGAAAAAGTATTTTTGGGGTCACTGAACAAGAACCCGTTGTCAGATGATAAATCCATAACGGACAGCCAAGAGGGCGGATGCAAAATGGTGGACGGCATTTTCCTGAGCGCTGACCAATTTTTACAAAATTTGAATTTAATTCTGTATGTTGGGATTCGAGATATGTAATGATCACACTGAATGCAAATTCAAATTTCAACATGGCGTACAGTATTTTTCTTACTGTTAATCTACTTCTACGACGTTCTGTATGTGGGGTTTTTTGGATCACTGAGAATTCGATTTTCAAATTCAAGTTGTCTGGTCCAACATGGCGGACCTCAATTTTAAATTCAAGATGGCGAATCTAACATGACGGACAGTATAAATCTTGCTAGTGACCGGTTCCTACAAAAAATTTTTGAAGTCTGATAAAAAACATTTGAGTTCAGGTTTTAGGTTATTGACTATAAAATGTATAGTCAATAGTCAAATTTATAGTCACTTATTTATTTATGAAACTTGTAGGAGCAATTTTATTAATATTGAATATTAATAAAATTTCTCCTACAAGTTTCATAAATTAATAAGTGAAATTCACCATCTTGAACTTCAAACTCAAATTTGTTATCCGATACTTCAGAAATGTTCAAGAAAAGTTATGTTTGAAGCTAAAGATCAATATATTAACAAGATGTCTACTGATGATCAACTGGTATATAATCAACAGTCAATAAACTAGAATCACCAAAAGAGACTAATTTAGCATTATGAGGTAACTGAACGTCTTTGATATTGTATCTTGAAATAAGATTCAATGAATTTTAAACTGTTTGATAGGGGTTTGAAAACTATCTGTTTCCTACAAGAAAAGTTTAATTTCTTAGCCAATTCAAACCCTGGAGCACTGTTAAATATAATTTTATGACGCATTGGAGTCTTTATAAATGGATTTTGGGAGACAAGTCGCAACCAGTTACAAGTTGTAACTTACAACTGGATGAAGATGAATTTGTGTGAAGTACAGTGGTGATCCTCGTGACTCTACGTACCTCAGTCTATCAATCAACATGGAGAAAGAACGGGCTTCAATCGGAGAAAAATGGCTAACGATCTAGAGTTGTTAGTTACCGCCTGAGAATTGGCGACGAGAATACGATTAAAAAAATATATATATAGAGTTATCTGCAGAGGGGTTTAGCTTGGAAATGATCTAATTAAACTGAATGCACTGCTGAAATTGGTCTCGATCTGGTCAAGTTGGTCTACGGTATCTAATCTGGAGTAGTATTTCGGTTCCTACCAACTGGTAAATTGATAACCACCGTAGGACTCGAGTGGCACTTCAGATACGTTATGAGAACAAATAAGTATTTAAGGAAATGACTCGCACATTATTTGTTTAGTCCGAAAATTGAACGAAAAGAACGTTTGTGTGAAAAAGTAACGATAATGGCGAAACATATATGCCTATATATATATATTTTATAATTGACATGAGGATGTAGGCAATAAAATGAGAGTCCGGACCAAGGCTGTAGTCAGTGGCGGTAGGATGTTCGCGTTGTGCTTTTCTACGGCTTTCCTGGCGATAGGGGCCTTGAGCCAACAGTTGGGAGGACCAATTATCGACACTCCACTCGGTCGAGTGGTGGGTTGGGAGCGCTTGTCGAGAGATGGCCGGCTGTACCAGGCGTGGACTGCGTTACCTTACGCCCAACCACCAGTAGGAAAACTCAGATTCAAGGTGAGGAAAGAAGAACGCCAGAATAATTATTGTTGTTGTAAACGTTTTCTTGTGCTACAACTGTAATGTATGTGCCATTAAAGACAGCCTTGTTTTGATTTTAGGCACCTCAACCAGTACAAAAATGGACGGGAGTGTTGAATGCAACTGTCAATCCACCTTCGTGCCTTCAGAATATGTTAGTTATTTCTGGGTCAGAAGATTGCCTGTACCTCAACGTCTACAGACCAAAAGTACGAGATAGTCACTACCACATATTCTCATATTAGTACAGTCAATATGGAACTATAGAGTACGTTGGAAGAGGAGAATCTGCACTTCGAAAATGTGTTCATTTCGACTAGGTATTGAACATACTAAAAGTCCTGGCATGTAGGGTGGTCGCAAAGGCTGTCGGGTGGGGGCCTTAAAACCGTTCATCTGAGAAGAAAGTGGTGGGAAAAAAGTTGTATAGGGTTAAATTAGGTACCTTTGAGAATATATAGCTTAATGCGAATTATATCGAACAGGTTCTAAGTTAGATCAATTTCAAGAATTCCGTCCCATTTCTACCTATAAATCCACTTTCATTTCTCTCGTCATTTTTGACCAAAATCCTTCAATTTACAGCTAAATATACAGTATTTAGTGCATGTAGTCACTGCATACTCATGTACACCGGTTTATATACTCACATGTAACATGTAAATATACATAAAAATGATACCACTTAACCTCCGTTTCTCCTTCGCTTTGACTTCAAAATGGCTAATAATCTGCCTTAGCAGTCACTAGTAGGGTTGGGCAATCGAAGCCAAAAGTCGATTTTCGAATAATCGAATTATAATCGAAAAATCGAACTTTTTTCTAAAAGGAGCGGTGGGGTTTTGGCCGGGTAGCCGGGAAGCGAGCGGACGGGAAGGCGAGCCAGTAGAAGAGTCGAGAGTCGAGGCTTAGGTCGAGGGGAGCGCTTCCTCAGTTACAAACGACTTTCGTTGCTTTATCTTGAGGGTTTGGGCCATTTTTTCAAGAAAACTGCTACCTTCTCGGTACGATCGAAAATCGACGATTAATTTCGAAAAGATCGAAATATTCGAACGCTCATTTCGATATCGATTATCCAAATAGTCGAACCCCATTTTTCGATACAATCGAAATTTCGACTTCGATCTTTCCAACCCTAGTCACTAGGTACTCCAACTTGGTGTACTGTAGGTATTGTAGTTTGAGAGAAATATAATTTCACTATAAACACGAATTTTTTAAACATTGAAACCATTTATCGGTTTTAGCCACTTTTAGGCGTGAGGGCCCAGCCACGGGCTCCGTAATAGGCTGGAGTTCAGGAACCGCTGGTTGGGAGGAGGTTGGTACTTCTTGCTGTAGAGGATCTATGTCGTCTTCATCACCTTCCTCTTCCAGGAGGGGCACTCCATTAAGGCATCCGACCTGGCAGTGGAGGCAGGCCCCAGAGCATCTTAACATGATTGAGGAACTGCATTGAAGAATGGACCAACCGCTGAATTGTGGATACAATGCTTCAAGATGGTGTACTTGATGAAGCAATACATTCACGTCAATACAGGAACAATGCCGACGTAATCAGACTTGCTGAATGGTTTGAGAGCAATCCCCCCTTCACTCTAACAGGAGACATAATTTAAGGACTCCCTACATGCCAGGACTTTTAGTATGTTCAATACCTAGTCTAAATGAACACATTTTGAAGGAATGCGGATTCTCCTTTTCAACGCACTCTACACCCCCCTTTCCGAGCTTTGACTGGACTAATATGCAATGAGGATGTTATGTCAATGCAAGTGTCCACTTAGAATGTAAATATCCTCGTACGAAGCACCAAACGGTTTATTCATTTGCAGAACGGCTTGCTGAAAATGCCAGTGCTATTCAGAGTTCATGGAGGAGCGTTCCAAGCTGGGGATTTAGGCCCTAGAGAAAACGCCGACTATCTCATGGATGAAGATGTTGTTTTAGTGCAAATTCACTACAGGCTCAACGGCATTGGTGGGTATGTGCACTGCACTCTTTAACAACTGGTATTGAACTAGTTACCTATTTGACAATTGATTTTTTCTTGTTGTAGTTTATTTTGCTTTCTTCATGCTGTCTCTCCCTTTCATTCCAGGATTTATGGGTCTGAACGACAAGTTGATGCCTGGGAATTTCGGCATGAGGGACCAAATCATGGCTCTGAAATGGGTGAAGCAGAACATTGAATATTTTGGAGGTGACCCTAAAAGCGTTACCGTTCTTGGAGAATCAGCTGGAGGTGCAGCTTCTCACATTCTACTGAAGTCGCCAGCTGCTGGAGGTGATTGCTCGATGAGTCGTCAGAGTTGTAGAAACGAAGTTTGCATTCGTCCTGCATTCGTCGACTTGAAATTTGTCAGTTCTTGAAATGTTGTTAATCGAATAAGCTTGAACAATGTGGAAATTCTGATTTTATAGGACTGGTGCACAGGGCGTTATCAGATTCCGGAACAGCCAACAATATCTGGTCAGAAGTGAAGCCTGAAAAGGTTCGGAAAGGGACTCTGGCCGTAGCTGAGAAGGTCGGCTGTCAAATCACTGGAACGAATCAAGAGATTTTCGACTGCCTACAAAACGCTACCAGTGATCAACTGATTAAGGCCATGCCTAGGGGGTACGCCGGGGTACGTATCCACAGTAGTCTGGTGTACAAAACAACCTACGAAACTGCCTGTAGAACTCCTTTAATTCCTGTATTAACCAGTTAACGGTGAACGCTTTCCACAGGTTGCATCTTTCGCACCCTCCTACGACCCTGAGGGCACCGAGGATCCTGTGATCCCTGAAGATCTGTCTCTCACTCCTTCTAAGAAACCTTGGATCACGAGCAACTGCAATGGCGAATTCATACTGTCACTCGGATGTGAGTTGTTACTATATTGTACGACCTCATTGAGGCATGTACCAGTCAGAGAACCAGAAAATACAAGAAATTCAATGAATTACACTTTTAGGCATAATTGAATTGATTTTGGATTTGGTTCAGCATTACCTTGATCTATTGCACTAACCACAATTGAACGTTTTATAATTTGAAATGTTGTTCGCGAAACCAGCCATCACTCCACAAAACATCGCTTTGGCCCAGAAGGACATGGATGCTTACTTGGAAACGTTCATAACCAAATATTCTCCTGCTCTGGATCCAGCCAGGGTGAGGGAAGGAGTGGTCATTTTGAAGAACGCCTACTTCACCGTTAAGAAACCGGTGAAAGAGTTAACCGTCGATCTAGCTAAGGTGAGATTATACCTCGGGACTGGTTTTAAAGCTGAATCTGCTAGAAAATACCACCTTCCAGTATGTTTCATATTCTGTCTGGCTCAAGTGAATAAAAATCATTTCACAAGGCCGTCATTGTTACACCAAGTTTACTCGCAATCACTTCGGTATGATTTATTCCCTGCGTTATGATTGGAACTTGATCCCGCCATCACTAACCTAGAGTGATTTCTACTTAGTTATTGATTCATATTACATCATGAATATTGCGTTATTCTCTTTGTCTTGTCATCGGTGAATGTTTCAGCTTGAGGCGAACACATCATTTTTCTTCCCATCGCTTTACGATTTGAAGAATCACGATGGCCCAAAGTGGTACTACATGTTGGAGTATGTCGGTGAAATTGGACGAGCGGAATTGAATATGTACGTCCCTGGAATGAATTTGAACGGTGAGCACAGTTTTCTATTATAAACAGGAAGTCGTAGATGCAATGAGAAGAGATACAAACCAGTGCATTCTTTTAGTATAATATTCTATATAACTTAGTTAACCTTACAATACTAATTGCATCGATAGTTGCCGGTCACGCCCAGCAGCAGGTGTTCTATTTCAACCGCCGCAGTCTCTACAAAGGGCTTTCACCTACAGAAACACCTGAAGACTACAAAGTGTCCAAGAGGATGATCAAGTACCTCGTCAATTTCGCTTACTACGAGTGAGTGCTGCAGCGGTGCAATTCATATCCAGTAGAACGAATTAGTTAAAATCCGTTGTAATACAGCAGAAACCTGTGAGAAAAATTCTGCAAACTGCATTCTGATCTAACGACGTTGATTTCAGTGATCCGACGCCTGCAGGCGCCTCGTCAAAATGGGACCAGTTCACTGAAAATCAGATCCTGAGGGTTGCTACGAGCGACGGCGACTCAATGGGAGGCCAATCGTTCTACCAACCTCTTCTGAATGTCCTCAATACGTGGTCTTACCTATTCGAGTGGAATTCGCCCCAACAATAAACGAAAAACGTCGTTTGCAAAGAATTTATACCAGACGGAATATGTAGTGTCAATAAATAATATTCATATCGTAACTAATTTCCAAATTTCCAAACCAAAGGTTTCAGATCTTGATGCAGCACATATGTTACAAAGAGCAAGTAATAATATTAATAATATTAAAATTCAAAATGTAATTACATGACTCATTTGAGTTTCATGGATTTTGGGGAGACAAGTCGCAACCAGTTACAACAGGATGAAAGTGGATTTGTGTGAAGTACAGTCGTGACGTGAGCCTCGTGACTCTACGGACCTCAGTATATCAATCAACATGGAGAAAGAACGGGCTACAATCGGAGAAAAATTGCAAAATAGCAAACGATCTGAGTTGTTAGTTACCGTTTGAGAATTGGCGACGAGAATATGATTTTATTTACATCACATTGTCTAAACTCTCTGTGATTAACAGGTCATAGCTGGTCGATGGTATCAAATCTGGAGCAATATTTCGGTTCCTAACGATTCGTAAATTGAGAACTAGGAACTCCGTTAGATAGGACTGCCTGGACTCGAGGGGGACTTCTGAAAATCGTATCTCAGTGGCATAATATTTGTTTAATCTCCCAAAAAAATGAACAATTGAAAAATTAGAGATAATGTGAAGCGGATATCTTCTGGTAATTGACCTTTGGATGCGGGCGATAAAATGAGGGCTCAGACCGAGGCTGTAGTCAGTGGCGGTAGGATGTTCGCGTTGTGCTTTTCTACGGCGTTCCTGGCGATAGGGGCCTTGAGCCAACAGTTGGGAGGTCCAATTATCGACACGCCACTTGGTCGAGTGGTGGGTTGGGAGCGCTTGTCGAGAGATGGCCGGCTGTACCAGGCGTGGACTGCGTTACCTTACGCCCAACCACCAGTACGAAAACTCAGATTCAAGGTGAGGAAAGAAGAACGCCAGAATAATTATTGTTGTTGTAAACTTTTCTTGTGCTACAACTGTAATGTATGTGCCATTAAAGACAGCTTTGTTTTGATTGTAGGCACCTCAACCAGTACAAAAATGGACGGGAGTGTTGAATGCAACTGTCAATCCACCTCTGTGCCTTCAGAATACGTCAGGGTTCTTGGGATCAGAAGATTGTCTTTACCTCAATGTCTACAGGCCAAAAGTAAGAGATACAATGCCTCATATTCTTAAGTGCAATAAGTATGTTATGTCAATGCAAGTGTCCACTTAGAATGTAAATATCCTCGTACGAAGCACTAAACAGTCAATTCATTTGCAGAACGGCTTGCTGAAAATGCCAGTGCTGTTCAGAGTTCATGGAGGAGCCTTTCAAAAAGGGAATTTAGGCCCTAGAGAAAACGCCGACTATCTCATGGATGAAGATGTTGTTTTAGTGCAAGTTCACTACAGGCTCAACGGCATTGGTGGGTATGTGCACTGCACTCTTTAACAACTGGTACTGAACTAGTTACCTATTTGACAATTGATTTTTCTTATTGTAGTTTATTTTGGTTTCTTCATGCTGTCTCTCCCTTTCATTTCAGGATTTATGGGTCTGAACGACAAATTGATGCCTGGGAATTTCGGCATGAGGGACCAAATCATGGCTCTGAAATGGGTGAAGCAGAACATTGAATATTTTGGAGGTGACCCTAAAAGCGTAACTGTTCTTGGAGAATCAGCCGGAGGAGCATCTACTCACCTTCTACTGAAGTCGCCAGCTGCTGAAGGTGATTGCTTGACCAGTCCTTAAAGTAGTAAAAACACAGTTTACCGAAGTTTGCATTTTTGTACATTCGTCGACTTGAAATTTGTCAGTTCTTGAAATGTTGTTAATCGAATAAGCTTGAATCGTGTAATTCCCTGATTTTATAGGTCTGGTGCACAGGGCGTTATCAGATTCCGGAACAGCCAACAATATCTGGTCAGTAGTGAAGCCTGAAAAGGTCAGGATTGGGACTCTGGCTGTAGCTGAGAAGGTCGGCTGTCAAATTACTGGTACGAACCAAGAGATTTTCGACTGCCTACAAAACGCTACCAGTGATCAACTGATGAAGGCCATGCCTACAGGAGCCGCCGGGGTACGTACGTACAATAGTCGGGTATACAAACTACCTACAAAACTACCAGTTAACTCTGTGCCTTCCAGTTGAATTTGAACACAATCCACTGTCCACAGCTCGCATTCTTTGCACCCTCCTACGACCCTGACGGCACCGAAGATCCTGTGATCCCTGAAGATCTGTCTCTCACTCCTTCTAAGAAACCTTGGATCACGAGCAACTGCAATGGCGAATTCCTTCATAAGTCATTCAAATGTAAGTTGTAACTATATTGTACGACCTCATTGAGGCAAGTAACAGTGAGAGAACCAGATGATACAAGAAATACAAAGACTTCCACTCCTTGTTCTGGCATAATTGAATTGATTTTGGATTTGGTTCAGCATTGAGCAGACTCCTCATTACTTTGATCTATTACACTAACCACAATTGATCGTTTAATAGCTTTGAATGTATTTTGCAAAAACCAGCCTTCACTCCACAAATCGTCGCATCGGCCCAGAAGGACATGGATGCTTACTTGGAAAGGTTCATAACCCAACATTCTCCTGCTCTGGATCCAGCCAGGGTGAGGGAAGGAGTGGTCATTTTAAAGAACGCCTACTTTAACGTTGAGAAACCGGTGGATGAGTTACGCGTCGATCTCGCTCAGGTGAGATCATAATACGAACAAATACCTTCATACTCGAGATTGGTTTTAGAGTTGACTCTGCAGGAAAATATCTAGATCTTCCAGTAGATTTAGTATTCTCTCTTTCTCAAATAATATGATTTTTTTTTTCTTCAATAGGTAGTTATATATTATATACCTACCTATTTCAAATGTGTAATAATTAATTAATTATTAATGCCGTTATTGATACAACCTGTTAGCTCGCCAATGACCTAAAGTGATCTGAACTTATTTATTTAATCATATTATACCATAAATATTATGTTAGAAATTCTTATTGTGGTGCTGTCGGTGAATGTTTCAGCTTGCGGCGAACACACAGTTTTTCTTCCCATCGCTTTACGATTTGAAGAATCACGATGGCCCAAAGTGGTACTACATGTTGGAGTATGTCGGTGAAATTGGACGAGCGGAATTGGAAATGTATGCTCCTGGAATGAATTTGAGTGGTGAGCACACTGTTTTAGTATAAATAGGACGTCGTAGATTTGTAGGACGCTCCAAAGTTGTGAGGTGGCGTATTGCACTGAGAAGAGATGCAAACCAGTGCCTCCTTGAAGTATAACCATATAAACATAGTACTCGTATAAGCTTACACTACTTAATGCATCTACCGCAAGGTTTTAAATGTTTGTTTAAAATCCGAAATATTTATTATCCTTCGTTAGTTGTCGGTCACGCGAGGCAGCAGGTGTTCTATTTCAACCGCCGCAGTCTCTACAACGGGCTTTCACCTACAGAAACACCTGAAGACTACAAAGTGTCCAAGAGGATGATCAAGTACCTCGTCAATTTCGCTTACTACGAGTGAGTGCTACAGCGGTGCAATTCATATTCAGTAGAATGAACTGAAATTAGTTAAAATACGTTGTATTACAGCAGAAACCTGTGAGAAAAATTCCAAAATCTCCATTCTTCCCCACGATCTAACGCCATGTTGGTTGATTTCAGTGATCCGACGCCTGCAGGCGCCTCATCCAAATGGGACCAGTTCACCGAAAATCAGATCCTGAGGGTTGCTACGAGCGACGGCGACTCAATGGGCGGCCAATCGTTCTACCAACCTCTTCTGAATGTCCTCAATACGTGGTCTTACCTATTCGAGTGGAATTCTCTCCACCAATAACGGAAAACGTCGTTTGCAAAGAATTTATACCAGGCGGAATATGTTGTGCTGTTTGATTCTTTCCCACAGGTTGATCATAGTGTCAATAAATACTATTGATATCTTAACTAATATTCAAATTCTCTAACCAGAGGTCTTATGGTTTGAGTCCTGATTTTTATGCAGCACAAATGTCCCGACACCAAAAAGCTTGCGATACCTAAATCCGTTCTCAAACTGGAGCACTGTAGAGATGAAGAAACGTGGTTATTACTTGAGATGTTCTTCACGGTTCATCTGCTCTAATCTGATAACGGAACGAGATATCGCAATTCTGGCTTCACCATCGTGTTCAGCATTGAAAAATCTACAAACTGCGTTACTCGGCAAAAATATTTAAAAAAAATTGTTATATAACCAGTAAAATAGAGATATTTTACATAAAACCAGTTAATTCTTCAAAAATTTGCTCTTATTGCCATGCTACATGACTGTGGATTTAAAAAAAAAATGCAAAACCAAATTCAATTAACAAGCGCTTTATTTATAAAGCTTTTTTTCTTTTCTTTAACTACAAAAATAATGTTGAACACGCAACGTGACAACACGTTTGAATTGGTTATAAGTAAAATAGATTATAAAGTACTATGCCCTTTCAATGTCTTACAATTAAATTCAATTCATTAAATTATTTTCTTAGAAAAAATCTATACAAAGGTTGCTATTAGGTTAAAAAGAAAAATATCAACAAAAGTATATTTACAAGCGGCTGCGTATGTTAACCGTACGATTTTACAACTAAAGATATGTTGAAAAGAAGCATTACAATTGCATATTGCTAAATTTTCTTAGGAACGAAACCAAAGTTAATAACGATCATGATTTGACAAAATTGGTTAGTTGACAAAATTTTAAGAGTAGGCGATTAGATAATTTACAAAATTGTCGGTTCGTCGCTCGGTAGAATCGTTGAATTCATTGACAATTGATGAATTTTATTTTGTCACTGACAACGTGTACATACGGCTTTTGTAGGGTCTTGAGATTATCTCCAAGACTGAGCTCTGAAAATGAGTGGGGTTTCAAGTTCCAAAATGTTTAGTTTTAATTGTTAATTTTAACGACTCGAAATGTAAATTGACACAAAATTATGGTTACAGCCACCTCATAGAGGATTCGTAAACTGTACAACCTTGAGGGCTGTTTGATGTGACAATTTGTAAATTTTTCAATTGTAGAGAGCAATTTTGAAGCTCGACTACCCGTCATTTACGTAGAGAAACTGTTTTGTGTTTGACATCATGTGCAGTTTTTGAATATGGCGCTGGAAAGGCTGAGCCGCTGGGCAGGTGTGAATGAGCTGGTGGTGAATCCCGAAAAAACCGAGTTCCAGCTCTTCACAATGTCGACTAAGACGCACATCGTAAATTTAAAGTATGAGGATATCGATTTGAGACGGACATCAGAGGCAACATATTTGGGGATAAAACTTGATACGAGGCTCACCTGGTCAAAACATACAGAGGCAATGGCAGAAAGAGGCATCAAACGCTCCAATCTCCTCAAAAGGCTTGCAGGGACAAAATGGGGAGCTAACCAGGATGTCCTCACCCTTGGGTATAAGAGTTATGTGCGTCCAGCAATGGAGTATGGGATAGAGCTCACAGTGACATCCTCTAACACAGTCAAAGCGAAGTTGGAATTGGCCCAAAACAAAGCTCTACGAGTGATCACTGGAGGCCCCTGCTCCACTCCCATAGCGGCCATGCAGATCCAGACGGGCCTCGAACCCATGAACACAAGACGAGACCAGCTAGCCCTATCCCTGATGGAGAGAGTCAAGCGAGGAGTCGATCCATATTGGACTACTTACAGGCCCAGTCATCAGAGACTTAGTACGCAGCAAACGTTCACAGCTAAAGCGGAGGCAATTCTGGAAGAGGAGGATTTGGACTTTGTCTCTCGCCAACCATTCCCAAGTGCAGCCAGTCTGCGACCGCTGATGACTGCTGAGCACTATCTTGACCTGTTGCAACCAGGAAACAAGGACGACTACCTGCCTGTGGAACTGAGAGCCATTGCTCTTGAAACGATAGCCACTCGCTTCCCACTTCACAGCTGGCTCCATGTTTTACGGATGGATCAGCAGCGGGAGCAAACAGCAATGCAGGAGCTGGAGTTTATTGCAGTGACTTCCAGATTTGCTGCCCAGTGGGACGCCTTGCTACAAACTTGGATGGCGAGATAAGAGCAATCCTTTTGGCATTAGAAAGAATCGCTGCCGTGGAGGCCCGAAACATTGCGATGCTGGTTGACTCCCAGGCTGCAATCTTGGCAGTGACCTCCAGTTCCTATACCGACTCTGAGGATGTGTTGAACTGCCGATCGCTCGTCCAAAGCGCTCTAATGCAAGGAAAGGTTATCGTCTTCCAGTGGATACCTTCCCACTGTGGAGTATATGACAACGAGCGCGCTGACGATTTGGCCAGGAGAGGAGCCGGGATGGACCAGCCAACCCCTGCAGTAGCTTTCACCGCATCTAAAAGGATGATAAAGTCAAGACTCAGCCAGAAAACAAAAGCCAGTTTGAGACGAGCCTCGGAGGGTAAGCAATGGGACATCCTTAACGATCCGAACCAGAGAGTCCCATTAGGCGCCTCCAGGGGGGTGTCGGTGGCATGTTTTCGAACTGCTACTGGACACGATTACCTGAGAAAGCATCTTCACCGCATTGGGCTGGCAGATGACCCACTGTGCCCCCTCTGTGATTCTGACGAAGAGATGACATCAACCCATCTCGAAACGTGCCCGGCCCTAGAAGATGCACGACTATCAATGCTGACGACTGAGTGCCGGTGGGAACGAACCGCTGCGCTCTACTGGGCTGCTCGAGAGCGCATGGCACAATTGCCGTAACCGCGCCGTGGCATAGTTAAAAAAAAAAAAAAAAAAGTTTTTGATTTTCAGCTTTGCAATTTACAACGATTTTTGTTTTCTTCGATTATCCAAGCAGACTCGTGACATCATCCATTTTCGCTTGAATAACTCGTGTATAACAACAAAATTTAACATCAAAAAATTGTTATTAAAATTCTCATCAATCGAAAAGTGTCATTCTTCGAGTGTGAAGTCGTAGAATCGATGGGAGAATCCAGATTTCAGGCACTATAAAGTGACATTTGGCTATTTTTCTGGTTTATACAGCAAAGCTAATGGAGAAACCTGATTTCACAACAAGTGGCAAACTTTTACGTTTTCGGTTATTTTCGAAAGTCGTCAATAATGATCAATTATGATTAATAATCTTTATTAATAACTAACAATAATTATTAAACATAATTTACACTACTTGCTAATAATTATTCATTATTATTGATGAATATTAATATTAGAAGGGTGATCTGTACAAAAAAGATAATACACCGTTGTGTCAAGAATTTGCAGAGTTCGAATCTGAAGGAGAAAAAGTTTTCGTTCATTTTCTGGATCATACAGGGAATCGAATGGAGAAACAAGATTTCAGACAGAAAAAAGTGACGTATCGTCGATATTTCAAGCCAGAAAACTCCTCTTTTGGATGATGCATAATGATTGGTTCCCCTGCCATTTAGGCGACATCATAACAGCACAAAATTAATGAATAAGTAACTTTTGATTAGGATCTTGACGATATTTGGGTCATGTCATTTTCTGGGTACTGGTATTATTTTAGGTTGGGACTCGATATTTTTGGCGACGACGAGTGGTAATTCTCTCTGTATATATTCCGTATTTCACTAGATACCTGTTAGTATTTCACTAGCGACGACATCACGACAGCGCAAAATTAATGAATAAGTAACTTTTGATTAGGATCTGATGATATTTGGGTCATGTCATTTTCTGGGTACTGGTATTATTTTAGGTTGGGGACTCGATATTTTTGGCGACGACGAGTGGTAATTCTCTCTGTATATATTCCGTATTTCTCTAGATACCTGTTAGTATTTCACTAGCGACGACATCACAACAGCGCAAAATTAATGAATAAGTAACTTTTGATTAGGATCTGATGATATTTGGGTCATGTCATTTTCTGGGTACTGTTATTATTTTAGGTTGGGGACTCGATATTTTTGGCGACGACGAGTTGTAATTCTCTTCGTAGATATTCCGTATTTCACTAGATACCTGTTAGTATTTCACTAGCGACGACATCACAACAGCGCAAAATTAATGAATAAGTAACTTGACGATATTTGGTTCATGTCATTTTCTGGGTACTGGTATTATTTTAGGTTGGGACTCGATATTTTTGCCGACGACGAGTGGTAATACTCTCTGTATATATTCCGTATTTCACTAGATACCTGTTAGTATTTCACTAGCGACGACATCACAACAGCGCAAAATTAATGAATAAGTAACTTTTGATTAGGATCTTGACGATATTTGGGTCATGTCATTTTCTGGGTACTGGTATTATTTTAGGTTGGTTACTCGATATTTTTGGCGACGACGAGTAGTTATTCTCTCCGTAGATATTCCGTATTTCACTAGATACCTGATAGTATTTCACTAGCGACATCACAACAGCGCAAAATTAATGAATAAGACTTAGTATCTTTTGATTAGGATCTTGACGATATTTGGGTCATGTCATTTTCTGGGTACTGGTATTATTTTAGGTTGGGGACTCGATATTTTTGGCGACGACGAGTGGTAATTCTCTCCGTAGATATTCCGTATTTCACTAGATACATGTTAGTATTTCACTAGCGACGACATCACAACAGCGCAAAATTAATGAATAAGTAACTTTTGATTAGGATCTTGACGATATTTTGGTCATGTCATTTTCTGGGTACTGGTATTATTTTAGGTTGGGGACTCGATATTTTTGGCGACGACGAGTGGTAATTCTCTCCGTAGATATTCCGTATTTCACTAGATACCTGTTAGTATTTCACTAGTGACGACATCACAACAGCGCAAAATTAATGAATAAGACTTAGTATCTTTTGATTAGGATCTTGACGATATTTGGGTCATGTCATTTTCTGGGTACTGGTATTATGTTAGGTTGGGGACTCGATATTTTTGGCGACGACGAGTGGTAATTCTCTCCGTAGATATTCCGTATTTCACTAGATACCTGTTAGTATTTCACTAGCGACGACATCACAACAGCGCAAAATTAATGAATAAGTAATTTTTGATCAGGATCTTGACGATATTTGAGTCATGTCATTTTCTGGGTACTGGTATTATTTTAGGTTGGTTACTCGATATTTTTGGCGACGACGAGTGGTAATTCTCTTCGTAGATATTCCGTATTTCACTAGATACGTCCTGTATTTATTTCAGTATTTCACTAGGTACGTCCTGTTAGTCAAAATGCCACGATGAAAACGAATGGGGGTTGAGTTGTACTCGACATTGCATTCATAATCAATCCTAATTAACCTTAAGTTACGTGTTAGTGGTGTATTCCCTCGCTGTAGGTATGCACCAGGTTAAGTCGAAAGGGAATCGAAGAACTCGCATATTTAAGTCCAATTTTGCGAATATGAGGGTGACCATGGGGGATTTGACATTTCCACCGAACGAATGGCCGCTAATCAAACGAATAACATGAATCAAAGCACGAAGTAGAAACGTGCAATAAACAATGGATCGCGAGAGCGGATTTAGGTGACACGGATATAAACTACGCTCTACGACACAGTACATAACTTATGAGAAATACATAACATAAATAATGAGCTGCACATAACACCAGTGATTATCAACTCTCCAAGTGCAACGCACTGTAATCTAATTGACTGAGCGTAAAGGTAACGCGATTTTCATTGTAGACCTTCATAATGCAATCGTTGAAGCTCGTTCAACCGTCGAAAAGTGACGTGTAGATAAAATGAACGCTACGAAGGCTATTGTTTTTGAACTATGGAAAATCACGCTCTGACGGTGTTCTTGGAATATTGACGATATACGATAAATTGTTTAATAATTTGATATTCGAAAGGGATTGCGGCGGTTATGAATAACCATGAATTCGTATTTAGGTCGAAAACTTGAGAATAACACGAAGTGAATAACATTTTGTCAACGTTGAGTCTACAATAAGTAGGTAGGTAATTGTAAGAAAATCGAAGTAATTGTGACCGCCCACAGGAAAACGTACCTTACCTTCCGGATTAGATCACTCGCGACGAGGTTGTGGAAACCCATTTCAGTAAAAAACGGAGGTATAGAGTGAGAGTCTATTTCCACGAAAATAATGAGTACAATTGTTAAATCGATTTCGACGATTAGAAATCGAAATTCGAAATTCTTAAGAGTGTCTGGTAAATGTCTAAATGAGGTGATCCCTCAATATATTTCACCGTTAATAGGTTCTTTCCTGCAATAACTTGGTACCCCCCCCCCCCCCCACGATGTTACCCTCACCATTGTTTAAGCTCCCTTTCACTTTGTCTGCCTTAATTGACATTTGTTGATCCGCCCCTTCCCTTCTCTGAGCCAATAGGATTTAAGTTCTCCCTTCACTGTAACCTGCTTCAATCCGATTGGATGATACCTTTCACTGATGATGACCTAATCGTCGAAATCGATTTAACAATTGTACTCATTATTTTCGTGGAAATAGACTGTCTCACTCTATACTACCTCCGTTTTTACCTTCCGGATTTTGAAATCGGGTTTATCGTCATTCCTGAGACTCGAGAAGCTTCTGAACACGATGCCGTTTTCAGATTTTCTATATCCCAATCCGTTAAAAAGTTATCATTTTTTGAACCTCTGAATGGCAAAAAAGCTTTTTTCAGGCCTTTTAAGCTTGATTTTTGTCCCCCCCCCCCCCCATTTTTATTAGCACTATAAGTGTTATAGTGCTACTGTTAGCAATGTATTAGTGTGGGTTTCCATCTGAAAAATGGATTTTTTTTTTTTTTTGAGACTGGGGCAATCGCAGAAATTTGTGTTGAATGTTACCACAGTCGTTTTGACTACTTGTTATTTAATTTTGAATTGTTTTACTAAATTCTGTTGTGACATAAATGAACATTCCATGGTAGTCATACCAGAACAACTAATGTACGTTACCAATGTACCATGTACCGTATATTGTCCACCCTTCCATTCTAATGTTTCTATACGCGGAATGTATCCCAGCTTGTTTCCAACAATAAAACCAAAGGTAATACTCGTGTGATCATTTAATTAATACCACCTCGCATTAACAACAGGTTATGGGCCCTGCACGCTTCCTAGTTTATTGCAAACATAATAATGAAACCAGAATGTGGGGGGTTCAACAAAATATTTCTTCTATCGAGACTTACTTAAAATTTTATTTAGAGAAAACAATTTTTTGTTAAACAAAAGTGCAAAACAAAAAATCCACAATCATGCAGCATGGCTATAAGAGCGAATTTTCGAAGAAATAGTTGTTTTCATGTAAAATGGGTTAAAGAACATGATGTCCATGAAGAACATCTCAAGTATCAACCACGTTTCTTCATCTTCAAAGTGCTCCAGTTTGAGAGCGGAATAAGATATAGCAATTCTGACTTCCCCATCTGGTGTCACTTGACAGACCGTTTCATTTTTGAAATTTATGGGTGAACCCCCCTTCCCCCATTCCAAACCTCCCCAAAACCCTCCCTCAGCTTTTGGATATTTCAACTCTAAACACGGCGGTGAAGTCAAAATTGAGATATCTCATTCCGTTATCAGATCAGAGGAGACTTAACATGAAGATCATATCAAGTAACAAGCACGTTTCTTCATCTTCAATGTGCTCCAGTTTGAGAACGAAATGAGATATCGCAATTCTGATTTCACCATCGTGTTCAGTATTAAAACACCTTCAAAATGAGGTGTCACTTGTCAGAAGGTTACATTTTGGGAATTTATGACGAATTCTTCTTCTACAAGAGATGAGGTGAATGACCCTGGGGAACTAAGGTACATTATTTCGCGCGTTGGTTTTTGCGATGTATCGATGATTTCCAGTAATCGATTTGTAAAACGGCTTACAGATTCAAAAACTACGTTAGATTTCCTATGCGAATCGATAATAACCCAAAATGTCGATTTTTTGACACTGACTTATTTTTTTCGTTCTGCTGAAAATCGATGTTTTTAAAAAATATATTTTGCGCAACAGAGAAAATACTGTGTTGTGATTTTCCCAAATCGTTCAATATTCCGACCATAAGATTCATTTATTGCACAAACACAATTATTGACAGTCTCAGGGCCGCTGAAAAAGTATTGCGCTATCATATTGACCGTCTATGAGTGGCTTCAAGAGAAAAATTCATAAAATAACGATTTGAGTTGGGCAGATTTAAAAAATAAAATATCCAGGTAATTTGTACACGATGTCAAGGAATGTCTTTCGGAGCTCCTTCAAGGGAAAACAATATTGAGAGGATTTTCTCCGTTATAAGGCAGAGGTACGAACAAGCCTTTGTCGTACAAACATGAAAATCGGACATAATAAGGAGGAAGAGGAAACTGTGAACTTAAGCCTCCCAGTGAAGTTGAACCTCCTTGAAAGAGCCCAAAAACTAATCAAATTCGATTTCCGATGGAATTTCCATCATTTTGCATCATCTCCAGCTCGCAGATCGTTTATTTACAACCTTTCGTAATTTCAAGATTATATGAGACTTGTCTTGTACAAGTGTTCTTGAAAATCCCATCTGCAAATTTTCGTGCATGTGTAATTTTAGCGCAACACCCGAGAATACATTGTTTCATGTTTGAATGATTAATAATTAATCGTACGTATACCAGTAATAATTAATAATTGTTATAGACGGACGATTATTATACCAATTATACTGATCGAAATTTTAACTTCTTCCCACTACCCCTCCATGTGTCAACTACTCGTGTGTACACACTCCACAGCTTTCGAAAATTTGACTTGATAAATTTAGAAATTGGTAATTCATTTATTTATGAGATTCTAAGATAAGAGATGGCAGTGCAATCTCTTGATTTCATATCTCGTTTTCCCTCGGCAACTGTTTAACATTTTTTAAATCTGAAAAATGGTTTATTCTCAGAGAATGAATTGAAATGAGGGTAACAAATAATATTTTGAAAAAAAAAATCTTTCACAAAATGTTTTGTTCACATTTAAATATTATTAATTGTAGGTAAATACCTTTATACCTTTTTTTGCACAAAAACAGGTACAGCCCGAATCTGGTTACTCATTACCTAGCCAAGCGTTATTGAAAAAACCGCCAGTGTGAAAAAAACAGGTATTTACTTACAATTATTAACATTTAAATGTGACAAAAAAAATGTCTGAAAGATTTTTCAAAATATTATTTGTTAGCCTCATTTGTATTCATTCTCTGAGAATAAACCATTTTTCAGATTTAAAAAATGTTGAACGGTTGCCGAGAAAAACGCTATATATATCCTTTTCCGGTTATATGTCGTAGACGTTAGGTACCTAGCTTTAAAATCGTTGAGGGAAACTGCGTGGTTTCATTGAATACCTGACATTTTCAAGGGAGAAAAACGAAACCGCAAGATTTTCTCAAGTTTTATAACTAGTCCTTTCCTTTTATAACTGGTTCCAGTATAATTCAGTTGATACGGCTGGTGTAGGTCCTAGCCAACGAATATAAGTGAGATCTTGTGAAATAAGTTACCTACAACTACAACAAGAGAAGGAAAACGCTGCAAATTCTTCTTCGACTCCTCAAACGTTCATGTAGCTCTCACAAGTCACAAATATCCGAAACGAATGGATTAATGAGGTAAAAAATATTGTGCGTTTCGTTCGAGATAGGAAGTCGGTAACTCGCTCTGTGACGGTTTGGTCGGTTTGGCCACTTTGACAACTTTTATCGAGTATTTACTACCAACAAATATCCTAAAACATATCCGAAATGTCCTTTCGACCGTCGCAGAGGGAATCAGTCGACAAGTGATAGTACGCGTTGGCTCAGTCCCAAAGTGACTACCACAAGGGACGACTACTGTATCGAAATTAGGCGTTTAATGAGCGAATAAATGTTTCACTCGTTATTGTCAACCCATTTTAGGTCAACTCATGTAGGCCGTCACAAGACAGACAATCTGTACCCTTACGTTTTATTTGTACCCGGTTGGACTTGTAGGCCTTTTAGTGCCCCCAGTTGGGTCTCACAGGAGTATTACAACCAGAGATGGGCGTATTCATAATCATAAATATGAATAAAATTCATAAATCAGAAAATATAAATATGAGTACGAATAAAGCCATAATCACATGTTTTGTGAATTTTCCCTGAAACTCATTTTTTCGTGAATTCTCAACAATTTCACTATTTTACCTAGAATTTTACTTAAATTCAAGTTTTTCCACAAACATTCGACCAAAATCCACATTTTTAGTGAATTTCCCACAATTTATATTTTTTGTATGAATTCTCCCGCAATTCATATATTCTTGTGAATTTTATAATAACTTTTGCCATTGATGGATAAACACTAACCTTTCCCCTTTTTTTCTGTAAATTTGAGTGTTCAAACCAAATACTGTGGATTGTACCACAAATTCACTAACTTTTCTCCTCCTTACTTTGAATTTGAGAAAGTATTTCAGCATTTAGCATTTTTCTCAAATTCATAGTAAGAAGGAGAAATGTTAGTGATATTCATCCATAAATGGCAAAGTGTTATATAAAATCCACATAAAGATGTGAATTGTGGAAAAGCCACACAAAAAATGTGAGTATTACTAGAATTTATGTAAAACAACTGGAATTTAAAATAAGTCATTGTAAAATACGAGTAGGAAAGTTTGAGTAACATTTAAAGTAAAACATTTGAGTAAGACGGAGAAAGGTCAGTGTAATTCATCCATAAATGGCAAAAGATATTTATAAAATTCACACAAAAAATATGAATCGTGGGAAGTTCACGAAAAAATTTGAATTTTTGCGGAAAAACTTGAATTTGAGTGAAATTCTTGGTAAAATAGGAAAATTTGAGTGACATCGACAAAAATACAGTAAATTTTAGTAAAATTCACAAAAAAGGGTTTTTTTCTGGGAAAATTCACAAAAAGATGAGATTATGGCATTATTTGTATTCATATTCGTATTTGTATTCATATTTTCTGATTTATGATTTTTTATTCATATTTATGAATATGTATTATACATATTCATAGTATAATACGCCCATCTCTGATTACAACCCCCCAGTTTGGTCATACATACTATTTTTACTGCTCCCAGTAGGGTCTCATAGCATTTTTATTGCCCCCAGTTGGGTCTCGCAGCAATTTTACTACCCCTGTTACGTGTGTCCCATAGCATTTTTACTACCCCCTGTTGGATCTCGTAGCATTTTTACCATCCCTTAGTTAGGTCTCACATAGCACTTTTACCGTTGGTACGTGCATTTTGGTTTCAGATCGCCTTCCATCAAGACTTCATTACTGTTTACTGAAATTCCACCGTTTTCACAAAATCCCACGTTGTGACATTTGAATTGTTGCAAATATGAAGAGTAAGTTGTGAGGGTCTCACGGCAACTTCCCACATCGTCATTTGGGCGACTATTCAGCAGAACCAAAAAAACCATCTGCCAACGACTATGTTTACTGAGTGATTCAGTAAAATAAATCGTGAGATTTAGTGTTACCTAACTTATACTTAGTTAGATCGATCCGCCGGGGGAAGACGCTTCGAATGGTATGCATAACTCTTTTTGACCAAAAGTGACGATGTGGGGTGTTGCCGTGAGACCCTCGACATAACCTACACACAACATCAACTTCAAAAATACACTAATTTCCACAACACAAGTCTTCCCACTACTCGGTGATGTTTACACATCATTTAACTTATATCACAATTATTAAATAATCACAATTCGACTCGTGCCGTTTCAATTTCTCAGAATTAATAAAATACAAAATACCCTCAACATTCACATACTCGTACATCAAGCTGGTCAATCGTCATGGGGCAAATAGATCAACCCCTTTTTTGCATCAAAATTTTAAGGGCTCGCTAACTTCACTCTCAGTCGAATTGTCTTTGTATCCACTTACAGTTTCTCTACACCGGATATATTCACTGGTCATTTTATGTCACAGTTTTTGCTACCGAAATTCACCAATTCTGGGGAGTATTTGAAACATAGCGTAGCTATTTATTGACTCAATACGTACGAATATTATACAAAGTTGGTTTCGACCGTGTCGATTCAGACAAAATTCAATTATTCCAGAGGAGCGGTTTTTGAACAGTTTTGAACAACAAAAACCACAGTATAAAAGTTAGGCAGGAATACGTCTACTCATTATTTTCAACGAATAAAAAGTACGCAGACTATTCAAAGGGAGTCTACAAAAGCGGTTTTCTCCAAGGGGTTTCTTTTTATGGCTACTGACAGCTTCTAGACGATCTAAGTACGGTTGACTCTTCAGAGGCGTTTTTTCTTCTCTAGGGGCAGCTATAGATCCGAGGAGCTCTCGGCAGTTCGGCGTGGTCCTCGGGCTCGGGTCAGACTCTCGTTCTGTGAACAACGAATCGAAATCCGTAAAATTGAACCAAAAAGTTGTTCCAAAAATACCAAGGAGTTAAGAGGGAAATTAAAGTGAAACTGAACGCAGCACTTATTGAACGAATTTAAAGTTTTATTGAATTCAATAGATTACCATAACGATTACCATACGAGTACCATAAATAGTCTAGTCGATAGAGCAAAGAAAGTGGAGTCTAATGGAAACAAATCCGAATTTTGTTCTACTAACTAACACTCTGGCAGGGCCATGATTTAAATTTTCGTTCGGAGGGATACCTGCCTATTACGCATGCACTAAACCTACGCTCCAAGGGACATCTGCCTTTTAGGCGTTCTCCTCTTAATTTCGCTACGTACTTTTGGAGGGATGTATGCCTTTCAGGCATGTGAATTCAATATGAGTAACCCATACCTAAAACGTTACCAAAATACCTGGCAGATCCATGCCAAGTGATTTTCCAGTTCAGGGAATGACTGATACGATTCGTAATTGAAAAACGCTGCAAATTTTCACACAACCGTTTATCATCTTATGACATAAGTATAGATCACAATAAAATTCATTTTGTACTCGTTCCCATTGAACTACGAACAGTTTCAAGGATCATTGTGGGCAATTCTATCGGGAACGTAGGAGTCATCTGAGTCAATGTCAGAGTCTGATTCTGGCTCAATTGAGCGAACAGCGAGGGCCATCGATTTCTTCGTCTTCTCGGAGACGGTATTGGTATTTTCTTGTTCATATTCTGAGAAAAAAATTTATGGATAATAATAATAAGATTGAATAATGATAGATTTTGAATTACATAATAATGAAACAACCTGTTGTTTCATGCAGCATGGCCTAAACGAGACAAATAGCTTAATAATAATTTATTAAATAATTTCATTCAACAGGACATCCGCTTTTTAGGCATGAAAAATGTACTCACTCTTAGAGGGACATATGCCTTTTCAGCATTTGAACCCCCTTGAAAGGGATGTATGCCTAAAAAGCATGCAATTCGCACTATACTTAAAGGGATATATGCCTAAAAAGCAGGAAATCCATGAACACAAAGCGGGATGTATGCTAAAAAGGCAGGGTATGTTCTGATAAACTGAAACGTACGGCCGAATGGAGCGGGAACGTGGATCAAGGATGGTTCCTCCGCCACACCAGGTAGCCGACGGACAATGTCCTAGGAGGAGAGGGAACCGCCCCCAGCGGCTATAATGTGAATCAAGCATACCTAAAAGGCATATGTCCCGGCCGGAGTGTTAATGGAACTTTAACAGGTGCTGTGGAATGATTCTGTCAAGTTTTCCACCTTAAGGACCCTCTGCTAGCCTGTCCATGTTGATGAGTGATTACCACAATTACCACAGAAATGATAGTGAGAGGGTCAGTCAAAACCTTCGTTTTTTGTTCATTTTTGGCATTTTGAGAAAATTTCTATATCGGGTGTATATCGATTAATATTGTTGGGATCATCAACTCCAACCCCTGTGGTAAGCAGAAGGAGGATGCCATGCTAGGGCAAGTGTACCGCTGGGTTTGTGCTAGTAAACGACCAAAGTGGCAGCAGGTAGCAGAGTTCAAAAGCCATCTGGGCCATTTTGATGCCCTGAAGATGAAGGAAGGCCTGTTGATTCGCCACTGGGAGGACGATAGCGGCCGTCACTACGCTGATTAAGTTCTGGTACTGATGTTGGGCAAGCTCATGAGCTGGAGCATTTTGGGAGGAGGCGAACTCTGAAGCTTGTACGCCAAGGTTTCTATTGACCAGGTATGTCACAGGATGTCAAAGTTTTCTGTGCATCCCGTGATACTTGTGCAAGACGAGGAAATGGAACAGCCGTGAAGAAAGCCCCGTTGCAGCCGTATCAGACTGGTGTCCCTTTTGAGAGACTATTTATTGATGCCATAGGACCATTGCAGCAGGCCGTCGCTGCTGAGGACCTGTGAGCTGAGTCTGTAGCGAGGGGTCTTGTGGCGTGATTTCCCGTTTCGGGGTACCGAGAGAGCTGCACTCGGATCAGGGAAGAACCTTTGAATCTGAGGTCTTCCAGGAAATGTGCAAGCTGCTCAATCTCCGCAAAACTCGAACCACCTCAATGCACCCACAGAGTAACGGGCAAGTAGAAAGGCTCAACCGCACAATCATTGACATGATTGCCAAGGTGATCAATACGCAGCAGGATGATTGGGACGAATGGTTGCCCTGGGTCTTGCTTGCTTACCGGACCTCAAAGCATGCAGCTACCGGGTTCTCTCCTACCAGTCTGGTTTTTGGTCGTGACATCACCCTGTCCCAACAACTGCAAACAGGATTAACGCCAGATTCAGTACAACTGGATATTCGCACAGCCTTCGTCAAGAGTTGGGTAAAGTACACGAGGCAGCGCGTGAGCACCTGAAGGGCGCGCTCCAGGGTGCTAAACGACGATATGTCGTACAGGCAAAGCTCCCTTGGTACCAAGCAGGTGATATGTCTGGTATAGGGTTGAAGTTTCGACCAAATTGCAGTCGCCATGTTGACCGTGCACAGTCATTAAGAGGATGCCTGACGTCATTTTTCTTTTAGCTACTCCAAATCACCTGAAGAAGCTTGTGCATGCCTATAAACTGGCACCCTATCAGAACCCGATACAGCCGTCATCGCTGATGGTGGGGGAGTGATGGTGGCAACCAGGTACAATATACATATCTCGGAATAAATGTAAAGAATAATTAATAATTAGGGTCGAGAACTGCCATCTTTCAAGTGCCTATCGACAAAATATAGGGAAACTTTGGGAAAACGACTGTGACCATTTTTAGATCGAAAAATCCATAACTATTTCGTGTGACAAGAGGCAGTAAACTATTTTTTATTTTTGAAGTATTTGAATTATTCCACGAGTGTGACTCCACATATCCAAGCGCCTGTTGGAGTTTTACGTAGCTTTTCAACTTACTCAGGAGGAGGTTCAGGGGGTCTGGTGCAGCCAACGCTGACGTACGCCGAATTCCTCCTCGGAGTGAATTGAGCTGGTCTGAGAAGTAGATAAGTGTAGATACTTTTCCGTATCACCGCTCTCACCTGCGGGGAAAAAAAAGACGTAGACGTACGTTTAATTGGGATAGGAGAAGAGGGTGTGAGTCACAGATAAGTAGTTCATATAAGGGCGTCTACGTCAAAAGTCGAACAGTCGACGAGATGGAAGAAACGTTTTAAATTTATTATGAAGTTGACCATTTCAAAAAACAATGGCGTTGAAATCAACGGTAAATCACCTCTCCGTTCATGAAACAGTACAAAGCGGCGACGAAAGTTCCTTGAAATGAAGTGAGGAAGTGCGTCGTGTATGACCATAGCGCGAACTCCCAGACCTGCAATAGAATATTATACAATTTATTGTAGCATTAACAAACCTAAATAGACGTGTATGACATACCGAGGTAAGGTGAAGATAATTCGAGAAAAATTATATTGTGTAATAGAATGTGTTTTTGACTCAAAATGGCAACTGACATTAAATTATACGTTGAAACTTGTCACACATGTCAAGCATTACAGAAAAGCAAACCAGTGGAAGAAATCACGACTGGTGAAATTCCAGAAAGGCCCTGGCAAATAGTAGCCTCGGACCTTTTCAACTTGAATCACTGTGGTTTTCTTGTTATAGCTCACAGTTACTCGGGGTTTTTCGACTTTTTTGAATTAACCTCATCAACAAGTGCCGCGGTTATCCAGCATGTGAAGAAATGGTTTGCGACATTCGAAATTCCTGACCAAATTAATTTGGATGGAGGACCTCAGTTCTCGAGGCAAGAGTTTAGGGAGTTTCTAAGCTCCTGGGGAATACGCCACAGGATTTCCAGTCCCTAATTTGCTCGGTCAGTGGACAAATTACTTTTGAGAAAATGCCATAATGACAAGTCAGATCCATTTCTGGCTTTGCTAAACCCCTGCAATATGCCCAGAGGGAACATTGGCTCGCCAGTGCAGCGCCTCGAGGGTAGAAGAACCAAAACGCTGCTACCATGTCTTCCCTCGACTCTCCAGCCACATCTCATCAAGCCAGAAGAGGTTGGTCAATGTTTGAGGCAAAGGTGCGAGAAACAAAAAATTGCTGCAGATAGAGGAAAAAACTTCACCAATGACCTTCTCATGCGGTGACCAAGTGATGTGGAGGAAAACATCTAAGAATTGGGTGCTGGCAGGAGTCATCACGCAGCATGGGATGTCCAATTCCTACGTCATTCAGACTGCTGATTGCGCTAAGCACCGTAGAAACTCTTGGTTCCTGCAGCCCAAGCAGGATCGACAATCTGGGGGAAAGGAAGCACCACGACCTGCTCAACTGCAATCCCCGGATCTCAGCAAATCAAGATCTGGGCCGTCAAGCTCACCTCATGCCAAGACGAGGTTGTCACCACTACAAGCTGAGATGAAAGCGTCCTGCTCAACGGTCAAGCATTGGGGATTCGTCGCCTGCGTGGAAGGGCTCAGCCACAGCTGTGTCAATAACTGGGCCCAAATGAACACCGTACTGGCACCGGGCGTTTGGTAAGACCACCAAAGCCCCTCCACTTCGACTGACTCGCCTCTCACACCGGATAGTACTCCAAACAAGGGAGAATGCGTCCTACACTCGTGACGTCACTCTCATAAAGAAGAGACACTTTAAGGAAACCTGTAATATAACCTGACGCGAGAGAGCGGTTATAACTGGTGTAAAAATATAATTTTTTTTCAGTTCTTTTCAATATACAAGTTCCCTCATGTTTCAAATGCGTGTGGTTTTTCCGTCTCCTATCTAGTTACAACAGACTTGTGGGGTTTTTGTCGAATCCTGCAAGAACCCCACAAGTCCCAGCATGTTTCGCCCTCCATAGCCATTGGATGCATTTTGACAACACGGCATTGGTACTAATAACATTCCTGATACCTACAGAGTTTATATAAGAAATAACCAAATGTTATTCACCAATTGGATGAAGATAGCGGGGTTTTTTATGTTCCTGCACATTTGCATTTTTGGACTAGTGGTTTTTTTATATCAACCCCTCAATTCGCTTCCCTGGATCTTTGAATCTGCAATATTTCACAGGTTATCCACCAAGTATTTATCCCTTGTACCCAGACGAATGAGTAATGTAACTACCTAACTTCAGTCTATTCGAGCATAATAAACCGTGACTGCGCCAATGCAAGCAATCCTATACTTGCATGAGACAAGCTTATAAGCATAAATTAAGCAAAAGTTAGGTGAGCACAAGAATCAAACTGATTTAATAAAAATTTGTATTATGTTATTATTGCCCTGATTGTTGTTAGGGGGAATGAAAATTGGGATAGAAAAACATTAAATAAATTTTAACATTAACATAAATTTTATTAAATCAGTTTGATTCTTGTGCTCACCTAACTTTTGCTTAATTTATGCTTATAAGCTTTTCTTATGCAAGTGTAGGGTTGCTTACATTGGCGCAGTCACGGTATTCGAACCACAACAAGTTAGGTACATAGTTACAAGTTATACGTAATAGATCATGTCAAGTTGCGTGGAGTCGAGAGTTTGGATTTATGACATTGAATCATAAGAAAACGAAATCGACTACTTGCAAAATTTCTAGGCTAGTTTCTAGTTATTTCTAGGCGAATTTCCAGTTATTAGGGTGGAACTAGTGGTGTTGCATTTAATGTAACACCACTAGTTCTAGGCTAATAACATTTACCTCCCTAGATCTTACTGAAACTCCAAATTTTACTAGCTCCAACCAACTCGTAAGGTATTCAGATATGACTTAGGTTATCACTAAAAAACCTAACTTCTACAAGTACATTAAGGCTTATCAGATTCTGTGTTTTATTATACCTAATATATTATCATCGTCAGTCTCAGTTCTTGTGGTTCAAAGTATTTCGAATAACGTGGTTCATATTAACAATTTCCTTTACCTGTCGATCTAAAGGAGCCTCCATCATGTTGACGAAGTTCGTTATGCCCAGAAGCGGTAGTAAAACCACTGCTGCTCGGACAGCTTTTCTGTAACATAAAATTGAAAGTTGGTGATATTTGAGTTTAGAAAACCACAATTTGGTGAATTGTTTGTGAAAACAACATTTAAAGGTACCGAAGGTTTTATTGATAAATGATGAGCACTGTGACGCCACCTGTTTGAACACCACATCAAGTGAGTAAAATATACTTAGAAAACCCTAATTTCTGTTTTTTAATCTTCAACATCTACGAGATGATGAGTAGTCATAACGATTCTGTTTTTCAAAGAAATCCCGTTTTTGCCCGTTCGAAACGTGAATCGCAATAAAAAGCCTCCAGAGAGTTTATTCTCCAGTTTTAAACCCCTTCCCGTCTTTTTTAAACGTCTTAGGCGACCCGTGACGGCTTAAAACGCTTCGGTTGGTAGAGTAAATACGGATCTACCGAACAGGTGGAGAATAATATTATGGTCCTTAGCCGTGGCAAAAACTGTTTGATTAACAATGAAAATTGAGTCGCCATTTCCGCAAGTTGGATTTCTTCGATGTTTTCCCTCGTTCCAATCCACCGTTGATTTTAATCTTTGATGAGTTCGTGTCAACAGTGCAGTAAAGAGGTTGAATAACGGTTGGAATACATCGAATGTACCATTGACTTGATGCTGAAAAATTCATACTATTCAATCTTGCGTTTCTTTTACTTATTTTTTGACACGGATATGTCTTATGGCTGTGATGCAAAAGTGTGACGTTTTTTGGCGCAATTCCAGGGTGGTAGGCTGTCCTTTGAATATAAATATGCAAAGGAGTGAGGTCTAGAGGAACCTCTAGTGCTGCTGTGGGAGTTGTACTCATAGCCCCTGTAACGCCAAGACATGCTCGGCTTTACCTCTGAAGTTTGGTAAAGCCAAATGCAGTAGCCTGGATCGTCTTTGCCCACCATACGACTGCTGCATATCGACGGTCACACAGCAACACCCCACATCATCATTTTTGACGAAAATGAGTTATGCATCTCGATGGATGCGCCCTCTCGTTACACATTGAACTAATTGGAAGGCGTTTTTCCAGCTCTCCTCAAAAGTAGCGAAAATGACGATATGGGGTGTTGCTGTGAGACCGTCGATATGTGACCATGGGCCTGACAATAGTTTTATATGCCTATAATGTCACCGCAGTACTCTCGTCCCTAGAGTGACCTGGTGATATGGAATTCTCTTCTGGATGAGTCTCAGTAACCAGAATCCAGAAGAGAGGATTGATAATACATTCTGACGTGGTCTGTCTTTCCGTCTTCCTTCTTTAAGTCGCATGGTCTGCACACTGCCTATTTGCTCATGACCAAGCATGGTCTGCACACTGCCTATTTGCTCATGACCAAGCATGGTCTGCACACTGCCTATTTGCTCATGACCAAGCATGGTCTGCACACTGCCTATTTGCTCATGACCAAGCATGGTCTGCACACTGCCTATTTGCTCATGACCAAGCATGGTCTGCACACTGCCTATTTGCTCATGACCAAGCATGGTCTGCACACTGCCTATTTGCTCATGACCAAGCATGGTCTGCACACTGCCTATTTGCTCATGACCAAGCATGGTCTGCACACTGCCTATTTGCTCATGACCAAGCATGGTCTGCACACTGCCTATTTGCTCATGACCAAGCATGGTCTGCACACTGCCTATTTGCTCATGACCAAGCATGGTCTGCACACTGCCTATTTGCTCATGACCAAGCATGGTCTGCACACTGCCTATTTGCTCATGACCAAGCATGGTCTGCACACTGCCTATTCGCTCATGACCAAGCATGGTCTGCACACTGCCTATTTGCTCATGACCAAGCATGGTCTGCACACTGCCTATTTGCTCATGACCAAGCATGGTCTGCACACTGCCTATTTGCTCATGACCAAGCATGGTCTGCACACTGCCTATTCGCTCATGACCAAGCATGGTCTGCACACTGCCTATTTGCTCATGACCAAGCATGGTCTGCACACTGCCTATTCGCTCATGACCAAGCATGGTCTGCACACTGCCTATTTGCTCATGACCAAGCATGGTCTGCACACTGCCTATTTGCTCATGACCCAGCATGGTCTGCACACTGCCTATTTGCTCATGACCAAGCATGGTCTGTACACTGCCTATTTGCTCATTACCAAGCATCGAGATTGGAACCCGACCTCCAACTCCTCTCAACACCACATCGAATTTCACAAGCGTAGGTTCGAGTACAACTCAGCCATCCTTCGCAATCACTGAATCCAGGACCTGCAGCACCCTTAGGGCCGGTTTGACCAAACACTAATAACCATGGTTAAAATTGATCATTGATTTACCAAACCATAGATTTGAATCGTTGATTAGGAGAAATGAGTTTCACCACGTTTTTAATCAACGTTTAATAATCAAATGGAAGATCTCCGGTGGTAAACAACGATGTCGAGTTTCACCAACGTCGTTTTAAATAAACAAACGAGATAAAGAGATAAATTAACAATTAAAATTAACTAGCCGATTTTGGCTGGTTTGAGGCATAAATTAACGATTTACAACTCCGCCATCTTTCCAGTTTAGTTGTGATCCGTTTCTCTATTCTATTTCATACTTGACACCTTCATACCAACTGAGATCTTCGATTTAATTATTAAACGTTGATTAAAAACGTTGGTAAAACCCTTTGACACTCTTTCCAACACTTGTACGAAACTTTTGGCAATGAAGCACTGTCTATCATCGTATCAACGCCTAATGGAGGATCCCTGTACCTCGAATCCGGTTTTAGATAAAGGTCCAATAGCAAAAGCCACCTTTCCCTTCATCTCCTCCCGGGATTCCGTTATTAAGCCATACTCAGGCTTAGAACATGCCTTACATACATCTTGGAAAATTGAACCTTATTTTGAGAGCTACTTCAAATTCGAGTTTTCCAACTTTTCGACTTCACTACACGAATTTCGCACCTCAATAATTTCAAGAAACGGGAAAAAAAAGGTTTGGTCTTTACTTACAAAAATGGCGATAATGAGGAGGATGAGCTATATGTTAATATATGATAATGCTGAGTGGCCTGCAGTTCCCAACAGTTCGAGATTGGCAGTGTTGGATGAAGGCATCTAAAAAACCAGAATAATCTCGAGTCAATGTTATTCCTCATGGGATTCGACGAGTAAATTTGGATTGGAAATCGAACCCGTTTTAGTTTCAAAGTTCAAGCTCCTCCAATATTTCAACATTTTCAATTTCCAATTAGCTCTGATAAAAGTTTGTTGGTGGTGCTACTTCAAACTTTTCCGAGGTAGAGCGTTATATTTCGATGCCGGGGTTTTAATTTTAAAATTATCTACATCGTAAACGAGTAAATTTGTTGTTCTTGTTCCATCCGGAGGTTGCGAGAAACTCGCGCAATTATTCGATGTTTTTCCAACGTTTATTGGATTCGTGTAAAGAAATGGAAAAACTACGGAAAATGAGGGATTTTCATTAACCCAAGTTGAAAACGGAAGAAGAGAGGATTTTCAAACGTAACAAATCGTCGGTCAAATATAAGATGTAAAGATAATAGGCATTTCTAGGTTCAAATTTTGGTGCTGAATCGATTGGTGGAGTCAGATTTGAGCTCCGAACAATACTGTGGCCGTAATCGAGAAGTTGGTAAAGCTTCAACAGATTTCGACGACATTTATCTCATACATTTCTGTGATATTCGGTAGAACCAAAATCGAAACGTCCTGGCTGGGCTGCTTCACACGGGATGTTGACAAAGGCTAGAAGCTTAAACACCAGTCTGAAACAGAGATGGGCGTATTCATATTCATAAATATAAATACGAATAAAATCCAAAAATCAGAATAAAGCCATAATCACATCTTTTTTTAAATTTTCCCAGAAATTCACTTTTTTTCATAATTTTACTGAAATTTTCTGGGTTTTTTTGTGGTTTTTACTCAAATTTTCCTATTTTACCAAGAAGTTTACTTAAATTCAAGTTTTTCCACAAAAATTCCCCGCAATCCATTTTTTTTGCGAATTTTACAAAAGCTTTTGCCATTTTGCCTCATTTTTACTGTAAAATATTAGTAGAATATTGAATAGAACTTGAATTGTAAAAGTCATTGTAAGAAAGGAAAATTTGAGTACCTAACGTTCACACCAAATACAGAGAATTTCAGTAAAATTGTTGTAAAAAATTGGCATTTTTGTCAAATTTACAGTAAAAAGGAGAAAGGTTCTCATCCATAAATGGCAAACGGTTTTTATAAAATTCACACAAAAAATAAATAAATAAATAAATTGCGGGAAAATTCACAAAAAAATGTGAATTTTTCATGTTTGAAAAAAAAACTTGAATTTAAATAAAATTCCTGGTAAAATAGGAGAACTTGAGTGACATCCACAAAAAATTAGTAAATTTTAGTAAAAGCCACTAAAAAAGTGAATGTTTGGGAAAATTCACAAAAATATGTGATTATGGCTTTATTTGTATTCATACCTGTATTCGTATGCATACTTTCTCCAGAGCACTTTCTCCAGAGCACTTTCGATTGAAATTCCTCTGATTCCATAAAATAGTAGATGATACCACGTCTTAGTAGATCACAGCAGAGATGGGCGTATTCATATTGACAAACATGCATGCATGTTTGTCAATATGAATACGCCCATCTCTGCTGTGATCTACTAAGACGTGGTATCATCTACTATTTTATGGAATCAGAGGAATTTCAATCGAAAGTGCTCTGGAGAAAGTGCCCTATAATATAGCCAATAGAGATGCCTAAAATTATAAATATATTAATTTAATAAATTAATAATATTATTTACCACAGTCAAGTGAACGATTTGACTGTTCAACGTACATTTTGTTACTTCAGCCCAAACAATTTAATTTTCCACAAATCTACAGGCCAATTAGGCAACTCTAGTGGATCTTGGTTTTTGAAAAACCACGGTTTTACAAACAACACCAAAGGACAAGGTTGAATAGTGGGGTTTGTTGATTATTTCTTCGAATTGTACAGTAGCCGAGTTCTAGTGCCACCCGGCTGTTTGAAGAGTAAGTTTCAAATGAAAAACCTCTGTTGTTAGTCATTCCACCTTTAGTAGTAGATTTTGGTTTGGAATTCCCAATAGAATTTCCTAAGAATATCATCTTAGTCAACTGCCAGAGGTATAATAAGTTGTAGCCCTTCTGGCGCAAGATCGAAAGTTGGGGTTTACAGATGACCCATAATATGTCCTTCGAAGAAATGTGCATAAACATACAATGATTGTGAAACATTGTTTCTCAAATGTTTGTTGAAACAGAAACACCTCAAGTATCCAAATTACTGAAATCACTTATACGCTTTCATTATTACATACGATGTGCAATAAACAAATACGTAATGTAATCCTTTCCTTGGTTAGCAGTGTTATGATCGGATTGGCGGATAAAGGTAGATGAGGAGGGAGCTCAGAGGAAAGCGGTGGGAGGAGGAAGAAGGAGTATGGTGGCGGGAGGAGGAGGAGGATGGAGGAGTATGGTGGCGGGAGGAGGAGGAGGCGGGAGGAGTATGGACGAGGAGTATGATAGCGGGAGGAGGAGTACGTAGGAGGGTGGAGCAGTATGGAGGAGGAGTATGGAGGAGGTGGAAGGAGGAGTGTAGAGGAGTATGAAGGAGTATAGCAGCGGGGGGAGGAGGGTAGAGGAGGAAGAAGTGTAGAGGTGGAAGGATGGTAGAGGTGGGGATTCTCCGATATTATCGATAACAATGAATATCGATACATTTATTTCCGATATTATATCGATATCGGAAATGCGATATTATTGTGATATCGAAAGATTATGGTGAATATCGGCTTTCGATATTGTACCATTTTTATAAGTTACTCAAGTATTTTTACAAAATTCGATTGTTGATCCCGATAATCACGATATACACTATATTTCTTATTCAACATATTGTGCTTTTATTGTAATTTTTCAGTCAAATGGTACTTATTAATCTAGGTACCTATCTGTTATTAATCTATGGTACCTATCTGTTTTCTAATATAATATATTGGCATACAGATTTTTTTTTTTTTTTTTTTTACTGCAATTCCTAAATGTGATTTTTGGAATAATTAAAACACAAACATTTTCATTTGTTGTGCTTTAGTTATTCCAAAAATCACATATAGGAATTGCAGTTTAAAAAAAATATACTGCACAAACCATACTACACAAATGATTATTTCTGTTTTGGTTTTGAAAATCCATTGTGTTAAAATAGCGATCTCAAAAAGTACCTGACACAAGTTTTTTTCAAAAGGCTTTTTTTTCTACCATGTTTTACTCCACGCGATGAAAATTATTATAAATTATCTGCAATATAAAGATGAAATCAGTCTTGTAGTAATATAATCAAGTGAATAAAATTTATTTCACTTGATTAAAAAACGCATTGTCATAAAATTATGAGTAATCATCCAAATTTCGCAGTATATCATTCGATATTGTCGATATCGATATTTTGTGGCGATAATATCGCTGCTCCATACCACCGCTACAGGACATATCGATATGTCACGCGATACATCGGACATATCAGTATACCCTTGACGATACATCAATTGACCGGTATATCGACATATCCGTTTCGATTCGCCACCCCTAGATGGTTTAGGGTTGATTAGAGTCGTGTTCTACACAACAGCTGTTCTATTCTATTTTTGGTCTTTGTACCTTCAGGAGAAGAACGTTAAACGTTAAACATTCAACAAAAGTTTTACCGGTACTTTGAGATATTTCTACAACGAGAATTGAAAATGTTAAAAATCTGAATAGCGACTCTGAAGGAAATGGCGCCTCCGGAAATGGCAACGGCGGGTCAGGAAGCCGCCGAGGCAGCGATTTCTTCCGACTCGGACTTCGGCCTTGAACCGGAAGCTGTGGTGAAGAAGCATAAGAACAGCGTGAAACGAGGTCAGTTATAACCGCTAACCGTAATTTCCTTCGGGTCAGTACAGATATCGAAATTCGCCTACGTAGACCGGACACAGAAAATTTCGTATTTTCGAGACATAGGTGAGTAGCCTAATGGACACCACAAATGGGCAATATTTACATAAGGTTCGTTCTAAACCTTTTCTCCGGGAACCTAAAGAGAAGAAGAAGAGATTATTCTGTAAGCAATAATAATATAGCATTTCCTAATCAAATTCAAGGTTTTCCATTTCAAATTCAAGGTTTTCCAATTCAAATTCAAGGTTTTCGAATTTAACGTTTTTTCAATATTTCAAACTAATTCGTAGTTCGTATAACAGAAACGTCACTTTTTGGTCCTTTGAATACTTTCCGTATCTAATTACCTCTTGCTTGACGACGACGATTTTGAATTTGAACTTGAATTTGTCGGCCGTTAGGCTGACAGGTGACCTGAAATATTTCATCCGAATCACTATCCATGACAATAATCGTCAGTATTGTGCACGATGGTACAGCGGTAACAGAAAACAACGCGTGAACTTGTAGATTCAGAGTCAAACACGCAGTAGGAATACCATGTGCATGCCGAAGGAATACCTGCCCACCTATAACTTCTGCTTGCTTAACCTCGCGAATCGTAGCAATGAATTCCCGGTACAGAAGCGAGTGGAATACAACTGTTTACTCAAGTTTTTGTAAAATCAAATCTTGAATTTGATTAGGAAAACCTTGACTTTGACTCGGAAGACCTCGAATTTGACTCGGAAATGCTATATAATATTACAAAATCCACGGTCATGCGGCATGGCTCAAGTATCAACCACGTTTCTTCATCTTCAAAGTACTCAAGTTTGAAAACGAAATAAGAAATCGCAATTCTGACTTCATGATCGTATTCAGCGTGTAAAAACCTATAAAATGAGGTGTCACTCGTCAGGCTTGAAGTCAGAATTGCGATAAGTATCTCATTCCGTTATCAGATTAGAGCAGACTTAACATGAAGATCATATCAAGTAAAAACCTCGTTTCTTCATCTCCGTATGGTCTGAAACGGATTTTGGTATAAAGATTTTTCGAAATATGGAGTTTGAACAATTTTGGACCGAGAACAAGCTACATTTTCTTCGAAAATTCGCTAAAAATGTTATATATTATTTCTATTACAAAAAATGGTTGAATACAGGATTAACGCGGTACAGAATGCTGAAAAGATACCACAACATGGACTGGTACTTCAAGGCTCAAGTGGCGAAAGAGAAAAGATTGGTTCAACTCAAGAGGGATAGATTCGAACAAGTGAGTGGAAATTCACGTTTCTAATCACTTAACCACTGAACGGTGTAGTTTTTAGTTCACATTTAGTTAGAGTTTATTGTTCAGAATTTGATGAGACCATCCGCAGCTTCGTACGACCAACTGAGAGGGGGAGAGAGCGTAATGATTAAGAGACACCCCCCCCCCCCCATCAACCAACCACATCTGCTCGCTTTCCTCCTTCCACCCACGTCCAGATTCACCCACAATTTAAATTTACCAGTAGTGGTGGGTGGGCGGAGAGGGGGGGAGGGAGATGGAGCGTAATGGAAACATCTGCAACCTCCCCCTCATCAACCACCCACATCTGCCGCTTTCCTCTCTCCCACCCACTTCCACCCACAATTTAAATTTAAGGAGTTGCGGCGATGGGTGGAGAGGGGAGGAGACATCCCCCGCTCCCTGTCATCAACCTTCTCCATCGTCCCGCTCCACTCCTTACTAGTGGCTAGTGACAAGCCCACAAGGTGGTCCTCGACGATCTCTTCACAGCCGAGTATTGCGCGAAATAAACATTTCACTCATCATTTATTTAAATAATTTATAGACTGACCTAGTTACGCCTATTTTAACCATTTGTTGGCCCATTCTCCAATCCCAGATACTGTATCCAGATCGGTGTGATCTACACAGATCAGTGTGATCTACAAAGATCATTGTGATCTACACAGATCAGTGTGATCTGCAAAGATCAGTGATGTGTACAAAGAAGATAATAAACCAACCGTTGTCAAGAATTTACAGAGTTTTTTTTTTTTTTTAATTCGATTTTCCGAATCTATGTACCTATCTTGAAAAGTAAACCAACAAATTTTGACATGGGGTTAAAAAAACTTTTTCTTTGGGCGATTCCAATGGTTCATTATTATCCAATGGTGGATAATAAACCAAAATGAAATAAATTAAATCAAAATAAGAAATGATAATTTCATTTCTGTCATTTAATGTCACTGAAAAGCTATGAAGCTAGTGTTCGGTTGATGTCTGACACAGATGATTTATTAGAGCGCACACTTGCTCTATCAGCATTGGGATCAATTTCCAGACTCAATTAATCAGTTATTAAGACATTAATGTTAAATTAATCACTTAATGACACAGTTTTATTAATCAAGACATGAGCTGGAGACTAGATTAGCACCTAGGGGGCATTAGGCTTTTATGAGTTAACTTGGCCTCCTTCAACCTCATCCTCCATTTTCCAGTTTTCGTCTACTCTTCACTCTTGGAAAATACCAACTTGAACGCAGAATCTAGTAGTTTTTGTGGTCCAGCACCCCACTCCACTAGAACATTCCTTATCATAGTTCACCTCCACACGCTCGACAAAACCGATCAAACGATTCGTCATGACCGGTAGACGAATTCGAATGTCACATGTTTTGAGGAGCTTTGATATGGTCGATTGCCCCGGTGAGTTTGTCGGACCGGAATCTCATTTCACGGTTAACCGAGCTGTGACAACGGGCGACGGATCTCCGTGGTATTGACAGGTAGAGACAATCAAATAACGTTTGAACTGACATTGAGTCGATTTAATCGTATTTGGCGACCACGTTAAGTGATACCGCACAGTACATTCGGAATTGTTCGAACTTCATTTTCTGTCCAGGGCATGTTCTTGAAATGTAATTACTTTTTTTAAATTGCGAAAAACTGAATGTTTTATTATCTGTGACCTCTGTTACGTAGTGAGTAGATCCAAACTACCACCCACAGTAGACTCCATCTCGTACTTCCGAATCTTTGTAATTTACTCGTACGTAGTAATTGAACGTTACATCAATCAAATGTGTTCCAAATAATTTTTGAACAATTTTAATGCTTTAGTGGTAAATAAAATACGTGTTTCAAAGACGAAAAACTATACTTCCACCGGTTTTGGCTGTTACACCATCATCAGTACAACACAGAACTGATGACGTAAAATTCTGTTCTGACACTGACAATGTGTTTTATCAAGAGGAGTAGCCATTACCCGTGCGTTGCACGGGCCCACATTCATTATCGCTCTTAGTTGATGCGACTTCCTCCCAATCACTCCCCAATGGCCTCAAGAGTATGACATACTCTTGATGACATACATTGTGTATCTAGATAGAGTAGCTATTGTAATACAAACTGAAATTAAATTTTAGACGCAACACACTTGAGAACATTTTATTTGTGTAACTTTACTATCCCAAAACCTGCATTTTTATTTATTTATTTATTTATTTATTTTATTTTTATTTTATTTTTTGGATCGTCTGTATGTTGGTAGTTATTGGGCCAAAAATACTTTTGACCAATGACAAAATCCCCCATAAAGAGCTCAGGGTCCTCATGTTTGAAAACTCAGCAAACATACCCTCTACCATCCCCAAACAACATGTGGTTTTCGATTGAGGGTTGGGAAGGTTAGCCCTGCTGGAACCTTCTACTTTTTAATTAGAAATCGTATGGCGGGAGAAAATTAGCGTGAAAAAACAGCTGTGTCCATCTAAATTCAAGAAACATCTTGGACGAGGTGACAAGTGCAACAGGTCCGGACAAACATAATATTATTCTCCTCTTGATTTTTGAAGGAAAATAACTTAAAATTATGAGAACCCCTTAAGAAGAATCTCAAAAAGTGGAAAAAGGTGCTGTGAGGGCGCGAATTTTCGATTAACCCTCGAAAAACCCTTTTTCAGGACATCAAAGTTGAGAAGGTGTATGGTTTGCTGAGTGTCCCCTGTTCTCCGGGGGTTAGGCAATATGCCCACCCAGAGGGGTATGCGGTCTGTGTTTCTGCAGCCGTCCATCCCAAGAGTGGCAGAAACAGAAACTCGGGAACCGAGAATACTCAGCGAGCACGGACGGAGAATGACGAATTGATATTTAAAACTTTTTTTTCTATTGAATGAACTCATTAATCGTAAAAATGAGAAAAGTGGTTCTAGATCAAATCAAATACAATAATTAAATAAATTCAACTCAAAAACGTATGATGGGGCTTGGAGAACGCTACGGACATCAAAATGTCGCTTTCTGGGAGAATGAAGTGAAGTGGCAACAAGGCCTATCTCAAATGGTGCTGTACAACATGGCCTAACTGACATTTCTGGGCATATTGACTTTTTTTATTCAGCGGGATTCAGATTAAAATTGATTAAAATTATTCATCATCCTGTAAGTTGTCTGTTTAGTATATTGGCTCCCAGAAGTGTCTATAGTTGCAAACATTCACTTATATGTTCCCAAATTGTAGAAATAAACAGCTTTTTGTGTCTCCTGTAAATGAAAAAAACACTTAGGTCATGTTGTACAGCACCATTTGAGGTAGGCCTTGTTACCACTTCACCCTCGATATGCCGTTACGGACTCGATATACGCCATCCCGCTGCAATCAGCGCTACTCTAACGCCCAGTCAAAATCTTGTCTATCACCACAAAGCCTTCTTTCGTCAAAATTTGATTTAATGCCTCCCAACTCGTCGCCTCCTTGGAAAATAACCCACGCTCCTTACGGGTAAGAACCTAACAACAACCATCTGGCGGTTCTGTGAGGGAGTAGGTATTCTGAAGCATAGAAGGTGGTTGAGAAAGAAGTAACTATCTCGTTAGGTGGTATGGTAGTACAGCTTCTTATGTTGTCCCAAGGGAAGAGTTGGGTTTCAATACCTTTGTGCTGCTGGGTGTAACTCGCGTAAAAAAAAGATACGGTTAGGAAGCAAGAAAAGGTTAGAAGGGCATTAGCGCACCGTTCTGTAGATAACTCTGCTAACGTTTGCATTCACTGAATACTACGTATCTTTAACGCGAATATTTTGTTATAACAAAAAGGTTTTCTCGTGTTTCTACGTAGCGAAAGTACTTAAGATTGATAATTATAATTAGAAGAGCTGCAGCAGTAAGTGCACTGATTTTATGTTGCAAACAAGTTTACTTAGAGGGAGTAAGTTTCTTGGAGGATGAGAGGGATTGTTCTTGTTGCGCCAGAACTATGTCAGATTCAGTTGGTGGAATTCACTTAGTTAAGAACTTGTGAAACGACTTTTCTTATTGCTCATCGCTCACTCTATTAGACGTACTGAGTTTTCAAGTTTTGTTCAAGCTCTGCGTGACAGCCAAAAGAGTCCTTTCGGACTTCAACAAGCGCTCAGACGCCAAAAAGGACGCGGAAATCAAAGAGCTCTTCGAAGAGTTCACTTCCCTTAAGAACCGAGTGCAAGAAACGCGGGCGGAACTGAAAAACAAAAAGGAGCAAACGACTTACACCCAAGCGTCCGTTTTATCAAAAAACAAGGTATAACATATTAGCGAATTTGAAAAACTTGAAAACAAGCAATCCAATTTCGCCGGGGTTTATGAGGGCTTTTAGCGAATTTTCAAAGCAAATGAAGCCATTTTTCTCGGTCCAAAATTATTAAAACTCGAATTTCCGAAACGTTTTTTATACCAAAATCCGTGTTAGACCATCTTGAATCCACTGCCAAAAGACACCAAAAATTATGTGTAGGTATGTATGCAGGGTGTTCGCCACTTGGTGTGAAAGAAAAAATTTGGGTAAAACTAGACTGAAAATGGAGTAGAACGCCGCCAACCGCACCTTTCTATCTCAATCCGTTCCAGACATGATTTTTTAGAGGTTTTATTAAGAAAACCACGTTTTTTGCCAAAAACCCTCGTTTCTTCACTTTGAAACAACTTTTTTCCACTTTTGGCCACGTTTTCGGATTCAGCGTTATTTCCTACATACGCCTAATGCACATTCGTAATAAAAAACGAACTGCTAAGGACCAAAATAATTGAGCAATTATTGCAGTTCAAGCATTGACAATTTAAAAAAATTTTGTTGAAAATACTTGTATGTTAATTTCTGTTGAAATTCGTTTTTGATTACGAACGTGCAGTAGGAGCACTTTGAAGAAGAAGAAACGTGGTTCATACTTGAGATGTTCTTCATGGACACCAAGTCCTTCAATGGAGACATTTAACATAAAACCAGGTAGTTCCTCGAAAATTCGCTCTTATAGCCATGCTGCATGACTGTATTTTTTGTTCGTTTTTTTTTTTTTTTTTACAATTTTTCAAATTACTGTGCATTTATGAGTTAACAGTCCAATCGAATCGTGGATGTGATTGGTAATGATGATAGAAAGCTACGGTTGGGAGGATATTAAGGGAGTGAATTGGTGATTTACTACTGCATTTAGTAGGGAATGGCGGTGCTCTCTCCTCCTGCTTCTCACAACCAGCGACATAAGTCCTCCCTAATATTACCTTTGGCGGATAAACTAATACAGCACCAGTATAAATGAAGGGAAAAAAATCCAGAGTCATGCAGCATGGCTATAAGAGCGAATCGTCGAAGAAATAACTCGTTTTCTGTAAAATGTCACCATTTTACTGGTTTTATGACATATTTTATCTCCATTTTTCAAAATTCGTTTTGAACCCCCTCCCATTGACCGAGGGTTATGAAAAGTTTCAAGGACGATTGTGGGGTTGGTCCGAACCTGAAAACCAAATTTCGTAATTTTGGCACAAGGCTAACTGGGCAAGGTGGACGGCCGACGGACGAGTTTTTTTTTTTAATTCCATTTTTTGAATCTACGTATCTTGAAATGTAAACCCTGAAATTTTATGAAGGGGGGTGGGGGTGGGGATAATTTTTTTTCTTAGGCACAGATAATAAACCAAAATCTTGGACCGAGAACAATAGCTTCCTATTGAAAATTGAATTGAACAATTGAATTTTTGAAGTCATCATAAACTCTAAAACATCACATACCTCAAGAGCCCGAGAGTTGTTTTAGTAGAACGTTACAATAACTTGCAGTACTCGATATTTCGCAATTTTTATTGACGTAATTTCAAATTATGTTCTAGAGGAAAACCATAAGCGAAAATGGGCCTTTGCCTTCAATGACGATCGCCAAATATGAAAACGAACTCAAAGAAGCCAACAGACAGAAGAACGCGATTCTATCAAAAGTGGGAGATTTGCGGCGTGAGGTCGGTATTTTGCGGGATGTCGTGACGTATTGAATAGACTTACGTGGAAATATCAGTATATTCGGGCGTTGGACTTGTTAGAGATGCTCTGTGGGTAGAGATCAGGACCACATCAGCACGTAAGCCCGACGTTAATCATCATACCCAACTTCCCATCAACCCCTACAGTTATGAAAATGTCGAAGCTGCGCTCCGTTATTTCAGTAATGTTTTAACAAGAATGGCGGGATTCTGATATTGGTGAGTCGTAAAAAGAAACAATCTATTGTCCAAATAGCTCGTACGGTTAAGTGAATTCGCTCGGAACGGGGATGAAACTGTTCTGGGTACTGTTTTGACTTCAAGTGAAAACGGTTCCGCTGTTCTGAACGCAGTGAAAACAAGTTTGCTCTAAGAGAGGACACTCCATATTCATAGTGTTCATCCCCCCAAGAGACGAGGTCGGGAGAGGACTTACAAAGTTTCAATTATTAACCCTCGAAAAGGCCAACCGACACAAAAGGGGCCAACAGATTAGTTTTGACGGTAAATTGAGTCGGTTAAATAGGTGGGAGTAAATGTTTCCGGGTCATAAACTTCGACTACCTGCAAATTCCAACACTCAGCTCCTTTCAGGCTCTACGAGTAGGTACACATCACAGGCTACGGTGGTCATCGTACCGGCCCTTAACTCCTCCACACAGCATTGGGCTGAATTCAATTCCCTTTTATACCAGGAAAATTGATTCCGGCTTTGTAATCGTACCTTAGCTTAGTTAAAATCTCTGTTGCTCAAATGAAAAGGTGCCCCCATACGAACTAAATCACTGGCGACGAAATCATGGAAACCCAAGTTAAGAAAAACAGTATTTGAAAAATCTTCTATTTCCACTGAAATATGAGAACACTGTTAGACCGGTTTTGGTCAGTAATAAAACAATACTGAAGGTGCATTACAGAGAAATGAAAGACCCCAAAAGTGAAAGGTCGAATAGGATTGGTTGATCGAAGTGAAAGGAGAAACATATTGTTATTGGCTCTAGAGGTGAAGTGAAAGGACTATTGGGATTGGTTGCCACCAAGTGAAAGGAAAACCCTTCTGATTGGCTGTTAGAAGTGAAGGTGGTGAGGGGTGGAGCGCATTGTAGCTGTTGTAGGTCAAGCTATTGTAGAAAATTATAAAAATGGACGCAACAATGGAGAAAAACTTTGAAGGAATTCAAACATTTGCCTACATTGCTGACCTCTTCCCGCTCAATACGACTTCAAACCACTCCAGTAAAATAAGTGGGTAAATCCTTTTAAAAAAATTTTTACCACTGTCTTAATTATACCTATAGTTATAAGTATAGGTACCTATAATTATAATTCTTTGAATACGAGGATAGTAGTCGTAGACCTCGTAAGAGGTTAACGTTGTTGATAATTGAATTAAAATTCAATGCATGTTTTCAATTCAAACATGTTTTCCAACCAGGAGGGTACAAACTTTCATGGATTTCATTTTCGTATTAGATAGCGAGAATGATGTCACAACGTCTCAACTACATGAAGTCCGTCGAAGTCTGTTTGGTTCATCTCGCCCAAGGGAAGAAATACATGTTGGACATTCTCCAGCAAGCAGTTATCGCCCTGAAGACTCGCGAGCTTGCGATGGAAAGCGTTCAGAGGATAATCGAGAAGAGGAAGCAGAATAGGGAAGAAGTCCGCGAGATTTTGGAGTATTTGAAAAAAGTCTTCGACAGGTGATGATAAAGGCGTACAGTCGTTCAATGTTTGGTTTTCATGACCCTAGGTCAAGGGGAAGGGGTTCAAAACGAACTTTGAAATTTCGACAATGTCATATCTCTAAAAATTCACATGAAACGGTATAATTTTTAGTTCAAATTACGAATTTTTTAAGACCAATTGGATTTTTGTGCGACCAGCCGTTCGTTCACAGTGAGTGCGCAAAGGTTTAGGAAAAACACTAAACTTCGCGTCGAAAACGGCCGTTAGGTGGGTCAACTTCCAGACGCCCGGAATAAAACTACCTTTTTTCATCTTCCCGGTAAACTACAGTCTAGAAATTTTAACCGTGAGTCGGGGATAGACCACATTGCAATATTCACTCGGTTTCTCATCTGTAAAATTGTTTAAATAATAACTTTTTGTGATAATACAAATTAAATTTTGATGATGGTTTTGATGTACAGTATGGTATGATAGGAAAGAAATTCGTATGGTATAGTATGAGTACGGTGAGAATATGGTATGTTCCGATTCGCAACACTGTTTTCCTTTTCACGAAGTATTTGAGTCGACAGTTGCTCTTCTTGAAGGTCCATTCGAACTCAAATAAACACGTCGAGTCGATGTGAAGTCAACTTTTTTTCGTTTTCACGAAGCATTTGAGTCGACAATTGCTCTTCTTGAAGGTCCATTCGAACTCAAATAAACACGTCGAGTCGATATGAAGTCAACTTTTTTTCGTTTTCACGAAGTATTTGAGTCGACAATCGCTCTTCTTGAAGGTCCATTCGAACTCAAATAAACACGTCGAGTCGATATGAAGTCACCTTTTTTTCGTTTTAACGAAGTATTTGAGTCGACAATTGCTCTTCTTGAAGGTCCATTCGGACTCAAATAAACACGTCGAGTCGATGTGAAGTCAACTTTTTTTCGTTTTCACGAAGTATTTGAGTCGACAATTGCTCTTCTTGAAGGTCCATTCGAGCTCAAATAAACACGTCGAGTCGATATGAAGTCAACTTTTTTTGTTTTCACGAAGTATTTGAGTCGACGATTGCTCTTCTTGAGTGTCCATTCGAACTCAAATAAACACGTCGAGTCGATATGAAGTCAACTTTTTTTCGTTTTCACGAAGTATTTGAGTCGACGATTGCTCTTCTTGAGTGTCCATTCGAACTCAAATAAACACGTCGAGTCGATATGAAGTCAACTTTTTTTCGTTTTCACGAAGTATTTGAGTCGACGATTGCTCTTCTTGAAGGTCCATTCGAACTCAAATAAACACGTCGAGTCGATATGAAGTCAACTTTTTTTCGTTTTCACGAAGTATTTGAGTCGACGATTGCTCTTCTTGAAGGTCCATTCGAACTCAAATAAACACGTCGACTCGATATGAAGTCAACTTTTTTTCGTTTTCACGAAGTATTTGAGTCGACGATTGCTCTTCTTGAAGGTCCATTCAAACTCAAATAAACACCTCGAGTCGATATGAAGTCAACTTTTTTTCGTTTTCCCGAAGTATTTGAGTCGACGATTGCTCTTCTTGAAGGTCCATTCGAACTCAAATAAACACGTCGAGTCGATATGAAGTCAACTTTTTTTCGTTTTCACGAAGTATTTGAGTCGACGATTGCTCTTCTTGAGTGTCCATTCGAACTCAAATAAACACGTCGAGTCGATATGAAGTCAACTTTTTTTCGTTTTCACGAAGTATTTGAGTCGACAATTGCTCTTCTTGAAGGTCCATTCGAACTCAAATAAACACGTCGAGTCGATATGAAGTCAACTTTTTTTCGTTTTCACGAAGTATTTGAGTCGACGATTGCTCTTCTTGAAGGTCCATTCGAACTCAAATAAACACGTCGAGTCGATATGAAGTCAACTTTTTTTCGTTTTCACGAAGTATTTGAGTCGACGATTGCTCTTCTTGAAGGTCCATTCGAACTCAAATAAACACGTCGAGTCGATATGAAGTCAACTTTTTTTCGTTTTCACGAAGTATTTGAGTCGACGATTGCTCTTCTTGAGTGTCCATTCGAACTCAAATAAACACGTCGAGTCGATATGAAGTCAACTTTTTTTCGTTTTCACGAAGTATTTGAGTCGACGATTGCTCTTCTTGAAGGTCCATTCGAACTCAAATAAACACGTCGAGTCGATATGAAGTCAACTTTTTTTCGTTTTCACGAAGTATTTGAGTCGACGATTGCTCTTCTTGAGTGTCCATTCGAACTCAAATAAACACGTCGAGTCGATATGAAGTCAACTTTTTTTCGTTTTCACGAAGTATTTGAGTCGACGATTGCTCTTCTTGAAGGTCCATTCGAACTCAAATAAACACGTCGAGTCGATATGAAGTCAACTTTTTTTCGTTTTCACGAAGTATTTGAGTCGACGATTGCTCTTCTTGAGTGTCCATTCGAACTCAAATAAACACCTCGAGTCGATATGAAGTCAACTTTTTTTCGTTTTCACGAAGTATTTGAGTCGACGATTGCTCTTCTTGAAGGTCCATTCGAACTCAAATAAACACGTCGAGTCGATGTGAAGTCAACTTTTTTTCGTTTTCACGAAGTATTTGAGTCGACAATTGCTCTTCTTGAAGGTCCATTCGAGCTCAAATAAACACGTCGAGTCGATATGAAGTCAACTTTTTTTGTTTTCACGAAGTATTTGAGTCGACGATTGCTCTTCTTGAGTGTCCATTCGAACTCAAATAAACACCTCGAGTCGATATGAAGTCACCTTTTTTTCGTTTTAACGAAGTATTTGAGTCGACAATTGCTCTTCTTGAAGGTCCATTCGGACTCAAATAAACACGTCGAGTCGATGTGAAGTCAACTTTTTTTCGTTTTCACGAAGTATTTGAGTCGACAATTGCTCTTCTTGAAGGTCCATTCGAGCTCAAATAAACACGTCGAGTCGATATGAAGTCAACTTTTTTTGTTTTCACGAAGTATTTGAGTCGACGATTGCTCTTCTTGAGTGTCCATTCGAACTCAAATAAACACGTCGAGTCGATATGAAGTCAACTTTTTTTCGTTTTCACGAAGTATTTGAGTCGACGATTGCTCTTCTTGAAGGTCCATTCGAACTCAAATAAACACGTCGAGTCGATATGAAGTCAACTTTTTTTCGTTTTCACGAAGTATTTGAGTCGACGATTGCTCTTCTTGAAGGTCCATTCGAACTCAAATAAACACGTCGAGTCGATATGAAGTCAACTTTTTTTCGTTTTCACGAAGTATTTGAGTCGACGATTGCTCTTCTTGAGTGTCCATTCGAACTCAAATAAACACGTCGAGTCGATATGAAGTCAACTTTTTTTCGTTTTCACGAAGTATTTGAGTCGACAATTGCTCTTCTTGAAGGTCCATTCGAACTCAAATAAACACGTCGAGTCGATATGAAGTCAACTTTTTTTCGTTTTCACGAAGTATTTGAGTCGACGATTGCTCTTCTTGAGTGTCCATTCGAACTCAAATAAACACGTCGAGTCGATATGAAGTCAACTTTTTTTCGTTTTCACGAAGTATTTGAGTCGACGATTGCTCTTCTTGAAGGTCCATTCGAACTCAAATAAACACGTCGAGTCGATGTGAAGTCAACTTTTTTTCGTTTTCACGAAGTATTTGAGTCGACGATTGCTCTTCTTGAAGGTCCATTCGAACTCAAATAAACACGTCGAGTCGATATGAAGTCAACTTTTTTTCGTTTTCACGAAGTATTTGAGTCGACGATTGCTCTTCTTGAAGGTCCATTCGAACTCAAATAAACACGTCGACTCGATATGAAGTCAACTTTTTTTCGTTTTCACGAAGTATTTGAGTCGACGATTGCTCTTCTTGAAGGTCCATTCAAACTCAAATAAACACCTCGAGTCGATATGAAGTCAACTTTTTTTCGTTTTCCCGAAGTATTTGAGTCGACGATTGCTCTTCTTGAAGGTCCATTCGAACTCAAATAAACACGTCGAGTCGATATGAAGTCAACTTTTTTTCGTTTTCACGAAGTATTTGAGTCGACGATTGCTCTTCTTGAGTGTCCATTCGAACTCAAATAAACACGTCGAGTCGATATGAAGTCAACTTTTTTTCGTTTTCACGAAGTATTTGAGTCGACAATTGCTCTTCTTGAAGGTCCATTCGAACTCAAATAAACACGTCGAGTCGATATGAAGTCAACTTTTTTTCGTTTTCACGAAGTATTTGAGTCGACGATTGCTCTTCTTGAGTGTCCATTCGAACTCAAATAAACACGTCGAGTCGATATGAAGTCAACTTTTTTTCGTTTTCACGAAGTATTTGAGTCGACGATTGCTCTTCTTGAAGGTCCATTCGAACTCAAATAAACACGTCGAGTCGATGTGAAGTCAACTTTTTTTCGTTTTCACGAAGTATTTGAGTCGACAATTGCTCTTCTTGAAGGTCCATTCGAGCTCAAATAAACACGTCGAGTCGATATGAAGTCAACTTTTTTTGTTTTCACGAAGTATTTGAGTCGACGATTGCTCTTCTTGAAGGTCCATTCGAACTCAAATAAACACGTCGAGTCGATATGAAGTCAACTTTTTTTCGTTTTCACGAAGTATTTGAGTCGACGATTGCTCTTCTTGAAGGTCCATTCGAACTCAAATAAACACGTCGAGTCGATATGAAGTCAACTTTTTTTCGTTTTCACGAAGTATTTGAGTCGACGATTGCTCTTCTTGAGTGTCCATTCGAACTCAAATAAACACGTCGAGTCGATATGAAGTCAACTTTTTTTCGTTTTCACGAAGTATTTGAGTCGACGATTGCTCTTCTTGAAGGTCCATTCGAACTCAAATAAACACGTCGAGTCGATATGAAGTCAACTTTTTTTCGTTTTCACGAAGTATTTTAGTCGACGATTGCTCTTCTTGAAGGTCCATTCGAACTCAAATAAACACGTCGAGTCGATATGAAGTAATTTTTTTTTTCGTTTTCACGAAGCATTTGAGTCGACAGTTGCTTTTCTTGAAGGTCCATTCGAACTCAAATAAACACGTCGAGTCGATATGAAGTCAACTTTTTTTCGTTTTCACGAAGTATTTGAGTCGACAATTGCTCTTCTTGAAGGTCCATTCGAACTCAAATAAACACGTCGAGTCGATATGAAGTCAACTTTTTTTCGTTTTCACGAAGTATTTGAGTCGACGATTGCTCTTCTTGAGTGTCCATTCGAACTCAAATAAACACGTCGAGTCGATATGAAGTCAACTTTTTTTCGTTTTCACGAAGTATTTGAGTCGACGATTGCTCTTCTTGAAGGTCCATTCGAACTCAAATAAACACGTCGACTCGATATGAAGTCAACTTTTTTTCGTTTTCACGAAGTATTTGAGTCGACGATTGCTCTTCTTGAAGGTCCATTCAAACTCAAATAAACACCTCGAGTCGATATGAAGTCAACTTTTTTTCGTTTTCCCGAAGTATTTGAGTCGACGATTGCTCTTCTTGAAGGTCCATTCGAACTCAAATAAACACGTCGAGTCGATATGAAGTCAACTTTTTTTCGTTTTCACGAAGTATTTGAGTCGACGATTGCTCTTCTTGAGTGTCCATTCGAACTCAAATAAACACGTCGAGTCGATATGAAGTCAACTTTTTTTCGTTTTCACGAAGTATTTGAGTCGACGATTGCTCTTCTTGAAGGTCCATTCGAACTCAAATAAACACGTCGAGTCGATATGAAGTCAACTTTTTTTCGTTTTCACGAAGTATTTGAGTCGACGATTGCTCTTCTTGAAGGTCCATTCGAACTCAAATAAACACGTCGAGTCGATATGAAGTCAACTTTTTTTCGTTTTCACGAAGTATTTGAGTCGACGATTGCTCTTCTTGAGTGTCCATTCGAACTCAAATAAACACGTCGAGTCGATATGAAGTCAACTTTTTTTCGTTTTCACGAAGTATTTGAGTCGACGATTGCTCTTCTTGAAGGTCCATTCGAACTCAAATAAACACGTCGAGTCGATATGAAGTCAACTTTTTTTCGTTTTCACGAAGTATTTGAGTCGACGATTGCTCTTCTTGAGTGTCCATTCGAACTCAAATAAACACGTCGAGTCGATATGAAGTCAACTTTTTTTCGTTTTCACGAAGTATTTGAGTCGACGATTGCTCTTCTTGAAGGTCCATTCGAACTCAAATAAACACGTCGAGTCGATATGAAGTCAACTTTTTTTCGTTTTCACGAAGTATTTGAGTCGACGATTGCTCTTCTTGAAGGTCCATTCGAACTCAAATAAACACGTCGAGTCGATATGAAGTCAACTTTTTTTCGTTTTCACGAAGTATTTGAGTCGACGATTGCTCTTCTTGAAGGTCCATTCGAACTCAAATAAACACGTCGAGTCGATATGAAGTCAACTTTTTTTCGTTTTCACGAAGTATTTGAGTCGACAATTGCTCTTCTTGAAGGTCCATTCGAACTCAAATAAACACGTCGATCGATATGAAGTCAACTTTTTTTCGTTTTCACGAAGTATTTGAGTCGACGATTGCTCTTCTTGAAGGTCCATTCGAACTCAAATAAACACGTCGAGTCGATATGAAGTCAACTTTTTTTCGTTTTCACGAAGTATTTGAGTCGACAATTGCTCTTCTTGAAGGTCCATTCGAACTCAAATAAACACGTCGAGTCGATATGAAGTCAACTTTTTTTCGTTTTCACGAAGCATTTGAGTCGACAATTGCTCTTCTTGAAGGTCCATTCGAACTCAAATAAACACGTCGAGTCGATATGAAGTCAACTTTTTTTCGTTTTCACGAAGCATTTGAGTCGACAATTGCTCTTCTTGAAGGTCCATTCGAACTCAAATAAACACGTCGAGTCGATATGAAGTCAACTTTTTTTCGTTTTCACGAAGCATTTGAGTCGACAGTTGATCTTCTTGAAGGTCCATTCGAACTCAAATAAACACGTCGAGTCGATATGAAGTCAACTTTTTTTCGTTTTCACGAAGCATTTGAGTCGACAATTGCTCTTCTTGAAGGTCCATTCGAACTCAAATAAACACGTCGAGTCGATATGAAGTCAACTTATTTTCATTTTCACGAAGTATTTGAGTCGACGATTGCTCTTCTTGAGTGTCCATTCGAACTCAAATAAACACGTCGAGTCGATATGAAGTCAACTTTTTTTCGTTTTCACGAAGTATTTGAGTCGACGATTGCTCTTCTTGAGTGTCCATTCGAACTCAAATAAACACGTCGAGTCGATATGAAGTCAACTTTTTTTCGTTTTCACGAAGTATTTGAGTCGACGATTGCTCTTCTTGAAGGTCCATTCGAACTCAAATAAACACGTCGAGTCGATATGAAGTCAACTTTTTTTCGTTTTCACGAAGTATTTGAGTCGACGATTGCTCTTCTTGAAGGTCCATTCGAACTCAAATAAACACGTCGAGTCGATATGAAGTCAACTTTTTTTCGTTTTCACGAAGTATTTGAGTCGACGATTGCTCTTCTTGAAGGTCCATTCGAACTCAAATAAACACGTCGAGTCGATATGAAGTCAACTTTTTTTCGTTTTCACGAAGTATTTGAGTCGACGATTGCTCTTCTTGAAGGTCCATTCGAACTCAAATAAACACGTCGAGTCGATATGAAGTCAACTTTTTTTCGTTTTCACGAAGTATTTGAGTCAACAATTGCTCTTCTTGAAGGTCCATTCGAACTCAAATAAACACGTCGAGTCGATATGAAGTCAACTTTTTTTCGTTTTCACGAAGTATTTGAGTCGACGATTGCTCTTCTTGAAGGTCCATTCGAACTTAAATAAACACGTCGAGTCGATATGAAGTCAACTTTTTTTCGTTTTCACGAAGTACTTATTTGAGTCGACAATTGCTCTTCTTGAAGGTCCATTCGAACTCAAATACACACGTCGAGTCGATATGAAGTCAACTTTTTTTCGTTTTCACGAAGTATTTGAGTCAACAATAGCTCTTCTTGAAGGTCCATTCGAACTCAAATAAACACGTCGAGTCGATATGAAGTCAACTTTTTTTCGTTTTCACGAAGTATTTGAGTCGACAATTGCTCTTCTTGAAGGTCCATTCGAACTCAAATAAACACGTCGAGTCGATATGAAGTCAACTTTTTTTCGTTTTCACGAAGTATTTGAGTCGACAGTTGCTCTTCTTGAAGGTCCATTCGAACTCAAATAAACACGTCGAGTCGATATGAAGTCAACTTTTTTTCGTTTTCACGAAGTATTAGAGTCGACAATTGCTCTTCTTGAAGGTCCATTCGAACTCAAATAAACACGTCGAGTCGATATGAAGTCAACTTTTTTTCGTTTTCACGAAGTATTTGAGTCGACAATTGCTCTTCTTGAAGGTCCATTCGAACTCAAATAAACACGTCGAGTCGATATGAAGTAAACTTTTTTTCGTTTTCGCGAAGTATTTGAGTCGACAGTTGCTCTTCTTGAAGGTCCATTCGAACTCAAATAAACACGTCGAGTCGATATGAAGTCAACTTTTTTTCGTTTTCACGAAGTATTTGAGTCGACAATTGCTCTTCTTGAAGGTCCATTCGAACTCAAATAAACACGTCGAGTCGATATGAAGTAAACTTTTTTTCGTTTTCACGAAGTATTTGAGTCGACAGTTGCTCTTCTTGAAGGTCCATTCGAACTCAAATAAACACGTCGAGTCGATATCAAGTCAACTTTTTTTCGTTTTCACGAAGTATTTGAGTCGACAATTGCTCTTCTTGAAGGTCCATTCGAACTCAAATAAACACGTCGAGTCGATATGAAGTCAACTTTTTTTCGTTTTCACGAAGTATTTGAGTCGACAATTGCTCTTCTTGAAGGTCCATTCGAACTCAAATAAACACGTCGAGTCGATATGAAGTAAACTTTTTTTCGTTTTCACGAAGTATTTGAGTCGACAGTTGCTCTTCTTGAAGGTCCATTCGAACTCAAATAAACACGTCGAGTCGATATCAAGTCAACTTTTTTTCGTTTTCACGAAGTATTTGAGTCGACAATTGCTCTTCTTGAAGGTCCATTCGAACTCAAATAAACACGTCGAGTCGATATGAAGTCAACTTTTTTTCGTTTTCACGAAGTATTTGAGTCGACAATTGCTCTTCTTGAAGGTCCATTCGAACTCAAATAAACACGTCGAGTCGATATGAAGTCAACTTTTTTTCGTTTTCACGAAGTATTTGAGTCGACAGTTGCTCTTCTTGAAGGTCCATTCGAACTCAAATAAACACGTTGAGTCGATATGAAGTCAACTTTTTTTCGTTTTCACGAAGTATTTGAGTCGACGATTGCTCTTCTTGAAGGTCCATTCGAACTCAAATAAACACGTCGAGTCGATATGAAGTCAACTTTTTTTCGTTTTCACGAAGTATTTGAGTCAACAATTGCTCTTCTTGAAGGTCCATTCGAACTCAAATAAACACGTCGAGTCGATATGAAGTCAACTTTTTTTCGTTTTCACGAAGTATTTGAGTCGACGATTGCTCTTCTTGAGTGTCCATTCGAACTCAAATAAACACGTCGCGTCGATATGAAGTCAACTTTTTTTCGTTTTCACGAAGTATTTGAGTCGACGATTGCTCTTCTTGAAGGTCCATTCGAACTCAAATAAACACGTCGAGTCGATATGAAGTCAACTTTTTTTCGTTTTCACGAAGTATTTGAGTCGACAATTGCTCTTCTTGAAGGTCCATTCGAACTCAAATAAACACGTCGAGTCGATATGAAGTCAACTTTTTTTCGTTTTCACGAAGTATTTGAGTCGACAATTGCTCTTCTTGAAGGTCCATTCGAACTCAAATAAACACGTCGAGTCGATATGAAGTCAACTTTTTTTCGTTTTCACGAAGTATTTGAGTCGACAATTGCTCTTCTTGAAGGTCCATTCGAACTCAAATAAACACGTCGAGTCGATATGAAGTCAACTTTTTTTCGTTTTCACGAAGTATTTGAGTCGACAATTGCTCTTCTTGAAGGTCCATTCGAACTCAAATAAACACGTCGAGTCGATATGAAGTCAACTTTTTTTCGTTTTCACGAAGTATTTGAGTCGACAATTGCTCTTCTTGAAGGTCCATTCGAACTCAAATAAACACGTCGAGTCGATATGAAGTCAACTTTTTTTCGTTTTCACGAAGTATTTGAGTCGACAATTGCTCTTCTTGAAGGTCCATTCGAACTCAAATAAACACGTTGAGTCGATATGAAGTCAACTTTTTTTCGTTTTCACGAAGTATTTGAGTCGACAATTGCTCTTCTTGAAGGTCCATTCGAACTCAAATAAACACGTCGAGTCGATATGAAGTCAACTTTTTTTCGTTTTCACGAAGTATTTGAGTCGACAATTGCTCTTCTTGAAGGTCCATTCGAACTCAAATAAACACGTCGAGTCGATATGAAGTCAACTTTTTTTCGTTTTCACGAAGTATTTGAGTCGACAATTGCTCTTCTTGAAGGTCCATTCGAACTCAAATAAACACGTCGAGTCGATATGAAGTCAACTTTTTTTCGTTTTCACGAAGTATTTGAGTCGACAATTGCTCTTCTTGAAGGTCCATTCGAACTCAAATAAACACGTCGAGTCGATATGAAGTCAACTTTTTTTCGTTTTCACGAAGTATTTGAGTCGACAATTGCTCTTCTTGAAGGTCCATTCGAACTCAAATAAACACGTCGAGTCGATATGAAGTCAACTTTTTTTCGTTTTCACGAAGTATTTGAGTCGACAATTGCTCTTCTTGAGTGTCCATTCGAACTCAAATAAACACGTCGCGTCGATATGAAGTCAACTTTTCTTCGTTTTCACGAAGTATTTGAGTCGACAATTGCTCTTCTTGAAGGTCCATTCGAACTCAAATAAACACGTCGAGTCGATATGAAGTCAACTTTTTTTCGTTTTCACGAAGTATTTGAGTCGACAATTGCTCTTCTTGAAGGTCCATTCGAACTCAAATAAACACGTCGAGTCGATATGAAGTCAACTTTTTTTCGTTTTCACGAAGTATTTGAGTCGACAATTGCTCTTCTTGAAGGTCCATTCGAACTCAAATAAACACGTCGAGTCGATATGAAGTCAACTTTTTTTCGTTTTCACGAAGTATTTGAGTCGACAATTGCTCTTCTTGAAGGTCCATTCGAACTCAAATAAACACGTCGAGTCGATATGAAGTCAACTTTTTTTCGTTTTCACGAAGTATTTGAGTCGACAATTGCTCTTCTTGAAGGTCCATTCGAACTCAAATAAACACGTCGAGTCGATATGAAGTCAACTTTTTTTCGTTTTCACGAAGTATTTGAGTCGACAATTGCTCTTCTTGAAGGTCCATTCGAACTCAAATAAACACGTCGAGTCGATATGAAGTCAACTTTTTTTCGTTTTCACGAAGTATTTGAGTCGACAATTGCTCTTCTTGAAGGTCCATTCGAACTCAAATAAACACGTCGAGTCGATATGAAGTCAACTTTTTTTCGTTTTCACGAAGTATTTGAGTCGACAATTGCTCTTCTTGAAGGTCCATTCGAACTCAAATAAACACGTCGAGTCGATATGAAGTCAACTTTTTTTCGTTTTCACGAAGTATTTGAGTCGACAATTGCTCTTCTTGAAGGTCCATTCGAACTCAAATAAACACGTCGAGTCGATATGAAGTCAACTTTTTTTCGTTTTCACGAAGTATTTGAGTCGACAATTGCTCTTCTTGAAGGTCCATTCGAACTCAAATAAACACGTCGAGTCGATATGAAGTCAACTTTTTTTCGTTTTCACGAAGTATTTGAGTCGACAATTGCTCTTCTTGAAGGTCCATTCGAACTCAAATAAACACGTCGAGTCGATATGAAGTCAACTTTTTTTCGTTTTCACGAAGTATTTGAGTCGACAATTGCTCTTCTTGAAGGTCCATTCGAACTCAAATAAACACGTCGAGTCGATATGAAGTCAACTTTTTTTCGTTTTCACGAAGTATTTGAGTCAACAATTGCTCTTCTTGAAGGTCCATTCGAACTCAAATAAACACGTCGAGTCGATATGAAGTCAACTTTTTTTCGTTTTCACGAAGTATTTGAGTCGACGATTGCTCTTCTTGAGTGTCCATTCGAACTCAAATAAACACGTCGCGTCGATATGAAGTCAACTTTTTTTCGTTTTCACGAAGTATTTGAGTCGACGATTGCTCTTCTTGAAGGTCCATTCGAACTCAAATAAACACGTCGAGTCGATATGAAGTCAACTTTTTTTCGTTTTCACGAAGTATTTGAGTCGACAATTGCTCTTCTTGAAGGTCCATTCGAACTCAAATAAACACGTCGAGTCGATATGAAGTCAACTTTTTTTCGTTTTCACGAAGTATTTGAGTCGACAATTGCTCTTCTTGAAGGTCCATTCGAACTCAAATAAACACGTCGAGTCGATATGAAGTCAACTTTTTTTCGTTTTCACGAAGTATTTGAGTCGACAATTGCTCTTCTTGAAGGTCCATTCGAACTCAAATAAACACGTCGAGTCGATATGAAGTCAACTTTTTTTCGTTTTCACGAAGTATTTGAGTCGACAATTGCTCTTCTTGAAGGTCCATTCGAACTCAAATAAACACGTCGAGTCGATATGAAGTCAACTTTTTTTCGTTTTCACGAAGTATTTGAGTCGACAGTTGCTCTTCTTGAAGGTCCATTCGAACTCAAATAAACACGTTGAGTCGATATGAAGTCAACTTTTTTTCGTTTTCACGAAGTATTTGAGTCGACGATTGCTCTTCTTGAAGGTCCATTCGAACTCAAATAAACACGTCGAGTCGATATGAAGTCAACTTTTTTTCGTTTTCACGAAGTATTTGAGTCAACAATTGCTCTTCTTGAAGGTCCATTCGAACTCAAATAAACACGTCGAGTCGATATGAAGTCAACTTTTTTTCGTTTTCACGAAGTATTTGAGTCGACGATTGCTCTTCTTGAGTGTCCATTCGAACTCAAATAAACACGTCGCGTCGATATGAAGTCAACTTTTTTTCGTTTTCACGAAGTATTTGAGTCGACGATTGCTCTTCTTGAGTGTCCATTCGAACTCAAATAAACACCTCGTTTTTTTGCACACGTTTGTTGGTACGTACAGCCTATGCTGGCTAATAACGGGCTGGAAATGACTGGATTTATGGGGTCTATTAACCCTAGAATACTTACTATACGTCCCAGAAACGTAGTAGGAAGTTCAATCGAATAGTTCTAGCAACACCTTTGACCTTGAAGTCAGCTCCACCCCCTCCAGGTATGCCTCAAGCAGCTTGTCTTCTATCCACAAGTTGGGCCCCTGCCAACGATCGGATCACTCACGGTGAAATTATCCATCATGAGTGTTACCACTATTGTATTTAACATAGTTCAATTGAACATGCGAGTGCTAACTGCAAAAGACGTAGTTAAGGGACATTTATTTTTCGGTGGCCCCTCATATCTGTCCAGCAATTCGTTAGTTAAGATTAACCTGTTTGTGTAAAAACATCATGAGTCGTGGGAGAACGGAATTCCCTTTTCTGGTCGGATGAAGATGATGAAGATGATATAGACCCGAAATTGGAGGTACTCAAAGGAAACAGAAAGTTTTATAAATTCCCAGGGTCGGTTGAAGTGAATCAACATTAACTTATTTAGTAACAGATGACACTGAATTGGTAACAAATAAATAAGGAGATTTGTAATGTGTCAAATGTGTACCTATTTATATAACTAGTCATACGAACACATTTTACCAACTTCTATGAAAAAACGTTCGCAATCAAGAATGGTTTTCTTCGATCTACTGCACCTGTCACGAGTGTTACCCTGAATAGGCCCCCATAACAGTTTTTGGGTACAATAGATTTCAATCAATTCGCGACAGCTGGTCTTGTTATTCTAAATTTAGTTTAGAAATTCATAGTTTGCTGAGTGGTTTTCAGAGCTCGAAGACGTGTCCATGCAGCATTTTGCTACATTCAGCCTTTTTTTGTACGGTACCTAACACAAACCTTGACAAACCTTCCTTCTGAGTTCATACGTTCAAAATTGATACTGTAATACTGAAAAAACTGACAACTCAAAACTATTATTCTAAACATCTATAGTAACATTCCAGATCAAATTTTATTGAAGTTGCATTTTTTTTTCCCCAACTTGCGGGTCCAGAAAAGCCAAATGGTCAAATTATATGAGAATGATCCACGTGAGCCGGGACACATTAGACAGCGACAGAAATGACGGTTCTCATACAGAGAATAATCAACTCAAAATTGATAAAACGACAATAATAAGTGACTTTGTTTCAACAGGGAAGGGGTGAAGGCCATGTTTTTCACTCAGAAAGGAATGCGGAGGATCATCAAGGGCTCAAAAGGCGGCGACGTCTCCCCGGAAGTCCTCGACGCCATGGAAAAAGAACTCAAAGAAAAGTTCGACGTCATGTATCAACACTACATTCCAGTGGCGTCGATATTCTGGACCAAAGCCCTCAATCCGGTTGAAGTCGGGAACATATATCAGGAATGCACTCAAGAGTAAGATAGTAATTTATCGAGAGGAAATATCAGTTTCACCTCAGGATAAGCCCGATTTTCATAAATATTGTCACAACCCAAAGTCAAATTCTACACCATATCATGTCATGAGCTGTATTCTACTGAACCTTCAGAAATCTAATCTGAGGAGTGTATAGAGATAATTAACAGGAGAGATGTGAGGAAAACTCGCACGCTCTGAGGGGATGTGGCACCCTTGAAACTCCTCTTCAAAACACATGAAGAGTTGTAATTATAGTTTCTGAGTTTTGAATGTTATCTTAAATCCTCAGATACGTTCATATAATGACGTACATGCTCGCGAAAGCAACGAAAACCGAAAGAGAAAACTTTCTAGCTAATCAGATGAAGAGGAAGATCGCCAACGAAGGCCGAAAATTTGTTCTCAACGCTAAAAAGAACAAAGACTCGCTAACTTCTCTGCAAGGTGAATTGGCTCAGTTGGAAAACAAATTGAACATGGCCAGAGCCGACGAAAGCTACAAAACTTTCTTGAAGGTGATGATAGTATAAACTCAAAACCTGATGATGAGCTGAACTGATCGAGTTATATTTGTACCCTCAATTTTTGAATTTGGAATTCTAGTTCAGTCATCTGGTGGTTTTGGTTTGCAAAAATGTCGAACTTTCTGCAAATTTGGTGGGTTGTTCCTACCCATCCAGGAGTGCTACAGCCAAAAATGAGGGCAAATCATCCTTGTGCCGAGGGCCGAAAAACCACGATTTTTTAGCACTTTTTAAGCACTCTTATCTGACCTTCTTCTAAACTTCCATCACAAGCAAAACCAGCGATTTGGGGACGACGAGGCCACAGAAGGTAAGGCCATACTTGACACAGTCACATTGCACAGACAGTATACGATAACGTTTAAACCCGAACGGTGTGATTATAAATCATAAAACCATCAACCAGTATGTTAATAGCAAGATACATAGCATAAACCAGTGTTTTATGCTAATTTTGGTCAATTTTTCCTATCTTTGAGCCTATGTATCTCGGCCGCAGGTTTGTAGAAAATTAGGTTTGACCAGCTCATTTTGTAGAAAATGTAGTCTACTTTAATTTATAATAGAGTGGTCTTTTCGATAAAACGCATAGGAAGCTGTCGAGTTATTGCTGAAAAAAAGTGCGAAGAAAAAGTTTAGAAGGTCAGACAAGAGTAGTTAGAAAGTGCGAAAAAAATCGCAGTTTTTCGGCCATTCTGAAGTTAGCACAAGGTTAATTTATCCACATTTTTGGCTATAGCACTCCTGGATGGGTATGACAAACCCACCAAATTTGTGGAAAGTTCGGAATTTTCGCCAGCTACCCCCTTCCCCCTTTTTTTGTCACCAGATGACTGGACCATACAGGCACAAGAATTACTTGTTATTCTGTCATGTGATGTACGTCATACTCTGCCAATTGTATTCATTTCTATATGTCGTGAAGGAGTACTATTTAGAGCGGATAGCCGACATGTTCGCGAACACGGATCTCAACTTCATCCTTCGCCTTTACCCCAATTGGAGGAAAAACGTCGACATTTTCGGCCACGCCATGATGCGAGTGGAGAAAATCATACAGAAGGCCATCATGGTGTACAAGAAGGTCAACGAGAGGCTGTACGAGAGCCCGTTCATTTACAATAAGTTCGGGCAGCACGTCGTCGTCATACCGAAGGATCCGAGGAAAAGGGCGAGGGCGTTGGCGGAGATCGCGAAGAGGAAGCATATGATTGACGCGGACACGGTCCCCATGGAAACGCCATGTCCTTTGTGCTTGGAAGAGGAAAGGTGAGTAGTTGGTTACCGATGTTTCGAATTTATCAGTGTATAGTATTAGTATGTGTACAGGTAAAAGGCCAGTGACAACGAACGCTCGCTTTGCCTTGTAGTATTATTCAAGATGAGCGTTTCTTGAGACAATCCTCAGGAGGCTCGTAGGGCGTTTCTTCCAAGGTTGGCCACACGTGGGGAATGCAATCCCAATTTGCAGCTCCTCCTCCAGGCCAGACTGCCCTGAGGCAGCTGCATCACATGCATTGCCTCGAGCGAGTACCAGAGGTTCGACACATAATAATATAATATAATATTATAATATATAATATATATTATGATATTATCATGTTTTCGAGATGAAGTTCACCTGATTGTTGGACTCCTCTGTTGTATTTATTCAGGAAATATATACTGGCAATGTGTGATGCATATTCTGATTGGGGTTTCTGCCATTGCAAAGATGGACGACTAAGATGCATTTCATTTTCTTGATGTAAGTCCGTTAATGAAGTTATGGTAGTTGTTGAATGGTGGAAAAACAGATCGTATCAACCAGTTATTTTACAGTTGAGTCGAGAAAGTTTCAAAAATTTATTTGTGTGAATTGTGTGAACGCATATATTGCATGTACCATAAACACCTGTTCATGTACACAAGACATATCAATGTATCCTTAAATAACTTCAAACTCAACTCATGAAAACACCCATAAATTATTGGTTTGATCACTGAAATAGTCCTCACAACGTGGTGCATGTTCTGACGTGGTGGTCGCTACAATAGCAGGCACTGAACTGGAGTCTTTCGACCTTGAGCGAAAGATCGTCATTGCCAACAGATGATCTTCATCAGTCTGAACAGATTACCTAACCAACTATATTTTTGTCCAATCAAACAGGATGGCAGAATTCAGACAAAAAGAGGACAAAGTGAGGACGCTGAAGTACTTTCAAGACCAGATCGAGTTGACCTGGCCGTCGGACACGATGAAGTTCTTCGTTCATCGGATCGAGCTGTGCGGTCACCCAGGGGCCCGTGAGCTACAGCAGGGGATGAGCGTCACTCCTTCGAAGGGAGGAAAGAAAACCTGACATATTTCTGATGGAGCTCGAATCATCAATAAAATTTATTAAATCAATCAGTCAATCAATCAATATGTACTACAAAACCAGGACTTCATGCTAGTCCCCTCTTTGAACGTTAGTTTCCAATTCCAAAGATAGATTTAAGGACTGAGTCAGTTATTTTTATATCCAAGTAGTTTTCAGTAATTCTACTGTGATGGAGATCGTTTTCTTGTTCTGAAATATACTGTTGAAACTCGAATTTTCATGGTTTTTCTCTCTCCCTACAAACTTAAAATTCTGTATTTCCCAAACTATACATTAAGTGTGTGCGCACTCAAGGAACATGTTAAGGAGACCATATAGAGACAACATGAACAAAAAAACACCAAAAAACGAGTTTTGTTTACAAAAAAAGTTGAGCTGGAAATGACCTATAATTATGAAATTACCCATATATGATTGCATACAATATATTATATACATATACTATAATAAGATATTACATAATTCTCATAATATAAGATATTACATATTATCTTATATTATAAGAATTATCGATTATCTCTTTATGGAACACCCACTAAAATCATTACAAGGCTTCTCATGAGTTCCGATATCTAGGCACAGCCATGGTGACAAAACCAAACAAACCAAAATAATTCAACTGCGTCCAATCAAAATTTCTATCAATTAAATTCGCCTTCCGGTTACGTATGCAGAAATTGCGAAACTTTGGACAGTGTGAAATGATAGAGGTTTACCAGGGACAAGGATTACTAAAATACTGTTCACGAGAAACCTTCACCACGAGGTTGGGCTTCACAAGTCAAAGTGGACCGTGATGAGACACGCTCAATCATGTCTGTGCAAGAATCAACAAGTAAAGCGGAGAATTGTGACGGATGTCCTGAAGAGGGTAGAACGTCGTTAACGGTGTGTCCAACTTGCAAAGGGAAAGGTGGGAATAGAAATCCATAAAAAATAACGAAAGTAGATTTTTCCAGTCAATATTGTAGATCCATAATGGGATTTGCGGCTTAAAACATCGAGAAGAGAATCCCATATCTGATATAGTGACTTCCAAATGACACAACACACCTAATGCCCAGTGGCTAGTAGTGAGATTCTACGATAAGAGATGGCAATGCAATCGCCCAATTTCATATCTCGTTTTTCTCGGCAACCGTTCAACGTTTTTTAAATCTGATAAATGGTTTATTATCAGAGAATGAATACAAATGAGGCTAACAAATAATATTTTGAGAAATCTCCCAAAAACATTTTTTTGGATCCCATTAAAATGTTAATAATTGTGAGTAAATGCCTTTTCTTGGTACAAAAAAAGGTACAGCCCGGATCTGGGTACTCATTACCGCCTGTGTGAAAAAATAGCAACGGTATGAGGTTGAAAAGATCAATTTTTGTGAATAGTTGACAATCTACATTTGTCGGGAGAAACATTAATGGAAACAAACTGAATGGCTGGTAAGGCCTCAGTAATATTGATTTTCCGTGAATTTTTTGGAGGTTGGCTTTATCCACTGACACGTTTCTAACCTATCATACTGGCTCCCACAAGTACTTGAATTTACTTTATCTCTTCCAAATCCAACCAGTTTCGTCCATTACAGTGACGGCTACTGATAGGAGCATGTGCACCCCCAGCCACTAAACCAAAATAGTAACCAAATTCTCTCACCCCATGTGAAGAGTAAGTTGGCTATTGACAAAAAACAGGATTTTACGATTTGAATCGACGCCGGGCACCTGAGGGAAAGACCAACCTGACCTATCAGAAGCGCCTTGGAACAACTGATCATATCCCCCTCCCTTGCCTCATATTTCCTCTGCCTGAAAATTCTCGATTTGAATGTGGCGGCCCTGTGAGATTGACTTGTTGCTAATCAAATTCTGTTCATTTTTAGGTTTCCTGACAGAAGCAGAAAAACTCAAGAACGGCTTGAAATCCAGCTCGGCGCCGGCATTGCCTTTGGGATTGCCAAAAATTCGAAGTACCCATAACAAGAGCGGACAAATACAGGTTGATAATTTGTCAGTGCTAAAGATATAAATAAAGCTAATAAATTATCTGTGGAGTAAAATATAATATATTATGCCAATCTACAAATAAGGTTAATGCGTTTGATATGGATACAAATAGTTGCCATTTCAGGGGATATTAAGTTTGGTGGTAAATGATGTAATTTCCCGCTTATTTTCTCATAGTCCCTCTTGATAATAGTGGTCTTGTTCTCAGCCGAAGACCAACGGAGATGTCCTTCCGGCGTTACCGTCTAAAGCTCTTGGGACGGTCAATAGAGTTTTCAATAGGTCTAGGAGAACCGAGCGGCTTCCCCCGATCAAAAGGAGGGACTCGAGCGTCACCTCGTCTGAAGGTAGTTTCACAGGAGAGATCATTCCTCAGGTAAACATCGTCAGGATTAATCGACAGCATCAACGAATTACTAGGTTATTTATGGTTCTGAAATTTCGTAGAGATTTGGATTTCAATATAATTTGTTAACAAGGTTAACAGTTAGTTAAATTCCAATACGCTCTGGTTCTGTGGCGCTTATGAGTGAATCCTTATACCTCTATAAGCCCTTTCATCGGCTTAGGACATACTCAGGATGGAAATAGGTACCACACGTAAGCTGCTGCACATGATGTACCTACAAGTTGGCTATGACATCATAGTCAAGTGCAAATCATAGCCAAGTACATACATCATAGCCAAGTACATCATAACCAAGTGCAAATTCGAACTGACATTCGAACTGAGCAAGTTGAAAAGTAGCATTATTTTGTCAGGAAAATTGAAACATATCCCATTATGTAACAAATCTCTATTCCGAACCTAAGATTAGATTGTTAACCCGATTGGATGAAAACTGAGCAGAGCGTGTACTGGTTAAATCTCCTAATTCTATATTCTACCTATTATTCAATTATATTTAATTTTCAGGTTGAAATCGTCGATATGCCCGAGTTCATACGCCGAGCCAAAATGAGAATGAAAAGTGGGGACATCGAAGAAGTCAGTCAAGGAGTTGTCGATGTCGTTCATATCAGCAGGGTGGACGACGATTTCGCCTACCCTCTTATGCCCCTAGTAACCAGGTATAATAATTGTACAGGTAGTTCCTAAGTACAAATACTCCTGTTCGTAAGATTTGCAAAACCTTGAACAAATAAAACTAACCAGATATTAAAACGAACGATTCGCAGAAAATAATAACAATAACGAGGAAAATTCGTCAAAATTCGCTAAATGGCTGAAGAAATGTAAGTAGTGTTTCTTTGCAGATCAAACTACCTATCGTTAAATTTAATAATACGAGATTATTAAATCTCGGTTACGGTTTTCACGGTCACGGTTTTTTTTCTCGTATATGGCTATTCTCCAACAATAGAGGGAATTATTAAGGATGCAGATATTTATTTAATGGTACTGCACTCGTAGGTATCAGTGGATTCACCTTTGAGTTGGTATAAACAAATAAAATTATACTCCAAAGCTTAAACTGTCATGGCCTCTAGAAGGTAACGCTACGTGCTCACACTTAATTGAATTGACTGGGAGAGTGGATACTCAATTATTTCGTAAATAGCCATAATGAAATTGAAAGGGAAACAACGCAGTAATTAGGCATAAATTATTCTCTAGTACAGTATAACTGTTATACCATGTAGTCAACTACATTTTCTTCTGAAATTCTAAAAGGTCACTACGAAGAATTTAATTGAGACGCGGCAAAAGAATTCATTTGGTCCGTCTTGGACACTATCCAAAACATCGTGGAGGGCTTTTCATTAGCTCCCAAAAAGGTGGAGACGGAGGAAAAAAACTCGGTTCCGTGAGGGATAACTCGATTTGTTAGCGTTAAGCGTGGATATTAAATTACTATTTGAACAGGGGCGATGGTGAACGAGGGGCTAATGAACGTTTTCTGTCTCGCCAGACACCTTGTTGAGATGCTGAGGTCGTTGCGTGTCATCGTCCTTCGACGGGCTTGCCAATCTATTTCTAACCTTCTTCGGTGAGTCCGAATTGATTTGGAACTTTTAGTGGATTTGATTAATGTGGAAACACAACTCCTTCCGAAATCGTGCAATTACGTAGGACCAGTTTATGAAATAGAAATTTTTCATCAAGAAGAGAAGAACCATCACTTGCCATAACTTCTTGGTGAAGGATTTAACAACCATCACTTCTTTTCATCAAGAAGAGTTGTTTCACACACTGTATACCCCAGAAGCATCACTTGCCATAACTTCTTCGTGAAGGATTTAACAACCATCACTTCTTTTCTTCAAGAAGAGTTGTTTCACACGCTCTAACCCCCAGGATTTAAGAACCACCACATGCCGAAGAAACTACTTTTTACAAAACCACAATACTACTCGTACAATGCAGTTGAGTTTAACAATACCCGAATACATCAAAAGGCTCAAATTGTCTCATGTTCACCTTCGGAAATAAACTGGAGCTGTAGAGTGGAGGTAGTAAAGGTTTGCTACACGTTGAAAACAGCCTCAGATCATGCTTAAAAATATCCTTTATATCCTACAAGGAGTCTGAAACAGAGATGGGCGTATTCATATTCATAAATATGAATACAAATAAAATTCATAAATCAGAAAATATGAATACGAAGACGAATACAGATATGAATATAAATACATCACATCTTTTTGTAAATTTTCCCAGAAATTCTCATTTTTTGTGTATACATTTACCTACTGTATATTTTGTGGATGTCACTCGAATTTTCCCATTTTACGCAACATTTTACTTAAATTCAAGTTTTTCCACAAAAATTTACATTTTTTGTGTGAATTCCCCAAAATTCATGCTTTCTTTGTAAATTTTCCCGCGTTTCATTTTTTTCTGATTTTATTAAAAATTTTGCCATTTACTTATGGATGAATTACACTACCCTTTCTTCTTTTTACAGTAAATTTGACAAAAATGCCAACTTATTTCAAATTTATTGTAAGAAGGAGAAATGTTTGTGAATTCATCCATTAACGGCGAAATGTTTTATAAAATTCACACAAAGATGTGAATGGTGGAAAAATTCACAAAAAGATGTGATTATGGCTTTATTCGTATTCATATTCATATCTGTATTCGTATTCATATTTTCTAATTCATGAATTTTATTCGTAGATATTCATTATTTATGAACACGAATACGCCCATCTCCGGTCTGAAAGGGGAGTTCTTCATTACACGATTCCTCCCTATCAATAGGTCATAATGGGATTGCTCATATCCCACAGGTCTCTATAGAATTATAACTGAGGAAGTTTTTTTTTAAATATTTTTACTCGAGTTCTCTACTGAAATTCCAACGGACTACTGACGGCGTTTACAACTGAAAATATTTTAGCGACTGTTCAACTAAGAGGTCGATATTTTTGCGCCTGTATTAAAATGAATTTCATCAAAACCCGCAGGAAAATGAGCTACATAACGCGACCAGAGTTCGACGAAATGCTTATTCTTCTCCTTCAGCGAACGGGCGACTCAAAAGCGCGAGTTCGCGAGGACGCGTCGGACGCTCTCAACGTGCTGGTGATGACGTCACCTCCGACCTTCGTCATTCGAGCGCTTTGCATGAAAGGACCAGCTTCGAAAAACGCCCTTTTGCGCCTCACGTCGGCGCAGATTATCACCAGGTGACATATTAGTGGTTTCGATGGCAGAATGAGCCCAAACGTTAATTATTTATAAAACAGTACTTAAACCTGGCCAAGCAAATTCGTTCAAAATTTGGATGTGAAGCGGTTTTAAGAGTGCACATCACATATGGACGGCGTATAGTCGTCTCTTTTCGGGAGGAGCCAAAAACTTCAACTTCATTGCGGATAAAAGCAAGACCGTTTTCCGGTAGCTTTGATTATACGAACTTGTATGCTCATTGAAGATGACTACATGGTGTTTGAGATACCTTTTTGGGTTTTGATTGACAAACTGCACTTGGGAGTTGTTCTCATTGGTACGTTGTAGATCTATAAACCAAATTGTTCTTATGATCGATAGTTTTACAAAGTTCAGGAGGTTAGGATCATTAGAGAAACTTCAATGTTATTCTTCAATTTCCACTTCAAGGTACTAGAAAGAAAGAAAATCCCTCTGATTCAGGCTTGTTCATCTGGAAAGAAGCGAAAAGCTCCCTGCAGGTGCAACAGAGGAAACTAGAGGAGGGTGAAAGGGTGGTTGGGGGAAGAAGACAGGGAACAGGAAAACATTGGTGGTGGTGGTTAGGGGTAGGATGATCAGGCTTCTATACGCACACTCAACAGCAAGGTGCGAAGCACCGAGCATCCCATATACGTGGATGGCAGGCAAAATGGCCTGAACAAAATTATAAAGTCAATGAAATTTTGGGGTATTGTTTGGGGATGCCTAGGGAAGCTAAATCCGAGTTTTCTGACAATAAAGCCTGTGCTCGATTGTGGGTGGCCAAAAAACCACGATCATCCTTTTTTTACCGAATAGTTGCTAAGTTACAGGCGTTCCGAAGTACTTCAAATGTACAATTTTGCTGAAAAATTCATGTTTTTGCCTCATAACATTCATTTGTACCTACTATGACTCAAATGTATGCATGTTATAGATAGTACATGAACCACAGAAGCCCCTGCGCTGGATTGTTAATTTTTTCCCAATCTAGGCAGTCTTTCATTGACTGAACTCCCTGGCGAATATTTGTACACCATTATTTGTCAATTATGTTTGTCTCAAAGTTGCGTTAAGCAAGTTGGCTACGAGCAGCTCCTCAACCATCCGGCTCTCAGGGACATGAGAAAGAGGGTACTCGAAGCCGGCTGCGTTCTCGTTTTGGATCCTAATACCGAAGTACGAGCATTGGCCAAAGAGTAAGTACTTGTAACCTTAAAATGGTAACTTTGATTAATTGGTATAAAGGCGCGTGTAAGGAAGTTGGATGAAGTTGGCCTTTATGGGGCTTTGTGAAGATGTTTACGGATTAAAGAACTGGTTCTCTCACGGCCAAGTGAAATTATTTGTACCACGCCAAAATTTCACAGTTACAATGAACCGTTTCACTGGAAAATTATCCAATTCAGTTCATTTAAACAGTTCCGGACGTTTTAGTTGAAATAATCAATTTTGATACAAAACTGACGCGCTTCCAGGTTCATGACGACGCTAAGGGATACAAACGGTTTCGACGAAGCTCTTGAAACCGACGCCCCACGTCATCTTCTCAAAGAGGTCGAACGGACTTTGATTTGGCTTCGCTACGCTCCTAAAACACCGATCAGTCACACTGTCAATGAAACTTGACTATTCGACTCCAATTTGCATCTTCCATTTTAAATATTTTGTTTTAAAAGGAGGATTGTTCTAATTATTTTAATTGTCTAAGAAAGAAAAAATTGTGCATTATCGATCAAGATTTTGACTTGAAGGTCCTCGTACACTATGAAGGAACAGGACAGGAAACGCCGCAGGTAGGTTGTGGGATGCCGGACGGCTGCCGCCGCACAGTGGGAAATACTTTGAAAAAAACCTAAATTTTCAATATTTTTTTTTTAAATGATCAGTTTTAACTTTCAATGTAGCGTACGGTCCATAGTTTCTCCGCGTAAAATCCTCTTCCAATTCGTAAGGCGATTCGGCTCCAAATGGAGTGTCAACAGGAGATTCTGATTACACAAGATTTTCCGTATGGAATTGATCTTTCGAGATATTAAAGTCGGAATTTTTTTAAAGTTTTGTTAGCCTCATTTGTATTAACTCTCAGAGAATAAACCATTTTTCAGATTTAAAAAATGTTGAGCGGTTGCCGAGAAAAACGAGATTTGAAATTGGGCGATTGCACTGCCACCTCTTATCGTAGAAACTCACTACTAGCCACTGGACATTAGCCTTAATGGCTTCTGTCCATCAGGGGACTTATATATTAAAAGTCATACATGTGAAACATTTAAAAAAATTCCAAACTTGAGTACTGAAATTATATTGGTACGTTTCTATACACTGATGTCATTTTTTTTATTTACATAGTGTTTCAGATACTAGCTTCACTTGCCTCCAAGCTATCACTTATTTAGTATGTAAAATGACGTAAAATGGCTTTTAGTTGAGATTTTATGGTAACTGTGCTTTATCTTAGTCCAGGAAAAATGGTTCATAGTGCACCAGTATTGTTTATTGGTTTATTATCTTCGATAATGAACCATTGGAATCGCCCAAAGAAAAATTTTTTTTAACCCCCCCTCAAAATTTGTTGGTTTACGTTTCAAGATACGTAGATTCAGAAAATCGAATAAAAAAAAATCCGTCCGTCCGCCGTACGCCGTCCGCCGTACGCCGTCCGCCGTCCGCCGTCCGCCGTCCGAGGCACTTTGCCCAGTTAGCGTTGAGTTAAAATTACGAAATTTGGTTTCTGGGTTTGGACCAGCCCCACAATGATCCACGAAACTTTTCATAACCCTAGGTCAAGGGGAAGGGGTTCAAAACGAATTTTGAAATGTTGAAAATTCCATATCTCGAAAAATTCCCATCAAACGGTATGTTTTTTATTTCATATTTAGATAGAGTTTGTTCCGTAGAATTTTTTAAGACCATCCGCAGCTTTGTACGACCAGCCGTTCGTTCACAATGACGGCTCAAAGATTGTGCCTCACAACCCGATCGTGAATCAAACTGTTGAAATACAGGTCCATTTTCATACTAACAAGCTCTTTGGAACATCATATGGCTTAAGTGATGTCGAGTTTGTTGATCTGAGGTGCGTTTCGTGCTACGGAAATGAAGGTAATTTCGAATGTTTGTTGGTAGGTACTTCTTTTATAGAAAAATTATTACCGACGTAGTATTAAAAACCCCAGAATTATATCGTATTAATTAATCATAATTAATAATTATTATTATTAATAATAAATACAAATTATTGATACCTAACAATAAATTATAATAATTTTCACTAGGTACTTGATAAAATTGTTAATAATTAGTGATAATTAATAATAATAATTAATCTAACATTTACGATCTAGACATTTAGACCTAGTGATCTAGACAGAAGGGTGATCTGTACAAAGAAGATAATGAACCGTTGTGTCAAGAATTTGCAGAGTTTTTTCATCCTAGCTATTAAAACTTTTATTCTCCATTTTTCGGGAACTTTATTAATACGGCTTCGTTCAATGTTTTGGTCTCATATCCCTCCTCCCTAAAAATCTATTAAAATGGGTTAAAAAAACTAAAGTGAACGGAGGCGGTCCAAATGCCGCCACGCGCTTACTCATGTGAGCCATATCTCAAAATCTAAACCTGATAGCGGAAAAAAGGTTTCAGATTTGTATTCAGCTCTCAGAAAACCCCTGTCACCAACCCTCATCTCCTCAGCGTCAAACAACACCTTTTTTGGTTGGTCAGTTTTATCAACCTACTCCGTTCGATTGAGCAGTTGATCACTCTCGGAATGTGCTGTGAAACGATATTTAATTTACTTCCGTCGACGAAATTGATCGAGAAATGGTCACGGAACGCGTTATTCGAACTGTCCCATACACTCCCGAATACCCACCGCCAACCCTATTCAGACTCGCGTTTAGGCTTAGGATGTGATTAAACGCCTATGAAGTTCCTTGGAAAGCGGAACGTCAAACTTGGGGAGAACCAACCGCTTAGTGGTATTCAATTGTCATTCCAAGATGAATTGAATTGAGCAGGTGTTACCCGATAATCAATGCCCGGCGGGAAGCGTACGAGTAATCTTCACGTCAATAATATAGTAAGAACATTTCGTAGTAGAATTTCTAGATTACAGTGAATCTCGAATCTTTCACGGTGGGGAAAGCTGATACGATGAAATAACATTGTAATAAACCTCCGATTTGTTAACTTAAAACTTCTTCTGTTAAAATTGTTAACTATAACTTCTTCGCCGATGACGTCGCCATCATAGTGAAAGACAAGACGTGGCAGCAAGCTCATTCAAGAGCTGAATTAATTGCGAACCAAGTAACAAAATGGTTTGCCATGAACAGTTCAACAGTTAACATCTCCAAAACCAAATTATATCATTTTCGATGTAGTTGGACAACCAGTAGATTCAAAAATAGAAGTACAACAGGGAAATTGCGGCTCTGAACATAGTACTTGTCAAAGACTGGAAAAAGTAAACTCCCATCAGAATCTGATGTTTAGGGCGGTTGCTTGGTCAGCACATCAAGTGGAAGGAACAGAATATAATATATTATATTATACAAAGACCTACCAGGTTGAACGCACAAAGTATTTCATCAATAGCAGACCTAAGCAATGACTTCGGCACTAGACAGTTGCCTTGGCTAGACAACAAATTCTGTATCTATATTCAAAAAGCTAACATTTCAACACTTTATGAATCAAATGAATGCAAAATCCATCATCCTTAAATTTAAATTTTGAAATGTCTTCCCTCATCAGTCCGAAAAATTACTTTTCATGCATTCGTGTACTCTACTCTGAGCTACTTTTCAATCATTTGAGGTGGCAACAAAGTCAGTATGCGACTTATATTTAGATCTAGATATCGAAGCCCTAGCAAACTTTTGTTTTTAAAATTTGTAATTCTTACCCCTCGACTTACTTACGCGCCAATTGTACTCCAATACGACTATGAATATCAACTTTCTAAAATCCCTCGATTACATGGAATCACTCGACTTCACTCTAAATTTGTACTCGTGAATAATTTTACTTCAAGTACCCAATACTTTTCTTTCAGTGCTATGCGTATTATGTTAATAAATGGCTTTAAAACTTAAAAACTTGTCGATATGGCAATACCTGACTTGATTTTTCCGCTTCTCAAGAAGTTCAGAAAATTGAGGGAAAAGAACGTATTTCAGAAACGTTCCTGACGGCTTCCCAAGTCTTATTTCACTTGTTGCAATCAGAGAATTCCAGAGAATGCCCAGTTTTTCGAGTGATTGAGCCACGTTTACAACTCGCCTTCTCGAAAGTCCTACATTTAACTTAGAGTGTCTATATAATATTATTTTTTTTGTTCGCTCACTGATGATGATGATTCTATGCCGCAGTGCTTACCTCGCTTGTTCGACTTCACTCGTGTGGCTCTGCCTCAGTTTGACCACGAGGACTCTGATAATGTTTAGGAGGAACAGGAAGTTTAGCTGAGAACAGACAAAAACAAAATGGTGAGTGGTATAATGACACTGGTATTACACGTTTCATGATTAGAATAGGAAATCGTGAAGCTTTCCTGGGAATTAGCTTAACATTAATTGATTAACTAAATTTTGAAAAATCTTGGAAAATATCAAGTCTACTGAGCCCATTCTTGTATTGTAAATCTAATTCAGTTTTAAATTGTACTTGAAGCTTTTTGTCGAAAACGTGCTCCTTCATGTTCAAAATGGAGGAACATAACGAAAAAAGCGCGAAAATGTTGAGATTTTTCGCATTTTTACCAAGGTTGGGGGGGGGGGGGGAGGTGTGTGTGTGGTAAAAAACGACTACACGCTGTAGTCCATATCCTTGTAGTCCTTGTACGCTGTAGTCCTTGTAGCTGTAGGAACACGCTGTAGGAATACGTCATGGGCACCCGCTATGAGCTTGCGGTTCCCCTGTGGCCTTCAACTGCAAGGTGATCACAACCCCAAGCTAGTTAATTCTATATTCTAATTTTCCAAGAGGCTTTAATTTTGTACACAACAAACATTTATATGACGAGAATGAATCAGGGCAACCTCATTACGGGTAAACCGAAAATGGCTTAACCCTACCATAAAAACAATGCCTATATTTATTATACAATATCTATTTTGCCTTTTTAAAAATAATAATAATTATCCAAGTATTCAACACGTAAGTTTGTATGTAAATGTTGTTAACAATCAATTTCTTAACCCCACTCGTGCTTTAAACCCACTCGTGAAATCTTTAAAATGCCTACTGGAAATGACACTCAATCCATATGCTACACTCCATCTAACCCTTCGCTTCATGAGGTTCACATAGAAGGAACGGAAAATGGGCCTTACACGGTTGTTTTACACGGAGAAGTTATTGAGGTGACAGTTGAGTGGTTGTTTCGGCTGAATGTATTCATTCGCTTGTCTCTATCTGTTGTCTCATGCATGTCCATAAAGTTTCTTTTTTATTCACGTGTTTTTCCTCCGTATTTGAATACATTCGGTTTACATAATTCGAGGCTGCGGTGGACATCTGCCAAGTTGTCTCTGAGGTGTATGAAAAGTAGGCGTGATGGACCCGATGACGTCACCACGATTGCGTCATCCACGTTTTCCATGTGTTTCTGACAAGAGGTCGATTTATAAACGCTCATGGGACATACGTTCTGTTGGTAGACATGCGAATTAGATTTGGAGAGAAGCAGAGTTAACTCGCCTCCAGGGGTCTGTGGGGTTATAGTTGGGCCAGTAGCTTCATTAACTCACTCATTTAATGCAACAAGAGATCTCTGTGTTTCGATCCATGTGTTCATACAATTGGTGTTTCTGGAATTTTAGTTGTTCCCTCCAATTGTAGGTTAATGTCATCTTGTGTTGAATTACCGCTTCTACGTAATGTATGTGAAGCTTCCTATTAAATAGTTGCTTCAATCTTCGTTATCAATGGAATGAACCGAAATCATACACGATGTCAAGCGTCGATCGACCGAAAAAAAAGGCGCTTCCCCACAATAATTAAGAATGTAGGTAGACGAATGAATAACGAAAAAATGTATTAAGAACAACCAAATATTTAATCAGCAGTAAAACTTTCAATTGAAAATTTGAATCGCCCACTCATTATGCCACAGTTACCTACAGCTACCTACCTTTCATAGTTGCTTTGAATCTAATGAATATGACAGGCATGGGCGAAGCCAAGTCATCAGCTGATCCAGGGCCTGGACATACCAAATTCCAAGTCTCACCTCAGGAATTGGCGTTGGGTGAAAGGATGGCGCCAGCGTAACGGACGGTTTCAGCCAGTTAAGTGAAGGCAAAAACATGTTCCATATTGTCCAATAAATCAAATCTACCTCATAACTCTCAGAGTTAGCTTGTAATTTCAACTACGTTGATTTCAGAAGCCCCTCGTAGCCGTGGAGTGAAATACACGAAAATCTCCCAGGCTTACTATTTTTATTAATGATCATCAATGTTTTGCTGACAAGCCTTTGAATTACGAGGGTGTATAATATTATTACTGTACAAAAAATAATCGCTTATAGTAGCATCCATCATTGGATATCAATTTTTTTGTTTTAAACCGAGGCTCTTGTAAATACGTCTGCATACATGGAAATGAACCAAGCAATGATGGCTGGGATTGAAGGAACGCTAAGACGGTCCTCGATGGGCTACTCTATTCGTTACCCTGGTGAGCGAATCGCGGGGTGTACGCGTATATTTCCCTTACGTTCCAACCTCTACGTCCTGCCGGCATCCTTGGGTTTGGGGTGATGACGGTAAAACGCTGTGACTTTGGGTCAATAAGGCAATGCGTTTGGGTCAGCTCAACGCTGGAAGTGCGTTGCGTTTGGGTCAAAGCCACATGGAGAACTTTCTGGAAAAGGAGGTGACTTTGGAATAGAATGACTAATGAGGGCTGCAAAGCATTGCTTCAAACCGTGAGGAGCAGCAAAGTATAGAACAGAACTGTTTGTTGATATCAGTATGGAAAACCTCTGCTCCATTAGTTCCAGTAGTTCCCAATGAGCTCTTTGATGGAGCAGCAGCACCAATTTCAGGTGGAAAAGAGCAGCCCTCTTCTATGTAATTGGTTAATATGTAGAAAGTAAAATCCATAGCCTCTACTGGTGCATTGTCCATTAAAGTCGTGAATGCGTAATAAAATAGTAAACATAGGTAGGTATTGACCCAAACACAACGCAAAGATAGCCAACTTTCACTTTCGATTGCCCCAAACTCGTTAACGTCCTGCCACAGCTGCCTCGTACACGTTTCGAGAGGCTAACTTGACACTTATCATGATAATTTTACTATTGCGTTAGGAGAACCCTGGGACCAAAGAGCGGACATTACTCCAAAATCAACGATGTCAATGATCATGAACTTGCCGTCATACAATCCCAAAAGACATGCCAAAGAGAGACACATCAACTCCAATACTAAGTCGGTCAATAGTAAGTTTCAGTTACACTACTTCATTACTTCAACAATAACGTGTAAATGAGAAAGTACATTCTCAGGGGCGTCGCCTTACGGGGTGTAAGAACTTAAAAACTTAGTTGAATGTTAATTCTCTGAATATATTGAAAAAATTTACAAAAATCATTTATCATTCCTGATTAGGGATTTACACTAATGAATCAAATAATCACTCTAAAACAGATCTACGTGGAAAACAACCTAAAATTTGATGTTTGACGTCTCAGTGCACTGTGGCTCTTTAGGTGGCAGAAATTGGAACCATCTGTCAGCGGTATGCAAGGGCTCCACTGCCCCGTCCCATTCCCAATAATGGGATTTCCACTATATACAATATCTCAGGCGAAATGTAGACTGTACAATTCAAAAACGTCCGGAATTTTTTAAATAGTACAAAAATTTATGTCTTTAAATAATAAATACCTAGTTGGGAAATCTATTTTAAGCAGTTAGGAAAGATTGAGGTCCCTAGGTACATCCGTACATATAAAGAATTTAAAAGACGCTTGAGCAGCTGATAAAGAACCTACAGCCGAAGGTAAGAAAAAGAGTAGCAAAGGAATTTTAAAGTTAGTTAGAGAAGCTTCAGCTGAGGAAACGTTTTGGAATAGCATACCGTATTATGAGAACATTTCAGATAGAATTGGTAAATATTAAATTCTAAAGGGTTTAGAGTAGGGTATAAAACTAAAAGTAATCTCAAATCTTTATTAGGTTCAGTTAAGCATAAGAATAATAATATTACCTATCATTCAGGATAGAAGTGGGGTATATAAATTCAAATGTTCTCGTGGACTCGAGTATTGTGGGGCCAACTGGTAGGAAGTTTAGAGAAAGGAAAAAGGAACACGAATAAGATTTTAGGGATAGTAAGGGGGGAATCAGCTTTTGCACGTCACTTGAATGAATTAAATCATAGCTTCAGTTGTGATTTTGCAGACAGGCAGTTCGTTGAGTTCCCTTATTAGTGCCAGAAAGGAAGCATGTTGGATGAACTTGAATAATTCGAAATTATTAAGAGTGATCAATGGAGAAAAACTTGAAGGAATTACATCATGCAAACATTTGCCTAACCTATTGATAATTTTTATAATTTTCTCAATAGTTTTCTCAATTTTTATAATTTTCTGTAATAGCATGACGCCTATACCCTCCCCCCCCCCCCCCCCACAATACACACATCCCTTCACTTCTAATGGCCAATGAGAAGTTGTTTCCTTTCACTTTGTAGCTTGTGATGGTTGCAGTGCCCCTGTTCTCGACCTTTTCGTTCGACCGATACGGTTCTGTGGAAGCACAGAACGGATAACCCTCTGGGTGGGCATATTGCCTTACCTCCCTTGAACAGGGGCACACAGCAGCCATACATTACAAGCTCCTCCCTTTCATCTCAGGAGCCAATAACAATATGTTTCTCCTTTCACCACTTCTATTCGACCTTTCACTTTTTGGGTCCCTATATAAGTTCATCTCTCTGTAATGCACCTTCAGTATTGTTTTATTACTGACGATGGTTTAATCACCGAAACTGGTCTAACAGTGCACTCATATTTCAGTGGAAATAGACGATTTTTTTGCCAAATACTCTTGTTTTCCTTAGCCGTAGGTACGTACATATAAAGAATTGAGCCGATTTCTCTCAATATCGTGAATATTATAAACTGTTATTGACTGTAATAGAGAAGAAGTCTTGGAGGGTTCGAGGGCAACTCTGACCGAGTTGCTCCAACTTCAATATTCCCATGAAGTGGTTGGCGGAAAAGTTTTTATCCCCACGGTATATTTTCCCTCATCTCAGCTGTATTCTTCCGGCTCGACTCGATATTGCCATAAACGTTTAAACTCGTCCCGAGGTCACAAAGAAGTATTTGAATAATAATGTTATAACTTGATACTTTTTAGTTATCAAACGTCTATTTCATTGCGAAAATGAGTTTCACTGCAACGGTCAAAAGACTGGGATTTGAGTGAAATACTTTTTAGCGAATTTTCAAGAAACAAACTGAAACTCGGAGATCCTTTAGGAAATTTCACGGTGATCACGAAAGTAGTGAGGAAGAAATGGGGGTTTCAGATATCTGCCTCCCTCTGGCTCCTCTGACGTCATCACCACCTCCCTTCGCTACCACCCGATCACCTAGCCATCCAGCCCTCTGACGTCATACGCTCGTGCGTCATAGGCTCTGACGTACTAGTTGGTTTCCTGCCAGCCGTCTGACGTCATAGGCTCTTACGGCATACGCTTTGACGTACTAGTTGACCTCCTGACAGCCGTCTGACGTCATACGCTCGTGCGTCATAGGCTCTGACGTAGTGGCCCGCCGGTCGCTTGTGTTCTGACGTGATCTAAAGGAAAGGGTGAATCAAGGGAACAAATTTTTCCCGTTTCAGTTTATGTGCCAAAGCAAAGACATGAAAATGTCAAAAGCTAAACGAGTGTGCAACACATTGGTACATTTTATGTCTTTGCAGAAACTTATATGAAGCTTGCATTCGTGTTGACAATATATAGTATTTGCAAATAGAGTTAATCTTTTTGCAAATCAAATTAATCTTTTGACAAATTTAATTAAACTTTTTACAAATAAATTTAATCATTTTACAAATAAAGTTAATCTTTTTACAAATAAAGTTAATCTTTTTGCAAATAAAATTAAACATTTTACAAATAAAGTCAAACATTTTACAAATGAATTTAAATCTTCCCACTGCAGTAGGTAAGTTTGATTTTTAACGCATATCATGTTTTTTAAACAAAGGACATGAACAATGAACAAGAACATAAACATAGAAAAGGGCGAAGAAAAACATCGTCTTTAAAAAACAATGTCCTTTCTAATGATGAGGTGAACAACCTCTTCTAATGAAGACGTTGCCCACTTGCAGCCGAAGTTAAATTGATGAACATGTTCATTACATAGTTCGAGCAGTCGTTTGGCGTAACTTCTCCGACACTTCGAGATATAACTTCCACTAAGTTATGTTCCCCAGGAACACTCATGATTCTTCGAGCCGCATTCTTAATTTTTGAAAATGCGTGTTCTGCTGGGTTGAGCATAGGGGAAGGCGGCAGAAATTGTATGCTCATTTGGGAAGAATTCATGAAGTCATTAACCTCTCGAGCCTTGTGGATTTTGGCATTATCCATTACTAACACCGTGTTTTCGGCTGACGTCCCCAATCGCTGTTCCACCTCGCGCTACCCATTCAAAAGACACAGTTCATCGAGGAAGTCATCGTGAAACTTGCTGCAGTGGGAAGATTTAAATTAATTTGTAAAATGTTTAATTTTATTTGTAAAATGTTTAATTTTATTTGCAAAAAGATTAACTTCATTTGCTAAAAGATTAACTTTATTTGTAAAAAGATTAACTTTATTTGTAAAAAGATTAAATTTATTTGTAAAAAGTTTAATTAAATTTGTCAAAAGATTAATTTGATTTGCAAAACGATTAACTCTATTTGCAAATACTATAAATTATTGAGAATGATCACCTGTGTGTAAACAATTATTTAAACAATCACGCTCATACCGCAGCTTGTCGGCCACACACTCCGCAGTGGTTAACGTAATATGGTTAGGTAAATTGAGAGCTATCCAACAAGTGGTGAACGATTTTTGTACGATGATAACTGGCGAAGATAAAGTTCCGTAGCAACGAATCGGTTGTAAGCGAAAATCATCAGCTATAATAGTTGTTCTCGGTCCAAAATTTTAAAACTCAAATTTCTACCCATAAATTTCTACCCATAAATTCCCAAAATGAAACCTTCTGACAAGTGATACCTCATATTAAAGTTTTTTTTTAAACGCCAAACGCTAAACACGATGGTGAAATCAGAATTTCGATATCTTATTCACTTCCAAAACTGGAGCACTTTGAAGATGAAAAGTGGTTGATACTTGAGATGTTCTTCATGGACATCAAGTCCTTCAATGGACACATTTTACATAAAACCCGTTATTTCTTCGAAAATTCGCTCTTATAGCCATACTGTTAATTTTTTATTTAAACGTCCTCGGTGACTGGCCTAAATATAAGACATCAAATCATGTTCTGTACGTTATGTACTCACAAATTACAAGCAAGAGCTGCCATAATATTATTGTCCTTCTGATTTCTCTGAAATACTGATGCGTTTCAAATGTTCAGCTATTTTGTAGTTTTGGAGATGATGGCACATTTTATGCCGGAATTAGTTGAACATTAATTTCACTGGTGAGGTGCGGTGAATGTCAAGAGTGATTTAAAACAAAAACGAAGGATAATGTGAGGGGAAGGTACACTTAGTTTGTAGGTCATATACAGCTAACTACGATTTTCTGAGAATTTCATTCTAAATCATTCCAAATTAAGAGTAATCTTACATAGTGTTCTCTCGGCTGTTGAATTAATTTACTGTCAGGGCCAGGAGTCGACAAAACCCAGCGGTTTGAACGCGATTTACCCCTCTTCAGGTTTCCGGTTACACAGCGGTGAGTGAAAAAGGACGCGAGGGCCGGATATGTGGACTGGCATAGGTTTGTATTTGTTCTCTAATTTGTTTTCGTGTTCGTAAAAGCCGGCAAAAAGCCCTTGTCGCGGAAACGAAGAAAAACACGGCGGCTCCGCTACGGTCAACCCGACCCGACAACGCCGCGAGGGTTAATCTGTAGTTATGAAGTCCGGAGAAAACTCATAGAAACTGACTTGTCAGCTGAGTATTAGTTACTAGAGGTTTGTTAGTTGGTGAAACTTTCGACTTGGGCTCAAGCCATCATTTAAGGCCTTCAGAAGCAAAAGTGGTTGAGCTCCTTTCTTTACTTTTTCTAATATTATTATTGTGTTTTTGACGGATTCGGACAAGGTTCTTTCCAACGGTATCCTCAACTTTTATTTTACATATTAATTTAAGGGAGTTAGAGCCGTTTTACGGTGTTTACTGAAAACACGAAAAAACTCTTAAATGTGGAAAAAGTCGGTTTTTTAGTTGAGTAATGAAAAAACTCTTCCAAATCAGCTGTAGAATTGATTCCTTGAGGTTGTCCCATAATTTTCTGTATTTTTTGTATTAAATACCACATGACGTAATTTGAAGAGGAAGATGGACAATCAGTGATTTTAGATTGAATTTTGATATGTAGCCATACATTAGGATCTATGGTTACTTTATCCTAATGTGTAACCATACATTAGGATAAAGGATGTAACCTGACATTGAAGCAATTTAAAAGCTTATCAAATCTTCCACGGTAATGAGGTGGCCCCTGAGATGTTCTTTCAGTCATTAGAGGATTTGGCTCGTTAAAGCCCTTTTTCGCTTCTGTTCTCTCAGCGGATCAAACAATAACATCAATACCTGCCGAGTCTATTGTTGCCACTGACAAAGACACAAAAGCGATTTTATTAACTTATCCGCAACCTTTTTCAACGCTTGGAACGACCCAAAATCCACCCTTTGCCGCCGTTGATTGAAACGTTAATTTCTAATGATGAGAACGAGACTCGCCCCTCTGGGGGTTTTTCTCTGTGAAAACTGTATGGAGTCGAAGGTTTTCTTTTTCGGAGACGCTATGAACGGGCGAGTAGACGCCTGGAAAATGCTCTAGGAAAAATTCACGTCTTTGATCCCCCGTCTTTCTTGGGCTTCCACGATTTTTTCCCCGAAGAAAAATTACGATAGAAAAAGTGCGGCAAATATGGGCGAGAAAATTCTTGCAAGAGTGTAAAATATTCTGTATAAAGTTCACTTCTTCGCAAGCAACTCTTCAACCCTCCTCTAGCTACCCCTTTTCTTCCTTCTACAAGAAAAAACTTCTACAGAATTAATCAAACTACCGTATAAGTGCGGTTAAATTATTAAAACAACCGCGGCTTTTGTCATCAACATAAAAGGCAGTGAGAGGTATTTTATATTGTTTGTTTTCTCTTTACTTTTCAAATAATTAATGAAAAGAACGTATTGTAAAAATTTTAATTTCTACGACTAAAAAAAAATATCAGTAAATGCACTAATTATAAGTTTAAGGGATGGGGCTAGTTGGCAAAGTTCCCAAAGTTATAATTATTATCAAGAAGTCTCAATTATTTGTAATAATAATTATTATAGTTAGTTATTAATAATTTTTTATTAATAAAATTATTATCAAAGACAATAGGTAATCCAAGAAACTCGATATTTCGAAACCATGAGCTGTTCCTAAAACGAACATTGACCTAACTTGCCGCCGTATGAGTGACGCTCATTTTGACGACATTTGAATGTCTCTACGTTTAAGCCTTATTTGTGAACGAACGGCTGGTCGTATTATTAAAAAATTCTCTGAACTCTACTCAAACTGACACCTTATACAACGTTATACCGTTTGAATTGAAACTTTTAAGATGATATCTTAAGCATAGAGTAAAAATGAGAAAATTTTGGTCATTTTCTTCGTATAATAAGATCATCTTTGATCATCTTCTGATATCACTCAAGGGCTGGTTGGAACGCGTACCCCCAATTTCATAATTCTAAAACAACGCGAACAGACAAAAATGGCGCGGATCCGATTTTCTGAATCAACGTATCATGAGGAGGGGTATTGTTTTCTTGTTCGATTTCAGTTGTTCATCACTGAAGGTAATGAACCGAAAATAAATCGATACCAAGCTTTAGGTCGTATGGGTTGAATTGAAAATATCAAGGTGGAGCAATATGATACAAAAAATAAGTGTGTTTATTCCAGGTAGCGTTTCGATACACACTTTTTATTACACATACAACGTATATACACGCGGTGAGATACAACCAGTACCAGTGTCATTGAAAATTCTTTTTTTCCGCACCCAAAGTTTTCCATGAGCAAACGATCCCGAGTGTACCGAGTGACCTCCAAAACGGCGACGAGTATGAAATTCCAAACCGTTGGAAATACTGCAGAAATAACGAACTCAACCGCTCGTTATTTTTCATCATTTCCATTTCCAATCGACGGGTCCAATTTATACTCACACAAAAAATTAATAAATACACAAATTGCACTACAAATAGTCTCCTGCCTTACACCGCAAGGTCACGCCTAGATCACATGTACACATTTTCTTAATGTTATTTATTTAGTCTATTCCAACGTTAACCCCAAATCATTCGATTCGTTTTCCGTAACCTATTACCTGGTATTACCTGTAATAGTCCCAGCCAACCTATTATCACGTAATCCCGAATGGCCGGCGCCAAAGAGGCCCGCAAAGTCCTTACCCCCAACTTCTCAATACAGTTATTCCAGTAATACGGTTTTTCTGGTAATAGGTTATCTGGTTAGGTTACTGGACAGTATTAGGTTATTTGAAGCGGTTACGCTAGATATTCCCCACTCCTAACCACATACCCTCCAGCGTACACCACGTCTTGTAAGGGATACGGGATCCATATCGAGGTATAAGTCATCAGCGTACAACTTTATGAAGTATTTTGCTTTTGTTCGTCATTTGCAGAGAATAGTTAATAGTTCCAAAAAGCCGAGTTCCGACCCTCAGTTTGTCTTACGTCTTGTACTAATAACAATTAATAAAATCCACCAAGTGTTTTCAATCACCTCAATAGGAATTGGTAGATTTTGGGCTGCACCTCACCAATTCTCGTTCGCTACCCCACAACGTGAATCAATTTTTTGACACTTACAAGTATAACGGCGAATCTCGGGCCTTCGAGGATCCAGAAAGAATGCGTGAGGTTGTATCCCCACCAGCACTTGGTCCTCATGTGAGTCGCCACGACTGAAGCCCAGGCCAGCGTCATCAGGACTGGAATTCCCCAGCCCAAAGCCGTGTAGAGCTTGTAGTGGAACTTCTCTTGAAACACGCGGACTGCAACAATGAAAACCAAGTTGGACAACAGTAGCATACATTTAACTTATGGAACAATTTCTATTAATGTTAAAACTATGTTCCTTGTTGCAAGTTTTGATGTCATCTCTCCTGTCCCGCCTTGCTCTCCGGCATAGCTCTGGTGACCCCTCGTCCATCCTCGCGTAGTCACAACCTGTTTGTAGTGCCATTTTCTCTGACACTTCAAATCGAAACCATAAACGAAGCCATCAAGCGGCAAGCCGTACGTCATTTTCAACGGCTAAGGTCTCACGTCAACGAGGAAGCTGTCCGACTCCTTGACACGAGTGATATCACCAGACGATTGAAGCGTACCAAACCGTTCGAGCTTGCTCACGGGTGAAGCAGTGTAGTGAATGCAATATCATCATAAAAATGAACAAAACTCAGTGATGTATCTAAGCTTTGAATAGTATGTGCCCTAGTTTCAAAATAATATTGTTAATAAGTTATTACTTGGAGCAATAAAATCTTTCAAAAAAAAAAGAAAAAAAAAATATTTTCTCTGACGACCTACCACTTCAACTTGCCTGTCCATCGTCTTCCTCCCGCAGCCAACCATCTCCTTAGCGTCTGCGTCCTTGCCATCTCCAAACTTAAGTTAGTATGTGCCACTACTTAATTATTTTCCTCAGCTTCATTCATCTTGTTTATCCTTAGAGTGTTTGAAGTTTATATTTTTCTTTCTTAGGTATTTCATTTTTTTCATGGCTCTTCTAATCTACGTTCGCTCTCGTAATTATTACTCTGGGTAATTGGGCTTGCCCGTAATATTGAATAAATAAATAAATAAAATGTACAACTGTGTCTTACACAGGGTCTTGACGACGTGCTGGCTGATCTCACCCTGCTCCACAAGCTCCTGACCGGCTTGCCTGCCCTGCTCTTCTTGCCAGGGTGGACCTTGTGACTCCTCGGGTTACCAACTTCCAGAGGCTATTAAGATTCCTCATGTAGTTCTCAGGCATTTCTTTATACAGGCTCACAAACTGGCACCTAGCTAGTCCCTTGGAATGGCATAGGAAGTGCTCTGCTCGTCTCACATAATCTGCAGAGATGCTTTCAGAGTCGACAGTGTCTCGTCAGTAGGCCCACCTTTATCCTCAGCCTAGTGCGGCTGAAGTTAGTTAGGAAGTTGGGTAGGACTGCCGTAGCTGCATGCGAGGGTTTTCGTATAATTTTCTTCGCATGCCTCTGGCCTGTGGATCTATTCTATGAGGCTTGAGTTTCTACCACTCTTATATGGTGCTTTTCCTGGGGCTTTTGGATACCACACAGTACGGGCTCGTTTGGCTAAAGAGGAAGTCGTTCAGTTGGTGGAGAGTTATGATGATTTGCTGCTCCACCTACTATAAAACCGCCAAAAACTAAGGATGGCACATTTTGTTACTTCTTTGTCGATTTTATGTGGAGTAACAATCTTATTCATCTAACCTCAATACCCAAAGAACTTCTAGATATCAACGCTTCATAAAAACACACTTCAAACATTTTTGTATTCTTTGGAGGACCATTTTCTCAGTGTCTATATGTGGTGATGCAGAGGAATGGCTGCCATGTTGCACATAGCAGCTTTGAAAATTTATTGAATCCACGTGATTTTGATCAATCATAGCACAAGGACAGGCGGTGGCCTTGAAATTTGGTGGATTCTAATTCACGGTTAAACGTCTGCACAGTGGCAGTGGTGTCTAAGCACCACAAGAACAATAAAATGATGGTTATGATAAATGAAATTACAGCTGTAAGGTATTTGACACCACTCTTCTAGGATATGGCCGAAGAAGGGTCTTTTCTGATACCTCAATTTTCGGGTATATTTCGAAAAATAGTCTCAAAGTAACCGGACGCCGGAGGCGCGCAAAATTAATTTTCGACGCTCGCAGGCATGTCATCTCATTACCCCCTCGCCGGAGAGGGGACATACGCCCAAGGGGTACTCGACAATGAGCCCTTCTATTTCTTCGTCTCTCCCTTCATGAACAATTCATTCTCGAAATAAGAAAAACAGTTTTTCGTCTCCATCCCCGGTGTTTTCTATAGGGCTCCTTCGTCCCAACCCTTCCCTTTTTCCTCACTTCACCAAGCCCAGTACCACTAAAACCCCTCCTCCTGCCGTCCAACTTACTTTTTTTCAACTACCTCGTTAACTCTGGAGAGAAAGTTTTCCACGCTCAGAGTGTGGTTAACTTCATAGAAGAAAAGAAAGGTCAAGCAATTTTTTACGAACGAAATCAATTCTAGAGGATTTTTATTAGTGAATTTTCGAAGAAAATGAAACTACTGTCCTCGGTCCAAAATTTTTAAAACTCGTACATCCGAAAAATTGTTATACCATACTCCGTTTCAGACCACGACGATAAACGAGACGATAACTCTCGATAGAATTGAGATAAAAAGCTGAAATTTGCGCAAACAATCCGTCTTGGCAATCGAAAGGCTCGTAGATGAGCAGAATCGGGCTAACTTCGTAGAAGGGTTTGGGGAGTTTTAGGGTGGACAAATTACCCATAAAATCCCAAAATGAATACCCGGCTTAAAGGCACTTGGTCTACTTCCAAACTTCAGACGATGTGATTTACAACACTTTGAAATATCCATCTTTTCCTCCTCGAATTCACCTCTTCACCTCCACAGGTGCAGCAATGCAGGCCCATAACCTCTAGATGTACCTGGCATACTCTGCTGTTAGGTACCTTCACAGAACACCCCAGCTACATCTACATAGTAGCAAAATCTCCCGGGGAAATTTGGTATAGACGAAATAATTACCGTGCAAAAACGTTCTTTGTACAGCGTCGTTTTGATTGGGTTGGTATAAAAATTTTAATTCGTGAAAGTCCAATTGTTGTTACCTTCACGTAAGCATTACGTTTTCTAGTAACTTGTCAACAAAATTCACTCCAGTGTGTAGATTTATTAACTATCGTGAAGGTTCGACAGTAAGAAGTTGGATTTCGTCTTAGAAGAGTAGCTGACTAGAAATAGTGGCAAATCAATTTTTAGCTGCATTTTGAAGGAACAGCCAAGAAGTCTAGCAGTAACGCAAAAGGTCCTGAGAATTTGAAGTAAACTGAAGTAGTAATACTATGAGAAAATTGAGTTATTGGTTGGAGTTAGTTTGGAGTTATTCGGTCTGTTTATAAATATTTTACTCGTACTTAGTGGCCCAAGTGTGAACAGTCAGTTTCGGTCCAGGATTTGAACCAGTGACCCTCCCAGGGAAGGCTTTGGAGGACGCTTGTTGCACGTAGTTATTCAAATATTGCGTTTTGCAATCGCTCATCAGGATACCCTAACAAATATTTATTGTCCCAGGTGATATTAGTACGATGTCGGTGAAAGAAAGCCTCGAATCGAAGGTGTTCGAATCCAAAATGATCGACCCGCTGAAGAGAGGACGAGTCTCGATGAAGCAGAGGTACAGAAACGAGTGGAACGACATCCTGAAGGCAGCAGCCCCGTTCGTCTACTTGAGGAGAACGGAGTCTTTGCAGAGCACCAAAGACCTGGTGAAAATGACCAAGAAGTCCTTCAAGTATGTTGGAGAAAATTTAAAATAATTTGATATAACTAGAACTGGTGAATCTTTGCAGTAGGTATGTGTCAACAGAGAGCAGGGCGTTACAGTTCATACGTGATAGGGCCGATTCTGAACTAGTAGCGCGAAATACCTTCGAATTGTACTGCTCACAGATGCATCAAGTTGCACCGCAACAATTTCGAAATCCCGACGCTGAGCAACTACGTTAATTCCGGCAACATCCCATTTTACCTTCTCGATGTTGGCATCACGCTCAAGAAGTGCACGGATTCAAAGAACATGGCGTTGTATTTGAGGGACGGACGGAAAGGGGAGCTGTACCAGTACGCTCAGCACATTGTGTCTTCGAGTCATCGGGTCAATTTCAAAATCAAGCCTGGAACCCGCATGGCGGCTTATGCAGGTCACACCAAGCAGTACATTGTTACTGAAGATTGTGGAGGTGAATTTTATGTTAACAGAGTACAATTAGGTAGATTTTGGCTTCCCGCAAGCCAGGTAGTTTCACTTTTGAATTGAGGACTTTACAGTATAATTGCAGTTGAAATTAATTACTTTTCCAAGATAAATCGAGCATGAAGCAGAACAGATACTGTAGCGAATCAAGCGAGGTTATTAAACACTGTTTGACGTTTTTGGCTGGTGGAGTCAAACGCAGAAGAAATAACGTGATTCTTGGCTTACATAATCAGCAAAGTTAGCATTTCAGGAGATCCCAGGTTCCCATTGGGATGCGGTTGGAAAAACTCGACCAGCCGTCCAGCACTGTGCATCCCTCTCGTGACACCCGACACCCTGGAGCTCTACGGCGTCCTCGAATTCACCAAAGCCATGATGGATCCGCCGTACACCAAAAAGGATGTCGAAGCCTGTTTGAACCTGGTGTCGGCCGTGAGCATGTCCGTGCAAGAAGATCACGAGAGCGTCACAACTGACAGGTGAGCTTCGATGAAGAGTGAATCTATAAGTCCAAAAAGGCTGATGCTGGCTAAACAACCTGAAGTGTCAACTCCCTCATAAATAACCCTGTCATATTTCAGGACAGGAAGTTTGTTCGACTATCTGACTCAGCTGATCGGCATATTCTTCTGCGAGCCTCTCGGTCTCAACAGATTCTTCTCCGAGTTGGTTGTTTCGGCCAGAATCGCTCTCCGGGCTCAGACCTCGGTCTTTTACACCCTCGCGAACATCGACGATCTGGGCGGAATCGAACTGAATATGTTCATGGAGTCCGGGAAAAGCGAGAGGCATCGCAAAAAAAGGTGCAACAATAACTCAGGTCGCGGATGTACCGTCCATTGAATGAAAATTACTCACATATGGACGTCTAGATATTGAATTAGGTAACTTGTGTGGTTGTGGATAGTGAAGTGGGATGATGATTAGCCGCATCAGTATCTTAACACAGGGTTTTGCGACATCATCAATGTATTGTTATGCTTAATCAACGAAGCCACGATCTCTTTCGTAGGTGGCTGAGTTTAAGACGAAGCAGAACTGTTGCAGCTAAAGTTGTGATGACGAGACAAATCTGCAGCCTGGGCCGAAGAGAACTTTTGGAACACGATTATAACGTGAATATTTACCGCCCGGTACCCTGTCACAGCGTGCTCTCCGTGCCAATTTACTTCAATCAAAGAGTCATCGGAGTCGTGGAACTCCTGAATAAATTGGACGAAGAGAAATTCTCAAAAGCGGACGAGAAATTGATGGAAAGGATTCAAACATTCTACGACATCACGCTGTCAGCCTTCGTTATGAAAGAGGACATGAAAAGGCTGCTGGCGAGGATGGAAGTGACGAAGAACATGTTGCAATTCCACATGCAACCGTGTCCTCACGAGTATGAAATCCTGCATAAAACCAGCATTGATATCCCGAGGGAAATCAACACTTTGTACTTTCAACCGTCCAATTACGGAACGCACGAGCTGCTCATTTTAGCGAAAGCGATCATCAAAAACGTTTTGGGATCTCGTTACATCAAATTGGTCAATATCAACAAACTACTGCTGATGGTAGCCAAAACCATGCCGGACCACCCGTTCCATAATTTCGCTCATTGCTTCAGCACTTTTCACATCATTGCGTTCATAATTTCACAGGATAAGAATTTTTTCACGTTCAGCGAAAAGGAAGATATGCTTTTCACTGCGCTGTGTCACGGAGCTGAAAAGAAACAAATGATACAAACAACGGCGGAGTCCGAAGCTATAGTTCAAACCAGGAAAGAGTGGAAGACGTTCAACATCAATGAAACCATGATTTATATAGAAATCATACTGAAGGTTTGTGGGGTGCTGCCGCCGACCGAAGAGTTTGAGGAATACAGGATCAAACTGAGAAACATACAGGAGATGATGATCGAATGCTACCAGAAAAGCTACGCGCAGGTGAGAGTGTCACATACACTCTCTGCTATTCTAAACGGATATTTAGGCAACAGAATATGGAATGTATTTCCATATGGAATTATGTATTCTAACCAGCCTATGATTATAGGACGGTACGGAGCTGGTGGAGAGGCTAGTCACAGCCGAATTCAAATGGAACCACCCTGTGGACCGACAACGGATGCTGAAAGCTTGCATGCTTGTGGCGAGCTATCACATCCACTACAACCATTTCATACCGTCCGTGTCAGCTCTTCTCAGCCTTTTGGATGAAATGAAGAAAGAGGTTGTGATTCTGAAGGAGCAGGACCCTAATAGTAAGGCACTGGAAGAAATACCCTTCAACGTCGAAGAGAACAATCGAAACCTCAGAGAAATCGCCAAGGAACAGGTATTTAATAACACCATCAAGTATTAAACCGCACAATTTCGCAAAATGGAGTGGCGTACCAGGAAAAGAACGAGAATAATTGATCGTTCATTCCTCTCAGTCTTAGTATTGCATCTAAAAAAATTCATCAAATTCCAAGTGCAATGAGGTGGTGGATCAAACATCTAACAGCCCAATTTCAATATTCTTACTCTTAGTAAATTTTCGAAAGAATTGTTTCGGAAAGGCTACCAATTGTTCTCAGTCCAAAATGTGCGAATTTCCGAAAAAATTTAAACCAAAACCCGTTCCAGACCATCCTGAATCACACTGAATCACTGAATCCTGATTCACTGATCACTGAATCCTGAGCACTAAGGGGGGTTTTGGGAGTTTTACACAGGGGAGGGAGAATTACACATGAATTCCAAAAATGAGAAGATAATACACCGTTGTGTCAAGAATTTGCAGAGTTTTTCAGTGAAAAAGAGTGCTCAAAAAATGTATTTTCCGAAATATGGGACAGTTTTGACTGCAGAATCAGGTTTGACATTGAAAAACAGAAGAAAAAGGAGGTGGAGGTGTTTCTTTGAACTTGCTTTATAATAAAAGAACTTCCTCGAGATAAGGTGCTGTGTAATGTTCAGTAAAATAAATTGCCCTTTCAGCACTGTCACGCTCAAATCAATAGTCGCAACTTTGTTGGTTGACTGGATGGTATTGTGCTCGTCTCCCGATCCCTTTCCACAGCACAGCCATATTTTCAGAGAGCCAAAACCAACATGGATTGGATTTTAGACATCCGTTTGACTGCATTTATGTATTTCGGTAACTAACGTTGATAGAGACTCGTCCATCGGTTTACAATTCCTCAATGCGTCTCCCGACCGGACAGGAAAATCCTGATCATATTAGCGTCAAAAATTTCCTAAAACTTATTTATTGAGTGTCATTTAGTAGAGGAGACCGGGGCTGGTTGGCGAAAGGGGTAAGTTGGCAATCTACTTTTAATTATACCCACCTAGAGCGCTGCATTCTAACCAAGTGACATTCCGTTCCACAGGTAGTTATTACTATTAGCTTTCAGTGTTGTTGTACAAGTAATATACTCTTCCATGGCTTAAAGCCGCTGATATACGTGTCAGTTATCGCTCACGCTAACGTTAAGATTTTACCTACTCGTGAACCGCTTCACTTCAATATCCATACATTTGCTCATCGTACATTCAATAAATTAAGTGCCAGTTAAGTCCGTTTTCTTTTATAATCCTCGTAAGTAAGACACAACAGTTGTGTGTTGTTTGATGAAAGTTCTGCCAAAGTTGCTACACAGCTTGTTAAGTAAAATTTTCCATTAGTTTTCTTTTTCTTCTCCAGAATTATCATGTCAACCGACATGTCCAATGTTTGTCACATAACAGAATTACATCATATCACACCTATCTAATTTGGTTACCTTCTGTTATGTCCTAAAACTCCTTTTCGATTTTAGTTCCCTTGGACTTTGGCAGCCATTTTTGTTTTGAAATCCAGCTTGGGGCTGTTTGGCCATGATGTTTAGAGGTTAGTTGGCATATAGCCTCAGCGCTCTGAATTGACAAGCTAAGATAAAAACCGGAAAAAATACCTGTACTGTATATGAGCGTGATCAATTGGTGACTAAATATGCACAAGTGAACTAGTTGCTATAACTTATAAGTATTTCTTTCCATTTTTGTATTAATTGTTCAGTTCAGAGCACATAGGGTCAACACAACTTTTAAAGTACCTAGTTTAAGGTGGGTGACATTCGTTTTTGATTTTCCTTATAAATCAAACTTGTAATCCTGTAAATTACTGACAGCCGTGTAGTGATTCCTCAATGTTGTTACAGGTAGTTTTCTTGGACAGCCGAGTTCTCCCGTGGGTGGAGATACTGAACACGTTATTCCCGTCGACCAGCGCCATCTATTTCAACTGCGTGGACATGAAGAAGTCCTGGGAGGACCTTCTGACCCTTAAAACGGAAGAAACGTGGTTTCCGGACGTCTCGACTGTACTCCAAGTGAGAACCGCATGACGAGAGTTTCTTTGATACCAATAATTAATTATTAAGGAAAATGGTTGGCAATTGAAGGGCTCAGGGGAAAAACGGAGGAGTTCGAAAGGAATTCAGTTATTCGTACTGTTACTTCGTTAAAATAAACCATGAATCGTCAAGTCGCACAGAAATGTCTTTGAAATTTAAGTTTTCCTAACTAGTTGAAAAATATTGACAAAGTCTTAAACGTTCCGTAGGACGGCGAAGCAAGAGACACGGTTTTGAAAATCGTCGAAGCTTTGGAAGACAGCGATAGAAAAGACGAAAACACTGGCATTTTCACCCGAACCATCAAGTCTCCTCCTTATTAGTTCAACAATCGTCAGAAGATTGACGGGTGTGAAGAGCAGCAATAATCAATAATTGACTGTTTAATTAATTTTCAAACTCGGCCGTTCTTGTACATTATCGTTACTTGAGCGAATAAAAGGGTCGAATGAAGTGTCGAAATAAAAGTGTCCTGAAGGATGAAAAATCGAACGAGTATCGTAGTGGCTTGAGAGGGGTAAATGTAATGTTATGTTCGAGTTGGTTCGTAGACATTCGAGAGGGAAACGGAGGAACTCGAGACAATTAGTGATCGATCAAAACCAACGAGGAGCTTTGGAAATTCAACCGATTTGGCACAACGGTATTTTCAAGACCTCTTCCGGACGGTCTTCAAGACCTAAATACGGAAGATTCTACAGGAATTTTATTTCCTACAAACATGTTCAAAACATCAAACTCCATAGCCCTGATACTCCCTACAGCCCTGATTTTATTTTATTTTATTTATTTATTTTTTGTAATCTTCAAAAATAACAATTGAAACCTTAAAATAACCCCGGGGGATCGAAATTAGACGTTTAAAGTGAAATGACCCTCGAGTAAAATCGGAATTACTTGTGAATTCTCGAATAAATAGTGATGAGAGTGTGTGGTTCAATTTATACAGAGTCTGAAGCAGGATTTTACTTCGGTCCAACTGTGTCTGTAACTTTCACAATCGTTCGTGAACAAATAACGGCAGTCAGTGTAATCGGAAATTGAATCGTTTCGATGTGCATTAAAATGCGTACATTTAAATCCGACATGTTTTCGAAACCGCAAATACAGTTATCGCCCCAGGGCAGTGGTAAATTGGGTTCAAGTATTTAATGCAACCGCCAATTCTACATTGTACGTATTTTTACTGTTGGCACTACCCCAAGGGAGTTTCTAAGGACATGGCTTGAAATGGTACGAGAATGCGAGAAGTGAATATCGTCGTGGTTAGTTATTCACACGCTGCTGGAACCTATAACTGTGTATAGTGACAATACAGGACATTTCTGATTAAGGGAAACAAATTCGGATCAGATCGTGTTCAGTATGACCCAAAAAACGTTCAAGCCTCAAATGAATGAGTTATTGCCTTTTTCTTCAACTTCGATTTCTTTATCTTGTTGTAGTTGGTGGGTCAAGAGCGTGTTTTAACAATACTGAACCGATAGATCAAAATTGGAGCTGACTGGACTCATTCAAATTTGCAAAAACAGAATCGTCATTGTTGTTTCTACTCAAAATTGCTCGATACTCTCTTATTCCTTACTGTTGATTATACCTCCATCTGAACTCAATTCTTACTATTTATTTTCATACTCCACCGCTGTGGATCTTAACGCTTCGTCAATTGGAAACTAGCCAGATTACCCAGGCGTTGCCCCGGCCCAAACTGAAATATTCTGACAAATTATGCTGGACACGATGGTGACTTCAGAATTGCGATATCGTATTCCGTTCTCAAACTGGAGCACTTTGAAGACGAAGAAACGTGGTTGATACTTGAGATGTTCTTCGCGGTTCATCTGCTCTGATCTGAGAATGGAATGAGATATCGCAATTCTGACTTCACTATCGGATTCATCGCAGACAAATGCTGGTGGGGAGAGGGGTTGAGAGTTGGGGGGAGGGGGGTATTACCCATAAATTCTCAAATTGAAACATACCTCCAAAACAAGTGATACCTCATTTTAAAGGTTCTTTTTACGGTGAATTCGATGGTGAATATTTTTAATGGTTTTTTCACGCTAAACACGACAGTGAATTCAGAATTGCGGTATCTCATGCTGTTCTAAAACTGGAGCACCCTGACGATGAAGAAACGTGGTTGATACTTGAGATGTTCTTCATGGACATCAATTCCTTCAATGGTGACATTTTACATAAAACCAGTTATTTATTAGAAAATTAGCTCTTATATACCATGCTGCATGACTGTGACATTTAAGATTAAGATTAATGTAGTTGGATGTCTGTGAAAAGGTCTTGTAAGGGAAAAGGCAGCGTTATGAGGCGGAGAGTTTTTTCATAACTCGACCACTTGACTCCCTGAACGCTCTAAAAAGTCAAAAGATCGCATTAAAGAGATGATGAAAAAAACGAAAATACGACCTCGTCAACGCACGAAGCCGTGAAATGGAATATCAGTTGAGAAGCGGTCACAGTCACAACCCCTCGGGAGTAACGTGGTGGATTTCGCCCGAGAGGATGGTAATTTGAGTCATTCTCCCTCAATACCGGTTATGCCGATTTGAATTGAGCGGAAATGCGACGAGAGAAAAAACAATCCAATTTCTCCACGACTGACGACGAGCAACAGCTCGAAACCTCGCTGATATCCAAACGACGGGACCCTCGTTGAGCTGAAAAAACAATAATTGTGACAATTGCAATGTTCGTTAGTGAATAATATTTATTCGCTAACGAACATTGAAATCGTCAAAATTGTGGTTTTCCAATTTCTTTGCGAGTGCTAATAATTGAAGACAGAGTAGGTACTAATAATTAAATTCTTTTGCCAGGTCGTCATTAAATTCCTCCAACAGAAATGTTAGGGAGGAGGGGCCAGTATTTAACATGCGTAATTGACACTTAACCGAAAATTGTGAATTTTAAGGGATACAGTCGGTTTATGGCCTTGATCCTTCTAAATTTTATAATACAGGACCTTCTCAGTGACGTTTTAAGGAGGGAATGTTTCTGTGTAAACCGGATATGGTTATTCATTGGCACCTCGTGTATATTGGGAGACCATCTGTTGCTTGCAGTTTCGCTAAGGAGGTAAGTGTATTCTTTTGTTCTATCGTGCTCATCATGAAAGATGATATATAATAGATTCTAGTTCAGTTTAGTTGAAAACTATGAAGCGGGACCAGTGTTTGACGCGGTCTGAAACAGTGTCAAACACTGGTCCTACAAGGCGTCAAACATTGGGTAGATTACGTTTTATTTTGACATGCCTCCTTAGGATTTGATCATGAGGAGAGCTATGACCATATTTCTCGAGTTGTAGAAGCCTATGAGTCGAAAATAGCCCTTCAAGTACTGGAATTTTACATCCCACAGACTAATTTAGACTGGAGAGGAGCAGAAAAAGATTAGGCTTCATTCGAATTTTGGAAGAAAATCAAGATGCAGTCGAGTCTTTACCAGCTCCAGGCATCGATCTAACACTCATTATTTGACATGAGATTGCTGAAGAAGTGACAAGGCAGCAATGACGAAGCGTGACGAATCAGTATATCGAAGGACCACAAATACCGTCAGTGGTTTCATCAAAGCAGTGGCAGGATTATCACGTCAAGAACAATGAAGACATATAAGATGTTGAGGATATGTAGAAAAACCGAGGAACGGCAACGTAAGAAGCAAGAAGAGGAAGAACAGAAAAAGGTTAACCTGGGAAGAAAGGAAAGCGCTGCAGGACAACGAAAGAGACCTACAAAGAGGACGAAGAATTTGCACTTTGCGAATTTGAAGAACAGACAAAAAATTTGGCTGTCAAAGACTGGGCCAAAAAAACGGTAATTCTGAGCAATTATCCGGTCAACTCCGATATTTCTCAAACTTTCGTATAATGTTATAGACAAGGAAAGACAATAATAGAATGCAAAATTAGACGTCGCAAACGTAATGCGATAAGGCAGGAAGCGATAACGGGGTCGAAGTCCAAGCCGAGCCTAGTGACTCTGAACGCTGTTGCTGCAGGACAGTTCTGTGCGTGATGTCGGCTAGTACTAGTAGTGCGAACCCTTTTCTATGTGTTGAATGTGAAAATACTATTTTGAGTTTTGCTGTGTTGTCAGATGATTCCGATCGTTTAGATACATTTTTGTATAATCATGGTGTTTTGCCACGAAATAAAATATGCCCGTCATGTAGTAGTGTTATGTCATTAAACATTAATAAACACAACCCTATATGGTACTAATCAGTTGATTGGGGGATGTTTTTATTCCGCAACCCCGTCCACTTGATCTATATGCCCAACTGATCTATATGGTACTAATCAGTTGATTGGAGGATGTTTTTATTCCGCAACCCCGTCCACTTGATCTATATGTCCAACTAATCTACGAGTATATGGTACTAATCAGTTGATTGGGGGAGGTTTATCGGAGGAACCACTAGCCATAACGGTACTGTCACAACTGGCCTTCCGCGCGTCTCCCGCAAGCCACTGTTATCGCGTGGACTTTTCCGACACTTATTTCGGTCTGAATATTGATATTTACTACTCTACATATATCATGGTTAAGTATGAGAAATATCGGAGTTGACCGGATAATTGGTCAGAATTACCAAAAAAACTAATTCAGACGGGTTTATTGCTAAAATTTAGGTTTTTTGAGTTCTCGATAGTTGGAGGACATCCTGATGCAGTGTATAACGAAAGGAATAAGTCTGAACGAAGAAAACAACCAGACATAGTCAAAAAACACTTGACCCTCCACTATTGTTCGACTAATATTACAGAAATATTTTATCTACGTACTGATCGCTGACGTTTGTAATGCCTATTTATGCCTTTGTAATTGAAAACGTTGATATTGAAGGTGGATAAGTGGTTCGAATGATTGACAACATGTGATATTCTTTGTAGAGTAGTTTTAAATTGAAATACGTTCCAACCAGACAAATCCATTAAACTGAATTTTTATTCAATCGGGTTTAAAATATCTCATAATTGAAAAAATACTATTTTGACTGATGCAACGTTGTGGAATCATATTACCGTTCAGTCGCACGAGGCAAATAATATTATTCATCTTCTTCTGCGTAGTAACTTCGTTGTAGTTCACCCGCCAGATTTTAATTATAAAAGGTCGCAAGAAAAGGTGCTCTTTCGTAGGAGAGCGTTTATCGAAATTCGATGCAAATAAGGAGTTGCTAAGAAACCCGAAGATGTACTGCTGGGTTCGGCCATTAAAATGTGCGTTCTTGGATGAGCTTGCGAAAACAATTATCCGAAGTTAATAACCAAACAATACTAATCCAGTACCCAACGATTCCGCGAGTTCAAGATCGGAACAAACATGTTGAGACAATATTTATACGTACAGACGATCTTGTACGAGTGAATTATGGTTTGATATCCTTCGTCCCAGTTCTTATTTTTCTCACACAAATGGCCCTTTCTTCCACAACAAGCGCTCCCCAATTATATATCCCCTTGGTCCCATCTCACGTTGATAATTCCACTTCCGTCGAGTGTTTTTGCACTGAGTAGCCAATTTGGAGTCCTCAAAACAGGACTGAAGAGGCTCAATCATTTCCTTCGAAACTCACTGAGTCGCGAAAGGATTTTGGAGAGTGCTCGTCATAGTAATAATGTCATTAAATTTAATTTCGTTATATTGTATCCGGTAAATAAACCTGTGGAATTTCACGCTCACCTTATTAAATACGATTTATTTCAAATCAAAGTTCATTTTCGTTGTGATTTCTGGAGTATGGCTGAAGGATATATCGTGAAATTCGAATCCTGCAGAGATTTAGTGTTGTCGATCAAAAATATCGATACGTTCAACGCCATCGTCGAGTCATTCGGTATGTGGAGGGAATGAACTGTAGGTCGAAGGCATAATGATTAAAGCGAAAATTCCTACGGCTCCCGGATGTAATGGGAAAAAAGAGGGAGGAGGGAAAAAAAAAAAGAATGTAGGACGGCTGCCCGTGACCACGGAGAAGTAATATGGGGCTGAGGGATATAGCAATCAGGGGAAAGAGGTTCGAGAGTGGGGGTTGAATCCCGTGGCATTACTACCATGTGCATAGCTGTACGTTCGCACGTGTATTGGAGGTTTTGACCTTCCTGGTTTTTTATATTGCTATTATACGGGTTGTATTGGCCTCGTAAAATGTCGAATTTTAGTCGAGAGAAGAGAAAATCATGAAAATGAAGGCGAATAAATAACTGGGTAAAGGGAATTACACGAGGATGATGAAGTGAGTGAGAAATGTGAATTACACGACCATGATGAAGTGACAGGAAAATGTGAATTACACGACCATGATGAAGTGACTGGGAAATGTGAATTACACGAGGATGATGAAGTGAGTGAGAAATGTGAATTACACGAGGATGATGAAGTGACTGGAAAATGTGAATTACACGACCATGATGAAGTGACTGGGAAATTTGAATCACACGACCATGATGAAGTGACCGGGAAATGTGAATTACACGACCATGATGAAGAGAATGGGAAATGTGAATTACACGACCATGATGAAATGACAGGAAAATGTGAATTACACGAGGATGATGAAGTGACTGGAAAATGTGAATTACACGACCATGATGAAGTGACAGGAAAATGTGAATTACACGAGGATGATGAAGTGAATGGGAAATATGAATTACACGAGGATGATGAAGTGACTGGGAAAATGTGAATTACACGACCATGATGAAGTGACAGGAAAATGTGAATTACACGAGGATGATGAAGTGACTGGGAAAATGTGAATTACACGACCATGATGAAGTGACAGGAAAATGTGAATTACACGAGGATGATGAAGTGAATGGGAAATATGAATTACACGAGGATGATGAAGTGACTGGGAAATGTGAATTACACGACCATGATGAAGTGACTGGGAAATTTGAATCACACGACCATGATGAAGTGACCGGGAAATGTGAATTACACGACCATGATGAAGAGAATGGGAAATGTGAATTACACGACCATGATGAAATGACAGGAAAATGTGAATTACACGACCATGATGAAGTGACTGGAAAATGTGAATTACACGAGGATGATGAAGTGACAGGAAAATGTGAATTACACGACCATGATGCAGTGACAGGAAAATGTGGATTACACGACCATGATGAAGAGAATGGGAAATGTGAATTACACGACCATGATGAAATGACAGGAAAATGTGGATTACACGACCATGATGAAGTGACTGGAAAATGTGAATTACACGAGGATGATGAAGTGACAGGAAAATGTGAATTACACGACCATGATGCAGTGACAGGAAAATGTGAATTACACGACCATAATGAAGTGACTGCGAAATGTGAATTACACGAGGATGATGAAGTGACTGGGAAATGTGAATTACACGACCATGATGAAGAAGTGACTGGGAAATGTGAATTACACGACCATGATGAAATGACTAGGAAATGTGAATTAAACGTCCATGAAGAAGTGACAGGAAAACGTGAATTACACGACCATGATGAAGTGACAGGGAAATGTGAATTACACGACCATGATGAAGTGACTGGAAAATGTGAATTACAAGACCATGAAGAAGTGGCAGGAAAAATGTGAATTACAAGACCATGATGAAGTGACTGGGAAGTGTGAATTACACGACCGTGATGAAATGACTGGGAAATGTGAATTACACGACCATGAAGAAGTGACTCCCGCGTTACTGAATCCGACGAATTCGGCGTTTGTCTTGTATTTATGTAACTAAATACTGGTGAAATGGCCCAGCTCAACAATCAGAATCACATTTCACTTTCTACCATTTTGGACGTCACCATTGGATTTTCAATATGTATATCGTATACGGGAATCTCAACGGGGATATGATAAGAATAATAATGAAAATGCGTCGCTTCATTCGGTCCCTGTGATTTTCTCGGTCGACTACCACGTGCTTGAGGGTGGTAACAACCAGACGATGTCACGTTTTCTCCTCTTTTCTCGCCGTTTTCTCTACTTGACTCGTATCGTGTTGTTCAAAACAATTAAATGAATTGTCTTCTCCCCGTCCGTTGGAATTGGGAAAATATTATTATATTATGACAACATCGGAGTCAATCTGTGAAACTATTGGGTAACAGTTGATATTGATGGAGACTCAATATTGATTTCTGTCTCAGCTCGTCCTCATCTATACGAAAGTTTTACTCGTAGTTACAACGCAGTGCAAACGCTCTTTTCAAGTTCACCAATCATTGCTAATCTCAATATTTACGTAGACAACTCGTATTTATTCAATCTTCGTTGAAACTCCTACTTTTTAAGTAAACTTGTTAGGTAGTTTCACTTCAAAACTGGTAAGTGAAAAAATAAGAACCTGTCGTATACAGTATAAGGAAGAAGGTAAAGAGAAAACCACGATAAAGCCGCTTTCTTTCAAGAAGAAAGGGAAAAATAAAATTAAACCAACAACCCGTTAGGAAATCCTGAAAAGAAGTACCTAGTGACTTTAAAGACGGTTCATTTTGAGAAATTAAGAGATTTCGAGGACCACAGAGAACAACCCGAAAGGGTGTATCGATTGAGGTACATGAACTCAATACTGGAGGGTTCTATGGACATTTTAATTTATTTTAATTTGATTCAATTAATTGATTGATTCCCACCTATTCCTATGTATTTTGATGCGCAGAAGATAAAAATCACCTTCAAAAAAGGGTTTCATCGTTCAATCTTCCGCTATTCAGCCCCCTGATGGCTCAAACTTCGGTTTTCTTTAATCTCGGAAAATAAGTGCCTTTTGGTTTATAATGAATTTTGGTTCAATAATTAACCATTGGAATCGACCAAGAAAACTTTTTTTTGAAAATGGAATATCACCCCCTCACTTTAGGGGGTGTTGGAGGGTAGGAAACATTTAGGAAATATTTTATATCGATCAATAGGTATTTCTGAGGATCAAAAAATAAAAAAATGAGGTGAGATGATCGTTTACTTTGCGGCATTTACTATGGATGAGCTTCAAGGGGTATTGTCAAGCGTGAAGGACAACAAAGCGCCAGGCCAAGACGGTGTGCCTTTAGAATTTTACAAGAACTCTCCCCCCGAGTTTCATGGAATGCTGTTGACTTTTTTCAATTACATTAGTAGCACATGTCAAATCCCTAGTTCGTTCAGAGAAGCAGTAATTTTTCCTCTGCATAAGAAAGGAGATCCTGGAGACACATCTAATTTTAGAGGGTTGTCCTTCATAAACTGCCTTGCCAAACTTCTCTCATACCTTCTCACGAACCGCTTGAAGGCCTTTGTAGAGCGGGAAGGCATCTTGACTGAGTGTCAGTCGGGATTCCGGAAAGGGTACTCAACTGTGGACTCCATCTTTGTTCTGTCTGGCATAGTGGAGCTGACCCTTGGGCAACCGCGGGGTAAGGTTTACGCCTTTTATGTGGATCTGAGGGCAGCGTTCGACAGGATTAACAGAGATCTCCTATTTTGCAAGTTATACAGCTGCGGAGTGTCAACCAAGTTCGTCTCCATCTTGCGCAGTTTGTACAGCGACATTTCTTCGTCAGTTTGGACTCCTGAGGGGATCACTGAGGCGTTTTTGGTGGGAACTGGTGTGAGGCAGGGATGCCCCCTTAGCCCCCTTCTGTTTGCGTTGTTCATCAACGACCTTCCAAACGAGCTTCAATTCGGTGTTTCAGTTGGAGGAACAATTATCAAAGTGCTGATGTATGCGGATGACTTGGTGATCCTTGCCAACAGCCCAGAGCAACTGCAGAGCAACATTGACATCCTTCATGATTATTGTGGCCAGTGGGGACTCGAGGCTAATTTGGATAAGTCAAAGGTAATGGTGTTCCAGAGGGGAGGTAGGAGACGGGCAACTGAGAGATGGCACTATGGCAATGATGTTTTGGAGATAGTTAATGAGTACCCTTATTTAGGTGTAACTCTCACGCCAAGACTGTCTTACTCAAAACACCTGACACGCAAGGCCAAAGCATCCAAGGCGACAATGAATTGTATCTGGGGAAAGGCTTTCTCTAATCCAAATATCCCCTTGTCTGCAAAGATGGAAATTTTTAATGCAATAGTGAGAGCCATTTTGTGCTATGCTGCTCAGGTGTGGGGAGGCTTGGAGTATGGCTCGGTCGAGGGAGTTTTGCTGCTCTTCATTAAAAAATTGTTTCATCTCCCTCAATTTGCCCCAACTTATATACTCCTCTTGGAAACAGAGTTGGACGCCCTTTCGGTTTATACATTGAAGCTGCATTTCGCCTACCTCCGGAGGGTCATGAGGATGTCTGATTGCCGACTGCCCAGAGTCGTGGCCATTGAGATGATAAGGCGTTGCAAAGGGTTCGCTGAGCGTTACGCCTCCCTCTGCGCCGAGTATGCCATCCCTGACAACTTAAGTGTTTTTGAAACACGGGTTCTCGGGTCGGACATGGAGGAACTCATTTCGGCTGTGAGAGTGCGGAAACGGTCGAACCTCCTGGCACGGGTCGAGGCTTCGGACTCATTCACACTCTACCGTGAGCTTAATCCCGCTGTAAAGTGCGCTAGTTTGGTGCATGATGCCGGCTTGCCATTGAGGGTGGCCCGTTGGGCTTTCAAAGTACGCGCAGAGTCCTTAAACCTGAACGCGAGGCCGTACGACTCTGGGAGACCCGAGGAATGCGCGCTCTGCAACCTGCGCGAACGAGAGGATATGTTCCACTTCCTCTGCCAATGCCCCGTCCTCTCTGAGTTTCGACGATGCGCGTTTTCCAAGAACACGTTGACCCGCAGCGAGGCAATCCGGATTCTAGACGGACCTGACTGGACGAGGTTGGAAGTTTTTTGTGCATCGGCGTGGCGCTATAGGTCCTTCCTAGTCAGGGAATTTAATTTTTAACTTTTTGTAATCCATTTATTTTTGTTCAAGATAACAGTATCCTTTTGTTTTCAAGCAATTTTTGTTTATTTTCCATATTTAATCTTCGCTCCACTTACTTGTATTTCTTCCTCACTTATGAATGGCCCCTTCTTCCGGCAGACGGATTCCAATGCCGTACAGTTTATTTACATAATTTTCTTGTATTTCAAAGTGTGTATTATTTCAATAAACGTTTTTCTTCTTCTTCTTCTTCTTCTTCTTCAGTTGATATTGATGGAGACTCAATATTGATTTCTGTCTCAGCTCGTCCTCATCTATACGAAAGTTTTACTCGTAGTTACAACGCAGTGCAAACGCTCTTTTCAAGTTCACCAATCATTGCTAATCTCAATATTTACGTAGACAACTCGTATTTATTCAATCTTCGTTGAAACTCCTACTTTTTAAGTAAACTTGTTAGGTAGTTTCACTTCAAAACTGGTAAGTGAAAAAATAAGAACCTGTCGTATACAGTATAAGGAAGAAGGTAAAGAGAAAACCACGATAAAGCCGCTTTCTTTCAAGAAGAAAGGGAAAAATAAAATTAAACCAACAACCCGTTAGGAAATCCTGAAAAGAAGTACCTAGTGACTTTAAAGACGGTTCATTTTGAGAAATTAAGAGATTTCGAGGACCACAGAGAACAACCCGAAAGGGTGTATCGATTGAGGTACATGAACTCAATACTGGAGGGTTCTATGGACATTTTAATTTATTTTAATTTGATTCAATTAATTGATTGATTCCCACCTATTCCTATGTATTTTGATGCGCAGAAGATAAAAATCACCTTCAAAAAAGGGTTTCATCGTTCAATCTTCCGCTATTCAGCCCCCTGATGGCTCAAACTTCGGTTTTCTTTAATCTCGGAAAATAAGTGCCTTTTGGTTTATAATGAATTTTGGTTCAATAATTAACCATTGGAATCGACCAAGAAAACTTTTTTTTGAAAATGGAATATCACCCCCTCACTTTAGGGGGTGTTGGAGGGTAGGAAACATTTAGGAAATATTTTATATCGATCAATAGGTATTTCTGAGGATCAAAAAATAAAAAAATGAGGTGAGATGATCGTTTACCATATTATACGAGTACAAGCTTAAAATTTAAAAAAAAAAAAAAAAAAAACGTCATGCAGCATGGCTATAAGAGCGAATTTTCGAAGAAAAACTGGTTTTATATAAAATGTCATCTCATTCAACCATTTTCTGTCAAGTAACACTTCACATTGCAGATTCTTCAATGCTGAACACGATGGTGAAGTCAGAATTGTGATATCTCATTCCGTTATCAGTTTAGCGTACTTTTTTTTCAAATACTTTATTTATTTTAGATTAAGATAACAACTGAGCCGTAGATGTGGTTTTGTCCGATCCAAACGCCACACTGTTTCACTGTGGTCCAATATCCGGATCATTTCTAGAATTACATGTCTTTAAAGTCTGTAATCGTACCTCACTGCATAGTTCTACGGGTGGTACCATTGCACGTTATAATTTTTGGTTTATTATCTTCGATAATGAACCATTGGAATCGCCCAAAGAAAAATGTTTTTTAACCCCCCCTCAAAATTTGTTGGTTTACGTTTCAAGATACGTAGATTCAGAAAATCGAATAAAAAAAAATCCGTCCGTCCGCCGTACGCCGTCCGCGCCACTTTTTCAATTGTAGGGACGTACTGGACCTGACATATTCGCAGAAACTAACTTTAATACTGCAGGGTTGCGAAATCGTGGGTTGTTCGAAAAACGAAAAACTCCCACTAACTTCGAGTTCCGGTTTTATTTTGCTGTCAGACTGCTTTCAACAATGAACATCTGCTTCGACTCGTGTTCCACTAAGCAACCGTGTCATCTCATTACCGGTTGCAAACAAACGACAGACGCTGGTGGACTCGATTACCTATTTCAACGTTTACTTTCCAGACCGTCGACTTCTACCACTGAAGAATCACTTTGTACAACCCACGTTCGAGTAGAGTTGATTCGAATGTTTCTCGTGCTTATGACGTAAATATTTTATATTTAAGGGTTATAATCAACGAATTTAATCGTATTGCATCGATTAGTCAATGTGAATTCAATTGTACCTTTAGACGCTTTCAGGGCTAAAATCAAAGATCATTTGCCTGACACGCTTTACCGAATTCTCCTATCTTACCTCCACAACAGAACATGTCGAGGGTCTCACGGCAACACCCCACATCGTCATTTTTGGCCAAAATGAGTTATGCATACCATTCGAAGCGTCTTCTCCCGTCGGATCGTCCTAACTAAGTAAACGTAGTCATTGGCAGATGGTTTTTTGGCTCTGCTGAATAGTTGCCGAAATGACGATGTGGGGAGTTGCCGTGAGACCCTCGATATGCTGTCAAGTAAAAAATGGCAATTTCAAAATCGCATGTAATTCGAGCAGGAGTTCCTCAGGGAAGCATTCTGGGTCTACACTCACGACTTCCCAAGGTGCCACTACGCAGACTATATTAGGCTGTGCTGGTTACGCACGCATCAGGGGAACAGGCCTGTAAAACGCTTCCTGGCTTAACACATTAGGTGTATGGACCAAACAATGGAGGATACAAATCAACGCCCAAAAGACGTGCATGGTGTGCTTTACGTACAAACGGTCTGACCAAAACCTTTTTAGCTGCGGGATATTCTCTTCTACAATAATATCTTAAGGAAAAAAAGAAATTTCATCATTTACATACGTATTTACTAGGTTTTATGTCTGTCACGCAGTTTTTTTCTCTCTCCCTACAATCTTTTGAAATCCCCTCCCCAGAACCCCTAGAATAGGATATTTCGTGTTGTGAAAAATCCAAGGCAGTACTGCTTCAATATGGCTGCCAGAGCACCACGTGTCGTTTCATCCAAAGCCAGTAGTAGCTTTCAAGAAGTCGACAAGTTAGGATTTCACAACAGTATTTTAATACTTTCCCTCTCCCTACGACCACCACATCAAGGAGGTAACTAGTTAATTTGTTAACTAATAATCAATTATTGTGAATACTACTGTCGTGATGTTGTGTTTATCATTTGTTTAGCGAAATCTCCAACCTCTGTGCTGCATGACATGATAACCTCCAAAACCTCTCTCCCAACAACTAATCGAAACATTTGGATTTGTAGGGAGAGAGAATCCTTCATGTAGGGAGGGAGGAGGATTGTAGGGAGATACTAAGGCTTACATTTTGCACGGATAGGTAATTGGATATCAGACTGTCTTTTGTACAACCCTGTCCGACCACGTTGAGCGGGAACAGTTCAAATTCGCCACTCTTCAGTTCGATCTGGTAGTTGATCAAAAATTTTCTCATTTACAGATCTTGAGAGGCACCAATTTTCGATTTTTGACCATCAAAGAATTATCCTGTGACACTTCGGCGTTCCCTCTTGTACCTTCGAACGCTAGAAAAGGGTTGAACGAGAAACGCCCCTGACTTATCGCTTATTACACTCGTACGTTTTGCGAGCGATTATTCGATGTTCGAATCCTTCATGCGATAAATGGACCATTCATTGTATTTCCTTTTTTTCCGGCGCTTATTGCGTTTTTTTTTTCTAAGGAAGAAAGAAAATAATCGATATCCACGAGTACAATCATCAGGTTGGTCCGCTTTGTCATAAAAGAAAGGAATCCCAAGTTCGTTCCGTCATTTTCAAGTCATGGGGTTGTCAAAAGCAATGTCGGAATTCATTTTCGCCGGTAGTACCGTAAAAAGAGATCACGGGAGGGAAAAAATGTATGACGAAAATGGAAACTTCTCGTCATTTAGTCGGGAAAAAAATTTAATAAAATACAAATACATCAAACAACTAGCAGGACGAGTCCAACAAACCAGACGTTGTAACTCGACGAATGGTTTCCATGTTATCGGGAGTTTCGCTATAATTTTTTTTAACCTCCCTGATCAATATTATAAATAGTATAATATTATAGCGGGTGTGACAGAGACAAGATCGGAAGTTTAAATCCACAGTCATGCAGCGTGGCTATAAGAGCGAATTTTTGAAGAAAGAACCGGTGTCATGTAAAATGACACCATTGAAGAACATGATGTCCATGAAGAACATTTCAAGTATCAACCACGTTTCTTCATCTTCAAAGAGCTCCAGTTTGTGAACGGAATGAGATATCGCATTTTTGATTTCACCGTCTTGTTCAGCGTGGACAAACCTTTAAAATGAGATGCCACTTGTCAGAATGTTCCATTTTGGGAATTTATGAGTAATTTTTTCCGCTAAAACGCCATTAAATCTTCGCTAATATGAATAATATCGGCACCACACCAATTCGGACCATGAAATAGTCCAGTAAAATAAGTAAAATAAGGAAAGTGGCCTGGGGAAATCTGGAAATCGTTCTAAACCCTTAAGATAGTCTTGAAAATGTGTAATCCGAGTTTGTAGCTTAAATTTTGAAAAAGTCGAGATGTTTAGACTCTTCGGTTTTTGGCTCATAACCCCTAAACAATGCATCCTAGCGAAAACTTTACTGAGAAACAAACTGAATAGCATTGAATTCTGGGTCGATTGGAATCCCTAACGTTGAAAATGGACCGATTTAGGGGGTAGTAGTCGGTGGCTGAAAAACAACAATTTTGCCCAAATTGGCTAAAATTTACCATTTGACGACTTTCTGGCGTCAGTATCATTGAAAGTGGTGGTCCTATCAAAATCATCAAAGTCCTAGCGAAAACCTTACTGAGAAACAAATTGAATAACACTGAATTCTGTGTCGATTGAATTCCCTAACATTGAACATGGACCGATTTAGAGGGTAGTTATCGACGGATGATGTGATGGCTGTTCTAGATCTTTTCGTTCGACTGCTCCGGGGATATAAGGTTCTGTGGAAGCACAGACCGTATATTCCTCTGGGTGGGCATATTACCTAACCTCCCTTGAACAGAGGACCACAGCAGCCATACATTACAATGACAAACAACAATTTTGCCCATATTGGCTAAAATTTACCATTAAATTTTGACGCCCTTCGGTCGTCAGTAGTATCAAAAATACTGGTCCTATCAAAACACACTAGGAATCAAAATTGTAGAACATTTAACGGCGAGTTCAAAGAATACCTAAATTTTAAAATTTGACCAATTTTAACTGAACTTAAATCTTTCCTTTTAGGTCTAATTTCCCGAGGAAATAGCCCTTTAACATGGTATAATGATCTAAATCTATAAAATCGAATGTATGTATGTCTGTCCTCTACACATGGCCAAACTGCTGAACCGATTTTGATAGGGTTTGCTCCATTGTGATGTGCAAGTTCCAGGGATGGTTATAGGCTAAAGTAGATCTCTGAAACGTCCTATTTCGACGAGGTTATGTATCAATACACTGATTTATGCACCCCGACCGGGGCAACGCCCGGGTAGACTGGCTAGTGAATTATGAAGTATAAGGCAAATATGTACGTGAATCGGGTGACGTAACTGACCAAACATACATGCGGTAAGTGAGAGAATTATGCATTAAGCATCGGACCACAATAGGATTTGTCTTGGGAATAGTGGTTTGTTTGTTGTGAGAGGGTTTAACCTCGTGCGGCTATAGTGTAGAAATATACCGCACTGACGCTGTTGACTGTAGGAGAGTCAACTCTGAAACTTGGATTACCAGCGGGCCTAAAAGACCCCCTTCCGTCTTACAACCTAAATGATAATGAGTTTGGGTTGGGCGGGTTCAGAAGGTCATGTTGATGTCTGGAATAGGACCAAAGTTTATGACCAAAGTATCGACGGTTTGACGGTTGACGTCAGGAAACGCTTTGTGATGGCCCGGAGAAGGGGATTTTCGGTGGCGGACATTGACCTGATATTGATAATATCGGCCGTAAGTGATACTCCAGTAAAGAAGTATCTCCTCTAAGCGTTGCCCCCCACCTACATAGCTCCTCCATTAGCATTTTCTCTCATGTTTAGTTTTCAGTACGTCTTATTTGAATACACGAGCTTTTCAAAACTAACCGTCTACTCGTGCGTTAATATTATCCTTGTCACGTCAATTGGCGACGAGGATGGGGGGATACGAATCCACCCGCCATGTAAACCAGTTGTGCACAACTCAGCTACCATGTCAAAAAAAGCCAGTGACACTGAATCCTGAGCGTAGAAGACCGGCAGTTACATTCAGTGTCCCAACATGGCTTACCAGAGAACCTCAGCCACAATCCCAAACTTCAGTATGTTGAACAACCAACAGCTTCCTGATCCTAAAAGGATCCAACTGACTGATCTTCCTCTGCCCACAAGAAATAGAAGACCACAACCTACAACATTATGTATCTAATTGAGTAGAAAATTTTCGCACTGAATTATTATTCTTCATTGTGTTTCTTCGAAAAAAGTGGGGAAGATTATAATGTAGTAAACCTTGAGGCCATTGGGAACAGGAGGTGGGCAGAGCTACATCCATCTAGCGGCAAACCTGGAAGTGTTCCAGTTCCCGCTCAACGTTTAAAATACTACTACCGTTTCTCCTTAGTTTTCAAACTAATTTCCAACGGATTTTGTTGCGGTTTGCGGCATTCTTTCTAATTTATCACCCCCTCAGTCAGACCAGTGCCTTTTCACAATTTCAACCTTTCCAAAGATGAGTGAATTGTGCAAAATTTCAAAATGAGAAATACCCATCCTATACTGACCTAGAGAATTGAATTACAAGGGAAATGCTGAGAACCGCATCAAATTAGAGCGAAAATTGGCTGAGAACGAAGGAAAAACGGAATTTCATCCCTTAAGCTCCATTGTTTCAATCACTTTTCAATCACATACCAGTAAAGCTGCGCAGGAAGCTACATCAAACAGAACTAATAGGATGTGTTGTCCACAGCACAGCTAATCGAACAACATTTCGGTATTACTCCAAACTCGCTTCCCGTTGCTTGACCAGTGAAGAGTTTTGTATGAAAAATTTTCTCTTACCCCAATCATCCCACCACATACCTCCATGTCTCTACCCTCGATCATCCCTCATTTTGTTAAACCTTTAGGGTCGTCAGGCCGGTATTGTATAAGCCCCAAACATCCTGTACAAACTTTGTATGCTTATTTCTACCAATAAATTATTCTTGATTCATGATTCTTCCCGTTGCTTGACTGTTTAACTTGTTGGCCCAGGCCTAGAGCGTTCGGCCATTCCGGGGGCTCTGGGTGGCTTCGCCTTAACATGGTGCACCGTTGGATATGTTTTTGAGATCCAGACCCTTTCCACCAAATTTGTTGCTGTATTTTTACCTTTACCATTTATTCTGTAATTTATGTGATTTTATTTATTTTGTAATTTCTTTTTGTATTTACAACCTTAAGGGCCCTTAGAGGCCTATTGTAAATGTATATGCCAATAAAGGTCTTTGTAAAGTAGTCTCGGGATTAGTCAACGAAACAATTGCGTCGGGAAATCGGTATTTTATTTGGAAGTATTCATTGGTAAAACATTGGAAATTGGGGAACGCGAAGTTACACTGGTATGAGTCGAAGACTGACTGGAAAATATAACTGGAATATAACTGGAAAAATACTGGAAATTATAACTGGAAAATATAGGAAATTGGGGAGCACGAAGTTACACTGGGAAGAGTCGAAGACTGACTGACTGACGTTCGGTGGGGGGAAAGATGGCCGTCACATCACGACATTAATATTCATAAGTATCCATAAGGTAATTCATCTGTTGCCCTTTCTCTCAGCATGCTACCCCAACTGGCATTTATGATTTAGTAAATCTCTGGGGGCCGAACAGTCTTCTATGACTAATCGTACGATTAACTACAAGATTCACTATAAAACAGGCCAATTCAACGATTGCGTGGAAGTTACCACCTGATAAACCACGCGAGGAAACCAAGATCGAGGATGAACTCGAATTACTGAGAAACGACTATCGCTTGAAACTTTCGAAACTATGTCCATCAAAATCCTATGTTCACGGTTCGCCAATCAGTACCTGCAGGGACTTCTAAGAGTCAGGTCTCGAAGTTACGTTATACCCTCGACTCGTTAGGCCCTTCCACAAAGCGGCTCTTCCCGTATCAAACTTCCAGTTGTAAAAGCGGGTTTGGCATCAAAGGGAATTCCGAACATCTCCGCCGTTTCCTTGGGAAACTCGATTCAAAAGTGATCAACGAAAGAGGTCCGCGAACTGAAAATTAACAGTTTTCAACTCGCGGTTTCTCCGACCGCTCGGGCTCCACGACAAACCGTTTAGTTCCCATACAGTATTCAAAGCTTGGAAACGGTTCAATTAGAATCCACAAGTGGTTGGTTATGATCGTATTAAGTGGCTTCAGCAAGGTATCAGACAAATACCTAGCTGCAGTCGAAATTATTTGAGGCTACTAAAGGAAAAACTCTCCTATGGAAGCGAATTGAAATGAACTACCTAAACGGAATCCCAAAAAGTTGAATAAGATACAAGACTGGTCGTCTCAAAAACGTGGAAAATTTTCAAAAGAAGTTGATTTCAATCGAATTGAGGCATTTTCGACTCGTAAATGTAGAAGTTGATCCCGGAAGAAGTTGATTTCGAATGGTATATAAGTATGAAATAGACGAACATACCAATCTTCGACGCGAAATCGTTGCGAAAAAATACACAGTCATGCAGCATGGCTATAAGAGCGAATTTTCGAAGAAATAACTGGTTTTATTTATAATGTCTCAATTGAAGGACTTGTGTCAATGAAGAACATCTCAAGTATCAATCACGTTTCTTCATCTTCAAAGTGCTCCAGTTTGAGGACGGAATCAGATATCGCAATTCTGATTTTACCATCGTGTTCAGCATTAAAAAAAACTTTTAAAATGATGTGTCATTTGTCAGATTGTTTAATTTTGGGAATTTATGGGCAATTTTTCCCCCCTCTGAAACTCCCCAAAACCCCTCCTTAGAGTGACCCGACTCTGCCCGTCTACTAACTTAGACTTTCGATTGCTAGGAACCCCTTTTCTTTCCTGCACGATCGCCATCATCCCTCTACTCCTCCAGATTCGGCCGCAAACGCTTCGATCACCGTCTGAACGTTCCATTTTATTTTCCCCTTCAACATCAATCATTCATACGATTACCATCAATCATTCATGAATGATTCATTCGATTATTCTCAACTTCCATTTTTTTCTATTTTCTTTTACTGTAAGGAGCTCCATAGGAACAAATTTAATACAGTCCACTACCGTTATCGTTATTGTCATCTTTGAAAAGGGAAATATTTTCAAGATTATCATTTTCTTCTCAAACGATATATCGTAACTATATATAGTAATTATGTTTCATTTTTTTAAGGGGCTGAATTTTGGGTGTGATATTTATTCCCACAGAATCGATGTATTCATTTGGGATGAATTGGAAGTTCTACAAGACCAATGCTCGACTCAAAAACGTCGAAAAAATTCGCAAAAATTTAATTTTGAATCGAATCGAGGGATTCATGTGAGATAAAATTGACGTTCAACAAGACCAATTATTCACTCAAAAACGTCGAAAAAATTCGAAAGAAGTTGATTTTGAACTGAATCGAGATATTTATTTGGGATGAAATGGAAGTTCTACACGACTAATTATCGGGAGATTGTAAGCTGAGCCCGAATCCGGGGTTGGCGATGTAATCTGAGCCCAATCTTTCCAACTTGCCCAATCCCTTGAGCGTAAACTCAGCCCAGGGTGCACTCATACTCGTTATCTCCTCAACTCGTTCACTGTAAACTGAGCTCAAGGAGCCAGTTAAAAGTAGCCGTACATTCCACTAAGTTTTATTACACCCTCCCCAATTTTCGGCTTAAGAACGTCGAAAAAACTCTGCGAATTCTTGACACAACGGTTTATTATCTTCTTTGAGCAGATCACCCTAATCTAATTCTTTAGTGAAACTTTAGCTCATCATCCAAATTTAGAAAAACCAATAGGTATTGTTTAAACAATTCACAGACAAGAAACCTAGTGAATATGGCATTGTCATCCATCTGCGACCCATATTTAAAATTTCAAGTCTCTATCTCATCATCCAAATGTAATTTGTTTAAACAAATAGGTATTGTTTAAACAATTGAACAGTCAGGAAACCGAATCGATTTATTCATTTGGGAGTAATTGGACGTTCTACAAGACCAATTTTTGACTCGAAACTGTCGTTAAAATTAGACAGAAGTTGATGTCGAATAGAATCAAGGTTTCAATTTGGGATGAATTGGGCGTTCTACAAGACCGATGTTTGACTCAAAAACGTCGAAACAGTTCGAAAGTAGTTAATTTTGAATCGAATCAAGGTATTCAGTTGGGATGAATCGGGCGTTCTACAAGACCGATGTTTGACTCAAAAACGTCGAAAAAATTCGAAAGAAGTTGATTTTGAATCAAATCGAGGTATTCATTTGGGATGAAATGGACTTTCTACAAGACGAACGTTCGACTCTTAAAACTTCAACAAATAATCGAAAGAACTGGATTTTGAATCGAATCAACGTATTCATTTGGGATGAAATGGACGTTCGACGAGACCAATTTTCGACTCAAAAACGTCGAAAAAAATCGAAAAACTGGATTTCTGATTCGGAGGTTGTGTGGATAACATTAATGAATCAAATTAATAGAGCTGTACTCTGACCCTAATCGTTTGTTTCACTATTCAAAACCGTTCACTTCATTCTGTGGCGATCAATGTTGAATTCGTTAGCTTTTCGTTGATGACGTTTTTCTTGGCCTCTCAACTCAAATATTGACGTATCTCTTGAGCATCACTGGAAAACCATTCGACCTTCTTTAGACGCCTTAGGAAGAAATGATTAATTAATTCGCACTGAGGATGTCTAATTCATCAGAACGTCGGAATTTCAACCATCTCTGTTCAACTTTGATTAGATGCAATTACACGACGTTAAGGCATGAAAATGATCATTTAGAACCTTTCGAGGGCTTGAAAGGGTTAAATCGTACCTGTTACTACGTTGTGAAGGTAAAGCCCTTCGATGAACATCCACATAAACATGGCAGTGCGGGCGTACTCCAGGAGGACGTACGAAGCTTCGCATAGGAACGGCTGAAAATTCAAAAGAAACATAATTAATTATACGTGGAAAGTGGGTTGTACACAAGGACGACCCTCACAACCCAAATGTGGATTGTCGTTTTCAATCTGTTTGGTGATAAATTCGTTTCGACCCTTTTCAAAACTTGAATTAAAAAAAATAAATCCACAGTCATGCAGCATGACTATAAGAGCGAATTTTCGAAGAAATAACTGGTTTTATGGAAATTGTCTTCATTGAAGAGATCTCAAGTATCAACCATGTTTCTTCATATTCAAAGTGTTCCAGTTTGAGAACGGAATAAAATATCGCAATTGTGAAGTCACCATCGTGTTCAGCGTAACAAAACCTTTAAAATGAGGTATCACTTGTCAGACTATTTCATTTATGGAAGTTATGGGTAATCCCCCCCCCCCATCCCCTAAAACTCCCCAAAACCTCCCCTTGGAGATGCCCCACTCTGCCCATCTACGAACTTAACCTTTCGATTGCTAAGACGGAATTTTTGTGCAAATTTGAGCGTTCTATCTCAATTCTACCAAGAGTTATCGTCCGGAGTGACACATACATAAACATATAATAGATATACCTGCCTATATTAAATATATATATTATATAGATATAATTTTTTGTCTTTTGGCAGTGGATTCAGGATGGTCTTAAACGGATTTTGGTATAAAAAAGTCGAGTTTTTAAAAATTTTGGAACAATAGCTACATTTTCTTCGAAAATTCGCTAAAGATTTGATCTAATAAATAATTGAAATAACAAAGAGGACTCACCGTGTTATCGATCCCGTGACTTCGAGAATTTTTCGACCTTATAATCGCTTGGTCGATGTATAACGTCAGTCGAATCACAACTTGCGTCACCATGGCGACGAAGAGGTTTTTGTGAATTTTCGTTCTATTATTCTTCAACACTCTGTAACGGATATTGAGGAAATAAAAATTATCAGCATAGGACAAATAACGTGGTTTTGTTCACTTGTAAATTCGTTATTATGCCAAGAATTGGAGGTTCCGTACCTGAAATGTGAGAAGATAGCGAGGGATAATATAAGAGCTGCTAACGACAGACTGAGTCCGACTATTTCCAACGTTCGAGTCCTTTCAGCTATCTCCATCTTCGTCTGAAACCGAAATTATGAAGATATTAAATGGCTTCGGTTAATTATTGAACACAATTATAAACTTAAGAATACTCCTAATTCAGAAAACTCAGAAAACAAATACTGTTTCCCAGTCACAGCAGTTTGCTTTGGCAACCCAAGTAACAAAGAGGTTCACCATTGTCAAGACTGTTCAACACTTTCAACTCATGAATTTCGATAATTTCCACAGAGAAATTAGTCAGTCCAGAAGCCCATTCAGTGCCTACATAACACCACTAGTGGCCCAGAAAATCCTATTAGGAATGTGTGGGAGTCAACCAAAGTCGGATACAGCTTTTTTTTGAACAAATGATGGTGGAAGTCAATCTAGCGGAGTTACCCTTAGAGATTCTGGAGAGGATCGTAGCCGAGCTCGATCCGGACGAGGTCAGCTCGTCCGTCAGCAAGATCAGCAGACGTTTTGCTGAGGTCTCGTACAACGTTCTGTGCAAGAGGTGAATTTCACCTTACTTTACATTACATTGAATATTCAACACAGTTCAGTCCGGATGGACGTCATGAAACAGCAAGGAGTCTCTCTCGTGATGATTAAGGAACCGGAATCGACGCTAAATGTATGTATATGATTGTAAAGGCGGCTATTAAAGACTTCACAACGGTTTGCAACTTGCGGTAGGTAGGTAGGTACAGGGTGGTTTACAACCTGCAGTAAGCAGTTGGAAGACGGGCCTTGAAAGTCTCCTCAGTGACGCGGATGCAGGGTGATTCACAGCCATCAGTAAGCTGGTAGAAACACGATTCTTGGAAGAATCCTCGATAGGATGGTACAGGGTGGTTCACAGCAGGCAATAGGCAGGTAGAAAGACTGGTATCCACAACAGGATGGTACAGGGTGATTCACAGCAGGCAATAGGCAGGCAGAAAGATGGATCTTAATGACTACTCAACAGGATGGTACAGGGTGGTTCACAGCAGGCAATAGGCAGGCAGAAAGATGGATCTTAATGACTACTCAACAGGATGGTACAGGGTGGTTCACAGCCGGCAGTAGGCTGGTAGAAAGACGTCTCAACAGGATGGTCAGGGTGGTTCACAGCAGTCAATAGGCAGGTAGAAAGATGGATCTTAAGGACTACTCAATAGGATGGTTCAGGATGGTGGACAATAGGAGGCACTAACAGCAGGATACAATATATATATATATATATATAAATAATATAACTTACAAACAAACCTTTAAAGACTACTTTTTAAAGATATAAAGAATCTTTATTAAAGATTAAGACTAAAGACTAGTAAAAATAAGACTCTTAAAGATAAGGCTACCTAAGACTACTAGGATGGTTTACAGCCATCAGTAAGCAGGTAGAAACACGGTTCTTGATAATCCACAACCTGTAGTAAGCTGTCTTCCTACCAGCCTAAAGCTTAAGCTACCTTCCTACCAGGCCTTGAAAAATTCCTCCATGAAGGAACCAAATTCTACATCCATAGTCGTTTGTAAGCCCTAATATATCATAAAACTCACTCCCTACTTTGCACACCATCAATTCACTCTGGTTGTCATTCAGATTCAGGGACCTCAAGGGGCCGATTCTCGAGAGATTATCCGAGGCAAAAGGAAACCTCGATCGCATATCAACCGCCCCTACGAACTTCGAGGAGGAGATGCTTCAAGTTTCCAACTTCACCTTCAACCAGATTCTTTATTCTGAATACAAGATCCTTTGTACGATTTATTTCCGCCGGAGGTAAGTTTTTCTTTCTTCAATGCTATTTGGGCTCTTCGTTGAATTTCCCGAAAACTGCTACTGCAAATTGGGCAAGGATGAGGAATCGACGGAATGGCAGACTACATTATGGTCGAATTTGTAGTCTACTGTGGATCGGCGTTCGGTTTTAAATCGAAAAAAATGTTGTACTCGTAATTTTCCTTATTCAATACTTAATACTTAATATTCAATACTTAATACCGATTGTTAATAAATTGTCAATAACCAAAGGTGGAGAAAGATGGAAACGAGTGATTAGCGCCAAAAGTCAAAGCTTGAGAGCATCGAGGTAATTTAGTCTTTGGTAAAGGGGCCAATAAGTGAAAACGGTGTGCGTAGCGTTGAGGTAGGTACTTACCAACGATAGTCACAAGCGGTTGATTTATTGGGCGGGTTAAGCTATTTGACTTCAACGCTGTTAATCGGCGATAAGGACCCTTGTACCACTAATTTTACGAAACTCGGATCGCTGAATAGTCGGAGCCACATGAAATAGAAGTCAAGGGTTGATTCAAACAACTATGTTCAAGGGGGTCTATAACAAAGCGATCGGTTCAACACTTCCAGGAGTAGGGTTCCATCCTCACCAAACTGTAGACATTACCTTTGAATCTGGAACTTGATGCAATAAGCTCCTAATTGTAGCAATAGGTAGGTAATAGAATATGGCGAGGCAGAAAACAGGTATCGATAGTTATGCCATTGGAACTATCACATGTTCCAATCCAATGGAAAGGTGCGGAGGTCATAATGATTTCCAAACCGGGGAAATCTCTAAATAGGAAGGGTATCGCCCTATATCCCTCCTCCCTGCTATGTCAAAACTATTTGAGAGGTTACTGCTTAAACGACTGAAGGCAATAATTGAAGACAGATGTTTGATTCCACATCACCAATTTGGATTCAGAGAACGCCACTAACATTATAGAAAAGGTCTTGGATGGCAAAAAATACGTTCCAGTACCTATCTTCTTGGACGTGGCAAAAGCGTTTGACAAGGTTTGGCACGAGGGCCTTGAATACAGATTGCACAGGGATCTCCCACGAAGACACAACTGTTGCTACTTTTGCAGATGACACGGCAATCCTATCTGTTGGAAATGATGTTGACACCGCCACCCACGAATTACATAAGTCCAGATTCTCAAGTGGACTAAGATGTGGAGAATGAAGCTGAACGAGTCGAAGTCGGTTCACATCAATTTCACAAATCGAAAATTTTCAGTCTTAGATGTTGAGATTAACTCAACTAAAATACCGTACGCTGACACTGTCAAGATGACTCTCGACTCCAAACTTAATTGGAATAAGCACATCGAGAAGAAAAAGCAAGAACTGAGGATCAAGTTCAGAAGCATGTATTGGCTGATGGAAGAAATTCCGTTCTTTCACTTCAAAACAAACTGCTAGGTAATAATTAACAATAATAATAATATTATTGCCAAACCCCCCAAGAACAGGGTTAAGCAATATGCCCACCCAGAGGGTTACGGTCTCCATGCACAGAGCCGGCTCTGTCGAACGAAAAACTCGAGAACAGGAGAATCAGCAAAACCATCATATAAGCAGATTCTTCGCCCTACCTGTAACTACGGTATACAACTCTGGGGGTGTGCAAAAAAGTCAAATATTAAAAAGATCCAAACTTCGCAGAACAAAATATACTGAGAAGTAGGCGGTCCATGGGACATGCGAAATGATTTACACCGAGATCTGAGGATAGAGCCAGAAACAATTGAAACAAATGAAACAATTGCCAAGTACCCACGGAAGCACGAACATAGCCTCAACAAACATGAGAACCTGGAGATGCTCAACGTACTAAACAACGAAGGGGACTTGACTGGACTTGATTGTGCTGCGGGAGTAGTTCTGTGTGGTGGAAGTGAACCCCAGTGTCTAAAGTGATCATGCTGCAAATACGGGTTCGGTTTTGCTGAAAATCCTAGCCTATACAGAAATTAATTATTATGTAATGAAATATTGCTAGATGAAAAATGTATGAAGTATTCAGTTGCAATAAATAAATCACAAAAAAATTTGGAACTATCGGAAGACAACAGACATTTTGGCAGCACTCAGAGCGATTTCAAAACCAATACCTTCCACCGAACACAAGCATTCTTCACTAACGAACGGAATTTATTTCAGGTCTGTCGAACATTCTGCCCTCGTGTTTCATGGAGTTCGGAGCTTGAAAGAGTTCAACAAATTGCTGCTCAGGAATTCCTCCAACTTCCAGGATGACAACGTGTCGTCTCTGTTGGACAGCCTCCGCTGCTGCAACTCCGAGTTGCTCCAGTACTTTTTCTGCAAAGTTTGGAGCGTCGAAAAGGATTATATGGGTAGGGGTTGAGAGAAAAATCTAATTGAATAATGTTCTGTGAGAACTGATAAAAACCATAAGCCATTTTAAGACATTAAATTTCTTATTTAGCATTAGATTTCATTCATAAAATTTTGTATTTAGAATTAGTCCACAATATGTTTCTTAATACAAAATTAAGCCTCGGTTTTGTTTTTAATAAATTCAGCACCTAAAAAAGAAAATCTGAAATAGCTCCAATTTTGAAGAAGTTATGACCATTTGGTAGGTCAATATTGAGAAATCCAAGAATGAATAATGGAAATACATGTATTGCAGGCACCCTTGTTTTGAGGCTACTCAACTGTTCAGTCTGTGCGACATTCGACCTCGAAGTCTCACACGAGCAGCTCCCCAAAAGCAAGAACTCCAAATGTCACATCTCAGGCAAATTCGAGATCCCGGATATGAGCAATACATTGTCCTCGCCGCCTGAAGGGCTGCAGGATTTCAATTCAGAGAAGGCCAAGAAAGTTTTCGTCGCGTACGTCTGCGACGCCATCAGATGGGGAAATCTCTTTCACACGCTGAGACTCAGGTGGATTTGCTTGGATAAGGCTCTGGTAATTGGTAAGGACAATCGTCGAGCTGAAACCGGTATTAGATCATTTAGACGAATCTACCGTTCACTTAGACCTTATCAATCCTTGTAGGGCGTAGGCAGCAACCAGGGTGGCCCAGCATGGACCCGAGCAACCCTTACGACAGTACCAAAGAGGAGAAAACGACCGTTGAAGAGTCGCTGCACTCGGTTCACAACGGCGACTACAAAACCATCAGGCGCCTCAAAAAAGTATCCAAAATCCTGCCTTCGACGATGTTGTCGTGGATGGGGACAAGGGTGGAGTTCCAGCTCTGGTGTCGAGCGGTGGACGTCCCTGAAGAAATGCTTTCCGAAGAATATCGCAGCGGGCTGCAAAACCTAACAGGCAAGTTTTGGCATAGAGGAGGGGGTATATTCAATTCTACTATCAGCAAACAAATTGCACTGGGATGGACATCAATTTAACCAGAATAGGTCACTATTGCAGAGGAATCATAGAAAATGATAGAGCCAGAGGCAAGTCCAGTGGCTGAGAAACTGGGATCATGGTAAAGCCAGAGGCATGTCCAGTGGCTGAGAAACTTAAGTCAGGGTGTACTAACATACTACCTCATGTATTTCATGCCTTTTAGGCAGTTTGAGGGCTCGATTCCAGGCTGAGGGTGAAGCTTGACAATTTCGTAAGGGTAGTATGAGTAGGGTTCAAAACATTATCATATCTCGAAATGAAACAGTTTGAGTTTTTGAACTAGTTTGCACAGATTTCGATTTCGGCAGTAGAGCCTGGCATTTACAACAGATTTCTTAGCATCTGAGGGTTCAGGGGTATACCGTCAAAACGAGTTACCAAGTGATTTTCAGTACCCAAAACGCCCGCCCCCTGGCGAGCTGTGGCAGTTGGCAAGAATTGATTTTATTTATTTATTAATTTTTTTATACCATTGGAAAGCTGAGATTCTGGGCAAGTTTTCCCCGAGGAGTGCACGCCGGAAGAACCCCGTACTGACAGCACTAAATACGAAGTGGTACAACGGATGTACCAGTGATCTTCTACCACGATTTTGGCCCTCAGGGGATCACTGGTACATATGTTGTACCACCCCTTTTTCCCCCACTCCAAGAATTTTTCTAGTCCCTCCAATACGAAATATTTCCCTTTATATTTTTCAATAAAACAGTTACAATAAACTGAATGAAGTTTTAATTTGACACTTTTTACGAAGTGGTACAACGGATGTACCAGTGATCTTCTACCACGATTGTGGCCCTCAGGGGATCACTGGTACATATGTTGTACCACCCCTTTTTCCCCCACTCCAAGAATGTTCCTAGTCTCAAAACTGTACAATTGGCTCATTTAAGGTCCAACTAGGCCAGAAATATATATTTTTTTTTTAATTTTACACCTCCAGGGAATTCTGCGCCCCAAAGGGTTAAGGGATTTGTTTTCTATGCCCGTTATTGGAGAGGGTTGTCAAGACACTGCACGATTTTAAAACATTCAGAAGGACAACAATGTCATTAACCCGGACTTGAACGTTTTTTTGCTCTCCTGAAAAGTTGGATATTTTCTGATACGTGGTATTCTAATGAGGGTACCGGTATTACTATTATAATTATTGAAATTACGAAACTAAAGCCTTAGCTGAAGATGTCGAGTCTTCCACGTCCCTAAGGAGCTAACCAAAGACCACCCCCATACGTTTTGATCCATTAGTGACTGAAATGTTACTTTAGAAGATCAAAGAACGCTTTGGAAAACCAATAACGCCCCAAGGGAGGCGCGGGAAATTATTTTCCATCTTGCAACAATGATTCCACTCCGCCTAATTCTCATCGTCTTAGCATAGAGAAGAGATTCACAGAGAGGCTGCTGCCTTCAATAACAATTCAGATAACTCCTCGGTGCGTGGCAATCAGTGGTTGTATGTAACACTGAATTTCCACGGTCATTCATGAATGTAATGACTATTCACAGGATATAACTTCGGTATCCTCCATAACCTGTTTAGGACCCCACTATCATGAATCACAATTTAGTTCTCGATTTTGAAAGGTCATGCATACTATTGAAGCGTGGGTGACCTTCACGGCTGCGGTACATGCAAATTGCTAGAACAACATTTGAATATTACAGTGAGAAGGTTAACCATCACAATAATAATATCGTCCGTCGGGTTGGAGGTAAAAGTGATCAAGCGCATTTTCGACATTTTACAGGAGAGCCTGCCTACTAGCCTGAGGCGCTAGTAGGAAATTATGGATTGCTAAACTAATATTTCGTCGACATACAGGAGAAACGCATTAAGTCAATTTTTGGCAAAGTTCGGATTAATATGCTACCTACATTAATTTATTAATAAATAATGATGATTTATAATAATTATTCTTTATTGACTGGACTACTACTTATTTTCGAGTTTAAAAAGAACTTTCCCTCTGTCTCCAGGGGAAGGTGAAGAGGAAGAAGATGCGAGCACGTGGCCGTATCATTTCAAGTTGAAATACTGCGTGAACGTACGGGCTCTAGCAAGCAGCAACCAAGGCCTCGTCAAAACCACTATCATCGTCAAAGAAACTCCCGAACTCACCAACATCCGTCAAATCAAAACTATTGTCACCGCGTAAAACGTAATAGAATCTTGTCAAAATTAATAGTAATAATTGTTTATTGACATTAGAAAAAAAACCTATTTACAAGCCAATAATGTTAAAGAAGTACACTTCTGTCCACCAACCAAATAAGTTCATATGGACTTGTGTGGGCTGGCGGAGCTGATCTCAACAAACACAGCTTATACATTTACGAGAATAATACAATAGTACAGTAAATTAGCTGATGAAGGAACCTACAAAATCATAAAATCAATCTGAAAAGATCTCAATAAATCAAAATGTTTAATGTTTTTCAAAATTGTTTCTTTAAAATGACCAAAAATACTAAAAAATTTGGGTTTGATTCTGGAAGCATAACAAATCATAAAGCTCTATAATATAGAGCTATTATTATGAAGCACTTCTCTTAGCGCGTTCAGTTCTAAATTTTGGCAACTGAATATTAGGTGTCATCGCTGTACGTGTATGCATGATACTGCATCTATTCCAGGCATAACCCCAACTTTGAACACGTGCAAGCCGAGAGTGAAATACTATTGAAACAATTGCCTAATGTTGAGTACATCGAATTCTCGAAGTACGACAGTGGGATAACGAGAACTCTTTCCAAGGGCGATCTTTAAAATGGTATTTTGTGCAACCTGCACAGAACGAAGCAAAGATTTACCAGCACTACCCCATACATACCATATTTTAATAAAGAAAAAACTAAACCAAAGTAAATAGATCTCAACTGCGTAAAAGACAAAAAATTTCGAGCTTCCTTAAAAAACATAAAAAAAATTTCTCAGTTTAGAAACCAAAGAATGAATATGTATATTGAATTTCAACTGATCATCAAATTTAACCGCAAGGTATTTAATTTTCTACTCAAAGGTAAGCTTGTGCAATCGCAAGCTTTACCACTGCAGAAACATGAGAACTGATGAAAATACACCTCTACAGAGACGGAACAACTACTTTTAGGAAAGGAAAACTTGATGAACGAGGTTTCATCAACATTCAGTGCCTAACAATTCGGACTCAACAAATTTAGATGAGAAACAAATAATAATGATAATTATAATTAATTGTGTTTTGCAACTCCACACGATCTTTTCCATGAAATAAGATTCATCAGCAAAACCCTAAATAACGCCATTCAATAGTTCATTGTATACTAAAAATAAAATAGGGCCTAATACTGTCTCCTGTGGCACTCCACATGACAATAGGACCTATTACTGACATACCTATCACCTAGGTATGACATACCTGGTATTACTTCATCACTGAGGACACCTTTAATTCGAGTTGTCTGCGGGCGATGTAACAGCCTACCTAATATCTAAGTGTCCCTCTTATCCTATATTTTTACAATTTAATAAATTTAATTAAATACATTTAATTTCAAGTAATATAGCATGTTTAACGGAGTCAAACGCTTTCCCAATGTCCAAAACAGCCCCATAAACAAGAGAGCCTTCATCCAATTTTTGTGAAATAGTACATTTGACTCTTCACAAGGCGTGTTCAGTACTTAGACCCTCACGAAATACGTACTAATTGTCTGAAATTATGGTAAATCTATCGAAATTGTTAAATGCATCCTACTTTTCCAAAATTGTAGAAATCGATAACTTGAGAGCTGTTACAGTAGGTCTAGCGGTGGTTATTATTAAATTATGTACGTCTGTATTTATAGTAATATCCAGTAGTTTATACGATATAGGGGAGAATACAGGGTACTAATACTTTGCAAAAAATTTCCCAACGATTGGCTTCGGACAAGTATTTTACGAAGTGGAACCTGTCGACGTCCTTGGAGAACTCGTACAACCCTATCAGTGATTGAGTCGAACGAGCTATTCCACCTCATTACTTTTCTCGATTGGCTACCCTCTGAGTTACAATGGATACGCATCCATGTACGGTCCACATCAGTTTTTACCTTGTAGGATCGTGTTGGAAAAAAAAATTTAATATCGATTGAGAGGGCATTTTCCACTCAAGTAAACAGTTGGAGTTACTGCTCAACCGTGAGATTGAAAAAGAATAATTAACTAGTAAACTATAATTAAATAGTCCTTTATTAAAAACGCGTTCAAATGTCAAAAGCGAGATCAAGACTTTACTACTTTATTATCCGATTCTGTACCCTGGCGTTCCGACTGAATAATTATAATTATAATCACAAGTGTCAACCTGAACCTGCCCCTGTCGTAGAGAGGGTTCACGCAGGTTGAACAGGTATTCTAGTACTTTGTAAAACGAATTTTCCACCTACCACGGAACACCACTGATTATTTCATCTATCTTGAGGCCGCATTGGAGCCCCTGTTCTTATTCACACTCAGCATGTGCATGGCAAATACCTTCTCAAGACTTTGAAGATGCAAAACCGTTCGTCGCCAATTATACTGGTCCAAGGAACTAAAAAGTATTGGTGAGCGGCATGGTTGTTCTGTTGGTGAAAACTTTGAGGAGCACAATGAGTGGAGTTCCAAGCTTTTTTTTTCCAGGACATTTAGAGGGTCTGCAGAAGTTAAGAGCATCATGAATGGAAGCACTTAAAACTAGGGCTCTAGCGTCCACCTGCCGAATTTATAGGTTGCTGAACAAGGATGTGAGGAACCTATAGAGCTCACAGAGAGGATGCAGAAGGCATCATCGTTCTGAGATGGGTGTGTAGAGTTCGGGGAGACCTACTGAAGCTCAATAGTCGACCTCATATTCGACAAGAAGAGGGACACAATGAGAATTGCTCACTCTGCAACATGGGAGTCCCCGAAGACATTCTGTACTTCATGGCGATCTGTCCTGCACTTTCTGAATTTCGTGTGGTTGAATTTGGTACGACTCAGTTTTCGTTGGAGACTCTACTTGTGATCTTGAACGGTGTGAATTGGTTACCATTGGCAAGGTACTGCCAAAAAGCTTGGAACTACCGGGCAGTATTGGTACAACATTTTAATTGGGACAATAATTAAGGTAAATTATCAACAGTTCTATTTTACCATAGCCTATCATGTTGATTTATTATTGCAAAGAACTTTTTTTGTAAATAAACATGTTATCATTCATTCATTCATTGATACTTCACCTTGATCCCCACAACCCGCCCTGGCGGCAAAATTGTTGAATAAATAATAATAATAATAATAATGAGAAAAAAATACTATTACGGAAAATACACGTGGCGGGATGGAGTTAATTATCCAGAAAACCAGTAAAACGGAAAAGTCAAAATTAAGATTGAATAGGTCACCTGAGCTTCGTGAGACGATCCCAACTTCCTCGTCAGCTGGAGGAGTTCCGGCGTGTAGCAGGGAGTGTAATTTGTCCAACCGGCCTGTCCCTCGCCGGTCCTTTTCCCTTCCCACTGCCCCGTCTCCAGGCATTTCTTCGACACGAACCCTGAGGGAAGAAAAAGAGAATTGAATTCTTCCGTCAGTCGTATTTCAAAGGTAACACTACGAAGAGAGTCTGCAATATACAGGGTGTATCGCAAGTAGATGACAATACGCAAGATGGAGAAACTAGATCAAAAATGTAGTTAAACGCCGCCAACCGCATGTTTCTATCTCATTCCGCTCCAAAGATATGCCCTTTCAAAGGTTATTTCGAGAAAACCGTGTTTTTTATTGGAAACCTCAATTTTCTCTGCTTTTCCCAAATTTTTTTCCAACGTCCCATCACAGTTTTGAATTCAGCATTAACTTTTCTTTAAGCCTAATGGTAGTCTGAATGGTTTAAAGGGCTAAGTGAGGTTGACGGTAATGGTTAAACATATTTTCGCCCTTATTAAATAATGTACTAAACGCACTTTTAGCGAATTTTCGAAGAAAACGCACTTTTAGCTTGGTCAAAAATTTTTAAAACTCGAATTTCCGAAAAATTTCCATACCATATGTATATGTATCCGAAAAATCTTTATGCCATACATATGTATGTGTTACTCTAGACGATAACTCTCGATAGAATTCAGATAAATACTTCAAATTTGTACAAAAAATCCGTGTTAGGCTAAATTCGTAGATGGGCGGAATTGGGACAATCTAAGGGGAAGTTCGGGGAGTTTTAGGGGGGAGGGGGGGAAATTACCCATAAAGTCCCAAAATGAAACAGCCTGACAAGTGACACCTTTGAATATAAAGAAACATGGTTGATAAGTACTTGAGATTTTCTTCGAAAACTCGCTCTTACAGCCATGCTGCATGACTTTCTTTTTTTTTAAATATTTTCAATTTTTTTGCCCGTTCAAAAATGTTAGTGACCACCCTGAAAACATACTTGAAGAATGTTGTGGCCTATTACACTGAAGGTGCGACTTCATAATTCTAAACAACGAAAAGACATATTATATTATTTCAACTGAAATGTTAATATAATTTTCTGGTAACATTGTGATTTCGCCTGTCTTTTCGTTGTTTAAAAAATAACGGACAGATTTGGAAGATGATATCATGACATCATCTTCCAAATCTGTCCGTTATTTCGACTTTCTCACTGTTCGGCAGTAACGCGCATTCTGTACAAAAAAAAAATAAAAAATAAAAATGTTTGTTTTGCCAAAGGACACTTCTACAGAGAAAGTTTCGCTGTTAATTGCCGCTTCTTTTGTTTTCTGTTCCCTCTTTTCCCTCGTCTTTGTCCAGTTTTCTGACTCTTGTTCGGAGTCTGCTCTTCATCATCGGCTGTCCCTGGTCGACTTTTTGAGTTGTGTCGTCGAATCTTCGGTTTCTCCTGACAACCATTAAAATTTGTGAGTAGGTTGAGTGTGGATGAGAATCACACAGTTGTATGACTTTCCACACATAATTCCCACTTAATATTTTGACTTGTTAAGTCGTCTCTACACTCACCGCTTGATTATAAATACGAATTCTTAGATACAGATTCCGCTACTATCTAAATTGGAAAACCAAATTAAGTTAAATGAATTGAACCGCTTCCTATAGTAAGAGTGACTGAGACAGGAGAATGATACAGGGTGTCTACAGTTATTATGGGACAAACTCAAGGAATCAATTCTACAGCTAATTTGCAACAAAAAGTGCATCTTAGACTTTTTTCATTACTCGACTAGAACAACAACTGTCATGCAGCATGGCTATAACAGCGAATTTTCGAAGAAATGACTGGTTTTATGTAAAATGTCTTCATTAAAGAACATGATGTCCATGAAGTATATTTCAAGTATCTGCCACGTTTCTTCATCTTCAAAGAATAAGATAGAGCAATTCTGACTTAACCATCTTATTCAGAGTGTAAAAACCTTTAAAATGAGGTGTCACTTACCAGACCGTTTCATTTTTGGAATTTAGTGGGTGAACCCCCCCCCCCCCCCCCAACTCCCTAAACCCCCCTCTTGGACATTTTGAACCAAGAAGTATGCCAAGGGCTGTTTCTCGACACAGAGAAGGCTTTCGACCGAGTTTGGCACACTGGCTTGTTGTACAAACTAAAACCGCTGCTACCGGATACCTACTATAGGCTCGTTCAGTCGTTTGTCTCGAATCGCACTTTCCACGTGAGGTGCGACACCTCTCAATCCCCAAGCAAATGCATCAGGGCTTCGGTGCCCCAAGGAAGTGTCTGGGGACCGTTACTGTACCTTCTATATGTGAGCGATATACCGGTCTCGCCAAATACAATTTCTTCTATGTTCGCCGATGACCACGCAATCCTATCTCGGAACCCATGTGGTACAGTAGCGTCAAACAATATCCAACTTCATCTGGACGAGATCGAGCACTGGACAAGGAAATGGAGGATATCGATAAACGACGCCAAATCATCTGCCACAACATTCACTCTGAAGAGGAATTTTGATGCAATCCCGTTGACCCTAAATGATAACGTAATCCCAAACGTCAGAGTAGTCCGATACCTAGGTATCTACCTACAGCAACGACTGACATATGATCACCATATTGGAGAATTGGTCAAGAAACTACGCTCAAGAATAAATCTCCTCAAACCACTGCTTGGACGTACCTCACCCTTAGATTTAGCCACCAAACGCATGCTATATCTTACGATGGTCAGACCAATATGGCAATATGGCTGCTCTATCTGGGGATTGGCCAGCAAGACACAAATAAAAAGAATTCAAACCCAACAAAACAGAGTCGTAAGAACCATAACTGACGCACCATGGTACGTGAGGAACGACGTCATTCACAGAGATCTCGATATCCCAGTGGTTGAAGAAGTTATTCGATCCACCGCCAACCGCCTACATGTTAGTGTGCGCAACCATCCATCGCCCGCTATATTTGAAAACCTGCTGTCACTATGGGGGATGCACCAACCCAGACGACTCAAAAGAAAAAGAGCACCAGACATATTGGACTCAAGTGATAGGACCACATAGTACCTGATTGTAAATACCAAATTATTTAACACTTATTTATTAATTATTTATTACATACATATTACTTACTTATTTATCGCATACCAACATATTATCTACTCATAATCAACTATCTATCTTCTTAAAATCAATATCATCTAATTGTCATTAATTATCTATTATAAAATAAAGATTAGTAGGGACTGTCACTGGACAGTACCCCTGACTCACGTGCCATGGTACCTATGTACCAGTAATATTATTTATCTGTAAAATAAGCACAACACAAAGTATTGTATTGCTGAAAGTTGAATAAAAATTAAAAAAAAAAAAAAAAATGACGGTGAAGTCAGAATTGCGATATCTCATTCCGTTGTCCGATTAGGGCAGACTTAACATGAAGAATATATCAAGGTAAAAATAAAAGTTTTACTCCTGACAAGAAATTCGAAGTTGTTAACACGAAAAAATCCATTGGTGTAATGTGGGGTGATCTTGTGGGCCATGAAACCCTCGTCATCCCCTGCCGCCCATTCTACGGCCCCCTAGTCACCACTTCCACGGCTCCCTAGTCGCCGCTTCCACGGCCCCCTAGTCGCCGCTTCCACGGCCCCCTAGTCGCCGCTTCCACGGCCCCCCAGTCGCCCCCTAGTCGCCGCTTCCACAGCCCCCTAGTCGCCCCCCTAGTAGCCTCCTAGCTGCGTTCCCCGTGGTCACCCCACCCACGCGGCGGCCCTGATTAGCCCGATATGAACGTAATGGGACCAGAAACTGAAGTACCTGCTGAACATGTTCGAAGTACTCGAGTTTACGAACGAAATTAGGTACCGTAATTCTGACTTTACGATCGTATTCAGCGTGTAAAAAACTTTAAAATGAGGTGTCACTTGTCAAAATGTTACATTTTAGGAATTTACGAGGAATTTCCCCCCTCTAAAACTCCCCAAAACCCCCCATTAGAGAGGTCCGATTCTGCCCATCTACGAACTTAGTCTATCGATTGCCAAGACAGATTTTTTGTGAAAATTTGAACTTTTCATCTCAATCCTATCGAGAGTTATCGTCTGGAATGACACATACGGGTCGTAGCATTTGTGTCTTAGAAAAGTGTATTCTAATTATGAACAAATAAAAATGTATTTAAAAAAAAAAAAAAAATATACATAAATATTCAGGATGGTCTGAAACGGATTTTGGTATGAAAATTTTTCAAAAATTCGAGTTTTAAAAATTTTGAACCGAGAACAATAACTACATTTTCTTTAAAAATTCGCTAATATATATTTTTTCAAATTGTTTGTAATTTTATTTAAATGTACTTAATAAAATGCTTTAGCATTTAATGCTTCATGGTTATGGCGAAAGCTAATGCCAAATGAAGGGGAAAAAATGTATTAGGTACACAAAATCAGGCTACACATTATAAAGTAATGTTTACTTTTACGTTGAACCTCCGTATCTATTACTAAATTACGTTACCTCAAATCCACACTCCCTATTATTTCGATATTATTTCGAGACCCCGCCAAAAAGTTTTTTTTTTTTTTTTTTTTTCCTTTCTCTACTCCCGTTATATCTCGGTTCTTTTTCGACGTATTCCGTTTCCCTCATCTAATGCCGCAGATCGAAGATCAAAGGGACGGAGATGAAAGTGTATTGAATGTACCCTGGCGGTATCGGAGAGCCAAATCGAATGCAGAGTGCAGCAGGAGGGGGGAAAAAAAAGTATTTGTTTTTTCCCCATTCGGATCCACCCATTACATTTGAGATGTTCAAATATTTTTCCGCCAAAAGTGTTACTTACACTTTCCAGAACCCGACATACATTTTTTTTTTTTTTTTTTTCGAATTTTTTTCCCAAAGGGTAAACCATGCAGGAACTAGTGGGTAACAAAGAGAACGGCAAATTTGATGTGAACAGCAAGGGATTTATTTTAATCATCTTTACTGTTACAACTGTACATACATCTAGTAACTTCACTCTGTTAGTTAATTTTAACGAATTTTAACTAGGTCCTCAGCCTTCGTACATCGCCGCTGTTGTCCAGGACGTTCAGTACTTGTACATTCCTGTGCTTGTGGAGACGGTTTACATGGTTCGTTGCTCGATTTTTAACAATTTCGTTCACCATCTTGACTTTAAGGTTGCGATGGAGATCATTCGTTCGAACATACCAGGGGGCATTAACTATGCTCCTGAGAATTTCGTTTTGCGTTGTTTGGATTATTTACGAGTTGCTCCTCTTAGTGCAGCCCCATAATTGGCAGCCGTAAGCCCAAATTGATTTGATCACTTGCTCGTACAGTAGCATTTTGTTGTGTGTAGGCAGTTGGGATTTTCTTCCAATGAGCCAGTACATCTTCTTGAACTTTAGGTTGATTTAGGACTGAGGTTGAACATAATCTCGTCTTTGAGCTTTTGGATGGTAACAGACCGAATTTCCAATTCATCTGTCTTTTGTACTATTGTTGCTTCCTCATCGGCAGTCTGTCTTGGAAACGGGGTTCCATGTTTCCTCAAGGTAATCTGCAAACAGATCTGCTCTTTCTTCTGCACTCCTCGCCCAATATCCGTCCTCTCGTTTAATAAGAGGTATCGGTATTTTAGGACGTTTAAGCCCTTTAGTGGCTCTGTACAGAGAATATTCAGTCTCTTTTCCTGCAATGAGGCTGCGCAAGTTAAGAGCCAATTCCTCTTCAATTTCTCGATTTAGAGCTTTGAGCTCATTGCATAGTTTCTGTAGAGCGAACCCTTTGCCAGATTTTCTTTTGGCCTTCACCATTTCCCTTACTTTAAGCGGGTAGTTGTAACGGTGGAGGTTTAAGGTTAAAAAAGGTGCAAGGGATGAATGCATTTAAAATGCAAAAAAACCACTCAACTCAAAAGTTACTCTCTATTTAAATCTAGTAAATCGGACGAATTCACTAACAAAATGTTGTTCAATCAACTTGTTCGCTTTATCATTTCTTGGCGCAGAATTACGAGTACCTACGTAATTACATGTAATGCAACCGTTGCTGTGGAGGTTTTCAAATTTTCCAACGCAAATTCCCTCGTGGGCGTTCATCATAATCACCCTCGGGCAAATCGTGGTCAATTAGTGATTTCAATCGTCTCACTCAGTGAACTCAAGCGAGTCTATTTCGTCTGATGAACGGTAGCAACTTATGAATTCAAATCTATTAACGAGAAAAACGTAACCAGGTATAACAGAATCGATGCCGCATCTTTCAAATTTGCATTTTCAAAATCTCCTTAAACATAGGTACACAGAATATATAAAAATCCACAGTCATGCAGTATGGCTATAAGAGCGAATTTTCGAAGAAATGTTTTGTAAAATGTCTCCATTGAAGGACTTGATGTCCATGAAGAACATCTCAAGTATCGAAACGTTTCTTCATCTTCAAACTGCTCCAGTTTGAGAATGGATTAGGATGTAACAATTCTGATTTCACCATCGTATTCAGCGTAAAAACCCCATTTAAAATGAGGTGTCGCTTGTGAGACTGTTTCATTTTGGGAATTTATGGGTAACCCCCCCCCGAAACTTCTTAAACCTCTCTCACAATTTTCAATTTTTCAACTACTAAGTCATCTCATGATAAGTGGGAACATTTAATGTGACAAGAAATGGAATAGTTTATGATATGACGCGTACTGAAAGGCCAAAACAGCAATAATTTGGAGCGATCCTTGTGCCACATCTCTACATTTTCTCAGTGAATTCTCTTGGCCTTACTCTGTACCTGACGTTACGCATACTATTATCTTCCTACATCTTTCATACATCGACTATGAAAAGTGTATGGGATATTGAAAAAAAGGAAAGAACGCCACGTCGGGGGGTTGGAAATCGAACGTCCCTTCGACTATCTATTAGCCCTGCGACAGCCAGGGGATTCCGCCTTATTCATACCGAAGTGCCGAGGTCATGGAAAATTGAGTCTGTCTGTTCCGTATATGTAAAAAACTAGTTTCGCTCTGGTTCAAACTGATGTACGTATCGAATGGACCGTGAAGAAAACACGTGTTGAAACCTGATACAGGCGTCTACTATTGGAAAACGTCGCCATTCTCACGGTATATAATTTCTTGATAACTCTCAAGTCAGGAATACCGTTCTGACTGTGTGTTAACCCTGGATTACCACCCTTGAGTTCCCATCATCTCAAAGAATTGTTTGGTTGAGAGCAGGTATGTAGAATAAATGGACTTTACTACAGGTAGTTTTTTCAAACCCGCTCTAGGGAGGGAGTTGGAAACCTTGTGACAGACATATCCAATGGAGCTGTGATGGCTGTGTTATTCGAATGCCATTTTGTACGTCTGGATTTTAATAACTAGGCTGTTCTTGGTCCCGGGTTCCACGCAATACCATTCAGCAAGTGAAAAGCCTGTGGGTGGAGTGGTGCTGAATTAGTCAACCTCTCAGTAGTGACAGCTCTAGGGAGGGAGTTTTGCTATAAATAATGATTGATTTATAACACATGTCCAAGTATTTTTGTACCAAAAATGAGTGAGAAATGTTGGGGATAGTTAGTACTAAAACATGCAAAAAAATTGGGAGCTGTTAGGTGGATAGATATGTCAGGGGCTTCCAGTGACCTAAAATGCACCGAAATTTTGAAATGACCCACCTGTAGGTCAAAATTACCTACATAGAATGAGCTGTCATTACCACCTGTGGGTCAAAAAGACCTACTCAGATTGAGCGGCCATTATCACCTGTAGGTCGATTAGACCTCTTATGTAATTGAAAATGAACCAGTACTCACTAGGAATATGAACAGCACAACCTTCTTCCTCATCAGCACAAGCGCGACTAACTGATGAGTACATAACTCGGTGCCCAAGCCCCGGGAGTGCTTCTGACATATATTTCTGAAAGCTTGAAAATATTTGTAGGTCGAATCGACCTAGGGGTGGTAATCCAGGGTTAATTCGATCGTCAGCCTCTCCTATCTCTCAATCGCGGTTTCCAAGCTGCTAATTCGCCTTGTGGCTATTACAGGTGTGATATGCGGAGTTCCGACTTCTAGGACTTGAAATGGACGAACCGTGATATAACAAGAAGAATTGCTCGAAAAATCAAAAATGTCCCAGATGATGTATGTTTCTCGTGTTTTAGCGAATTTAGCGAATTTTTCTCAGTCCAAAATTTTTAAAACTCGTACCAAAATCCGTTTCTCCTCTGGTTTATCTACAGACGCCTCAGCGGAACCTCCACATTTCTCATTTCACCGAGAACGTAAATTTCTCGTAAGATGAACTTGAACTCGCCAAGTTCTGATACGAAACTTTTGCTTTACTTGGAAAAACTCATTAATATTATTCGATGGAAATTTGGTTCTTGGTATGATAAATATTCCAGACATTACTCTCTGGGACTCATCCAAAACTTCAAATATATTGAATCGTGTGCGTAGAGAGACAAGTTCAATCAAGTCGGACCTAAAAATATGATTGTTCACTTGCCAACTCGGGACACCGAAACCAATGTTATAAATGTAATACGTTAGATGGTATTTCATATTTTATTCTGTTTACGACGCGACAAGTTGAATGTCAAGTTGTAGGGTAAAGTCGTGTACCTTGCGCATGTCCGAACCTGGAGCTCTGAACAAGGAGTTAAGGTAGAATCGATTTAAGCCATCGATTCGACAGGTCAACCGAACTAGGGATGCAAATAAATAATCGATTAGTTGACCCCGATTAAACGATTAATTTTAATCGATGTTTAGCTGCCGATTATTTTTTTAATCGATTATTATTACTGATTAATCGGTTTTCGAATACACCAGGATTTGATGCATTCTAATAGGCTTGAAAAATGTTTTCAAAATCCAAATGTAATAGTAATAGTAACTAAAGTACCTAATAATAATCGATTAATAAAAATTAAGGTAAACCGTCGTTGTTATTGTTACTACCTCCATGGTATACTTCAGCCAATGAGAAAGACGTATCCTTCATCCACGGAGGTAGTAACAATCCCCCTAAAAACAACTCCGTTGTAAAAACTGGCCCGTCAAAAAACCTCCTCAGCCGCAAAAAGGATTGAAGGATATCCATTTTGCCCGCCAGCCATGTATATAGGATGCTCGGTGCTTCGTACCTCGCGTATAGAAACCTGATTCTCCTAGCATTTTTTTTGACATTTTATGTCTTTACTTTGCTACATAAACTCGAAAATGTAACGCGGGACATGCAACGGAGAAATGTAACGCGGGTTTCTGATGATTTTCGCTTACAACCGATTCGTTGCTACGGAACTTTAACTTCGCCAGTTATCATCGTACAAAAATCGTTCACCACTCGTTGGATAGCTCTCGATTTACCTATAAAACGTATAGGTAATATAATACCCCCATAAACCCCAAAACAAGCCATTTCTTATTTCGTCCAGGAATTGGACTCAAGTCCCTTTCTGCATGAACCGATTCCATTAGCCTCAGGAAAATATGTATCAAATCTATACATGTGGCCATACCATGTAAGCTCAATTTGTATCAGGTTGATACATATGGCGCTATAAGTGTTAAATACGTTAGGCAGCAATCTTTGTCTTGCCGAGTCAAATGATGACACAAGACTTCTCGAATAAGCAGTCGCTGATATCTTCTCCAATTTACTTTTCGAAAATTGTCATAATTTCATTTGAGTTAGTAATTGTATGGTAATTTTGTTAGACTAGGTAGGCCAAGCTACATATTACTATCGTTGGCAATTAGTTCAATGTAATGTGTTTTACTTTTAAAAAAAAATAATAATAATAGTTCATAAAACTGGAAGATATCAAAAACAAACGTTAAGCTATCTCATTAGCTGATATTGGGATAAGCCTCTCAAGTACATGTAAGACACAATTATTAAAGGGAGGATTCGATACTTTCGTTAGGTAAATCGAGAGCTATCTAACGAGTGGAGAACGATTTTTGTATGATGATAACTGGCGAAGATAAAGTTCCGCAGCAACGAATCGGTTGTAAGCGAAAATCATCAGAAATAATATTTAATAATATACCAGAAATAATATAAAGAACTTTATCTTCGCCAGTTATCATCGTACAAAAATCGTTCACCACTCGTTGGATAGCTCTCGATTTACCTAACGAAAGTATCGAATCCTCCCTTTAATAATTGTGTCTTCCATGTAGGTACTTGAGAGGCTTATCCCAATATCAGCTAATGAGAAAGCTCAACGTTTGTTTTTGATATCTTCCAGTTGTTAATAATATTAGTTAAAATATTATTCCAGTTAAAATATTATTTTCGTGACGCTTCTCCGTTACATGTCCCGCGTTACATTTTCGAGTTTATGTAGCAAAGTAAAGACATAAAATGTCAAAATATAAACCAAATAACGGCGACAAGGTACACGACATTACCAAGGTACCTACTTGACTTTTGTTTACTGTTGTCACCAATTTAAGCACGTTTTCCCTATAACGCCCTTAAGTCCTATAATAATAGCCTTAAAGACCATTAGTCTATGAAAAACACTTCGGTAATGAAGGCTTTTGTGTAGTTGGAGACAATGCGAGCGCAGTTCATAGTCGCGATAGTTGAAGGAGAAAACCGCGGGGAACTACGGGTAGAAAACTCGAGGAATCGGGAGAAAAAAAAATTCGCGTTGGTATTTCTCCGGTTCGAATGAAAGTACGAGTAGACTTCCGTCCGTAGACTTCCGTCCGTGGTGCTCTATAAGACGAATATTTTTCGGAGGAGTTCCGTACGATTTTCCGACGAATTATGTGTCATAATATTTTTGTTCATAATTAATGCACCCCATTGTCATGATGTTCTAAGCAATAAAGTTACTTTGTTGAAGAAACAAAAAACTCTGTACTGTATGTTTTTCAATTACCGGGCGCGGCCAACTGGTTACACAACCCTGTTGCGCAACTGCTTTTCCTGAACCCTGGTCTATAACCATGCTTGGGGAGGTTTTCATTAGATATTGCCTTCAGGAAGGTTACGTAACCTTCGGTTATGAGAATTCATTATTGTTCGGATATCGCTCTGAAATTTCTGAATAGACCCGACCCGGGGCGGGGAGCCCTTCAGAGGTTTTGCTCAGACCTTTATATATTTCAATTGGTTTATTTCGTTATCTTTGTTCTAATTTAGTGAGGCGGGTTTGCTGTTTTATGAATCAGGTTGCTGTAGGGTTTGAATGATGCAATAATAAACGAGTCAGACGATAGACAATGGACTAGCTTTTGGTCGGAAACGTCGGATTGTTGAGTTTTCGTCAGTTATGCACTTGGGTATGTCGTGAAGGTGGTTTCCGGGTTTATTAGTAATTTTTTTTTTAAATTAATAAATTGCTTTTATTCAAAATATACATTTTTTTACAATTCATCATATACAGGGTGTCCCATCTAAACGGGCCCATCGGGAAATTACAGCCTTGCGGTGCGAGCTATCGAAAAATTGAACTGGACCTTTTTCATAGTATTTTAACTCAGCTTTACGATGCCGAAGTCCGATTTTTCCACTTTCTTACTATTTTTCCATGTTTTAGGGTGTCAAATCATTGATTGAAACTTACGGTTTCCTCTTGACCCCCCTTTTTTATTGCTTTTTTCGATTCTAGGTTGAATTTGGAACAGAAAATGCCTCTTTGAAATTTTTGTTTTTGGGGCTTCGTTTCTGAGTTATTCCACTTTTTGCGAAATACAGAAAATCGCCGATTCCTTTTAGACGTTACCAACACTTTCTTACTATTTTTATCTTCGATTTTTTTCACCACACTTTTGAAATCAGCATTGAACTACCTGTCATTCAGTGTGGTGAACATCTCAAAAATTGAAGAAAAAATAGTAAGAATGTGTTGGTAACGTCTAAAAGGAACGGCGATTTTCTGTATTTCGCAAAAAGTGAAATAACTCAGAAACGAAGCCCCAAAAACAAAAATTTTAAAGAGGCATTTTCTGTTCCAAATTCAACCTAGAATCGAAAAAAGCAATAAAAAAGGGGGGTCAAGAAGAAACCGTAAGTTTCAATCAATGATTTGAGACCCTAAAACATGGAAAAATAAAAATCAGACTTCGGCATCGTGAAGCTGAGTTAAAATACTATGAAAAAGGTCCAGTTCAATTTTTCGATAGCTCGCACCGCAAGGCTGTAATTTCCCGATGGGCCCGTTTAGATGGGACACCCTGTATATGAATACAAAAAGCTACGACTCTTTGTGAGTAAGTATGCTCGTGCTAAGATTCGGAGCCTAACACAATATTGTTACAATCACCAAAAACGCAAACCCCTAGTTTTTATTATGTTCCTACTTCATCATTTTTATTATATAATTTCAATTCTACTCTACAGTTACATTAAATTATTTCTGCTGTTACATTTTGCTTTAAAATATTTTTTTATTTTGATTTTAAATCTACATACAGACATTTTCTGGTCTACCAGTTCCATTGGAAGTTGGTTGAAAATTATCAACTCCCCAGGTAAAGTATGCTCGAATACCTAGTGAAGTATTCACTTTGGGCTTTAGAAGAGAAATGAGGTGGCACTTGGATTATTAGTGAACTCAACAACTATTAGTCAACTCGGGGTGAACATCGAAAATAGATTTTTTTACTCTCCGCGTTTTGATTTTGATATAATCGATTTGTTGAGCCAATTTAAAAAAAAAAAAAAAAACTTCTTCAAAAACAGGTCTAATTTGTAATGCTTTATAAGGCTGTATCTCAGAAACGAGCCTTATACGGGTGTCTACAGTAATAATTACTATGGAACAAACTCGAGGAATCAATTCTACAGCTAATTTGCAACAAAAAGTGCCTCTTAAAGGTATCAGTAAAATGGCGCTAACTCCCTAAAATTAATATGTAAAATAAACGTTGAGGATACCGTTGGAAAGGGCGTTGAATTTGCTCTCTCCCTGATATAAAATCCGTACTTATTCATGAAAAAATGCCCGTTTCGGGTCCTCTATTTTATAATATAAAATATAAAAATTAAAAATATGAAAAATATAGGTACAGTGGTGCCACCTGTTGAAAAACTGTCTTATTAAGATCCTTTCTACATCGCAGTCGACATTCAAGTTGACTACCCGACACCATTATGACCGCCTTATGGGGATTTCACACTTCAGACCTTCCGCTCTAGTATCGTCTTTCTTACGTTCTTTCAACTATGATACGTTATGCGAGTTTAGCACACCGTACTGTACATCACAGTTCTCTTTTATTTGATCTTTTCCTCGTCTCCTTTACACTTCCATTCATTCCGAGACCGCCTTCTCAGGTTTCCAAGATATCATTTAGCTGATCTATTGTTGAGGGTTGAACAACAGGTTGGCGTATGTATCGTTAGCTAGAGCGGATTTTTCCGGCGGATCAGATCCGCGTATCAGATCCGCCGATCTCAGATCTGTCGTAGCCGACTCACGTGCGGATCGATCCGCGAGATCGTCCGCCAACACATCCTTTGGCTGATTTGATTTGTTCGTGTATGAGGTGATCCGACGGATATCCCTTGTCAGATCCGCCGATCTCAGATCTGTCGTAGCCGACTCACGTGCGGATCGATCCGCGAGATCGTCCGCCAACACATCCTTTGGCTGATTTGATTTGTTCGTGTATGAGGTGATCCGACGGATATCCCTTGTCAGATCCGCCGATCTCAGATCTGTCGTAGCCGACTCACGTGCGGATCGATCCGCGAGATCGTCCGCCAACACATCCGTTGGCAGATTTGATTTGTTCGTGTATGAGGTGATCCGACGGATATCCCTTGTCAGATCCGCCGATCTCAGATCTGTCGTAGCCGACTCACGTGCGGATCGATCCGCGAGATCGTCCGGCAACACGTCCGTTGGCAGATTTGATTTGTTCGTGTGTGAGGTGATCCGACGGATATCCCTTGTCAGATCCGCCGATCTCAGATCTGTCGAGCATGTCGGACGGATCAGGGGATCCGACTGGCGGATTCGGCAGTTGAAGAGGAAAGTTGTGGCAGCAGGTAGTGGGCTGTGCGCGATAGTCCTGTACCTCTCCCTACTACTACTACTAGAACTGCCGTTACCTGTAATATTTCACTTCCTAAAATGAATTCAGAATTCTATAAAAGAAACTCTTATATCAGAGCGTTATACGTATTCCTTAAGTTCTGTATTAACCCGTCACAGTTCCCTAACCTTAACCGATTTAAGTCAAATCTTGCAACGATTATTCGTGCAATGTTGTTTTATAGTAACTTTTGTTTATAATGGCATTCTTTAATTGTTGATAAGTAAGTTTATATTTTTGTTATTTTTAATTTGTCTCTTTGGACTGAGTTCTATTATTTTACTAGGCACTTGATCATCTTACGTTTTCTTGTACATGATCGGGTTGAGCTTTTAGACTCCGCCGGAGGCCACAAGTCTTCGACTTATTCTCTCGGTGGGTGAAAAACTGTGCATTTTCTTTTTCTTGTTCTTTGATTTGATCATAATAAGATTATTATTTTAGTATAAATAAGATTTCTGTTTTTTTTTTTTTTTTTTTTCATTGTACGAAGTGGTTGTTCAGTTTTTTTGCCAATAAATTATTCTATTCTATTCTATTCTCACGTGGCAGAAAGAAAAGAAGGTCGAAGTGAATGTTTTAATATTTTTTAATGTTTTAATATTTTTATTTGTGTAATGCTCATGGTTAAGTTTCCATAAGCATGGTCGGTAGTGATGGGCGATACCACAAAATATTCGGTACCATTACTCGATACTAGTATCAAAACAAATATTCGATACTACTCAGATATCGAATAAAAATATTCGATACTGAAGAGTATCGAGTCACATGAGTACTTTTTCACACCGAATTAAATTTTAATAAAATGGAAATAACAAAAAAAAACCCTATTAAACCCTTGCGTAATTATTTACTTTCAACAAGGTTAACAGGGCATTTCTACATGTAGAAGTTAGTTATAATAAGTTATAATAGTTATAAGATCAAACGAATGGCCAAGAAGGAAATTTGACATCGACGGTATCATTCAGTCAGCCGTCACAGGAATGTCAATTTGTCAACCACAGCTGCACACCGTTGATGGACTACGCCCATAATATAGTATACCTCGCCATGTTAGCTACTCGCACACCTTGCAAATTTTTCCTATTCAAAACCACATTTTTGCCTGGTAGGGGGTGGGGAAAGAACGTGAAACTGTTTCTCCTTTTCTCCAATGACAAGTCTGCTTTTAAAACGAAGAAGCAGTTTCTTGAAAAGAAATTATGAAACACCTTGCTGTTACTAGCTTCTTATCTCATCCCACCAAATCCGAAACCTAATGTTGTAGTTCCTGTCATGGAAGAAGGGAAATTCCCCCTTGTTAAAATTGACAGGTAGATGTGGCAGATGTGAATTCTACGCACCTTGAAACATAGTAGATGAAAGATAAGTATAGGTATGAGAGGGAAAGGACATGTTTTTCCAAAGCTGCTGTGAAACCGTTGCTGTTTCGAGAGCCTCTCAAGTTATTTTGAAGCAGCTTCTCTGAGGTTGTTTTCAATTGGTTGGTCAGAACTAGCGTTTCATATCGAAACCTACAATATCGATAATATCGATATCGAGACTATCGCAAGGAGCCAATATTAGATATCGATATATTGGTCAAAAATATCGATATTTCGATATATCGGTCGGATATCGACCATATTTAGAACATTTTCTCAGTACTGCATGAGGATCGTTTTAACTGTTATGAAATTGGGAAAATAAGGGATAAGTAACGCTGAAATGGTCAAAATAATTCAAAACTTTATTTCAGGACTTTAATTACAATCAAAATCATTCCTTGTTGAAAATAATGCAAAACTTTACTTTAGGACTTTAGTTCACCATAAAAATACAATTAAACTGCTTTAGAATGGAGAGCACTCCACACTTTTGTGCTGAGTCTCTTCAGGAACGCCCGTTGGCCTCAGTTCTGACTCAGCAGCAGCGCAGCAGACACCAATAACAGTGCCTCGGAATATTTTGCAACACAGTATTCCTTAAATTTTCGCGTGCTAAAGGGTGATTCAACAGCACGATATATCGGCTAAAAATATCGATAATCGAAAATATCGGAAGATGCGATATTGATACGATAATATCGAAATATCGTCAGCAAATATCGATATTTCGATATATCGATATCATATCGGGCATCGCTAGTCAGAACGACTTTGAGTGTCATTCTGCAAAATAACCTTTTTGGTCATTAGACAATCAATGAGCACAGTCTGCTCCAACATAAAAACCTACGAACACGCTACAAGCGATCGTATCGACGGTACGAGCGCGCTCGTCGTTTTTTAAAAGAATCCTTCAGAACGCAAGTAATCACGACAGAGCTAAAAACCAGCGAGGGACCTTGCGGATCCCGCTCGTTAGGTTGAAATATTGTCGCGAGGGTGTGAACTAATTGGACCTTCTTCCCCACTCCCGACCAAACCTACCATACGGTCCCATCTTCCGCTCCTTTCATGTTCGTCCTTTTAGCCGGTTCAAACTTTCTTTGGCCAGCCGTTTCATGTTCGTGCATGTCCTTGTCATTGGACACGGTGTGGCTAGCACGTGTTACTAGTATAAGGCTTGGGACGATATTCGCCGGGGGGCAGAATAATTAATTTCAGCGGTTGAAAACAATGTACAGATGGCTCGAACAAAAAATTGACAAGAGAAATAACATTGTACGAGATATTTCTAGAACCCTCTACGACCTCGCAAAGCCAAATGGTGACTGAAGTGTTCGTTCCACAAAAACTGTAGATCTCTTTGTACCACATTCGTGACATGAGTATTAATCAGTTGAGCACGTGAAAAATACACTAAAGAAACAAAATCGTTAAAAACAACTAATTTTAAAGAATAGAGCATGTTTTATGAACTGCTTAATGTTTGAAGTGGTGTCAAATCCACTCTACAATTAAATTCTACTGTGTACCAGATACCAGGTATACCTATACATAGGTCCTTTACACCCCACAATCCAACCAACAAAGTCGTAACATTCACCAGAAACAGTCGATTCACTATTTTAGGAAATTTTGTGAATTTTGGGTCAAGTGCGAAAATGCATTCGAAAGAATGGAAAACCCAACATATTGGTGGATTTAGAAAATTTGGTGTATGTACAGGTGTAGGTCGTAGGTAGGTACAAAATTTGGTGTAGGTAGGTACAAGTAGGTTTTTTGAATACGGGGATAACCCCCCATTAACCACAAGAGGGGAGGGGGTTAGACTTTACGATTATAATCTAAGGGCTTGAATAAAAGCTGTTGACGAGGGGATTTTAAACATTAATGTTTTTTGAACCCAGGGTTCAAAAAACATTAATTAATAATCATTAATAATAATTTACAATACTTCATAATAATTAATGAACCATTTAGTGGTCTAAACCAAAGGGTGATCTGAACGAAGGAGAATTTTTTTACCCTATAGGGTATAGCGTATACGCCGAGTATGTATATGGCTCATCAGCCATTAAACCTCTGGCAGCCCAATACTATTTTGCCTGCCGGATGTCCTCGAGTCGAGGGCAGTCGAAAAGATGGACAGATGTCATAGTCGTAGATTGGCATACGGATAATAAACCGTTGTGTCAAGAATTTGTAGAGTTTTATGATTATAATCTACAGACCCAAATGAAAGTTGTTGACGAAGGGATGATATACATACAAAATTTGCGTTCTTTAAATAATAATCACTCTACCATTTAGCGATCTAGACAGAAGGGTAATCTGCATAAAGAAGATAATAAACCGTTGTGTCAGGAATTCGTAGTTTTTTTGAAATTTTAAGTAGTTCAGAACTGGATGCCAATGCAATATTCGGTTTCTTGTCTGGAAAATTGTTTAAACTGTTCTTATTTGTTTAAACAAATTAAATTTGGATGATGAGCTAGAGACTTGAACTAGAACTTGAGACATGAAATTTTAAACATGTTTAAGACTACTCTTAGGTATTTGCTTAAGCAAATTAACTTTGGATGAAATTCTAAACATGGGTCAAAGATGGATGACAAGGCAATATGTACTCAATTTCTAGGATGTAAAATTGCTTAAACAATACCGTTATGTTTAATTAAATTTGGATTAAATTAAATTCAGTGGCTTAGACAGACGGGTGATCTGCTCAAAGAAGATGATAAAACGGTGTGTCAAGAATTTGCAGAGTTCAATCTTCAATGTGCTATTTTTCTTACCCGAAGGGTCGAGGCCTTGCTGGTTGGTGGGGCAGCTCTGTGACGTCACAGAGCCCCTTCTTGTCGGTGGCCAACACAAAACTTTGTCCCACACAGCCGGACAAAAATCATCTGAAACGAAAATTCGTGGACATGTTACTCGTTAATGTCTACTTAAGTATGTACAAAAATGTATATAATGTATATTGCATGATTTATTTACATTCAAGAAATAATCATGAAATGTATTTTTCTCCATTTTTTGCTATTCAATGGTTACTAGTAGGTTGGTAGGCAATCGACGGAGGCCGGGTCAATTTTTGTTTTTTGTAAACTCCTTCTCCTCGTTCCGGAGTATTAACAGGGTCTGCCCCTCGTCAGGGTTGGGGCGAAGAAACCCTTCGTGGATCTCGAGCCAAGGCCGTGAACCAAATCCATCCCATCGCAGCTGTCACGTGCGTGGGCTTCAATTAGCTGATTGTTTTTCCCCACACCAAACCACTGGGTGAGGGGAAAGAACAGGGAACGTCCATTTTTCCCGAATTCGAGCTCGATAGGGCATTCTGTCGGTTATTGGAGGTGTTAACAGTTAACAGTTACTGTCAAGAATGGACTCAATTAGAGGCGAAGGAAATACGAAGGTATTTTCATTGATGGTCATAATTTTATACTTGTATGTTAAGGACATTTTTTGTTTTTATTAAAATATACCTGTTCGGCCGCAGCCTCTCAGTTCATATTAATTCCATAATATGGATTCAAGCAAAACTCAACATGTCCAATTTGAAAAATCTGTTCCATCACGGCTGTGAGTCAGGGAGTGGACATAACGAGTTTTGGTTGGAACAACACGGAAAAACTCCCAATAACTGCGCAGGATGGACAAAACGAGTTTTGACTGAAACTGCTAGGTTAAGCCACATCTTTAACGTGGATAAAATAACTTTTGAACGGCGAAAATTTAGGGACGTGTAGAGATGTGCCATTGACAATAGAAAATGGAGAAAAAACTATTTTGGCCAAAAGTGGACATGTCGAGTTTTGCTTGAATCCTCCTCATATTCATTTAATATTTTCCAGTCTCCCAAACTAACTGACTCTCAAAACCGCTGGAGTATAACCGTCCCTTGGGAAGAACATACTTTCAAAATCAGTTTATTCTCCCGTTATCCCTTTAAAACCTAAATCCTACCTAGCACTAACTGGCTCTCTAAACTCCTGGAGTATCACCTTGAGAAAAACGATCATAGATATCGAGATAAACCTTCAGTCAATTAGGCCTTGATGGACGAAAAAATCGGTTTTTTCTCTCTCCTGACAAGTTGTGAAAAATGAGGTTGGTGGTGTTGCTGATTCCTCGACGATATGTAACTTTGAAGAAACTTTTTGAAAATCATGTTTTCATGTTTCAAACTCTGAAAACAACTCCTTGGTTTGCCATGGAAAAAGCTCTTAGTTGAATATTGAGTAGTTTTCTTTCTGTTGCTTCACGGTTTCCCTAGCTGTCGAAATGACTTCAAAGATCGTCAATTTTCCCAATTATTCGCGAAATTATTCTAAAATCAGACTGTTCGCCTCTTCTTTTCCTAACTAGGTACTTATTTCCGACCGAACAAAAACCATCTGCTTCTTTTTTTAGTAGGAAGCCCTGAATCGACACGATCTGTTAGACGAGTTTGTATTATCGATGAAAAAGCGAGAGGTTAACGGCGCTGGAGTATTAATGACGATCGCCGTAGGGCTCAAATTGGGGCCGACAAACGAAGTTTTGTTTCCAGGCTCGCAAATGATCTCCATTGTAACGAAGGCAATAGTGAACTTAGGGGTAGCTAGTTACTCTTCGTTACTACCAGAACTTGAATACTCGTAGATCAATAACCCACTCAATTACGCATCCATATTACAGTTGACTTCGGTCAGAGCCAATTACAATAACAGCACCAATAGAGCGGAATTTTTCGTTTGTCAACGCATTTTTAAAAATTGTAATAATTGACTGAGAATGAAATTTTCAGCAGTTTCTCGCGTCATTAGTGAATGTTTTAAGAAAGGGAAGCTATTGTTCTTAGGCCAAAAATTTTAAAACTCAAATTTCCGAAAAGTTTTTATACCACAATCATTTTCAGACCATCCTGAATAGAATTGAGATAAAAATTTCAAATTTGCACAAAAAATGTGTCCTGTATTTAATATGGATCTGGTCTAAAGAGCAATGAAACACAAAAATACTTGTCAAGAGCAGAAAAGTCTCGAAAATCAGAATCGTATCGTCCGATTCTTGAAATAAAATTAAAAAATAATCAAAAAATATTGATTCTTTTTGAGCATCCCTAGATTGTATCCCCCCCGTTGATGACTTACTCAGTTATGAAACAACTAAAACAAGAATAAATCACAGTGAAGGTGCTTCGCTATGAACACTCTCACAGCTCATAAGCATTTGTTTCTGCCGATTCAGCCGATTGAAGTGTTTTCACTAGACCCGAGTTTTCAAACGATTGTACCAATTTTGGTTTATTATCTCCGATAATGAACCATTGAAATCGCCCAAGAAAAAGATGAAGGATTTTTCAACGTGAAGATGTAAATGAATGCAAAATGAAGGCGCGGAATTCCAGAGGCTTATTAAAACCCGATCACCTAGCCAGCCAGCCCTCTGACGTCATAGGCTCTCACGGCATAGGCTGTGACGTACTATTTGCCCTCCTGCCAGCCGTATGACGTCATACGCTCGTGCGTCATAGGCTCTGACGTACTAGTTAGCCTCCGGCCAGCCGTCTGACGTCATAGGCTCGTGCGTCATAGGTGCGTCTGACGTAGTGGCCCGCCTATCGCTTGTGTTCTGACGTGATCTGAGGGAAAGGGTGAATCAAGGAAACAAATTTTTCCCGTTTCAGTTTATGTGCCAAAGCAAAGACATAAAAATGTCAAAAGAATGTCAACTCCATCCTGTTGTTGATACAGTCGGGAATTAAATGCTTGCATACGAGTCTGCAACACATTGGGACATTTTATGTCTTTAAAGAAGTGATTCAAGAACCTTCGAACAATGCTACATCACCTACCCCAGTAGCGTAGTTGTTATACTTAATTGTAGGGTGCATCATAAATAATTTATATAATTATTATGAAGCTTGCATTCGTATAGACAATATCAATTATTGAGAATGATCACCTGTGTGTAAACAATTATTTAAACAATCACGCTCATACCGCAGCTTGTCGGCCACGCACTCCGCAGTGGTTAACGTAATATGGTTAGGTAAATCGAGAGCTATCCAACGAGTGGTGAACGATTTTTGTACGATGGTAACTGGCGAAGATAAAGTTCCGTAGCAACGAATCGGTTGAAAGCCAAAATCATCAGAAATTTTCGTGACGATTTCGTGTAACACTTTTGTGTAACGTTTTCCGAGTTATGGAAAAATCGTAACGTTTCGAGAAACGTAGATTCAGCAAATCGAATAAAACTCGGCCGTTCGGTATTGAATAAATTAATTCACACTAGAATGGTTATGGTGGTCAAGCTTGACGAATCCTTGACGACGACAACAAATTGACGGCGACGTTAACTTGACGCTGTGATTCGCGTGGTGAAAGGTAAAGTTCTGACGGCCGTTACGATTTCGTCAGCATTGACGGGCGTCAACGGTAGTTAACGAGCGTTTGGTGCAAGTGGGCATTAGGGGTGGTTATGGTGGCTTTCGTCGACGACTACCGTAAGTTCGTGGTGCTTAGGGAAGGCAAGATGAGCCCTCAATTGGTTCACTAATTTCACCGTATACATAGCGATATTCATTTCACCTCTAATGTTAGGGACGGTTATGTCAACCTTCACGTCAAGCCGGCTCAATTTTAATCGGCCTTGTGAATTGAAAAAGTGGGTCTTAGGGTTTAGATACCATTGATTCAGTAATTCTCCCTTTTGACAACGCTTGTGCAAAGGGGGAAGTCACGAGTCGCTATGAAATGTGACAGAAAAAGTTTCAAGTGTCGCCCTAACACTGCGATGGGACCCCGAAGTGCCCTTCAGATTCTGCTGAGTCGACCGGAGTGTCTCAGGAAGCGGTCCCTGCCGCCTCTCCGTACCACTTTTTTTCTGCCCTGAAGATCCTTTTGTGTTTGAAGGCAGTTTTTTGAAATTCACCTACAGACTCTCTGCCACTCCACCCCCAACTACGACCTTTTTCACGCGATCCCTTCAAGTAAATTCGATTCATCATGAAAATTTGTTTTGAGGGGTCCAAAACCCACATACAGTTAGAGAGAAGCGATATATATATGTGTACCTACCCCCAAAAATACATTCGTGTAAAAAATCATCCTCGCAAATATCACTCTACAGCAGCTGGAAAAGTTATGATATGGGTCATTCTCCCAGTAAGCGACAATCTGATGTCCAGAGCGTTTTCCAAGGCCCATCATAATTTTTTGAGTTGAAATTTTTTTAAATTATTGTATTTGACTTTATCTAGAACCACTTCTCTCATTTTCAAGATTTTGAGTTCATTCAATAGAAGAAAAAAATTCAATTCAAAAAAATAGTCAATTCGTCATTCTCCGTCCATGTCCAGGCTCGAGCATGCCAAATTTGATGTCCTGAAAAAGAGGTTTTCGGGGATTAATCGAAAATTCGCGCCCTCAAAGCACCTTGGTCAACCTTTTGGGATTCTTCCTGAGGGGGTTCTCATAATTTTAACTTTATTTCTTTCGAAAATCAAGAGGAGTATACTTGAATGTTGACGGACACCGCTGTTTTTTTCGCTAATTTTCTGAACACTGGCCAATAGTTCGTTTCAAACTGTCTCGTCTTGGACGTGGCTGTTCAATCGTCCTCCGTCATTCTCCCGTCGGTGATTTCACGGTAACTGTTGGAAACAATTTTTTTTCTTCGTTTCGGAGTGAAAGAGCTCATGAAACAGTTTCAATTTCACTCCAATCAATAGAGAATTTGTTAAAGTTACGTGAAGATATACAGGGAAATCCATTTGTTCCCGTCATTCTCCGTCCACCCCTGTTTCATTGACGGACGGAGAAAGACGAGGATGACGGTAAAGACAGTGGTAATAATTATAACGAATTAATTACTGAAATGTCTTAATTAGCCATTCTATACAATTGAAACTAAACCACCTACTTGACTGAACATGGCTTTAAAATGAAAATTAGACTCTAGTGTCGATAATGTGATTCTAAAATTAATGTTTCCTACCTTGCATTTTTATTATTTTTTCTTCAAAATAAATAGTATTCGTGAGTGTATAAACATGAATAATCATTACTTATGTTAATTACCTGAGTGTGCCTATTTTCTTTTTCTTTTTTTTCAAACAATTTGGAGCATTTTTATTTTTTTAACATTGAGATTTAAAATGTTGCTTTCTGGGAGAATGATCCATATCCACTTTCCCCGCCCACTATTTCCTTCCGACTAAAGAGATGTCCTAACCACTTCACAAGCACCACACCCGTTTTGAAATCTCCCCTTCGTGCTATGGCGAGACGTTTTTACTACGCATCTATGTATTAGATCCACCAATTCAATTACCACCTTACCGGAGCCGGTAGCACGATGACAGTCCAGTTTTTCATAAAAGTGTACATAACCAAACAGTGTGACAGAAGGAAGAACGCGGTGCGAAATGGCGCTTTAAAAGTGTTCCCTTTAAAATTTAAAGGGAACACTTCAGAGTCGAACGACTTAATGATATTTGGTTTAATTTACTTTGAATCCCTCGAGTCGTGCGGTTGATAAATCTACAACTACAAAACCTGAAGCAACAAGTGTCACAGCTTCGAGCTTTTGTTGTCGCCCTCCCCCGATATTGTCCAACCTCAACGCCTCAGATGCTGAGATAGTGGCGGTTTCGCGGAGATACGACCTCGGCTTTTCAGCGGCAATAAATCCAAACAAAATATGCTCGTATAACGAGGGTAAATTGGTACGTAGGCAGAAATTCTATGTGAATGCGAATTCTATGCAGAAATTGATTCAACTGTAAATTTGGGTAAAACCTACAAAACTCACCTCCTTGAGTTGTGTTGAAATATCTCTCTTGGCACGTCTCATTCGAATAAACATTCATCTTGAAGTCATCTGAAACAATAAATATTTTGTGTTATTTAAAATAGTGTTATTGAACTGGACGGCCATTTGAGTTAGTTTCCAATAATATTAGGGTAGATATCAATACCGATTCAGACAGATACGAACAAAACTGAACATTTCAATTGCTACTGAGTAGGAATAAGACTGTATCGATGATTATGAAAAATGTTTTAAATCATCGATATGCATAATGTACAACAATTTACCAATCATTGCCAAATAAAAATAAATAAAAAAAAAACAATTTGTGGTGGTCGATGCATTAGAATAAGAAGCATAGACAAGTCTGATTTTTGGTGATTTATGTTGGATTTAATTTTTTGAATTGTTTGAAAATAGCAATTAGATTTGTCAAAGGTGCTGGATCCAATTTGATGAGAACAAAAAAAAAGGCAATCCGTAGCAATTATTAATAATTCACCAATAGGTCAATCGTGGGATTCTCCTGGTCTTCCAAAATTGGATCGAGAGGGAGGAGTCTATTCGGGAAGAAATTCCCTCCCTCGTGTCTGATGATGACAGGAAACAATTGCGTAACTGTAACTGTAATACAACGAATCGATAAAAAGCCAATAGCAATATCTCGTCTTCACGTCTCGTCTGGGCACAGTTTTATATTTTTCTCAACATTCGCGTGTATTGTCGTTATTTCGATTGGTGTCCTTCAGCCCCTGTGAAGAGCGTGGTATTTCAAACGGGTTGGAGGTTCTTAATTTTGCTTTAATGTATCAGGAACACGCCCGAAAATTTTCAGATGTCAATCTTCAAAAGTGAACACACACGAATAGTCCAAACTTTATGTTTAAGTGCCTATTTTCGAAGCCTCAGAAAATTCCACATTGAACCTCTCAGTCCTAGCTGAAATTGAATTCTTCCAGGAAAACGGCTAAAGGAATTCATTCTACAACTATTCATGATATATAAACCATCGGGAAAAGTTGCAAAACTAGATTTAGTTTTGGAGGGTTTGAAATCTTAGTGATCTAGACAGAAGGGTGTGTCAAGAATTTTGATTTTGGCATAGAGGTATTGATGAATTGACAAAATTTCGGTGTTCATTAAACTCGCTGTTAAATTCTCAACATGGGAATTCTCAACATGTTTCCCAATATGGGAAACATTATCGTATTTCAGCCATCGATAACTACTTTATAAATTTGTTCAATTTTAACAGAATTTTCGACGCAGAATTTAATGTTCTTTTATTAAATAAAAACAAATTTTGTTTCCGAGTAAATTTTTCGCTAGTATTGCGACTCGCGTTGTTTAGGAGTCGTGAGTAGGGATAGCCATCGGTAGCCAACATATCGATATTTCGATACTCGGTAGTATCGGAGGTAAGGTATGACGATATTCGTCGTTTAGCACAGTATCGATACTTTTTGCAACCGATAGTACCTATCCGTCAAAAATATCGATATTTACTGAAATATCGGTTGAAAAAACATTTAATCAAAAAACTATGTAAGTAGGTACCTAAGGCCAACTTGAATGTCAATTCTCTGGCAATGAGTTTTCGACTATAGTTTTCATAATATTATCATTTTAAATATTATTTAAACATAAGTACAGTAATAAGCACCTACCTACTTACTTCGTTGTTGATAATATTAGTGATAGTTGGTGAACAAAACACTGTACATTAGCATCCAATATATTCCACTTTATTTGGACTTCTTACATCTTAACTCATCTTAACTACGTTGAGTTAAGATGTAAGAAGTCTAAATAAAGTGGAATATAGCGGAATTATCGGATAAAACGAAATATCGTCAGAAACTTACGGTTACTCAAGTATCGATAATAGTGACATATCGATAATAGTGACATATCGATGGAAAATATCGATATTTTGATACTATCGACGGCCATTCGTAGTCGTGAGCGAAAACTTGAGTGGTACATAAGCACGAACATTTCGACGTTTTTGGGAACCGATTTTACTGGACTATTCACGACCATCGAAATTCAGTAATTGGAGATTTGACCTCAAATCGCCATTAAACGCCAAATTCCCACCTAAAACATGAACCGGCTAAAACCAAGTTTCTCCTTCTCCTCCGTTCACAAGCTCAATTTCGGATGTAATATAACGAAGAGGTCGGCGGTGATCAGAGTCAACAATAGTTGGGGGGAAAGCAAAGTCTTGGTTATTTATACGCTCTACAAATGCAATCACGAGTTCATCTGGCGAAGGAAGCGGCGGTTCGGAAGTTTCCCTCGAGCGCCTGAAGGTACTTCCGAAGGTACTTACTGTTTGTGGAAATATCAGGATGTGGGTGAGGCCCTGAATATGATCCTTCAGCTTTATTATGTATCTTGTTTCCCCCACAGTTGCCTAAATCAAATTGTACACACAATATACGAGTGTAATTATATGAAACTTCCCTAGTAAACTCCTCCTACTGGGTGTTATGTAGGGATGGGTATCGGGTGGAAGAAATCGAGATAAAAAGTTCAAATTTACACAAAAAATCCGTCCTGGCCATCGAAAGGCTAAGTTCGTAGATGGGCAAAATCGGGTCAACCTAAAGGGGGGGTTTTGGAGAGTGGGGGGGGGGGGGGAGTTACCCATAAATTCCGAAAATGAGACAATCTGACAAAGTGACCCATCATTTCAAAGGTATGAAGGCACGATGGTCAAGTCAGATTTGGATATCTTATTCCGCTCCTAAACTGGAGCACTTTGAAGATGAAGAAACGTGGTTAATACTTGAGATGTTCTTCATGTTTAGTCTGCTATAATCTGATGACAGAATGAGATATCGCAATTCTGACTTCAACTTCGTGCTCAGCCTTGAAACATCTATAAGCTAAGGAGCGTTTTGGGATGTTTAAGATGGTAGGATTACCCATAACTACCCAAAATGAAACAGTCCGACAAACGACACCTCTATTTAAAGGTTGTTTTTACGATGAACACGATGATGAAATCAGAATTACGATATCCTACTCCGTAGTCAATCTGGAGCACTTTGAAGATGAAGAAACGTGGTTGTTACTTGAGATGTTCTTCATGGACACCATGTTCTTCAATGGAGACATTTTACATAAAACCAGTTATTTCTTTGAAAATTCGCTCTTATAACCATGCTGCATGAGTTTGGATTTTTTTACTGCAAAGGTCGATGTCTAAAAAACATCGTATCAAAAACATCGATTTTTCTCCAGAATATACCTAACCTAAAAAAAATTAAACATAATTACGTTAAAAATATCTAGTGTTGACGCTAGAATCTGATGCTAAACTAAAATGGAATGAGCAACATCAAAATTTAAATTCACAGTCATGTAGCATAGCTATGAGAGCGCATTTTCGTAGAAATAACTGGTTTTATGTAAAATGTCTCCATTGATGGGCTTGTGTCCATGAATAACATCTCAAGTATCAACCACGTTTAAGGCTAATGGGGACGGGGCATTAGTGAGATTCTCTGATAAGAGATGGCACTGCAATCGCGTCAAAAGTGTTCCCAGTTTTTCTCGAAAAGTACTAAGTACCTACTGAAAAATCACTGAAAAAGTACTGAAAAATCACTGAAACTCAATGATACCGGCGTTCAAATATATATTTTTTTTTTTAATTCAAAAGTTAAATGTTCTAAATCCTACCCCCCCCCCCCTTTTTTTTTAAATTGCGTACAAGCCATTACCGTCATGTAATATGAAGAACATTGACACTAGTTGGGATCAAATATGTTCATTATTAGGGACAGAAAGCGAAAATATGGATGTGACTTGGATTGGCATTTCGAAGTGGGAGGTGGCACCTGCACGGGGCCCATTTCATTTTCAGACCTCCAAGATAGTCGAATATGGTAAAATCGATTTTTAGGTGAAAACTGCATTTTATTTTTACTGAGCACCCTGATTTTCTCCTCATCGACTCACGGTTATCCCCTCACTAAGTATTGAAGACTTGGGGGGCCTAATCTAGAAAATATATTCTAATTAATTTTATTATTATCCACGAACTAACTCGCACCAACCTCCTAAAACCTCTGATCTCACCGAAATCCCCACTTACCATGAGTAATAAGAGGCTCATATACCTCCTAATGATAAGGCCGATATGGCAGTACGGATGCTCAGTGTGGGGGTCAGCAAGTGCATCACAAATAAAACGGGTGCAAGTACAACAAAACCGAGCGTTACGCCTGATCACAAATGCTGAGTGGTACCTACATAAGGAATTCAGTTATTCACCGCGACTTAAACATCCCTGAAGTAAAAGAGGTCATTTCACCAACATTCAAACGCCAATTCGAAATGCTCTCCTTCCACCCGAATCCGACGATCCATGGATTCAGTGAACGCTTGCTAACCCAGCAAACTGGCAGACGGCTCAAGAGAAGAAGACCAGTGGATCTTCTTGAGTAGCACTGAACCAACTCGAAGTGCCTATTGGAACAACAATCCTCCAGCTGTGAGTTGCATCAATTATCTTATAAGTTATTAGTTCATAATATTTAATGTATTAAAATAAATTTATTTACTTGTAAAAAAATATATATATAAGGACTACCGCTGGGTAGCCCTTATATAAAAGTTTTTCAATAAAGTTATTTTTAAAAAAAAATCCACGAAGTGTCTTTGAAATTCCGCCCTAGGTTTATCTTTGGCCCTGTTGCACAATAGCTTAGTAATATAGTGATATCTGAAGAATCCACCATGAAACTCATTGTCCTCGTTGTTTGCTGCTGAGTGCCTCGGGCTGTCTGAATGAGGCTTAAATCGCTCTTGTAACATATCAGCAACACGTTGGCTTTGTCAGCGCGCAGGGTGATCCATCTGGAGCCAGATTTTAAGGATGGGGTTGCCTTGTGACTCCCACCCATACAACTTCCCCCAAACAGTCATGAAGGTCCTTCATGAAGCAGACAGCCCTGCAGACGCCAACTTGCGTGTCAAAAAAGCCTGCAGGTTTTGAAAATATAAAACGAGGACAACTGCAGCCGAACCGAACGCGTGGAGGAAGAAGTCCATGCAAGACACAGTGACTATTGGGAGCGATCGAAGACACCAACCGGCTTCCTGCGGTTTCTTTCAAATTAGGGGCCATCAAAAGCCCCGCGATGGATCGACAAGTCTCTTTTGACGGTGAATACTCGTCTCTGGCTCGATTAAGAGGTGAAAAAAAGAACAAAAGAGAGTCGTTCAGAAACAGAAAAGAAATCGATGAACTGCAGAAAGAGACGAGGATGAAGAGCAAGGCGGAGTATAAAGAGCGATTGATACTGTTGTTTTATAGACATTTGAAAATCTTTGGAGTGCATTTGATTTTGAATTTTCTGAAGCTCTTTTGAAGTACAGAAATCGTACCCGATTCCCTGAGCTAGCAGTGGGAAATGGTCATGTAGATCACCATGGATGAACGCAGACACCGCGGTTGGTCCCACATCGAATATTCATTATAGTCATTACCAGAGACGAGTAAATGACCTAAATGTGATTTTTTTTCTTTTTTTTTCAAAAATGACCTTAAATCGCCGAAAAAATGGAAACGACATAGAAAACGACATATTTTAGATGTTTTCAGGGTGTGAAATGACACGAAATGAAACGAACTTTTCTACCAGTTTGGGGAACGGTATACCAGGTATAGTACTTTCCTCATTCGCGAGTCTGTACTGCTACCAACCATGTCAAAAATTACGAGCAAATCTGCTCTTATGCGGAAGTGGACTATGTGGAAGTGGTTTTAAAGACTTCGCAGTGGAGGGGGAGAAGCTTTTCTGCAGACCTTGTGGAAACTCGGTAAGTTCTGAGCATTAAATACAAATTTTGTACCTATTAAGGAGAGAAAAATTATTTGTTGTTCCAACGTACGAGTAGGCATCTTAAATGGAAAAGTTTGTAATAAAAATTTAAATTGTCACTTGTACATATGGACAGTTTTTGAGTCTCCTGGAGTTCTATGTATATTTTTTAATGTATCACGACTGATTACGATTATTAGGTTCTGGAAAATGAGGGGCAATGACCTATGAATGACCTATTTGTGCAATATTGGCAAAATTAATGACCTATCAAAAATGACCTAAATCATGAAACTAAATGACCTACAGTTACTCGTCTCTGGTCATTACAATTCAACGAAGTGAAAATTCTGACTTTCTGACTTATTCAAAAATTAAATTCAGATTTATAGTTAACGTCTTTTTGCGAACGAGACCAGACTTAATTAAGAGATTCGCATCATAACGCAAATTTACCTACAGATACAAAGAAGACCGGTAATATCGGACATTCAAATAATGAATATCTTGAAATTTGTAGTGAGAAAAAATGGAAAATAATAAGATGAATCTCGACGGCCCTAAGAGTCTCAAAAAGTCGCTTCCTTTCGGATCTTTTGAGAAAGCCTCGATTTAAAATAAAGGACAAGTCAAATGAGAGATTTTCACTAGACCTCTTCAAAAAATATACTTTTATACCGTTATACCGTCTTACAAAATGAATGAATAAGAAACTTTAGTTACAGAAAATGAGGGGGAAATATCTTTTCTTAAATGAAAACGAAAAATGACCTTCGAGGGAGTGGGGAAAAAAAAAGTTGGGAGTTGAAAGAAATGGGTATAAGGGAAGGCAATAAGGAGGATTTTTTGTATACATTCAAGCGGTAAGAAACTACTTGAAACCGCAGGCACTTGGGAGTTCGAGTGGCCCAGGGTTTGGAGAGGCTTAATTTTCGAGGAAAAAAAATATAAAAAATAAATAAAAACAATATTCAGTCCATGAAGATGAAAATAAGTTTAGGTAACTGCCTAATTGAAATTCAAACAATTCAGTTTTCTTGCTATTTGTCAACATGTTCGTTATTATGGACGTCCAGCCTCAGAAATCCTTGCTCATGACGGTCCCTTGAAGATACAGGACCTCAAATCCAAGTTGGGAAATTTAAAGCATTTTATTTGGCACACCAAATGCACGAATATCAACTTGAATAAGTAACAATCATGTATCATCAGTGCATGGCATGCACTATCGATACATGTAAAATAAAGTCGGAGACTTGCTAGAAGAGTTTTTAAAAAACAACTTTGATTTATTCCACTGAAATTACAAATGAAGAAGTTACTGGTTCTACTGGTTACTGAAGAAGTTACTGGTTCTAGTGACTGACTGCAGCGATCAAGGTGATAGTTCTAGCGAGGGGTAGTCTCAATAAGGGGGGATAAATGCAACGTTTGCAATTAAATTGTAGAGTCGGTTAGGATTTATCCTATAACTCCTCCCTCCTAAAGATTGGAAATTTAGTGTAAATGAAATTTGTGATAAATTTTCAACAAGTCTGAAACTGAATTTTCGTGGTTGGTCGGTTTGTTCCCAAATCCAATCCGGAGATCCGATATGACTGCGCCAAATAAAGTCGGAGACTTGCTCGAAGAGTTTTTAAAAACTTTTAACAACTTAGTTTTTAACAACTTTTATTTATTCCACTGAAATTACACGTTCCAACGATTACAAATGAAGAAGTTACTGGTTCTACGATTGGTGACTGACTGCACCGAGCAAGGTGATAGTTGTAGCGAGGGGCAGTCTCAATAAGGGGGGATAAATGCAACGTTTGCAATTAAATTGAAGAGTCGGTTAGGATTGATCCTATAACTTGTATGAATACGTAGGTACATAATGTACATAGACCCGACAGGCTGCCGTGGGATTCGCCCTCATGTTGACGTCTTAAGATATGCTCCAACTTTGAGCCCTCATTGTGAACGAACGGCTGGTCGTACAAAGCTGCGGATGGTCATTTTCGTAATTTTAGCACAACGTTAACTGAACCAAGTGCTGCGGACGGGTGATCTGCTCAAAGAAGATAATAAACCGTTCTGTCAAGAATTTACAGTTTTTTTTTTTCGAGTTCCTGAATCAACGTAGGTATCTTGAAACGTAAACACTCAAATTTTGAGGGGGGTTTGAAATTTTTTCTTTGGTCCTTGATGATCCAAGGGTTCATTATTGAATGAAAGATTTATTCCATCAGAGTTGTAAATTAACAATCGTGAACTTTATAGATATTTTAAATATAAATGCCTTTTATGTGTTAAATGGTAGTGGTATGGAATTACCCCAAAACCAACGAGGCTACGAGGGGCTAGTCCGTGCGTCAGAGTGCTACGAGGGGCTAGTCCGTGCGTCAGAGGGCAGTCCGTGCGTCAGAGGGCTTCGAGGGGCTAGTCCGTGCGTCAGAGGGCAGTCCGTGCGTCAGAGGGCTACGAGGAGCTAGTCCGTGCGTCAGAGGGCAGTCCGTGCGTCAGAGGGCTTTGAGGGGCTAGTCCGTGCGTCAGAAGGCAGTCCGTGCGTCAGAGGGCTTCGAAGGGCTAGTCCGTGCGTCAGAGGGCAGTCCGGACGACGGGCGAAAGGCTAGCCGAGAGGTTTGTGATTACTTTCTCGCGTTGAAGGAAATCCGCTCCATGTTTAAAACTCTGCAAATTCTTGACACAACGGTTCATTATCTTCTTTGTACAGATCACCCTTCTGTCTAGATCACTAGGTCTAAATGTCTAGATCCTAAATGTTAGATTAATTATTATTATCAATTATCACTAATTATTAACAATTTTATCAAGTAGGTACCTAGTGAAAATTATTATAATTTATTGTTAGGTATTAATAATTTGTATTTATTATTAATAATAATTATTATTAATTATGATTAATTAATACGATATAATTCTGGGGGTTCTTAATACTACGTCGGTAATACTTTTTCTATAAAAGAAGTACCTACCAACAAACATTCGAAATTACCTTCATTTCCGTAGCACGAAACCCACCTCAGATCAACAAACTCGACATCACTTAAGCCATATGATGTTCCAAAGAGCTTGTTAGTACGAAAATGGACCTGTATCTCAACAGTTTGATTCACGATCGTGTTGTGAGGCACAATCTTTGAACCGTCATTGTGAACGAACGGCTGCTCGTACAAAGCTGCGGATGGTCCTAAAAAATTCTACGGAACAAACTCTATCGAAATATGAAATAAAAAACATACCGTTCTATATGAATTTTTCGAGATATGAAATTTTCTAAATTTCAAAATTCGTTTTGAACCCCTTCCCCTTGACCTAGGGTTATGAAAAGTTTCGAGGAAAATTGTGGGGTTGGTCGAAACCCATAAAAAAAATTTCGTAATTTTAACTCAACGCTAACTGGGCAAAGTGGCGCGGACGGCGTACGGCGGACGGACGGATTTTTTTTTTTATTCGATTTTCTGAATCTACGTATCTTAAAACGTAAACCAACAAATTTTGAGGGGGGGTTAAAAAAATGTTTTCTTTGGGCGATTCCAATGGTTCATTATCGAAGATAATAAACCAAAATTTCTCTCGCGACTTAGTAGTACTCAGAAAACCGTCCGTAAACCTCTGGCCTGTCGAGCATGCCCGACAGGCCGGGACCCGCGGGTTTCCCCATACACGTACGGTTATGACCCTTGACGGGTTTTCCAACAGGCCGGGACTGTACGTGAGTGGGCTACAGCGGATTAGAAACCCGCGGTCCTCGCCCTTCGGCATAACCCGAGGTTCTGGCCCGCAGTCCGGCCCTGTTGTCGCCCATACACGTACAATTCAAAAACCGCGGTCCGGGCCTGTCAGAAAAACCCGCGGTCCGGGCCTGTCAGAAAAAACCCGCTCGTGTATGGCAGCCTAATGGAGGTGGGGAGGTGGGGAGCTCTGGATGCACGTAGATTGTCCGAGTTGTCCGGCTGAGTTGTCTCGCGTTGTACGAGTCGTCTCGCGTTGTACGAGTCGTCTCGCGTTGTACGAGTCGTCTCGCGTTGTACGAGTCGTCTCGCGTTGTACGAGTCGTCTCGCGTTGTACGAGTTGTCTCAGGGTTTTGTGTGGCATCATACGAAACACTACTCACCGGAGATTTTATTCGGGGTCACCACTGTACCTACGTCAGATTTCCCGTCTGCCTGTACTGGAAACATGTTTCAGAAACATTGTTTCTCAAGGATTGTAGAACCAGGTACTACTTGATTGAAAAATATTCAAATTCTACCTTCGTCCGTGAACTTGACTGCGTTGAACTTGAATCAAGTTGTAGAACTGCCGCGAAACAAGTGTGGTACAGATTCAAATTCGAGTTTTAAAATTTTTGGACCGAGAACAATACTGCCGTCCCAAGAAAGAAAGTCCTAACTCCATTTTTTAACTTTTCAAGGTTAGGACATATTCCTATAGATTTTGACGAGATCTATCGATTGGACTAAGTTAGAAAGCCATATCTCCATCAAAAGTCCTTGTAAATCAACGTTCTAACGGCATTTCTAACTTCAACTGTATAGAAAATACTCAGCAATTCACAAAACCTCGTTTTTCTCAAAACTATCAAAATGGAGATAGGACTTTCTTCCTTAAGACGTCAGAATACTAAACAACACTAAAATGAAGTGTGACTTTATAACGCTTCGTGTTTTCAGTTGCTACATTGCCACTCATTAGCTGTTCTACCAAGCACGAAATGAATACTACGAAGCCCTTAATACTCGAACGAGGAATTTAATATTATACATTGCCAGAAAATTACTGCAATTAGTCGGAAACCGATTATTATCGTCATTCCTTTTGACTAAGGGACTCCTCGTCAAATCCACAGTAAACGCGTTCCCGGAAACGCCTTTGATTTAACGGGCATCTTTCACCGTAGATTACGGAGCGACCAAATTCGGTATTTGGAAATTCAATGTACGGTATATGAGGTGCTTGGGTGAGCCATAAATGGTAGCCCAGTCAATAAAGTCATCAAAATTTGGATACGTCCATGTAACTACGACTTTTAGCGAATTTTCGAAGAAAACGAAGCTATTGTTCTCGATCCAAAAATTTTCAAACTCGAAATTCCGAAAATGTTTTACACCAAAATCCGTTTCAGACAACCCTGAATCCACTGCCGAAAGACACCAAAAATTATAACATAATTTTGGTTTATTACATATCTTTGGTAATGAACCATTGGAATCGCCCAAAGAAAAAATTTTTTAACCCCATGTTAAAATCTGTTGGTTTACGTTTCAAGATACGTAGATTCAGAAAATCGAATAAAAAAATTCCAATGGTTTACATATTATGAGTCACTCCGGGCGATAACTCGATAGAATTGAAATAAAAAGTTCAAATTTGCACCAAAAATCCGTCTTAGCAATCGAAAGGCTAAGTTCGTAGATGGGCAGAATTGGGCAACTTTAAGTGGGGGTTTTAGGGAGTTGGGGGGGGGGGGAATTACCCATAAATTCCCCAAAATGAAACTGTCTGACAAGTTACCTCGTGTTCTGCGTTAAAAAAAAAAATGCTTTGAAATGAATTGTCCCTTGTCAGATTGTTACGGTTTTAGAATTTATCTGTTATTTTTACCCCCTTTAAAGTCCCCGAAACCCCCCTCAGAGCGGACTGTCGCGTCGTTTTATCTAAGCTCGCAAATTTTTCTTTAGATACCAGTAACCGACTCGAATATTGTAGAAAATTCGTAACGATTTGACATAAAAATCTCTAGAAAATACTACTCACGACTCACCGGAAAGTTGCTCCAAAAAAAGTACGATTCCTAAGTCTTCATCCTACACGATTCCTAAACATTCCTAAATCGCCATCATATTAAGGTGATAAATCCCTCATGTCACGCCCTCTTGACAACTACAATACTGAAAATACCTATCCACAACACTACTTACCTACATTTGTTCACTAATCCATATTATGATATGGATATTACTTATCAGGTATAATAAAATCCGTGTAAAATGTCACTTGTGAGACTGTTCCATTTTGAGAATTTATGAGCGTTACCTATATTATATTTCAGACACAAAACACATGTTATGATATAGTACGAGTAATATCCATGTCAAACTGTAACTTACATAATACTGTAAGTTACATATTATTACATATTAGATTATTATTACATAATATCAAACTGTAAGTTACATATTATTATTAGATATTATCTAATAATAATATGTAACTTACAGTTTGACATGGATATCACTTTGTATTATACTTGTTGGTTATTATTATATATTAGAAGAAGAAGAAGAAGAAGAAAAACGTTTATTGAAATAATATACACACTATGAAATGCAAGAAAATGATGTAAATAAACTGTACGGCATTGGAATCCGTCTGCCGGAAGAAGGGGCCATTCAAGAGTGGGGAAGAAATTCAAGTATGTGGAGTGAAGATTAAATATGGAAAATAAACAAAAATTGGTTGAAAACAAAAAGATACTGTTATCTTGAACAAAAATAAATGGATTGAAAAAGTTAAAAATTAAATTCCCTGACTAGGAAGGACCTATAGCGCCATGCCGAAGCTGTTATTATTATATATATATTATATTGTAATATACTCTACTCTACTTCAGTTTAGTGATGTTTTGATCTGTCTACGAGCATTACGTCTGTTCGTATTAAAATAATTTACGCGATAGATAAATAACTTGAGCTTTTCTGTAAGTATTGTTCATTGAAAAAAAAAAAAAAAAAAAAAAAAAAAAAAAAAAAAAAAAAAAAAAAAAAAAAAAAAAAAAAAAAAAAAAAAAAAAAAAAAAAAACTTGGACAGACCCCCGTGTTTCAAACCTTGACATGAAAATGTCTTTGCTTGACACGCTAGTTTTTGTGCAATTTTTCAAGTTTTTCGCTTCTTCTTGTTACAAGATTTTATAGTTTTATGAATAACTTGAACCGCTCGTAGTTGTGTTGCTGACTAAATTGTTTACCCTCATTTTTTCAGCTCATCTTCCACCGAAGGTACGTGCGTTTAACAGACGGAGTTACAATTACTTAGTTACGGTTCGGCTGTACTTGAAAATCACGCTACAAGGAGAATGTCACAAAATCGTTGCACAAAATCACGGGGAGGGCCAGAGCAAAGACATTTTCATGTCAAAATGAAATGAATAGTGAAATTTAGGTTAAACAAAATTAATCATGTTATTGTTGAGGGGTACTTGTATGCCTAAATACTCACATTTTTTCGGAGCCAATCCTTGTAAATATCACTCTCTTGTTTCGTTGAAAAACTTGATGATTAGGAGGTACTTATTTTTTGAATTTACAAAAACGTTTTTCTTTCGAATTTTGGCGCATTTGAAAATTTTGAATTTCAATCTCAAAGACCCGCGTGTTCTCTCACGGAAAAATAAAAATACAAATGAAAATGAAAACCACGAATTTGACCAGTTTTTGGTTCGAAGTAACCGACACGGGCGAAATACCGCGTGAAAACTGGCGGGCGGCGAGCGGACTTGGCAACTTTATAGCCCCCGCCTCGCTGCCGCCCCCGCCTGAATACGAACCCCCCACTTCGCTCCATCACCGCCCCCCCTTTCCACCCCACCTTCGCTATCGGGAGGGTTTTATCCGTTCATTCACTGAATATCACTCCAGTCTACGATACACCGCCCCCCCACAGCCTCCAGCCGCCCCCTAACGGAGTGACCTACCCCTATAAGGACGCGGCCGCCTCTGTTTGGCCCAATGCCGCCCCCTCACGGCCACAGACGTGGCTTGTCTTGTTGCCCCGTATCCCCCCCCCCCCCAAAAAAAACAACTCCGTTGTAAAAAACTGGCCCGCCAAAAAACCTCTTCTGCCGCAAAAAGGGTTGATTTCCGTTTAGCCCGCCAGCCACGTATATAGGATGCTTTGTGCTCCCCCCCCCCCCCCCCCCTCCAGCCACCCCCTAACGGAGTGACCTACCCCTATAAGGACTCTGCCGCCTCCTTTTGGCCCAATGCCGCCCCCTCACGGCCACAGACGTGGCTTCTCTTGTTGCCCCGTATCCCCCCCCCCCCCCCAAAACAACTCCGTTTTAAAAACTGGCCCGCCAAAAAATCTCTTCTGCCGCAAAAAGGATTGATATCCATTTTGCCCGCCAGCCACGTATAGGTATAGGATGCTTTGTGCTTCGCACCTCCCCAACCACCACCAATTTTTTCTGTTCCCTGTCTTCTTCTCGCAATAGGGATGCTAAAAAAGAATCAATTCTTGAAATAATCGATTCTTTTTCGAAAAAAATCGATGTTTCGATTATATTTTTTATTGACTGAGCAGGCCAAATCTTTTATAAATTATGACCTGAAGGGTATGATAATTAGGAGAATAAAATAGGTAGATGTAGAACATACCAGGTTGATGTAGAACTGAGGTTTGTGTCCTGCTGTGACCTTGTAAGCAGCACTCGTAGCACCTGCATGTCACATCCAAGCGAATTTACTGAAGACACTGACGATGTTGGGCTCGAGGAGGAGAAATGAGAACCGCACAGTAGGAGAGGGTTTCCTGGAAAACATGTTGGTACTTGTCCCTCTACAGAATCGCAGGTCCGAGAAAAGGACGGGACGAAAGGGACGATAAGAAAGGGAGGGAGTTCCGGGTATTCTGTTGAAGGCCGGTAGGACAACAACAGGAGGGTACTGGTGAAACTACCTGTAGTATGATACAACTTCAATATGATAATTGTTGACAGTGACCTGAGTAACGGTTATAATAAAGTTCATTCTTGAGTTTGAATCGAAAGAGAATATTGTATTTCTTAAAATATTTCATTGGCGACGAAATGAAAAAGAACCAGACGCGTAAATCGAAGGACTGGGAGGAGGAGGTCCACAAGGAGGATCTGACGAAGAAGATGGAGAGATTCTCAATTGAGCCATTTCAGGAAACTGAGCCATGGGAGGAATATGAAGCGCAGTTTCTGCTCCGGTGTCGAGTTAAGGGATTGGGAGGTGATGATGCCGGGGAAGCTCGAAGAGATCTGCTGCTGGCTTACGTGGGACCCAAGGCGTTGAAGAAGGTAAAAAATTTTCTACTTCCTAGATCCGCATATTTGGCTGACTGGGATGAAATTATTCGCGCTTTTAAATCGATATATCAACCGAAGAGGACTGTATTTGCAGCAAGATTAGACTTCGAACAGTGCATAAGAGCGGAAAATGAGGGATTTGCAGATTTTGTGGTTAGGCTGAAGGAATTAGCGTCTTATTGTGGATATGAGAATAATATGGAAGAAAGAGTCAGAGACAGATTTGCAGGAGGCTGCAAATTCCACGCTTTTGAGATGGAAATTCGTCAGCGTTGGCCGGAGGGGGTAAATGAAAATAAATCGAGGCTGACGCTAGAGCAGTTATTGAAGTTAGCCGAAACTATGGCAAGGGCTAGGGAAGAACTGGGATGCGAGAGGAAGGAGGAACAATTAATTGGGAAATTGACACAGCGGGACGAGAGAAACAAAACATCAAAGAAATGGAGTCAAACTAACTACCAAAGGAGAGAATGTGGAAGATGTGGGTTGAAGCATGATGTAGGTAAATGTTCAGCTAGTCAGTCGAAGTGTTTTCGTTGTAACAAAGTAGGCCATTTTGCAAGGCAATGCAAGGCTGCAACGGTGAGAACGTTGGAGGAAGATGAGGAAGAACAAGTAGGCAACGAAGTAAGTATTCAAAAGACCCAAATCGAGGAGATGAGGACCAGTCGGATACCACGGGCTACAATTACGGTTGAGTTGAATGGTCAGGAAGTGCGGATGGAGTTTGACTCAGGCGCAAGAGCCTCTATGATCGGGTTGTCGTTATGGAAGAAGATAGGGGCACCGAAGTTAGAAAAGAGCAAATCGAGGTTTGTTGCGTATGGGAGTAACACGTTGGACGTGAAGGGGGAGTGCATGGTGGTAGTCAAGGTCGTCAATCAGATCAAGACACTTAAGCTGGCGGTAGTGAACGGTGAGGAGACACCATTATTTGGATTACCTTGGATCCTAGCATTCAAGATGGATTTACCGGCAGAGGTGAGAGTTCATAAGACGGAAGTGGAAAAAGTTGATAACGTAACGTTAAAGAGAGCCAGGGCCGTGATAAATAAATTCTCAGAAGTCTTCAGAAATGAGTTAGGAACTATTAAGGGATATCAAGCTAGAATTCATATGAAGGAGGGGGCTATTCCGAGAAGTTTTCCTGCGCGCAGGGTGCCATTTCCAATGAGGAAAAGAATAGAACAGGAGTTGGAAAGGCTGGTTCGAGCGGGGATACTTGAGGAAGTGGATCCGACGATCACACCAATTGAGTGGGCAACACCGACTGTGAATGTGGAGAAACCAAATGGGGACATCCGGATTTGTGGGGATTTCCGGGTAACCCTTAACCCAAACATGATTCTGGAGAGTGCACTCTTGCCCACGTTTGAAGAACTGACGAGCAAACTGGCAAATGGCAAAATCTATAGTGTCATCGACTTAAGGGACGCATATTTGCAATTAGAAGTATGCGAAGAACACAGGAAATACCTGACAATAGCTACACACAAGGGTTACTTCAAGTACCGGCGGTTACCTTTTGGCGTATCGGCGAGTCCGGGAATTTTTCAACGGTTCATGGAGGGGTTGCTAAAAGGGATACCGAATGTGGGAGTGTTATTGGACGACATAATAATAACAGGTAAAACAGTGGAAGAACACTTAGGAAACTTGGAAGCAGTTATGAAAAGATTGAAGATTGCTGGCGTAAGGGCAAAAGAAGAGAAATGTAAATTCATGCAGAAATCAGTCAAGTATCTTGGTCACAACATTGATGAGCACGGTATTCATCCGTTGGAAGAAAAAGTGAGGGCGATTCAAGAGGCACCGTCTCCCGTCAATGTCAAACAACTGCGATCGTTCTTGGGATCAATAAATTACTATGAGAGATTTGTTCCGAGGCTACATGAAATGTGTGCGGGCTTACATAGACTTACAGGATCAAAGGTAAGGTGGAAGTGGACAGCTGAAGAGGATGAGACATTCCGGAAAGTCAAGTCAATCCTGTCATGTTCAGACACTGTAGTGCCGTACGATGAAGCCCTGCCCTTGGTGTTGGTGTGTGATGCGTCGGAACAAGGCCTTGGAAGTGTTCTTATGCATAGGTTTCCTGACGGGTCTGAGAAACCTATTGCGTTTGCCAGCAAGACTCTAGCTGAAGCAGAAAAAAACTACGCAAATATTGATAGAGAAGCTTTGGCGATAGTGTTTGCTGTGCGGAAATTCCATCAGTACATATATGGACGAGAATTTGTATTGGTAACGGATCATAAGCCACTCCAACGAATTTTCGGTACAGAACGAAATCTTCCAAAAGTTGCCAACAACAGACTTGTTAGATGGGCAATCGAACTAAATCAGTACCAGTACGAGATTGAGTACAGAAAAGGGGAAGAAAATGTTTGTGCGGATGCTCTATCAAGGCTAGCAGGGAAAGACAATTCAGTAGATACAGAAATTAAATGTATTAAATTTTTAAATTTGACTAAAATTGAAACATTAATGTCAGTTGAAAAATTGAGGAAGGAAAGCAATCACGATAAGGAAATCAAAGCGGTAAGAGAATACGTCAAGAATGGCTGGCCACAACAACCAAACCAAGACTTAAAGCTATATATGCTTCGGAAAGATGAGTTCACAGTGGAAGATGGAATCCTGTTAATTCTGGGGCGTATTGTGGTGCCAGGGAACATGAGGAGACAAGTGTTGAGGATTTTACATGGTGGTCATCCAGGGATTGCCGCAATGAGGTCAATCGCAAGGTACTATGTATGGTGGCCCCAGATCGACAAAGAGATAGAAGTTTTTGTGAAGGGATGTCATCATTGTCAAGAGAATCAGGATGACGTGGAAGAGGTACCCTTATATCCATGGAATGTCCCGGGCAGAGTATGGGAACGGATTCATTTGGATTTGGCTGGACCAGTCGATGGGGTAATGTGGTTGGTAGGAATTGACGCCTATTCGAAGTGGGCTGAAGTTGAATGCCTTCGGTCCACAACATCAGCTGTTCTAATCCAACGACTACGGTCATGGTTTAGTAGATACGGAATACCCGCAGAAGTGGTGACCGATAATGGGCCTCAGTTCGTTTCGGGGGAGATAGAGGATTTTTTCAACCGCAATGCAATTCGTCACATAAAGACCACACCCTACCATCCAAGGAGCAATGGACTGGTTGAAAGATTAATAAGAACTCTTAAGAGACGTTATCAAGCCACGAAACAGGAAGTGAGGGACCCCTTATTAGCACTGCAAAACGTGCTATTTAGCTATCGGAATGGGCCGCAGAAAACACTAGGCAGAGCCCCAGCCGAGGTATTTTTTGGGCGACGATTTTCGACGATATTCGACAACCTAAAACCTAATGTCAGGAAACAGATGGAAAGAAAGATGTGGAAGCAGCAGGTACAACGTGATGGCCAAAAGAAAGGGAGATTTTTTGAAGAAGGGGACGAAGTATGGGTTAGGAATGAAAACAGCCATGGCTGGAGAGCAGGAACAGTGGAGAAACGAAACGGACTGTACTCATACGAGGTGCGGACAGCAGGAGTCCTCAAGAAAAAACATGCTGACCAGCTACGAAGACGGGAAGGAGCAGTGGACGATATGGAGGGTGCAAAAGGAGCGGAAGGAAGGAGCGAAGAAGAAGAGGAGGGAGTAATGTAGTATGATACAACTTCAATATGATAATTGTTGACAGTGACCTGAGTAACGGTTATAATAAAGTTCATTCTTGAGTTTGAATCGAAAGAGAATATTGTATTTCTTAAAATATTTCACTACCTGCTCCAGAAATTCACACCTCTCAAACCCACAAAACCACACTAACCATCCATCATAAAATATTATTTTCAGCAACTCTACTACCAGCAACTCTACTCAGCAACCCCTGCAATTGAGGGATTTCTGGCAAAAACACGATTAGTAAAAAAAAAAAAAAAAATACTGATTACCATGTTTACACACTGTACTAGACATTTGAATTTCATTCTGTACTTGATGTTTACAGTCAGGATGAATTTGCCAGATAAGTTTGGACGAGCTTAATGCAATATTTTTGATGGGATTGGCGAAAAACGATTTGACTTGTTATGTTATTGAAGAATTCCACTAAGAAGAAGACAAGTCAAAAATTGCTCCATCGAAGGAGTGCTGGTAATTAACAAAAATGATTATTATTTTATTCAACTTAGGTAATGACTCAAAGAATGTAGGTATAAGAAACAAGAAGCAGATTTTCAACAAAAAAAAAAATAAATCCACAGTCATGCAGCATGGCTACAAGAGCAAATTTTCGAAAAAATAATTGGTTTTATGTAAATTGTCTCCATTAAAGAACATGATGTCCATGAAGAACATCTCAAGTATCAACCACGCTTCTTCATGTTCAAAATGCTCCAATTTGGGAGCGGAATAAGATATAGCAAGCAATTCTGACGTATTCAGTGTGTAAAAACCTTTAAAATGAGGTGTCACTTGACAGACCGTTTCATTTATGGAATTTATGGGTAAGACCCCCCCCCCCCCCCATCCACCCACTCGCACTCACCAAAACCCCCCTCAGCTTTTGGACATTAAATGTTAAATGTTAAATGTTAATTAAATTTTTCTCGATGTATTTGACTTCTCAATTGTTCATCTTGAAATTTTCAAGATGAACAATTGAGAAGTCAAATACATCGAGAAAAACGAAAGAAGTCGACTTCATATCGAATCGAGGTGTTTGATTGAGATCGAATGGACCTTCAAGAAGAGCAATTGTCAACTCAAATACGAGTACATCGAGAAAAATGAAAGAAGTTGACTTCATATCGAATCGAGGTGTTTGATTGAGATCGAATAATGATCTTTCTTCTATAGTGAAGGGTTTCGAAGTCCACAGGCGAGTGTGGACTTCAAAACCCTTCACTATAAACATGACCCAAAAATTATTTCGCCTTTTTTCTCCAAATTGAAGGAAATATCGTAAACCCGTTTCCAGGTGTAAAACTACAAATTCTGCACCATATTCACTCAAAACATCATTTTCTCAAAAAATGTCACTTGGTCACTTTTACCAATCACCCCTACGGTATTAATAATAATAATAATAATTTGATAATAATTCTGCTGAATTACAAAAATGATGTATTTTGGAAGATAGGTTTTTTCCCCACTGGTCGCCTATTGAGATTGGCCGCTTACAGTGACCGGTTTTGGTCAGTCCCGTTGGGATCACTATAAGCGACTTCCACTGTATAAACTTGTAAGTAGTATCAAGTATGAGGTGAAAACCCAGCATTCAATTTGACCTTACGCCTTTTTTTCGACCTGGTTCACGAAGCACGCGATCGGGAGTTAGGAAGGGGACAGCAAAATTAGTCATATCCTAGTCCCACCTGCCTTTTGTTGTCCCATTAAATAACCCGCCCGAGGCCTAAACTCGCGAAGTGGAAGGCCGAGCTGACAAGGTCGAGGGCTCGAGTGACCGAAACAGAAGTCGAAATTCGTTTCGATTCTATTACCCTTGTCGATGAGGGGACTGTTCGACTCACACGATTTTGGTGACATAAGACTAGGGCCTACCGCGAGAGGTGTGGAATACTCCCCCGGTGACCAGGGGCCCTCCTCCCAGAACATTTTGGATTGCTTTCAAATATTTTTGTAAAAGTGAATAAAAATGCTTTAGGTCATATCCTACCCACAAATTTCCCATGGACGATCCACCGAAAGAAATTTCTCCCTGACTGGGAAAAACCTCCGATCATGGACATGTCTGTTAGCTTTTGGGAGCCTCTCCGCTGATCCTGGACCTATTCTGCCGTCGTAAGAGAGAAAGTCCTAACTCCATTTTTGAGCTTTTCGAGGTTAGGACATATTCCTATAGATTTTGACGAGATCTATCGATTGGTCTAGGTTAGAAAGCCCTATCTTCATAAGAGATGCTTGAAAATCAACGTTCTAACGGCAGTTCTAACTTCAATGGTATAGAGAATAGTCAGCAATTCACAAAACCTCGTTTTTTCTGAAAACTATCAAAATGGAGATAGGACTGTCTTCCTTATGACGGCAGTATTCTGCTCAAAGTGTAAGTCCTAAGGACTACAAACCAAATTACAGCTCCATACGTTAAATAGCATTCCTATTATTTATTAAATCGATTTCTAAACACCAATGTGCTATTTTAATGAGCCGGGCCAGTATGAACATGTTCCTGCAGGCTTCAAACATGAACTGAAATGTCAAAAGTCGTTTTGAACCCCTTCCCCTTCACTTAGGGTTATGAAAAGTTCCAAGGATCGTCATGGTTGTGCTCCGAACCTATAAACCAAATTTCGTAATTTTACCACAGCGCTAACTGTGCAAAGTGGCGCAGACGAGAAACCAAGTGAATATTGCATCGTCATCCATCCTCGACCCATGTTTAAAATTTCAAGACTCTAGCTCATCACCCAAATTTACTTTGTTTAAACAAATAGGTAATGTTTAAACAATTTTACAGACAAGAACTCGAGTGAATATTGCATTGTCATCCAGTTCCGACCTATATTGAAAATTTCAAGACTCTTGTCTTATCTCATATCTAATATCGAAACCTTTGTAATTGACCAATACACTCGTATTGTAAAACTACAGTAATTAAGCTGAATTTGTATTTAATTAGCCTAATAATGTGCAATTTGACGGCCATTTATTAAAAGTTTATTTAATATTTTAAATAACCAGCACCAGCACCCTCTCAGTTTCTAGGCCTGCTGTTTCTAGGTTCGCTACCAATCCTTGAACGACCCAGAGATTTTGTGAATTTTACTAAAATTTACTGTATTTTTTGTGAATGTCACTCAAATTTTCATATTTTACCAAGAATTTTACTTAAATTCAAGTTTTTCCACAAACAATTTACAAAAATTCACATTTTTCGTGTGAATTTCCCACAATTCAATTTTTGTGAGTTTTTCCGCAATTCATATATTTTTTGAGAATTATAAAAACTTTTGCCATTTGGGTGAATTACACTAACCTGTCTCCTTTTTACTGTAAATTTGACAAAAATGCCAATTTTTTACATCAATTTTACTAAAATTTACTGTATTTGATGTGAATGTTACTCAAATTTTCCTATTTTACAATGACTTTTACTAAAATCCAAGTGGTTTTTACATAAATTCTACTAACATTCACATTTTTTGTGTGAATTTTTCCAAAATTTACATCTTTGTGTGAATTTTATATATTATTTTGCAATTTATGGAGGAATTTCTCTAACATTTCTCCTTCTTACTATAAATTTGAAAAAACATGTTTGTCAATTTGAATTTAAGTAAAATTTTGGTAAAATTCTAATGAGATTCTCAAAATATACAGTGAATTTGAGGAAAATTCACAAAAAAGTGAATTTCTGGGAAAATTCACAAAAAGATGTGATTATGGCTTTATTCGTACTCATATTCATATTTTCTGATTTATGAATTTTATTCGTAATCATATTTATGAATATGAATACGCCCATCTCTGGAACGACCCAAATAAACAGATGCCATCAATCACATCATAGGACCAACCTTAGGGAACGTATAAAGGCTACGAAATATAAAACAAACTTGAATGTCGACGTATTTTATTCATCTAACAAAAATATAATTCCTCATTCATATTCAAACATCGATACAAAAATAAAATTTATAGTGCAAGCTCTAAAACCTTCTTAAACAGGTGAAATGAGTACGGAATGTACGATTTGTATGTCATGGGAGATGTGGGAATGTGTATTTATTGAAATATAAATAAGGTTGGAATTGGCGTACGATACAACGTAAAACCATTTGGTTTGAAATGATTATAGGATGAAAACTGTGTGATTGTTGAGTAGTGTAGTATCCCTACAACTTCTGAAGGTCTTCCACAAAGTACTTTGAATATATTTTACACAGTTCACGAATTTTTGTCGTCGTTCTACTTAAAAATTTGATGTGTCAACACCACTGGTATTTTGGGAATTCGTGCATACATGTTTTTGTACAGTTTCTGTCTTGTTTTTCTAGTTTTCGTTCTTCAAACTTGATAGGTTGAGGCAGAAACGTTGCCTCCGTGCCCGGTCCAGTTGGTGTGAACGAACATCCCCGGTGACCCCAACAGTTCGTAAGTGTGAGCTCCGAAATAGTCTCTTTGTGCCTGAAATAATACAAATTGGTATTTAGTAAGAGAACATACAGGACAGAAGTGTGTTTTGATGAAATTCGCAAACAATGTACATAATGGGGATTTCAAGCAGGAAAAATAGAGCTCAACACCCAATTGTAGCTCAAATACTGTCGAAGCTACACGATTGTAAGCAACAGGGTAGAGAAATAAAATTCATTTGGGTTAGAGCCCATACATGGGTTAGAGCCCATGGATGGATGTTGAACCCCAGATGAGTTTTATTTCTCTCTTTCGTTTGGTGTTGAACACACATGTGTGGTTGTTAAGGCCCTAAACACCAAATAAGGAATCGGGCCCTACCAAATGGAAATAACGTAGAACAACATGGAAACAGGCGGGGGCGGAACCCCTCTTAAGAGAAGTAAACCCCACCAGCCCGGACTGTGGAAATTTGGAAGGGAGAGGGCGCTATATAAGGCGCCCCAGCTCTGATTTCAACACAGTTCGTGCCAGGGTAACTTCTCCAAGCAAACTCCTCACAACTCGTCCCAAACATAGGCTCCTGCCTCAAATCAACTCTACCCTTCTTACATAGCTTTTTTCACTTGCTTATAAAAACCTACACTTAAGCCTAGACTGCTAAGTTCTACCTAACTCTTAGATATTTACTCCCACATTTAAACTTGTAAAACTTGCATAAAAAACTTAGTGAATAAATATTCAAACCTTTGTCATATTTCTCCACTCTTATTTCATACCTTATACTAAACTCTTTTCTGAATAATCTCTGTAGGGTAGGCTGAGCAGGTTACGACTCGCCAGCACGTTTTGGAGATATTCAGTTAGGGTAGGCTGAGCAGGTTACGACTCGCCAGCACGTTTTGGAGATATTCAGTTAGGGTAGGCTGAGCAGGTTACGACTCGCCAGCACGTCTGATGATTACTAGTTTCTTTATTAAAAATATCAAATAACAAAAAGGTTGCTAGGAAGTTGAAGGAGAAAAATCTTGGTACGTAACAGTGTTCAACACCAAACGAAAGAGTTGATAGCCTTGCGAAGAGGGGAGCACGTAATGGGGTAAAATTGAGAGCGCCCATTCCTAGAGAAGATGTTTATCCCCAAATTAACAAAACGTATTGGCTTTTATGGCACGAAAAATACACAAGTCTACACAGCTTTAATCGCCAAAACCGGTCTAACAGTGTACCTACTCATATTTCAGTGGAAATAGACGATTTTTCAAAATATTTAATACTCTTCTTTTTCTTTTTTTTCGTAAAGTTGTAGTCAAAAATCATAAAAACGTCAAAAAATCGAAAAATCGCCCAACCGAAAAGAAACGGACAGTGGATTCGGATTCAGCACCCTCGAAAACACTCATCCATGATGAAATGATAACTACAGAAACGTAAAGAAATGAATACAGAAAGAAAGAAAAGACAAGAGAACTCACTTGGAGAAGATTGGCGGGAAGGCGAGGTGAGCGGTAGCCATCGTAGAAAGCCAAAGCTGCTGACAAAGCAGGTACGGGGACTCCAGCGAGAGCTGCTTCAGAGACAACCTACAAAAAGTAGAGGCGTGAGTTGTACGTGTACTGGCATCTCATGTTAGTACCAATCAACCAGTACTGTTTGAATCAATCAACACGAATTGACCTCAAAGCAAGTTTGAATGTGAGTAGACCCATGAGTCATGAAAAATTAGCCAAATTGCGGTTATTTTTCGAGTTCATCAGAATTGTGTGAATTTCAAATGGAATACTTTAATTATACTTAACTAAACTTCCGAGCTTGTTTACTAAAATAAATTTTCCAAAGCTTTTCACGTGCTTGAAATTTCTTGAATTGCACACATGTCCAAAGATGCTCCAACACGGTAAAGGTAGGTGAGGTTTTAGTGAGGTTTGAGCCCCACATAACCTGGAGGTGCGGTCCTCTCCAAATGCCACCTTTGGATCTTAAAGATTTCCTCACCAGCTCGAATAATAACACGGGTTATTTCAAATGATTTACCTTCCTCCAACCGTCTTGACACCGAGCAGTCTCCTTTCTGAAGAAGTCGTCGAGTAGAAGCGAGCTGAGTTCGGGGTTGTCGTCGAAGGCTCGTTTGATGTCACCCAAGAAGGCGCTGTAAACGTTTGAAATCGACTATTAGAAAGAACCAGTTCGCTGTAAAGGACTGGATTGGGCCATCATAAGTTCAGTTCGTTTTGATATAAAAAAAAAGAATAAATTGTGTATAATAAATGGGCATCGGTTTTCATGTTTACACATCGATGTTTTGTTTAACTGCAAACATCGATGTATAGGTGGTGTTCTCGATACATAAAAATCGATGATTTGAGAGAATATCGATGATTGGATACGGTGATCCTTCCGTCCTTTCAGTCATTTAGAATATCATTACCTCATGGAAGAAATTCTTCCATGATCTTTACCTAACTATTCGATACCCATCCCTAGTTTTCATACCTTCTGATGATACAACCGCCTCTCCACATCAGGGCGATGGAGCCATAATTGAGAGCCCATTTGTACTCCTTGGCAGCTTCTCTCATCAGCATGAAGCCCTGAGTGTACGAGACGATCTTGGACGCATATAGAGCCTGTAACATTCAACGAAAACCCCTTCAGATTCGCTAATATTGATTTTCATAGTAAATAACGATTGGCCAATAAAGTACATTTAAAGCTTCACCTCCGTCTCACTGCAAAAGGAAAAAATTTCTTTCCCTATAATGGAATAAAATTATTTAATAACCTTGCCAATAATATTTATAAATATAAATATAATAATGAACTTGAATGAACGTACAGGAGGATGAAAATTATAGTGAACACTTACGGAAATTTGGAAAAACAAGATGAAAGTGGAAATTTTCGCTTTACAGCGTCGTCAGCCCGAGAAGAAAACTAAATAAATAAATATAATAATGGATTGATAACGTAAACACGAAACGCGTCTCAAGTGAGTCTTGTAAACCCCTTTTTGTTATTTTATTTCTATCTAAAATTTAAAATAAGTATAATAATTATATTTATATTTTTATATTTTTATATAAATATAATAATTATAGATTGCGGGTAAGGATGACCAACACTAGTCGTTGTTATCATTCGGGTTTATTACGACGTTTCGATCGTGGAACACGATCCTAATCATGTATCATGATAATTGTCCGAGTGTCCGATAGCGACAATCCTTGCCCGCAATCTACTATTTCCTAGTCAAAACAACCTCCACTATTTATAATAATTATATTTATATTTATAAATTTTAACTATACGTATTAAATGGTTCATTTCACTTTTATTTTTTTGATAGTTTAAGGTAGAACCAATAACTTTTATTTTGATCAAATAGCTTGTAAACGAATCGAAATGTGATTCTAAGCAAATGATTTCAAGTTACATCTTCATTTTGTAGAATAAAATAATAATTATTATTGAAATAGCTTAAGGCGACTGCTCCCCTCAGCACAACTTATTGAGGGGCGACCGCACTTTTTCTTCATTATATTTCTGGAATTTTTAGTACCGTTATTTCTTTAATGTAATTTGAAATATTATTAAAAATACCTTATTCCGCATTAAATTTGAATCGTGTTAATAGTATGTGACGTACGTGTTTAATGGCTTCTAGGAACGCCTTTTTGTCACCGGTGAATTTGGAACCCGTGGGGCCACCGAGTTTTTTGGAAGCGACCTGCCGCTCGTCAACTAAGCTGGACAGGCATCTGGAAACATCACACAGGTTACAATCCAATTAATACCTACTAGTAGGTACAACGTACCAAGCAACAAGTTCAATAGTTTTGGTCATATTCGTACAAAAGCCGAATCGGCCACTCTTTGTACGTAGAACTCCCTATACAGGGTGGTCCTTAAAATTCATATTCATATTTTAAGGACCACCCTGTATAGGGAGTTCTACGTACAAAGAGTGGCCGGGTAATAAAGAATAAAAATTCATAATATGAATTTAATATTATTAAATTCATATTATGAATTTTAATTCTTTATTGTGAGGGATTGTAAAAAAACTGAAAACCCCGTGTTTCCTATTTTTGCTGCATTTTTATCCTGCATTCAACTGCGCTATTTTCAATTTTTTTCCGACTGGGCCAAATCGGCCCAATGCACACCAACTTCGTTTTTTCAAATGGGAACCCCTTTTTTTCATTTTAGATTTGGATTCTACGTAAAATTTCATGAAAATTTGACCCGTCAACCGATTTTTTCAGTCGCACATAACCCACGCTGTGAGCCGGCCAACATTGGGCCAAAATTCAGATTTTATGTACTCGTAAGTAACCCCAAGCGTGCCACATGAAATTTCATTAGTTTATTACGCTGATTGACGTGGTGCTATCCATTTTTCGATCTGACTTGATTTCAGTCTAACGGTAGCTAAAAAACTGTGGGCATTGTGGCAAATAAATCACAATTTTTCGAATTTACTGCAGAAATCTGACTTGAAAACTACCACTTTTTTTCAGTTGAATGCAGGATTTAAAAAAATAGGAAACACGGGTTTTTCAGTTTTTTTCAAAATCCCTCACAATAAAGAATTAAAATTCATATCCACTAGTTAAGGAGCACCCTGTGTAGTATACAAGCCGTTTAGCAGGTAATTCAAGAGTGAACATGACATAACTTATTTTTCGGCCAAATTGAATTAGAGGAGGTTCTATAAAGCAAATTTCTCGCCGGATCGTTTGGCAACGTTAGCTTTCTGGCCAGAAAAACAATGGTGATAAATCAGCTGAGATGTGTTATGTTGACAGGTAGAGAATGGATTAACTGTGTAGTATTCTATAGCTATTTCGATTCAAACCTACTTAATTTTTGGCAGTAAGGACGAGATTGTATAACAAATACCTGGCAAAAACGCTTTCGCCAATAAGTGTGACTGGAACGCCGTGTTCCAAAGCCGAGATGGCGGTCCATTTTCCCGTCCCCTTCTGACCGGCGCTGTCCCGGATTTTCTCCACCAAATACTCGCCTGAAACGTAGAAAACACGGGTGATTTCATGTACAACACTTAGCCAGATGTTGACTGCTTTTGCAGCTCATGTTGCAAAGCTGGAGCAGATAGAAAGTCGTCAACATGAGGGTGAATCGTCCGGCAGCCTGTCGGGTCAAGGTTCATACTGGCTCAGCTGATTCGAACAGCACGTGGTTTTCAGATGTCGAAATTTATTTATTTATTTATTTAGAACCTGGGGTAAACCCCCCCCTCCCCATCAACACCCCATCATCTCCCCCTCCCCATAGAGAATTTTAACGCTCTTTCCAACGGTATAATCACATTTGACTGAAAAATGAGGGACTTACGGCCATTTTAGTGACTTAAGGTCGAAAACTCGAACAAAATCTTAAAAGTGAAAACAGTCGGATTTCACTCTGTATAAAAAAAGGTTATAGGACACTTTTCATCAGAAATTAGTTGTAGAATCGATCCCTGGCCGGAGGTATGACCTTAAGGGTTACACCCTGTATATCCAAAATTTGATGTCTTTATTGACTGTGCTATGATTTATCGAGTTGAAAGTTAATCGTGTACTCGTAAGTTATCAGACACTCACCATCGCTGTCCTTGAATCTGAGGATGTCTCTGGTGATTTCGATGAGAAACGAGTCTAATTCGCCTTTGTTCCACTCTTCGAACACCTGTTGGGATATGCACGTTAATTTTGATTGATGAAACGATATAACCAAGATTGATGAATATACACTACATAAAACACTCAATGAGGGGTTTTTTTACGACCTCTTCTAATTAAGTTGGTTCTAAAACTTAATTCCGTTTACAATGTTCTTACAAACAAAATACAGCTAAAAATTATAAATTAATATGAAGTATTCTAAAAATTGATTATTTTGAAAAATTGGCAAATCTGTAAAGATGAAAAAGATGGAAAATTGTTTTAAAACTGTTGTCCACAAAAATAGTAGAATTCGAGCCAGATAAGTTTGATTATAATTGAAAGAAGTATGTACAGGAAAGTTGAAAGATACTCATTTCCAATTGTGGATATTCCGACTCGTGTTACTTCAAAATGAATTGTATGGTGAAAGAAACATGAGTAGTCATTGTCACCGATTGTGAGATTTTGTTATGTACGAATAGTGTGAACGTTGCAAAAAGTTGTAAATAGTAAAACAAACAATGTTCTGTAAAAGCAGCAATTACAAAATATTTTTACAGATTGAGAATATCATTCAGATCATTCTTTATTGAAACTTACTGGTTAGTGGATTTTCCCAAGTACTGAAACTTAATTTCTTGATTTTGACAATATTTTTTTATTGCATACCTATTTGTCGCGTATTTCATTAGTTTTTACTGCATACTCTATGGCATATTCGGGGCATCTATGCTGCATAGAAATCCAGTCTTTACTGATAACATGCAAACTACTGATTCAAGTAGGTGTAACTTCTTCATGTATACTGAGTATAACTACCTCATGAATAACTTCTCGTGTGCCTTAGTATACACATGCATACGATCAGACATTGCATCTTTCAATATTGTAAATCGTATTACTAATTGGTCGATTCCAATGGTTAACCATTGAGCCATTTTGTATGCCAACGTTAACTTCGAATCGCCCGCGTGAATCAGTAACGGCAACCTCCGCTAGAGTCGACGCTGAAAGAGGTGATAACAGTTATCTGCTGTGTTACGCAACAAATGTGACAAGGATCGTATAATGATCGGTCCGTTCGTCTCTTCGACATTTCAAAACGATGGTTTCGGTGAAAATATTGTTTTTCGCGCACGCCCGAGAACTTGTGGGGAAGTCTGAGGACGAGTTCGAGGTGAGTTGGATTTCATTCATTCGAGCCGAAACGTCGATCGGACGAATCAACGATATGGCTATGGATACGAATCAACGTTTTGACATGGTCTGACAGTGAGAGAGTAACACAAAAAGTATGCAACGTTTCTATTTCGGTCGATTTTCATGCTTACAACCTACCAGTCGGTAGGGAAATGTAACTTCCGCAATTTTCATTGCGCAGAAATCGTTCGCCACTCGTTGGAAAGCCTTGATTTATGTGAGAAATGTACACATATCAAGCTACCAATGTCCCCCTCCTTACGCACCTGGCTACGTTTATAAACTAATTTGATCGGACTATAAACAAAAGTTTCGTTGCAAAAAAAAAAATCCTGCAAACTGCCGAATCTCACTAAAGTTGTGAAATTTAGTTACATTTCCAAAGGTGTAATCAAAAGTGCAGTTATCTCTCAATTTCGGAATGCAATTGGAAGGGGGGGGGGAATGATGTCATGATTATTTTGTTGGATCCACAACAAAAGTTGTAAAGAACTGTTGTCAACTGTGCGCCTTCAGGGTTTCACTACGGTTTTCAAAATTCGAAGAAAAAAATTTCATTGAGCCAAAACTCGATTTTATTCAAATTTGCAGTCTGATTTTGTTACAGTTGGAGGAAACCTTGGAGTACAAGACGTTACATGAAATCCTTATGAAGAAATACGAAGTCCTTAAACGGCTCAACAACTCATTCCTCATCTCTAAGAATCAAGAGTATTTGGAAAACGGAACTGTTCATTTTGCGAATGGGGATGAGCTGGCGATAATCCCTCCAGTGAGTGGTGGTTGACGATCAGACGGATCAAGATCTCAACCGCGTTCAACTGCACGGTGCTGTATATCTAAAGTTACTTGTTCTATCAGCGTTGATTGTTGCATTTTGTAAATATATTTCATACGAGTAAATTGCGATCGTTATAGTCCACCCGAAGCACTAACTTACATTTCATTTTAGATGAGGGCAAGATGGTATGTAACATTGGTAGTTGAAAATCAGTGTATACGAGTGAAATTCAGTAGAAGAACTGTATGACTACAAACTTGAATCAAATCATGTTGAAGGGTTTGCAGTTCACAATTTGGTACATTCATAAGGGTAATTTCAAAGTTCTCTTATTCAGAAATTATTGAAGCTTAACCTTCCAAGCATTCGAAAGCGTCTTTTTGTATAAATATTTTCACATGTGAGAATAAAATGAATCCTATCAACGATTCAAATCTCTGGTGTGATAAATCAATGTTAATTTTAACCATGGTTAAGAGTGTTAGGTGAAACTGGCCCTAAGAGAACAACCATGAACCAGCCCTGACCTGACTGTCCCTGAAATACAGCAAAATTGGACGAATTGATCATAAAAACCAAAGGATAGCAAGGCATATCTACTGCTCGATTCAGATTCTACTGCTCGATGTAACTCAAATGCAGGGTGTTCGCCACTTGGTGTAAACGAGAAAATTGGGTAAAACTAGACTGAAAATGGGGTTAGAACGCCGCCAACCGCACCTTTCTATCTCAATCCATTCCCAACATAATATCTGATAATATCATATTATGATTTTTTTTTAAATGTTTCTCTGAAAACCACGTTTTTTGCCATAAAACCCCTCGTTTCTTCACTTTGAAACAACTTTTCTCTACTTTTGACCACATTTTCGGATTCGGCGTTATGTTCTACATACGCCCAATGCACGTTCGTTATCAAAAACGAACTCCTAAGAACCGCCATTGCAGTTCAAACATTGACAATTTTAAAAAAAATTCAATTTTTGAAAATACTTTTACGTCAACTGCATTCCCAAAAAACGTGCTGGGAGCTGTCAAATCTCAGGAAAACTTGCAAATTTAATCGCATTTGTCTGGAGTGAAACTTTTATTTTTACCTCCTTATTTTTTGTACTGAAATTCATTAAAACGACCTCAGGCTTACAACGAGGATTTCATTTAGCCCTGATATCCTTGAAATTATCAATCTGAATCACATTACCACAACGGCAAACACATAAAAAATGAGAATCCGTTTGTTAATTTTCTGGTTTGTAGGTACCTACTGTTTTTCCGCATTCAAACTTGAATTTCTCCATGAAATCGATAAGAAATCGCAAAGTTGACCATACCATTAGAAAGCTGATTAAATTTGCAAGTTTTCCTGAGATTTGACAGCTCCCGCCAGTTTTTTTGGGAATGCAGTTGACGGATATGTATTTTTAATTTTTTTTTTTTTAATTGTCAATGCTTGAACTGCAATTGTGGTCCTTAGGAGTTCGTTTTTGATAACGAACGTGCATTAGGCGTATGTAGAAAATAACACTGAATCCGAAAATGTGGTCAAAAGTAGAAAACAGTTGTTTCAAAGTGAAGAAACGAGGGGTTTTATGGGAAAAAACGTGGTTTTCTGAGAAAAAAATTTTTAAATCATATCTTGGGAACGGATTGATAAATAGAAAGGTGTGGTTGCCGGCGTTCTACTCCATTTTCAGTCCAGTTTTACCTAATTTTTCTTTTATACCAAGTGGCGAACACCCTGTATATTGACGAGGTGTGCTATCTGATAGGTAAAATCAGATGTGTATACAATTCTACGAATACAGATATTTGTATTTTTTAATACAGCGACGTCATACGATTTTTTTGCTTCTGTAACTCAAAAACTCCTGTTTAAGTGGACTTACGTTGCTCATTTCCCCGTGGTCGAGCCCCAAGACGTCCTTCATGAGATGGTAGGCCTCGCAGATAAGCTGCATGTCACCGTACTCGATGCCGTTGTGAACCATTTTGACGAAATGGCCGGAACCTCCATCGCCAACCCAGTCACAGCAGGATTCGCCTTCAACTTTGGCGCTGATGGCCTGGAAAACGCGGAAATGGTCGTATTTTCGTAGTGTATTCACTGTTTTGTAACTCCCAACTCTGTCCCCATCTACTACCAGGTCAATGGTACCAGGTTAGTACCTGGAAAATGGGTGCAAGATGCGGCCAAGCCTTGGGTTCCCCTCCAGGCATGAGAGACGGCCCTCGCCTTGCTCCTTCTTCACCACCGCTGACTCCTGACCCGACGAACAGAAGACCGCGAGCAGCACACTCTTTCATCCTCCTCTCGGAGTCCTGGTATTCGGAGTTTCCGCCATCTATGATGATGTCGCCTCTATCGAGCAGTGGTACCAGCTGCTGGATCATGTCATCCACACCTTGACCGGCTGAAATCAGTTTTAAAGACCCTTATAACAACTTCAAACAATCAAGTAATGATATTTTAGCACGACTCGGGATTCTGTTAATAAATTACGTTTGTGCAAGCACAGCCGGAAATGTAACCGTCGGATTCTAACGAAATTCACACGTAACATTTACACATTTAACATTTACTACCCTCAGAATTTCAACAAAGCGGGTTTATTTTATTTATTTATTCAATATTACGGGCAAGCCCATCCGATCGCCTATGGAGGACAAAATGTACGAATGCACATAGCTGAATCTACTGGCAGTGCTCCCGAGTGATCGAATATGATCGTTTGTGTTTGAGAGATTTTTGAGGATGGTGTAAAACTGCACCTAAACATCGTATTCTACTCGTACTCGTACGTACAACTTCAAGATTCAATGCAGTATGCAAAACTATTCCGAGAAAAAATCCTCAATGAACGAATTTCAAGGTTCACGACATTACTAACAATAAACGAAACTGAGATTAGATTAGAGTTAAATTTAGACAATTTTATTATCTAGATTAGGCTTTCTATACTGTGACCCGAGGGTTTATCTCAGTGGCAACCAAGGTTCCACCTACATTAACGAAATACGTGGAACGAATATATTGGAACGCATTGCATTTTTTGAATCACCCCAAACAGGCTTTGTACAGGGTGTCTTGTGTAACTATGTAACATACTCAAGGAATCGATTTTGCAAGTAATTTGCAACAAAAAATGCCTCGTAGAGTTTTTTTCTTACTCAACTGAAAATCCGACTATTTTAACTTTTAAGATTTTTTTCGTCTTCTCGACCTTGTCTCTGTAAAACGGACCTAACACTCCCTTAATTAAATTAATGTGTAAAATAAAAGTTGATGATACGTCGGAAAGAGCGTTAAATTGATCGTTAAATCTCCTTGAAATACAATCCGATTTTTTAATACAGTACCTATTGATGAAAAAATGGCCAAAGTCCAAAATGTGAAGATTTTCTTAAAATAACCAATTTTTCTTGAGTTGTTCGCTTGGTTATTACGGGGGTCAATCGGCGGGCACATGCCCAGAATCTCAGCATTCCAACGGTGTAATTAGTTTTTATTTTTTAAGGGGAACTTTTTTGAGAAATTTGAGTTTGTATGCGAAAAAACCCTGTACGTATCGAAACTCGTTTTACCATATTTCACGAACATTCCTCGTTGTCCTGGAGTTGGTCGTTTTTTCCCAACTAATAATTACAACAATTATTGTTAAATGTGGTGTGCTAAACTATTACACTGGCCAACGAAAAAAAACTCTGACAATTCTTGACAACGGTTTATTATCATCTTTGTTCAGATCACCCTTCTGTCTAGATCACTAAATGTTAGATTATTTATTACCATGAATGATCATTAATTACCATGAAGAACATCTCAAGTATCAACCACGTTTCTTCATCTTCAAAGTGCTCCACTTCGTGAACGGAATAAGATAAACCCAAAATGGTTACAATAACGTTACTAGGCCGTTAGTACTCTCATTGTCAAGGAACTGGGTGATACCTCAGCGGAAATAGGCCAGATTCGACCCGTTGAAAGATGAATGCCTCAAGTACAATAGATTTTGTTGTAAAGCTGTCTTAGAACCAATCAATAACCCACTTTATGAACCTCACGAGGTGAGAGTTACAATAATTGTACTGCTCGCCGAGTGAAAGAAGGCTTTTCCTATTAATCACAAAATATTGATGGTGTTTATGGGCGAACTCGTTGGTAGGAGCGGATACTGCTTCAAAAAATGGGTTTATACTGTAAAACTAAAAGTTTTGCTAAACGATCCGCAGTTAACGCGTACGAGGGTTCTTCATCGATTTTTATGATAATGAGTCGATTCAATTTTCCCTCTCGCCATGCAAATGAACTTCCCATGGATTCGCCCCAGTCATGACGTTCTTCATTCGGATTGAGCACAACTCGGGTCGGCCTCAAATCTACGAATCAAACTCGTATTAATCTATAAACCCATTCTACGTGCCTTTGACGAGCATCATGATTTTCCTCGGTGTCTTCAATTTGGCGACGAGCTCCTTGAGGGATTTGGCGCCGACGACTTTGGTTCCTCGAGCCTCGTTTTGAAGGAAAGCGTCGACTTTTTCGACGGTCCTGTTGTAGGCGCAGACGACGAATCCGTGGTCGTTCATGTTCAAAATGAGGTTCTGACCCATCACGGCCAAGCCGATCATACCAATATCTGCCCTGTATCAAAGCATTTTCACAATTAGAACGAGGAAAGAGAAATTTTACGTAGAATCCAAATCTACAATAAAAAAGGGTGTGCCCAATTTGGCCCAATCGGAAAAAAATTTAAAATAGCGCAGTTGAATGCAAGATAAAAAATAGGAAACACGGGTTTTCCAGTTTTTTCAAAATCCCTCACAATAAAGAATTAAAATTCATATCCACTAGTTAAGGACCATCCTGTAAACCTAATAATAATATAAATAATGACTTGTATAAACTTTAATAAACATAATAATCGTTTTTCAATAGATCGGGAACCTACAATCGAATATTATTTCAATAATATAAAATATATAATAATAATATAAATAATATTTCGATTGTAGGTTCCTGATAATATCTTATTTTAATAATATTTTAATATATTATATTAAAAAACTAATAATCGTTTATTAAAGTTTATACAAGTAAGGCTGGTGTTGTAATAAGCTACTGTAATCTTGTAAACGCAGGGTGAGCCAAAACTATTCAGTGCAGTTTGTGATGGCTGAGTGTTCTTGCTTCCCGAGTTTTTGTTTCAACCACACAGTGGATACCCAGGACTGTGAATGCAGACTAGGATAGCCCTCTGGGTGGGCATAATTGCCTAACCTCACCGGGAACAGGGGACACTCGGCAAAAACTCTGCACATTCTTGTCACAACGGTTTATTATCTTCTTTGTGCAGATTACCCTTCTGAATAGCTCACTAAATGGTAGATTGATGATTATTAATTAAAGTACGCAAATTTTGTATGTACCTATATTAAGTAGGTGTGAGAGTAGGTCGCAAAGTACTCCAGGTACCCCCTTCCCCTTGGCATCGACGCCATTTATTCATCGTTCAATTCACTCAATACTCTCTACAACTTACTTTTACTAATCAACTGTAGTGTCAAGCACCACAATACACCATCACCGTTCTAACTCAATTTGGTTCAAAAATTGAAGATTTCCATCTTGAAGTCGCCTTGTGTAAAAAAGCTATTGCAAATACAGGTTTTTTTTATCAAGTCGGACGTGAAGAGGTCAATTCATTTCAATTCATCTAAATTCATCACACCAACGTCTGATTTAAATCACGTGAGTAATATGCGAGACTGTTGAGTGTAGCACTTGCCTTGAACTAATCGGGAGTTATTCCGTAAAAGGGGATATTGTTGTGGAGATCTCAAATGAGTGGAAGTAGACGTTTTGTTCATATCTTAGAATGATATAATGTTCCTACCCCCATCACTGGTAGAGGAATGTATCATCTGGTAGTTTTCGCGATAAACACCTCTTTTCGAAAAACAATCCCATTTTACTCGGAAAATCGGATAAGGAACATATCGTCACTTAAGATCCTACATGGGCTAACTCAGTTTCCCCAACTTTACAGGAGAGGCGAAAAACGTGTGCCCAGTATTGCTATAGACTTTTCTGCAATTTTGTTTGCAGTTCATCTCATTACACACTCGTATGGAGACTCAAGAATATTAGAACAAAATTGCAGAAGAGTCTACAGCAAGACTGGGCACTGTCTCTCCTGTAAAGTTGGGAAAAGTGAGTTAGCCCATGTGGGATCTTAAGTGACGATATACATATTCGTCCATGTACCATATAAGTAATGATAATAATTAATCTACCATTTTGTGATCTAGACAGAAGGGGTAATCTGCGAAGAAGAAGAAGATAATAAACCGTTGTGTCGAGAATTTGCGGAGTTTTTCAAAGTATGAACACATTGCTCTCCCATCATCATTTTTATGACACTTATTGGCAACAACCTTAGCAGTGCTGATGATTTTTCTTGTTTTCAAACTTTTTGAAAGCGCTCTTTTCAGATTTGAAATTTGAGTTTTGAAAAATAAACCTTTCTTTTAACCCCTGTTGAGGTGCCATATGAAAGCCCTTATAAATGCATGCCATATGAAAGCCCTTATAAATGCATGACATATGAAAGCCCTTATGAAATGCATGTCATATGAAAGCCCTTATAAATGCATGTCATATGAAAGCCCTTAGCGGAAGGTCAAAAAAAATTTTTTTTTTTTTCCTTCATCAAGTATGTTTAGAACTAAACCGTACGGAAGAATACAGGCTTCAATCGGCTGTTATTGGTGGATTTTTTGTGCACGGCAATGCACAAAGTTCGAATTAGGCGGGAAATCCGTTTGCAATTCTCAGCCATCACACCGTATTCGTATCAGATAGGTACGTGATAACGAATCTGATAGCAGATGAGTGATAAGCGATATATATTTCTTATCACTCTTCTGCTATCAGATCCCATAGGTTTACTGCTGAATAGTCCACATTCAAAATACTTGACATGAAAAAACGTATGACTAAACGAAAAAAATAACCTCTTATTAATGACTAATAAAGACTTCAAATAAATTGATCTAATAAAGACTTCAATTAATAGAACTACTGTCATCCACATATATATAATAGATAATCGTATATATAAAAGATGTCAAAATGTGAGGATGACAGTAGTTCTTTATTATGATTTGTTTTTCATCGCTTATCGTTTACCTTGTTTTGAGTCATATAGATAATATCTATATATTATCTAGATCTTCGAATGTTAACGTAAAATGTGGCTTATTTACGAGGTTATATGGTTGAAATGATTTCGATTGATTACGAAGATCTAACAATTGGAGTTTTTGTTTATGGGATATTGGGGCTGAATGTTGGGAGTGAACAACTCATCATCAATACATTTGAATGTATGTCAACTTGAAATTGCCTGCTTCGGAAGCAGTCTCGAGCTGAATTCGACAGGATTGCACGATCTTCTTTCGATGACTCGACAGAACTGAGACATTCGCGATCACTAGTAACATGAGCTACACTTGTGATATTACTCGCGCATTCGGTGGAATTACGTTGTATCTAGGGTTGTACGGGGTAGATTTCTTATTCTGATATGAGCAAGATCTGATTCAACAGGTAGTTGCAACATAGAGTCATCATGATAGAAGTCATGATAGAGAGTCACCGTGAGGATGAATCACTTCAACCATATAACCTCGTAAATAAGCCACAATTTAAGTTGAGATCCGAAGATCTAGATATAACTCAAAACAAGGTAAATGATAAGGGATGAAAAACAAAATCGACCATAACTAGACATCGCAACGGCATTTGACAAATATGTAACTTCTTAACATAAATTGAAATATTTCTCGAATTACTCACACTGCGGTCATTTTGAAGTTCTTAAAGCACTTAGTCCAGTTTGGAAGAAGCACTTTCAAATAAACTTTCACTTTCCAGGACGATGACCGGCCAAGGTTTGGAGATCAAATGCTGTCGCTGTTCAACTCCCGGTGTTCCGAAGACGAAAATCCATTGGCTTCGAGACGGGTGGTGCGAACGGGTATCGGAAGAGGGGAGAAGCTGTTCGATGAATCGAATGAGTCTCAATCGATTTTGGAGATCGAATACTTTAGATTCTAATTTAGGAGACCTTGTAATTCTTACAAACTCTTGTTTGGGTTTTTGAAACATTTTAGCATTTCAACTAGAATTATTGAAAAAAATGTGTGCGTTGTAGAAAATTATACACTACATACAGAAACAAATCGATCTTAAGAATCGATATGAGTCAATCGATATATTCTAGTACAGCTTTGCAACCTCACGGAAAGAACGGGAGAGGGAGGTGCAGCTATTTCATAACGCAGCCTTCGCCGTTGCGGCGTGGACGTGGCATGATGGAAGAGGTCCGGACCACGGGGCTCGTGGTCGCTATCTAGGTATGTCAAGGACGAGGACGGGACGATAGCTTCGGAAGGTGACTTGGGAGAATTTCGAGAACCTCTTTTTTTCCCCACTTGAACTTGAGAATGATTTTGACTCAGTTCGATAGTTGGAGAGAGAAAACCAAAAAAACCCCGTGTTATGAAGGTTAACCGACTGGAAGTAGCATAGCAGCGTATTTCGTTGCTGCGACGATACTTGAGTAGATCGAATATCGTAGAACCCACTTGTTGAGACCATGAATCAAGTTAAGTCTAGAAATTAGGAATGCCTACTAGGACCAACTGATACGTTGGACTCTGGTCGACCTAAACAACGCATCCCTGCAAAGACCATACAAATTAAAGAGCATTAAATTCTGCATCGTATGAACCATGCTTACATGCAACTTTTAACCATGACTATTATAATATTATGCCAAATAATAATAATATTGCCATATTATGCCAAAATTCCAAAAACCGGTGGTCGCTGGGATAAGGTAAGTACGTTTTTTGGGAGTATAAGCAAAAAACTGAACTCAGAAAATTTTGAAGTTTTTGGGATACCAAACGTTAAGCTCAACCCAGCTTGTCCAGGTCACTTTGAGATTTCCCCTTTCAGGTTTAATTCTACCGGAGTATTAAGAAAATAGCCAATTCAGTCAGAAAATCCGCTCAATCACAGCAGTAATTTGGTTCTTATTGATCAAACGGCTCACGCACTATCGACGTCAAACTCCAGAACGGCGTTGCATAGTGACGTCCGCTCCCGATAACAAGGGAGGAGTTGGGCGTATGCGTTGACGAATTATAGTTGGCCTTCGAAAGGCGAGTTCGTGGTCTCGTTATAAAAAAACCTGTTACCTTCATCTCGGGCCCGCCTCACGACCTGAGGCTAAGCCCTTCCCTGAGTAGGTGGTGATCTTGATGACTGAGTCAGAGGCTTCCTTTCTACGACCTACTTTATTACTTCAGAAGTACTAGCATTATTTACGAATAGGTACATATGATTAATTACGTCACGAATACTCAGTCATACGTCAGGCTCGATTTCGGAGGAGGACTGAAGGCCAAGGGAGCGCCTCCTGGAGAAACCTCAACTTGACGCCACTGGATTTCTATCTAGATCTATTCTTAGTAGATCTATTTTCAAGCCTATTTGGTTGTTTCAAAGTGAATTCCAGTCTCCAAGGACACGAAATTCCGATATACAAGGACAAAGAATTCCTTACAATCTATGCAGATACTTTTAGGGCCATTGTCAAATGCTGTAAACTTGATAAACGCCGATTCTACTAAAATTTCCCTCCATCTTCTCATTTCCTCTCCTATCGGAGATGAGAAATAATCGTAGCCAGTTTGTACCCCTCCCCCTTTTTAAAAAAATAATCTATATAATATACTAGGTATATTTGGCATATCAATATCCTAACAGATGAGCTTCAGCCCGTCAAGTTAATTTCCTATATTATAAACTGTTTGTTGAGTTTTTAGCCCAGTGGCTGTAGGAGAACACTCAATCACTACACTAGTCTCGTCACAAGATCAAGAGGTTTTGTTCTATCAAACGGCTGGGTGACGTTGCTGTTGACTAGGAGTCGAAAAACCTCCGGATTCATGGAGCCGCTGTTCCTGTTTTATTTCATGTTGCTTTGCTACTTCGCTGACAGATTCCATCTTGGGGTCATTTCTGATTAACCCAGGGGCATTGACAATACCCAGCAGAACAAGTACCTACATTGTTCTGGAAAGTTTGAATAGTCTTACTGTTTGTTTTTTTAGTGCAGCCCCAGAGCTGGATACCATAAGTCCACACAGGTTTTAGGATTTGCTTGTAACATAGCGGCCAGTACAATTTTTTGAATTTTATATTCAATTGTTCTTTCTTTCGATAACATGAGGGTGGATCATGCGGCAGCCTGTCGTGTCAATGTTCATACTGGCCTGGCCCAGCTGATTCGGTTTTTAATCAGTTCGAACATTAATAAATACTAATCAATAATAAATCATCTATCTGATCTAGATCTTCACAAACCATTGTCAAGAATTTGCAGTGTTCTCCATTCTTCTCAAACCTCTGTTTGGGCTGCTGACAGGAGTGTTTATTGGACCGCAGCCTAGATCCGTACTGTTTGGCGAGTTGTAGTTCTTCACTACGCAGTTCAGTCTTGGCTAAAGCCAGAAACACATAAGATAAAGCAGCTCCAGTGGTTTGGAGGTCCTTCTCCTACAAGGTGCTGCCATCGTCAACCTCTCGAAACTTTGTGCCGGGATGTCTTCCCAACGCCTGCTATGTCCTTCTCTGACCTCCCAAGGAGGATCCTACAGAACATCTGGCGATACCCAAGACTGGCTCAAGCCTCAAATGTTGTAGAGACCCCTTTTCTCGCCATGCCATCTACTCGCTCATTACTTCCCACCCCAGTTACATAATATGTATTATTATCCTGTTACATCAGGGTGACTTTTCTTTTCCCCCAGGCAGTTCAGCGCCTGCCAGTTCTCCTGCTTTCAGACGCTGCAAGGGCCTTCAGTGCTGCCTGGCTGTACGGGAAAATAAGTACCTCCCTTCCACTAAAGATGCCTCTTAGCGAGGTCTCATACCACTGACCCCAGCTCCTGACCTCCCATCCACGCCGTCCCAACCCATCCATCAGTGAACATTTCTCCAGTCAAGGGGTCTGGTGTATGTTCATATAAAAAGGAATATCAGATAATCTTCTGCTGTGGAACATCTATCACATGGTACAAACGTGTGAAAAAAAAAAAGTGAATGTGGATGAATTAAAACTCAGACCAACGTTCAATCTATTTATTTGTTCTCAACATCAGGCAGTTTTTCCTTCAGTTACAAATTATCTACACTCAGTTTCCTTTCGTTTTATTAAAAAAACATAAACAAATTAAATGCTGGGCATTCGGGGCGTTGATGGAATCGAAAATTATCTCAAAAAACAGCGACCATTTCCTGAGAGCATCGAGTTTCAACACAAAAATCGGAGTTCTGGCACGAACTCCAGATGAAGATATAGGTAACTGTACAAGTGGACTTGGAACAACATCAAAGCTGCAGGTCGAGAGATCCGAACCTTTTCACACTACGATACCTTCGTTTGTTTTTCCCCCACTTTTCTGTTTTACTACCTGCAAAGAGAAATTGAATTTAAGTTTAGAACGTCTTTGAAGCTCAGTATTCGAAATTAGGGGTCGTAAAATTTCTTAATTCGCGTCTGACTGGATTAAAATTATATGTACTAGGAATAAAAATGGTCTCGAACGTACTCACTATGTCATCATTATCTTCTAACGTATGGGGGCGGTTTTTTTGCGGGTGCTGAGCTCGACGGCGGCTCTATGGCTGGCGACTGTGACGATTTGGGGAGAGCGTACGTCGTTTCTTTGCTGGAATACGTCAACGACTTCGATTCCCTCCTCTCTGCCTCACTTTGCCACTCGACCTTAAATACAAATAGAAACAGTGTATTGAGAGGTGAATAGTCGAAATTGCTAAAATACTGAGTACAACCAATTACCTTAAGTTTCCTGTCAGAGTTACACCAAAGCATAATATCATGCCTTCCTATACACGAAAAATTTATAGAAAGATGAGGTGATAGAACTAATCCAAAATATGGAAATGTGCAGAAAATTACTATGAATCTAGGAGTAACCATGTCAAGCTGGGTGGTAGGTACAGTTTTTAAATTCGCTAGAGAAAACTGCGATTTCCCAAAACCTTTAGATTTTTCTACGTTCGCCCTTCTGCTAGCGAAGGCATGATATGGTGGATGAATCGCGCTGCTTACCTTCTGCGAGTGTTGAACGAGAGCCTGTCGTACTTTTTCCTCAGCCATTTGCTTGGTGAGGACGCCGTCTGCTGAGCTGTATGCAGCGGCCTGCCAGGCGACTCCCAGCTTGGCGATCTCTCTCCCTGACATGCCTTCAGTCAGGCGAGCCATGTCCGAGCAGAACTGACCGAAATCGAACTGCTCTACTTTTAATCGCCTGTAACAGAGTAAGAATAGTGTCAAAACAAGTCCAACGAAGAGTTAAGACAAGAAGAATCAGTCAACGTTTCATATTAACGTTTATATATACCTTCCTGGAGCCCAATTCAAGGTAACGACTACTTGTAGTGCACAGTGTGAAAGTAAATAGTAAAAGAGTACTTTTATAACTGAATAAACCCACAGATTGCCTTCAAGAATGAAGAAAAGTCAATTATCGACAAGGGTAACACACAAACAGCTAACCTGTGGCCCTGAGATGCCGGTTCGAGAACGAACTTGTCAAAATACAGACGAAGGAGTCTCTCCCTTTCTTCAACTCCAGGAAGAGTGAATTCAACCATTTCATCCAGACGATCGTTCACAGCCCAATCGAACTGTTCCGGTGTGTTTGAGGCCAGCACTAACATGAACCTGAAACAGAAATTGTAAGCATAGATCACATTCATATCACTTTGTCATCATTTTTACAGGTAGGATTCTTGAGCATTAGAAAGTGGCCTTAGAAACTGGGGGCCTTAGAAAGAGTAGTGTCCTTAGAAACAAGGGGTCGCTGTGATCGCTGTGATACAAAGGCTATCTTTACTAATTAGTGAGGTTAACTTATACAGGGTGTCTACAGTAAACTCAAGGAATCAATAACTGATAGCTGTAGAATTATTCTACAGCTAATTTGTACTTTACGCCAAAAAACCAGATAAAGACAAGACAGGATATCGCAATTCTGATTACACCATCGTCTTCAGCGTAAAGAAACCTTTAAAATGAGGTGTCACTGTTTCATTTAGGGAATTTATTGGGAATTTATTTAGTTATTGTTTCATTTAGGGATTTTACCCCCCTTAGAGTGGCCTGATTCTGCCCATCTACGAATTTAGCCTTTCGATTGCTAAGACAGATATTTTGTGAAAATTTGAACATTTTATCTAAATTCTATCGAGAGTTACCGTCTGGAATGATACACACATACATAAATACAAATATGATTTTCGGTGTCTTTTGGCAGTGGATTCAGGATGGTCTGAAACGGATTTTGGTATACACATTTTTCAGAAATTCGAGTTATAATAATTCATCATCAGCATTCAAAGATTTGCCTACAGAGTCTAACATGACACAGACTGGGCTCAAAGGAGGACTTCTAGCGCCTTCTGCAAGCTGAAATGAACTTCCTGAGCGTCAAAATGGCAATGTTTACTGGAATTCCCTCCTTTCTATTTCTCTTTTTGTATTTCTTCTCAGAAGCAATTATTATTCATCATAATGCAAACAAGATTCCAAATTTTTGCAATGTACAGGGAGCAAGTATACCAGGCTTATCCCTACTCTCCAGTGGCATGTGGACCTAACTAAAGTTCTTAGTACGGAATATGCTTTAAAATTTGACTCACTTATTACTCTGTTCTCCTGTACGGTACAAGAAGGCGTTCAGAGTAGCTCTCAGGCTTTCCGATATCGACTCGGACGACCTCTTGCGGAGAAAAGCGTCAGCTTCGTCTATGAAGAGGAGCAAACCTTTGCGCGACGTCCCAGCCCAATCGAACACTTTGTGCATCGCTGTTACCGCGTCGCCTCCCAGAGGTGAAATGTCACCGCCAGTCAGGATGGCGTAGTCTAGCCCAGAATGTGTGGCCAGTTTCTACAAAACAAGAATAATATTATGCATTTCAACATGGAAGCAGTTTTCCAAGCAGGTTAGAGTTTCAACCAACAGAACAGTAAAATTCATGACAATTCCAACAACTCACCTTAGCAAACATGGTTTTACCGGTACCGGGAGGCCCATACATCAAAATATTCCTGTACATTCCTCTATTCTGTTTGGTGTTTTTAGTTGCTATCGCTACATCTCTGTAAATGGAACAAATTAACAATTATTAAAATCCATTTTCCCAATTATCCATCATTCATGAAGAAATTATATTTGTTATTGAAGATCGATCCCCTGACGACTAGTTCATCCTTTTCTAGCCTACATTATGAAGCAGTCAGCAGGTCTCATGTTTCCTCATCCCAGAAGATCGATCATTAGCCAAGTAGTTCAACCTTTTCTAGCCTACAATATGAAGCATTCAGCAAGACCATAATTTCCTCATTATACAAGATCGGGCCCCAGACGAGTAGTTCAACCTTTTCTAGCCACCAATATGAAGCTGTTAACCAGACCAGAGTTTCCTCAACCCAGAAGATTGATTCCCAGTCGAGTAGTTCAACCTTTCCAAGTCTACAATATGAAGCAGTCAGCAAGACCAGAATTTCCTCATTCCACAAGATCGGTCCCCAGACGAGGAGCTCAACTTTTTCTACCATACAATTTGATGCAGTCAGCAAGATCAGAGTTTCCTCATTCCACAAGATCGATCCCTAGTCGAATAGTTCAACCTTTTCTAGCCACCAATATGAAGCAGTCAGCAAGCCCCAAGTTTCCTCATTCTACAAGATTGATCCCAAGTCGAGTAGTTCAACCTTTTCTAGCCTACAATATGAAGAAGTCAGCCAGAACAGAAGTTCCTCATTCCACAAGATTGATCCCCAGACGAGGAGTCCAACCTTTCCAAGTCTACAATATGAAACCGTCAGCAAGACCAGAGTTTCCTCAACCCAGAAGATCGATTCCCAGTCGAGTAGTTTCTAGCCAACAATACGAAGTAAACCCGAGTTTCCTCGTCCTAGCAGAGCAGTTAAGAACAAGCAGGTGTTTTAAGGAATTGCACAAGTTGGTGACTTTCCACAAATATCCAATATTGACCTCATGAAGGTTCAAATCATGACGTTGACGCTGCTTAATTTTTACAATCCTCAAAGTTCTGAGCAATATGTTTGAAATTACCTTAAACGTTCTTCCAATTTGGGCTCAAGGATGACACCGGCCAGTGCGTCTGTTGGCTTGGTTTGGAATTTCTTCAGTGTTACTACCGGGTGTTTGAGGGACTCCAGAAGTGAAAACCGTGAGGTTTCTCTGACTAACGCTGGTTTTCCTATTGAAAATAAATTACAATTTCAGTTAAAACCTTCAAAATTTCAGCCGAACTGAAAGAGTAGATTTCAGCTTGAAACCAACCTAATCGGGCTTCGATGAACCTTGCTCCGAGCGCTGTTGTGTTCTTGGCCGAGTAGACTCCTAAAGCGAGAAGTGACAAACCCCCCACAGCCGTCAGAGTCTTGTCCCAGTCTGTAAGCAGAGAGTGGAGGCCTGATCCTATGACTGAACCAGCAGTTCTGAAAGCGAAAATCAAAATTTCATTACCATCTCAACCTTCACTAAATAAATCAGATAAGTCGCAAAGAGTGAACGAACTTTATAGATTCCAATACTGTCGTTCTATTCTCGGCAGCTTTGAGCCTCAGCTGCTCCAAGAACAAATCCTGGTTCTCTCTATCGGCTTTCGCCTTTGCCATCATTTCCGCTTCAAGTTTTTTAGCTTCGAGTTTAGATCTGACATCCATTTCATGTTCAATTGTCGCTAATGAAAGGAACATCAAGTAAGAATAACACCAGATGCATAATGACAAGAATTTAGATAGGTTATCGTTCAAGTCCAGCCAAGATGTACATCCGTGCTTGCAAGAAAACAAGTCATTCTGATTTTTTGATATGTGGTTAGGACGTCAACCAGAAGTTGACGATTGTCATCCAGATTTCCAACTTTCTAAGACCTCGGGAAATGGCCGTTATGGCCGAAAAACCATAACATTTTCGTACTTTTTTTTCGGTTTTTGCTCCATATCTCCATGAAGAATCGGTCTGACGGGTATGGTCACCCCATCAACTTTAAAAGAAGACTAAATTTCCTACAATTTGATACCAGAGCGAGCTTTCTACGATTCTTCGTTCTCAAGATACATCCTTTCAAAAAAGGCCATTTTTCCGAAAAGTGAAAAATTCTCAAAATGGTCACTTATTAAGTGGAATATCTTCTAAAATACTCATCCCTCGTCAAATATTATGAGAAATGAAGTTGTAGTAAATTTAATTAGCTTTCATCTGAGACCAGAAGGGCACTTGTAGTCCTAGCCGTTCTTTAAAAACCGGCAGGCAACCACAAACAGTCATTAGTGGGTTTTGAGGGTGAATCCATATACAGCACATACCGGTTTTCTTGCATGCACCACCCTCTTTTCATGTATATCTTGAGTGGACTATTATAAGTAGATGACATATCTTGCTCATACCTTTTCTCATCGCCTCTTGTTTTGCTACCGATTCCTCTTGCTTCCTCAGGTTTTCTTCGTTCATCCTCTGCTGCTGAACCAACTGCTCTTCATACCTTTTGGACAAGTAGAACAAACTCACATCAAGATTGCATACCTACTAAAACTCTTGTTTATCTACCGAATGTCTACTCCAGAGCTGTGAAGTTTGAGGCCTGGCGGATAAAATACCTCAAAATAAATTACGAAATATTATTTCGTCCCTTAAGATCCCACAAGGTCTAACTCAGTTTTTTTGGCAAAATGAGTTAGGAACGGATACTTATGCGAAAGCTCTCGGTCCGTCTTTCTAGCTCATTGGGTTGGCCATTATTGCAATGCAGGAAAAGGCTTCTTCAACGTAGAAAAGCCGCGATAACCTTAGAAATTACCACATTACGTTGGAAAATCCGGTTTTGGTCTCTCCTGAGAAGTTGGGAAAACTGAGTTAGACCTTGTGCGACGATTTCAAGAACTTGAGCTGATGAGAAATGTTGTGTTAGGCCATAACTCAATCAATCCTTGTCGTATTTCTTTCATTTACCGTTTCCTAGAAAGCTGATCTTGATACTGCGCTCTTTGCTGATGCTGCTTAGTTTCCTCAGCGAGTGTTTTCCGCCGTTCTTCCTCGAATGCTCTTTTCTGGTCGACTTTGGACGACTCGATGTGCGCCTCGTACTCCTTCACTTTGGCTAACATCTCCTGCTGCTTGGTCATCTCTTGGAGCTTGGACAGCTCGAGGGCTTCTTTCGCATGTTCTGAAAGGAAATTGAAACGCTTCAACATGCTTCATACGTCAGATTTAAGCCAAACTGTATAATTTGCTGCAGAATGACGAAGAAAATGGATTTTTTTTTATCGTAAAAAGGACGTTTTAAGCTATTCTACACGATCCAAGAATGTGATGAGGGTTCAGGGACTAAACTTCGCCGATTTCTTCCAAACACATCGTGAGGGATAGAGGATTGGCTAATATTTGGCTAACATCTCCTGCTGCTTGGTCATCTCTTGGAGCTTGGACAGCTCGAGGGCTTCTTTCGCATGTTCTGAAAGGAAATTGAAACGGTTCACCATGCTTCATACATCAGATGGTAATTTTAAGCTATTCTAGACGATCCAATAATGTGATAAGGGTTCAGGGACTAAACGTCGCCAATTTCTTTCAAACACAGCCTGAGGGATAGAGAGGATTGGATAATATTTGGCTAACATCTCCTGCTGCTTGGTCATCTCTTGGAGCTTTGACTGCTCGATGGCTTCTTTCGCATGTTCAAAAAGGAAATTGAAACGCTTCACAGTGCTTCATACGTCAGATGGTCATTTGAAGCTATTCTACATGATCCAAGATAGTGATAATGGTTCAGGGACTAAACTTCGCCAATTTCTTCCAAAAACCTCCTGAGGGATAAGGAGGATTGAGTTTGGGTTATGGGAATTTGAATGGCAAGAACACCAAGATTAGTAAATTTGAGTTTTCTGGCTATATCAACGGTTTTAGCAGAAAATTGAGAAATTCTGCATGAAGAGCTCATGTACAAATGCTAATCTAAAAATTTTAATTTAATAGGAAACGGCCACTAGAAAGATAAGTCCGATTTACATCATATTTTCTGATGGTAGATAGGCGCAATGGCTAGGCATCGTGGTGTTGTCAAGGAACCTGGACATCAACTAGCCGTTTGGTCGAGTTACAGAGTCAAATACTATACCTGCTATGTCTCAGATTTCCCACGCCCATAGACTCCAGGTAATCATCAGAACCTGTTACATCACCCTCGCGAATCTTCACCTTAGGGTTAAACCTTCTCTAGTTTGTAGGTCCCAAAGAACATTAATAACGGATCAGAACATAATTGGGTCACTACAATAAATAATAATGGGAAGATAATATCCGCAAATATGATCTTACTGGATTTTTCCAGCTCCTTCGCGGCGGCTGCAGCCCTCTCGAGGGCCGAACTGTCGAACCTGTAGGCTTCCATAGCCGATCTCCTCGCCTTCTCGTCGATACTCTGTCCGCCCCCAGGACGATCCCCGCCCCCGGACGAACCGCCTCCCGGTGAACCGCCGCCGAGAGGGTCACCGCCTCCCAGGCCGCTGAAGTCCGGGGGCGGAGGGTCGTTCCGTCTGATGCCGAAAAGCCAAGACATCCTCTATCCGCTGATTGGTGATTTACGTGAATGATACTGCCCCGTTTATACGACGGAAAGTGGAAAAGTCACTGCGAGAAAAACTCCGAACACGCTTTCCGAATTCCGGCAAACTGATAAGACCGTTCCAGTAGATATCAGAAGAAATCAGGTTAGCGAATACAACACACGAATACTTCCGTACTTCAAAGCCACTCAATTTATAAAACCATAACAAACCAAAAACATTCCATGAAAATGTAATTAAAATATTTATTTCAAGCGTAGATTCGATAGAGTATAATATATAATTTATATTTTAAATTTCAGTAAAACTTGTGGCATTGAAGGTTTAAATTAGTTCGAAATTGCTCCAACAGAACGCTTGTGGACGCAACAGAACCTCCCACGGGGACCGTCTGGAGGACCTCGTGGGAGGTTCTGCTGCGTCCACAAGCGCTCTGTTGGAGCAATTTCGAACTAATTTAAACCTTCCAGTGGAGGATAATCCTAAACTGCCCTCCGAATTCATTGCCACGGAAGACTCATGACTCATTGCATTAGGTACTCGGTTAGTGGCTTGATTGATGCATTTTTTGAGTACCTAATGGTGGTATTGATCGGTTGTTCACTCATTTAGACTAAAAAGCAGTATTGTAGTGATTATAATAATCATCAATGAACACAAACGAAATCTGGGAAATTTCAAGATCATGACCATATAAATTGTTGGCTTGTATTGTAGTCGTTTTCAAGAAACTCCAATGTGCATGTCAGAATGTTGTCACTCTTATTTATTTATCTATTGTGTTCACACAGCATAGGACCAAGGACCCCCCCTAGCGCCATGTACATATGTATTAGTAAGATATAATTAATTAAATGGTCGTCAAAATACAATTGAAATAAAATTTACTTGATTATCAAAGAAAAACTTACATCACAGATTTTATTTTATTTATTTTTTTTTTTTCAACAGGTAGGAAACACAAAATTTACTCAAAGAAGAGATGTGCTGGAGAGAAAAGAAGTGCTGAAGAGAAACCAGAAGGAAAAAGAAGAACAAGAGAAGAAGATAGAAGAAAATGAAAACGGTGTAGTCATAAATCAGCAAAATGTGCTTTCAGTTCTGTGCTGAATTGCCGGAAAGATTCTAAAGTCGCGCTCCTTTTACAGTAAAGGAATTTTTATGAAAGGTTGAGTGGAATCGATGCTGAGAGATAAGATGCAGTCTGCTGGATGTGGTTAGGCTGAACATATTTTCCAAGTAGGAAGGGAGTACAGTGCTGGGGGTGGTGTGAAGGATTTTGTGAACTAAGATAAGGCGCCTAAAGGCATAAGAGTGTTCCAGAGTCATACCCAGCAACTCCTTACTTCTGTGAGATACGTGTCCACGAGATTTCAAATTGAAAACATATCTCAAACATGCATTATGCGCCACAGTCAGCTTCCTAATATTTTCAGCAGAAAGGGAGCCCGAAAATACTGTCGCCAAAGGAAAAATGTGGGAGGACAAGTGATTTTATTAAATGCAATTTCAAATATTGGGGGGGTGTAATGTTTTAAGCTTTTGAGGGAATAAAGCGCTCCATAGATTTTTCTGCGCATGACAAATTACGCCGTTGTTTGTGCGGACCAAGTCAGGTTGTGTTACCTACCCTACTGCGTTCCAAACAGTAGGTACCAAAAAATGGTTTATGACCGGCGTAAATTAATAATATTAATTATGATGGGCGTAATTCCCTTCATAAGAGTGCGGTTGGAAGAATTCGATGTACCAGGGGCCAGACTTCCATTCGATGAGGTCAAAGGTTTCTGACTTGTCGTGGAGTGAAATGCCAGCGACGGAAGAAAAGCTATTTGATAAAGTAAAAGAGTGTTCAAATTGACAACGTCATCCCCAGTGCTGCTTTGAATTCTACGGAGTACAACGTGATATGGAAAAAGAATCAGTTGAGGGAACAAGATAGTGGGTACCTACCTAGTATTACTAGGTTAGTAAGATCGAGTTTGTCTAATGATTTTTCTTGTTCTTTTGATTGAGCGACGCGTTTTGAAATTTATCGGCCTTACACAACCTAGTGGAATACCACAAAAAGGTAATTTTTCATATTAAATTTAACTCACTCGATTTTTCTAGTTCCTTGGCAGCCGCTGCAGCTCTTTCTAACGCCGAGCTATCAAATTTATACCCGTCCGAGTTTCCTTGTCTCGTCTTCGGGGGCGGCCGTACAACGTCTCCCCCACTTGTTGCATCTCCACCTCCTGAAGCTAAGTCGAAATTCTGTTCGTTCAAGTCTTTCTTTATTCCGAACAACCAGGACATGATGCTCGTTCGACTAAATCGTAAAATAAACCAAAAATAAGAAAAACAACCTACAGCATTGTAGAACAATAAAATTACGGAAATTGGGATTTTGAGCCATGTGACGTGTTTGGGTACCAAACACCATATGTTTGGTGATTAGTGCAGATTTAGCGAATGCATTACAAGAGCCTGCTTTGAAGTAGATGAAGGCAGAATATTAATACGAACTGTAAAGTCGCCCTGTTAAAATTGTGAAGTGACGAAAACTTGACTCTTTTACTACATCTGTTTACAAGGATGTAGTAAAGTCGTCTTTTAGGGGTCTACAAAAAATATAGTGAGTGATTCTTAAGGAGTGAGGTTGTCGTCTTGACGTCCTCCACGCATCACCCAACGTTTGTGTCTGCTATCAGTTTTGCTCAGAGGTTCTCTGAAATACCACCTTTTCAATATTTTGCTTTCACTGTTTTCACTTGATTTTTCTACTTTTTTATTTTAATTTAATTTGGAGTCTTTAAACAAAATCACCCCCCCCGGACAAATCGCACAGTTTGAGCCAAACCTAAACGAAACCCTATCGAAACGGTGCATTCCTCTCAAGACTCCCAGTTCGAAAAACTCGTCCCACCTGTTACCTGGGGTTACCGTTATAGCATTGCGGGAGTGCAATGGCGATCTACCTGACTGCATTCTTTCATTTATTTACATTGCAACCCCATTTCCTGACAGGTTGCTGACATGTTTTGATTCGATTTTCCTCGAAAATTCACTCCGGGGGAATCGACTCGATTAGAATATCAGAGCGGTTCGGTCGTACGTCGTCGAAACTTGAGTTTTTTCCAAATTGTGAAGTCGATGTCAGTTTCTGTGAGGACTTATCGAGTTACGTTCACCTAACTGCTCCACTTCTCCAGATTTCACCTTTTCCCGACGTAGCGTAAGTAAGCCACAAGCTTTGTGCGATATTATCTAGTTTAATTTAACGTTGTAGCGTGATATTTGTTGTAAAAACACTGATGTGCTACATTATTTGTTGACCTAGATGAGTTCGTTGAGTTCAACATATTTTCATTGAAACTCATGGTTTGATTCTAGTAATTCCCTAGGAGTTCATTATACTACTGTTGGTGGTTGATAATCTCCTGAGGAGAGCTTCTTCGATTTCATTTCTAATTTCTTGGCTTTGAGCGAACCTTCGGCTAGTTATTTTGAAGGTTGGGTTACATTAGTTGTCCTTCCATCAGTTGGTCTGGTTTTGTATCCCTTTTTCCGTTCAGTGGGAGATTTGAGACACCCCAAAATCACTGATGAATCGTCAATTTCCTACTCGAATTATTATATCGTCAATTAGGTATATCGCTCGAATCTCACAATAACTCACTGATAAGGAGCATTCAATGAAATCTTATTTCAACCGTATGGTGCCTTTTCTCGAATCAAATTGCGATAATGTTCCCTTCTTTGAAACTCGAAAATAATTATTTTCATCTCAGATTTCTGAATAGTCTTATAAGTTCGGGTGGTCCAATGGCGATATTTGCTGTTATATTAGTTGAATTAGTATGTACCTACGAGGGACGTCCATTAAGTAAGGTTACAACATGTGTTAAAATTTAAATCCACAGTCATGCAGCGTGGCTATAAGAGCGAATTTTTGAAGAAATATCTGGTTTTATGTTAAATGTCCCCATTGAAAAACATGATGTCCATGAAGAACATCTCAAGTATCAACCACGTTTCTTCATCTTCAAAGTGCTCCAGTTTGAGAGCGGAATAAGATATCGAAATTCTGACTTAACCATCGAATTCAGCGTAAAAACAACGTTTATAATGAGGTTTCACTTGTCAGACTTTCAATTTGGGAAGTTATGGGTAATTCACCCCCCTTAAACACCACAAAACCCTCCTTAGCTTATTGATTTTTCAACACTGAATACGATATTGAAGTCAGAATTGCGATACATACCTCATTCTGTCATCAGATTAGAGCAGACTAACCATGAAGAACAGCTCAAGTATCAACCAATTTTTGGTGTCTTTTGGCAGTGGATTCAGGATGGCCTGAAACCGATTTTGGTATAAAACGTTTTCGGAAATTCGAGATTTTTGCCCACCCAGGGGATATCCGGTCTGCATTCACAGACCTGGCTATCTCCAGAGTGGTCGAACAAAAACCTCGGGAACCAAGGACACTCAGCAAACCATCACACAGCAGAGCTACCCTTTAAGCAAGACTATCAAGTTTGTAGTTCGTTATAGTTTTTTTTGTTGTTTCTGAATAATATTGAGTTTCCCATGTCGTAGTGAGCCAAAGGTACCTTCTTTTTCTGGAAGCCAGTTGCAGAACTGTTTAGACTTTATTTCAAAAGGATGGTCAAATAGCAAATATTCGCTATAATATTGGTGAATTCCTATTTTCCTATATTCCTCGTCTTGTAGTTTGTTACAGTTGTTTTTGTTGTTTCAGGGATGTTGGCGTGGGAACGAGGAAGAATTAGCGGAGGTCCGGCTGTTCAACCTCCATACAGACGAGAAATGGATTGCAAGAAGACGTTGTTTGTGTTTTTGTTTGTCTAGAGTGTGTAGTTTCGGTGTAAAGCTCACAATATTAATATGAAGCCTCACGGTGATTCAATGGAAAACCTGAGCGGTGCACCGGAAAAGTGGTACGGGGAGAGTGACGATAGCGACGAGGACTTGGTTACCGACTATATGGTGGATGACGAGGGTATCGGACGGCAAGTGGCGTCGTCTCAGGTGCCCGTCATACGGGTGACTCCTCATCTACAGCTTGACGGTGGGTCTGGGGCTGTGTTGGAAGACAATATTCAGCAGTTGCATTACATACACGAATGCGTGCAGCATATGAGGGAGCTGATGCCTCCTCACAGCCTCCAAGAAGTGAGCAGGTTGAGCACATCTTGCCCGTCGTTGGACGACGACGGGCTCTCAGATCCGGACATCATCAACACCGGTACTCAATCTCTCCGGAGTAGCAGTAGGAAATCCAACCAGCATAACCGCTCTTCGGGTGACTGGGAGGTGTACGGAGCCACTGAAACTGTCGATGGGGATGAAGCGGAACTTGCAAAGCATCGCAGTTGCTCCGCGCTGGACGACCTCTGCTTTGGCAAAGAGCGGTCTAAATCACGTCTTCAAGAAGTTGGCAACCGTTCAGGAAGCATCAGCATGAGCAGCTTGGATTCTGATCGAGAAGATGCACTATCTGAAAAAGCCAACTATCTTCATGTGGACAGTCAAAAAGAAAATGCCGCCAGGATGTCTCTCAATCT